>OX422140.1:37611745-38211745 GCA_949129095.1 Volucella bombylans | reverse complement strand
CCCCTTAGGCGCACGTAAATTATAAAAAAAAAAGACGTCAACGTCTTCCCAGGTCAATACTAGGAAGTTTTAAAGCTCTCCTGAAATCGAGTGAATATTTGTCTTGATGTATCTCAATTCGGAGGTTTGTGCAGGAATAAGGACTCTGACATCTATTTCTTTTCGTCAGCAGTATAGGATGCTGAGTAAAGTTTGTCACAAAATGAAGAATGGTAAAATCGGGAATTGCCATATATTTTGTGTTACGGTTTCAGGCATATTAGTCTGACTAATGCGATAGACCTTGTAAGACTTCATATCAATTTATGGTACAGTGGGAAGAACTGGTACGGTGTAGGCATGTTGATCGATTTTGTACCTTGATTTGATGAAATTTTTCATCACGTTTTCGCATTTCGTATTTTACGAATAACAGCTCTGATTTTCTCTTTTAGTGCAGGAAACGTTAGGTGGTTAGATGATGTAGAAATAGGGTAGGCACTAAGAGGTGTCAACCTGGCGATACCCAGTGTTGTAAATATTTCTACAAACCAATTGTGCTTATTTCACCTCCATCCGGACTCGACTTACCAAACTTCTAAGCGCGAGTGCTGATTAGTAGGCGAAAATAGCAGCACTATAAACGGGACAGCGGATGAGTTCCCCAGATGAAAGCAACGGTGAAGTAAAATCTCGGAATAAAGCAAATACGACCTAATCCGGGCTACTGTTGACAAACGAAACAAGGACAACGAATTTCGGATCTGCAAGTGTGCCCTAGCTATGACATTAAAGTTGTCATCGGTTTAATGCAAAACTCCTATAACGGATTCAGACTAATGGACTTTGCGGCGGGGTGAAACATGACGCATCTCGATGTTCATAAGGGGACTTTTAGAACTCCTAATCAATCAACCAGATTAACCACATTGCGATTGACGCAAGGCACTCCTTAGTATTATGGATTTACGAACGTTACCAGAGGCTAGCATTGACTCGGACTATTACCTTGTTGTAGCGAAGTCATGGTTACGGATATCCCGAACATCGCAATGGCAAACTAATACTGTGAGGAAGTTTGACGTCGGACGGTTACAATTGCAAGAGATCGCCAAAGGTAGCCGGCAAGCACATGCAGCTGAGCAAGAGGCATACAAAGCGGCACAGCACAGAAGGACTAGCTTTTCAGGAGGAAATAGATAGATGATATTCTAGGAATAAGATTCTGAAGTTTTACCAAAAGGCAAAAAAACATGCCACGGACACAAACCCCAACCCGAAGCCTGTAGAGACGAACAATGGAACATAGTAGTAGAGTCACAGTTGATGCTGAGGATTCGGAAACAGCATTTTTGTAGACTGTATAACGGTGATGAAGAATCAAATCATGGGCGATCTGGACCAACAACTTCTACAAGATCCTATCTGCCGTATTGTGTGAACGCCTGAAGCCGTTCATCTATAACCTGATTTGTCCATATCAGTGTGAATTTAGGCCAGGAAAGTCCACCATCGACCAAATATTCACATTAGAGCAGATCTCGGAAAAAACCCATGGGCTCCAACTTGAAAAACACCACCTATTTATCAATTATAAAACCTCGTATGATAGCATCTTAATAGACGAACTATACATAGCAATGTCTAGTTCTGGCATTCCGGTCAAACTCGTCCGTTTGTGCAAAATGACGATGGAGAATGCACAATACTCCATCAGTTAATAACTCACCGAGACCTTTGATGTCAAAAAACGGTTTAGACAATGCGATGTTCTGTCATGCGATTTGTTTAACATCGTTCTTGGAAGAATAGTGCAAAACTCAACCGCCATCACAAGAGGCACAACCTCACTGAAACGGTCGCACCAGCATCATTGCCGATAAATTATAGCCTAATAACACCGCCAGCCCAAAAACCGCACCAAACTGTCCCTCGTTGTGAGTTTTCGGAGTTTGTTTACATACCCAGACAAATGGGAGTGAGCCTCATTACTCAGAATAATTCTGTGTAAAAAGTCATGATCCTTTTCATTCGTTTCCAGCACCCAATAAGCGAAAGTACGCATTGTGCTTCCTTGCAACTGGACATTATGGCTTGGATGTACCGAGATCTTCATGCAAAGTGCGGTGAAAAGTGGTTGCGGATATGCCCATTCTTGTGATCGGCTCGAAATGGACACACCTAGGTTTTCAGTCATACTCTCTGCTACGGCGGCGATATTTTCAGCTGCCCTCGCCGGACGAACACGAGTTAGTCTCTTCACATCACTCCCCTGTCCGAGATGTTTAAATTTATCGATTAAATTCTATACATATAGAATTTTAAATTCTATAGCTGTGCGAGAAGGAGCTTGATGGTGTCCAAAAGTAGTACCTATTAGAGTAAGCCCTTAGAAGTGTGGACACGAAATTGGAAGCCAATGTCCTTTTCTATAGGCTATCGCCTTTCCTGAGTTTATCACTATCAACCTAGGTATAACTATAATTGCAAACAAAATATTTTTTCGTTATTTCAGTGCCCTACTGAGAGAGTAAAATGTAACATAAACTCAACTCTATCGAATTAGCTACAGCATCTAGAAGCTTTTAATAATCATCTCCTCACAGTCAACATATTTAGATCCACTCTCTGCACTTTTACGATTCGATTCTGTTACTTCAAATCATTCTCCAAACAAAACTCTGCAAATAGCTGACTATTGCCTGATCATCTGCTATTTGCCTATTCCACTTTTCCTAGAGCCGTGAAACAGGCTATTAAATCATCCTGCAGGCTAACAATTTGCTGTGCAATGAGATTCGATAGCCTGCAGTAATCGAACCGAATCCATTAAAACTCTCTACGGATTATTCCTCCCGTGTTTCGCCTTCCTTTCACAACTACCCATAAAAGCAACGCCAGTGTAAACAAATTGTAATTTCGCGCGCACGCGTGCGCATTCACAAATCAAATTGCAATTGCGGTGCTTCGTTGCACCGTTTCGCTATTCAGTATGTACGAGTACTCGTACCTACTCGTATCTGCATGCAACATACGAATATTCTCTCTCTTTCTTTTTCACTTGCAACGTCGTGTTTTACAACAAATTCTGGTGGCCATATTGGTGCAATTTATGACAGCTCTCGGCTGCAGGCACGCATGCGCATAATTAAACCGTTTTACGTGAATAAGTGCGCGAATCAAATGACGTTGTTTTATCGCAGTCGCGCGCCCATTCCCTACTCATACTCATACGTACTCGTAACTTTCCTATGGGAACACAGATGTCGCCTTGCATCGCGTCGTCATCGTAGAGTTACAATTATGGCGCTTTAATGGCGCATTCCGGGGATAAAATTTGCAAAAAAAAATAACTTTTTTTTTTAAATTCTTTTCAATTGCTCTCTTACAGCTGTTTGTAGCAAAAGCGAATTCTTATATTTTATTTTTGGTTTTTTTTTTTTTAAAAAACCCATAGCAAGAATCGTAAAAAAAGTGAGGAGAGTCTTTTAGAGAACGATTCGCCGCGCGAATAAATTTTATTACGGATGTTTTCCGCGCGTTTTATTCTCTGTTTATTTTAGATATGTTTTTTTTACCTTGGCACTTTTATTGTTTATTTAGTGTGAAACGGTCTGCGGGGAAGTCCAAGAGCCACCAGAAGGACCGGAGGTTACATTCGCAAATACAATGCGCAAAATGAGTTTTATCATCGTAAAGTGGCAGCAAATTTCGTGCCATGTTTTACTTTCGATTTTACGAGGCGAAACTTATTCGGACATTTGCATTCGAATAGGTTTAGAGGTATATCCGCTGCAATTTTTATTGAAAGTTTAATGTAAGCCTGTTATTTATTTTATTGACAATAAATATTAATATGATTTCGGGATTGGCATTGGCTCGGGATATGGTCTTAAGCGACGGGACTGAGTCGACAAAGATCAATTTGCCGATTGAGTGTGTTTGATCGGTTGCGGGTTTTATTGTCGTCGGTGGAAGATTTTCCTGGTAGAGTCGGATGTCACATTTAAACTTGGCAAGGGATTCACTTTGATTGGTTCTAGGAAAAGATATTAAAATGGAAGGTCTGCAAATTAAATATAATATTTAATAGTTTTTATTTTTCTTTTAGAATGGATGGGCTTTACGTGAGCAATGGGCTTCGAATATTTAAACCAAATGTATCAGGGATTACTTGGTAGCCTATGATAAGATGTAAATCGTCCTCAATGTGTACTCGGACTTTGCCATTGAAAACCGTTATTTCTTTGTGTTTAGTTCTGTTGGTAATATTGTTGTTGTCATGGCCATAATTTATTTCCGTATGTTGTATTGTAAGTAGCTATAATTATTGAACTTTTAGTTATATCATAGCCCTCCAATTTCCCTCGAAGTCTATATAATGTAAATATTCCAGCAACACAGCACAATGTATTTTTTTATGGGGCAACAGATACTACAATATACGCGTGCTCAAGTAAGATACGAGTAGTCAACATGCACTAGTCGCAGCCATATGTTTTCTGGGCCTAGAGCTTAAGTACTAAGGGTCTGTACTCTTCTGCTAAACAACATGTGGGTCTGCCGTTAGCTGCTTTGCAATTTATCGTACGTCATTTATGTACATCTGGCACTTCGGCTTTTCTTTATCTTTCGAGTCTTCTGCTTAACTTGCATGCTCGTTATTGAGGAAAAAATCTCCAAATTAGAAACTGTAGGTGTGGCAAGTGCGAGCTATCATGCTCAAATCTGTAAATTTGTCATACTCGCTATGTTCGAAGAAAAATGCGAAAGCTGATATCATAATTACAATCACATAGTTCTCTCTTTGCTCAGACTAAAACACTGAGTGGAGATTGGTTTGTGGCTTAGCTTACATTAGTCGCGCTGTTCAACATGATTTCCTACAACCACAAATGTTGCTATTTCCTCCGATTTTACCTTCCCTCTGTCATATGTGAACAATCGCACCGCATTGGCCGGAATATGTATAAAGACGCCACTTATTACCAGGTTCCTACTGGCGTATTCGGACCAAGGAAAGTTTGCCAGATTCCGGGAAAGCGCGGTAATGTCTATTTCCTAGAGTGATACATTAGCACTCGAAATACAGTCTATTGGTTTAAGTCTCTTGCCCCTGATGGAGATTTTGTGAAAGAAGCAATTTTTTGAACAGTAATGGTCTCGTGATTAGATATTCTAGTAGTTTCATTCGTCTCTAACTCTATTTTAGTAATGTGTTTAGCGATTAACACGCTGATATCGTCAGGTAAGCCGATCCCTTGTGTTGGAGCACAAACAAATTAGTCTATAAGGGATTCTCAGCATTGTTGCGGGTATTTGTGGGGATCTGCCGCTCTCAGGATTTTCCATGACAATACCTAAAGTTTTAGTTCTCCTTCGTCACAAAGTTGTCTCAAGCATCTTCGCTTGCCCTTGTTCATAGGCTTTTCGAGGGCTCGTCGCACAAGGCTACAGATTAAAATCCAGTCTTCTGCTCAAAGCATTCTACCTTCGCCATTCCACTGCTCATATGCTAGCTTATGCTTTGGCCATTTCTGCAAAGTACGCAAGCCACTCACTGCGTTGCTCGCCTTGTCATTTTGTACGTAGTAATTGGCGATTTTTCTGGTTAACCATATTCAAGGTTAATCTATACAGCCTTACTTAGTAATCATCTTTCGGTGAGGCCTCTCTTGAATATTGATACTACCAGCGATGTTCCCAGCGTTCTTCGATTTATCTTTTTCGCACTAAAAACAATTGCCTTGGGCAATACTTAGCTTCTTATCTTGGAGCGAGCATGTTAGCTCTTGTAGCACGCGCTGTATGGCCGAATTGGAGGTACCTAAATATTCGTACCGAATGCGGGAATTCACAAACCAATCTTAATCGTAGCCGTTTGCATTATCAGCATTCTGTTAGCGCTGTATGCAGGCAGGCGCAGCCTTGCTTAGCATCGTCGGTATTTGTGTTTTTTGTGTTTGTTGTAGATTATGACTAGGGAATTCAGAGTGGACGTAGCCAATATACGCGGCCTAAAAAGTAATCACTTTTCTGCGTACGTCCACGTCTGTAAGTACAGACCAGCTGTTTTGACACTTAGTGAAACACAGGTAGATCCCCGCCCACACCTCTCAGATCATTCTGATCTGAAGCTACCTGGCTACGAACTAGTGCCATTATTCTTCTATCACCGCGGTTTCGCCATTTACGTGCGTAGTGATGCAGCTTACCAAATTCATCCACAATGTGATCCATGTTCCAATCCGGAATTCAACTTCATGTGGTTAAAATTCCATCTCCGTAAGCTAATTATCCACTACTGCTTTATTTACAGAAGCCCCAAACTGGACAGCAATTCGACTTTTAACTAGTTTGATGCGCTGTCTAACTCCATTCAAAGAATTGTATCCCTGTATCCTCATACTGAAATCGTTATTACGGGCGACTTCAATATACACAATTCTGGGTGGCTTCGACATTCTGGACAGACAACACCCGAAGGACGGTGTGTTGAGATCTTCGCTGCGGAAAACAACCTAACGCAGCTTGTAAATGAGAGCACGCGAATACCAGACGTTGATAGTCATACCGCCAACACCCTGGACTTGTTTTTAACTTCTCATCCTGATAAGTACACCATTGATGTGCTGTCCCCTCTAGGCTCGTCGGACCATTGTGTCATATCAGCTAATTTCTCGTACACCGACCACACAGTTAGAGAAAAAATTCCTAAAATAACCGTATGGCAATACGAGAAATCCAACTGGAGCGGTCTTAACAGCTTCTTTAGGAATTTTAACTGGTCGTTATGCTTCCTCGATAACGACGTGGTTGCCGCTGCTGATATGATTACAGACACCATTCTCTTTGGAATGAGATCATTTATTCCTCATCGGATGAAGAGTATCAAACCAAAAGAAAAGGCATGGTACGACTCGAGCTGTAAAGAGGCCGCCAGGGTTAGAGAAATATTTTTTCGGCCCTACAAGACCAACCCGACAGAGGAAAACCGAAAAAAGTTCAAACGAGCCAGAAATGACTGCAACGCCTTTCTTAAGCGTGTGAAATTCCTATACGACCAAAAACTGAGGCAAAAAATACTGCAATGTCCCAAAGGCAGTAAAAATTTTTGGTCGTTCGTCAAAAACATTAGAAATTCCGCCTCATCCTCCATCCCAATGCTCATTTACAATGACATTCCAGCTGTCAGCTCTTTGGATAAGGCCAATCTGCTTGCTGCACACTTTGCGGCCAGCTCAACATTCCCAGATTCTGCTTTGTCTCCGCCTACACTTGAGTGCGCCGAATCTTCAATGGGACGAATCTACTTTTGCACTCGTGTAGTAGCAAGAGTACTTAAAGATCTCAACATACATAAATCCGCTGCTCCAGATGGTATATCTCCCCTTCTTCTGAAGAGGTGTTCTTCCTCTCTGGCAAAACCACTGCGTAAGATTTTTCATCAATCGTACTCTTTAGGACTCTTCCCGAGCCCCTAAGAAAGGCGAATCATCTTCTCTCTCCTCCTACAGACCCATCTCAATGATCGGCAGTACGGTTTTCGTAGCAACAGGTTCACTGGTGATTAGATTGCTTGTCTCACCGAAAGATGGAAAACAGCATTTGTCCAGCCCGTCGCTAAAAATGGCGAATCATCTTCTCTCTCCTCCTGCAGGCTTATTGCACTGACGTCCCTTCTTTCCGAGGTCATGGAAACGCTGATAAACCGTCAGCTCATGAAATATCTCGAAACACGGAAACTTCTCAATGACCGGCAGTACGGTATTCGTAGCAACAGGTCCACTGGTGATTTGATGGCATGTCTCACCGAAAAGTGGAACCAAAGCTTACATCAATCTGGCGAAAGTAAGATAGTTGCACTTGATATTTCTAAGGCATTTGACAGAGTTTGGCATCAGGCTCTTTTGTCGAAAATGCGTGCATTTGGGATCGACGACTGTCTTCTTCAATGGATTAGAAATTACCTTTCGGAACGTTCAATTCAAGTTGTCTTGGACGGTTTCAAGCCTGATATTCACAAAATAAATGCTGGTGTGCCCCAGGGCTCTGTTCTGTCACCGACACTCTTTTTAATTTTCATGAACGATCTCTTGTCTGCTATTTCTAATCCAATATATTCCTTTGCTGATGACAGTACTCTCTGCTTTTCATATTCGTTCCCGGACTCACGGCCCTGCTCTTCGGCTGTAGAACGAGAACCGCAGCGTATGCTAAGCTCATTAAATTCCGATATCAACAGCATAACCAATTGGGGAACAATCAACAGAGTGGAATTTAATGCTTCCAAAACACAATGCTGTCTGCTGTCTTTAAAGCGAAATTTAAACACCCAGCCATTATCCATGAATGGCACTTGCATCGTCGAAACCGAAAAACTGTCCATTCTCGGTATGCGTGTCCACGACAACTTACGTTGGAATGACCACATATTTGATGTCGCCAAAAATGCTGCGAAATGTCTAGGTTTCCTCAAGCGGTGTAAGAAATATTTTATCCCCTCTGATCTGGCCTCAATATATAAGGCATTCATCCGCCCAAAATTGGACTACAATGCCCACATCTGGTCAGGTAGCATCCCGCCCATTCAAATTTATTTTCAACCGTAACACCCGTCTCGCTATGAATGCTATTCAGTATACCCTCAAGCCCATTTTCGGACGTACTCTAAAATATCGTGATTCGTTCCTAAGCCGTACAACTCGCTTATGGAATGCCCTGCCGATCTCTGTATTTCCTGGTCGTTACAACTTGCAAACATTTAAAAACAATGTACATCGGTACCTCTCTTTTCTTCCTCCCTAAATTTCCTTTGCCCGCGCAGTGTACAATCACCTTAAGGGTACTCAAACCCCTTGAGCGCGCGCTCATTATAAAAAAAAAAATCCAACCGTCATGATTTGTGTGTTAACATAAAGCTGCTTAATTTTAAGACATCTGCTACATAGACCCCCTGGAGGTTTCGATTTGTCCTTCCAGTTTGTAGGTGGACGGTTGGTTGTGCCTCAGTGTACATACCTCCCTGCACTCTCAAAGGAGTTCATTGATTTCGTTGTTCGAGACTATAACTCGTGTTCCCTGTATTTTAAAGTACATACTTTGTTCTAACAGGAATCGTAAATGCTAGCAATGACTCCGTCTGTTAAACTCCACGTTTCCACCATTAGTACTACCATATAGATAAAATAACAGGGTGCTCGGCCTCCTAATGTCACTTTATGTCTCCTAATAATTCTCTACAAATACCACCTTGATCAAAAAGTACGCCGTGTGGCGCTCCCATTTTGTTTTGTTAAGTTGGTGAATCTGTTGTTGACATTCCCTCTAAATCTTAGCGTCATACCTTGACATTTGCAAAAGTTACGTAGCCAAGAGTATATCTATCTCTGTGTATGTTGGCGATTTTTTACAATTTTAAAAATTGATTTAAACTTGCAACAACGAACTTGTATTAAATTTTGCGCAAAAAACGGATTTAATGGTGCGCTAACTTTGGAAATATTGGAAAAGTGTTTCGGCAACGATTCTCTAAAGAAAACGTGAGTCAATCAAAGATGATGAAAGCAGTGGCAGACCATCGACATCGAAAACCGTCGAAAACATTGATGGAGTAAAAGAAATGTTGGTCAATAACCACAAATTAACAATCAGGGAAATAGCGGAGGACTTGAACATTGCCTATGGATCCGTCCAAGACATTTTGGTTAATGATTTAGGTTTCCGTCGTGTAGCAGCGAAGTTGGTGCCAAAAGACCTCAATTTCATGCAAAAAGGAGACCGTGTTGACGTCGCAAAAGATATGATTTGCGAGGCTAAATCCGATCCCACATTCATCAAAAGGATCATTGCTGAAGACGAGAAGTGGGCTTATGAGTACGACACGCAATCCAGACATCAGGCAAGTGAATGACGTTCACCAAATGAGCCGATACCAAAAAAACCACGTCGTTTTCAGTCAAAAAAGAAGGCAATGCTCATGGATTACAACGGTGCAGATGTCTCTTGTTTTTTAACGTAAGTACCTGCCGTGTGGGCTTAAACCTACGGGATGCCCATACATCCATGGGAGCAAGGATACGCCTTGCCATCGCTCACCGTCAATCCATTGATACCAATTCGGAACTGTGTTGCCGGCACAAGTTCCACCCTTGGTATGAGTCGAGGCCGACCTAAAACCTCTTACTGTTCTTAGGGTCACAGCACCCAGCACTTATTGCAACTCCACATTGAGTCAACCAAAGGAAAACCAAGGAAAACCAAAAGGAAAACCAAGGAAAACCAAGGAAAACCATAGGAAGACTCTTACCCGCGATTTTGGGTTTAAACCACAGCCACCATGACGCTCCCACAAGGGGGCCTACCTCTAACAAGTCAGGCCCGGACCGAGATCCGGGGGGCTCCTGACTCCCATGGTACCGTGATTTAAGTCCTGGTAGGGACTACCGGTGGTCCAGCCGCCAACAAGACCTATGACCGGCAGCTTGTGACTGATCAAATCGTAGCAACCTTCGGTAGCGTCATCTGAAGATGTTTACGATAAGACCAGTACTTTGCTCTGCCCCCGTTCATTATTAGACAACGTCATTAAAGGGCGAAGCCTTGATAATTGGGCGGGGGCCCTACAACGGTGCAGTGCATCATGAATTTTTGCTAGAAGGCCAGACAGTAAACAAAGAGTATTATTTGGGCGTTATGAGACGTTTGCGTGAAGCAAATCGCCGAAAGATACCAGAATTGTGGACAGAAAACTCGTGGATTTTGCACCATGATAACGCACCGTCGCACAGTGCCATCATTATTCGTAATTTTTTGACGAAAAATGCAACAAATACCATCCAATAGCCACCGAATTCACCTGATTCGAGTTAAAAAACCACTACGGGGAACGCGTTTCAACAGCAGAGAGGAAGTAATTGAAAAATCGCAGGAAGCACTGATGGACATACCGAAAACTGAATATAAAAAATGTTTCGAAGATTGGATCAAGCGCTGGCATAAGTGTGTTGCAGTCGATGGGGATTACTTTGAAGGGGACAATATAGATTTAGATTTTAATTTTCTGAATAAATTCCGGAATTCTGATCAAGTTGGTATGTTTAAACTTTCCTCTGTACCTGTGACTGGACTCGTTTTTTTTTTCAAAGCCCTTGTGTACTGTAGGTGCAAAGAACTACCAGACTGAGTAAAAGTTTAGCCCTTCGTGCGTGTATAACAGATCGATCAATCTCAAACTGAATCCATTCACAGAGGATAACGAATGCATTTGCTGTCTGGCGAGTTGATTTCTATGCAGTTGTGGTTCTGACGAAATGAAAGCAGAACATCTCATTCCCTTCCCATGCCTTAGAATGTTTTTTTTATTTACATTTACGTGAACCCTGAACTTGCTCATCATTATACTCCTCTCTCACATCTATTTCATCTAAGAAAACTTCTTATTTTCCTACAAACTCGCATATGTACATACGTATATGTACCTGCAACAAAGTCCAAGTAGATCTTTCGAGATTAATTTTTAAGATGTTACTCTCCCTCTTAGCTGTATGCATTAAAATTTATAAGATACCAAGATAGCACATCAGCACTCCCACTTATTCCGCCACTGATATGAAATACTAAGCATATGTACGAGTATCTAGCCGATCAGTAGCACCTTCCTCCTCGAAAGTTTGTGTGGTGCAAGGTTTAGTTCGTCGCTCAATATAATGAAAACCCCAAAAATAATTTCAAATCTTCAATAGTGTTAGGATAACGTCCTACATTCTTTCGCTGTTTAAAGCTTAAGGTTGATCGACAAACACCAAATTTTATATTGCACAAGCCTCAAGTAGTTTTTCTGTAAGCAATGAAATGTTTCATATGCGTTGTTGGGTCTACTGCTGGTGCTACCAAGGCACTTCTAAGGATGTAGTCCAATGTTTGCAGGTATTCCTGAGTAATATTGTACTTGTTTTTGAGCTCAGAAACATTGAGTAGCCTCAAGTGTAAAAGTGTTGAATTTTGGGCGCATGAATAAATACTTAAAACCTCCCCACATAACGTCATCCCGATTGACTCATTTAGTCTTCTCACCCTCAACTTCTATAAATCTTTCTAAGCTTACAGAATTCAAAATAAATAAATAAAAAAAAATCTCAAAGACTCTCAAAAAGTTGTCCGTAGATACCGATCTAGTCAACATAACACTCGTCTCCGGGGCCACATAATTTAGAACATGATCCACCCCGATATCTCGATGGCATCACTTTTAAATGCAAATTTCCCACGTTCGGTAATTAAAATAAAAATCTCTATCGGGATGCCATCAGCTTGGATACCAAGCTATCCGTGTGAGTTATTGAGTTTCATTGTTTTGATGAAATTCGGTGGGGGAACTAGTGTGCGTCCGATAATGGGAGGATAATTAATGAAGATTTGTCGTTTCATTGTCAATCGCGTCGAAAGGTTTAAGATTTGAATTTATTTCATTTTATTTGAGAATTTGTCTTGGATTTCACTTTTTTTTCTTCGTTTTTTTTTTGCTTTTTGAAACTGTGATAGAAAATTTATATACTTTGATTTCCAAAGAGAGATATTTAATTAAGCAGAGGCACCCTCATGCTATGAAGTTTTGAATCCCAAGAAGGTTAATATTTTGTTTGATTTTCGGTGCCTGACAATTAACAATTTATCTGGAATTTGTGTTGAATATAATATTGAGGTATTTGGGATCTCAATACCTAATCGAGATCCACTTTGATAATCACTTTAGCATCAAAGTTGCGAAATTCACATTGGACAGCCATAATTTGAATAAAGTCACTGGGTAGAAAACATCGCTTTTATATGTAAGTAATGACTAACAACTAAAACTTTTCATGTTTCGAAAAGAGAAAAGTAAAACAGCAACTTCACACCACTTTCATCGAGTTGCATAGCCATGTCATTCATTAATTTGTGGACGAAATCAGACTGAGGAAAAAAAACCTCTCTCTGACAGTTCCTGTGCTTGGCAAACATTTTTACACCACCACTGTCATTTGTAATCGATTGGAACATCCTTAAACCTGGCTAAAGATCATGTTACTCTTTCTCTCACTCCAAAAGCTAAAAAAAAAAAAAACAAGAAAGACATCCAAAACTAAATAAACCAAGAAATCCCGGTCTGAGTCTAAAATGACAACATCTCCACTGCAATGATCCTCCACTTTCCAGACAAACACCACAAGAGCACTGCAGCATGCTGGTCTGCCGCCGACGTCACGTCGCACCAATACCCAACTGCGGGGAGGTCGAAATTAACGACTTATCAAGGATAATTTGATACAACGTAATAAATCAAAATGGAACATGGTTCGGTTTTCTGATATCTCGCAGCTCATCGATGATATCCGTACCCAGAGTTGGCTGGTCTTCGATCTTGTCTTGGATCTTGTTTGTGCGCCCGAGTGCGCATCTTTCGCACCTCGATATCGTGTCGTAGGAGCCGCCTTCTCCTGATCTTTGCTACGAAGGGAAATGTCATGCCGTGACAATTCATTTGATATTTACATTACATAAGCCACATGATGTGAATCCGACCGCAGGTTCATTCTAAAGCCCTGCTCAGCTCCAGGCAGCTCCAGCTCCAAGAATAAAACAAAAATCAAAATTAAGAGGAAATGATCGTCCCCAAAGAAGAATATGAAGTCCCACAGCTGCCTGGCTCTTGTCCATCGTTGTTGTCGTCGTCGTCGACGTCGATCGTTCAATCGTGTGTTGTCAAAAATTATTCACAAAATTTTTCATCAAACATTTTGGGGTTTTTTGAGTTTGGTTTTTAGTTTTGCTTTTCGTGGAAAAGATCACCATCATGAGGCTGGAGCGTAGAGTACAGAGCATCGAACACAGCACACAGAACTACAGACAACATAGCGAGATGGAAGGTGTTGGAGTGTGTAATGTTGCGTTAAATTCCAAGAAATCCTGACACAGATCCTCATTCCAATTGCAGTCACTTCTCAGTCGTCTCAGGCGCAAAAGGACAGAAAACTAAAAAAAAAACATGCATTCACAAAGAAATGAGTTTGTAAGGAGATACGACCATGTACTCCATTCTGAAGGAAGCGAGAAAGTATCTCATTAACGCATCGAACATAACATCGACGGATCCCATTCCAGACACAGAAATACTCGTACCCGTACAATGAATTGGCTGCACATTGATTGCAATGACAAGGAGCGATTTCTGTAGTTTAGGAAGAGATTAAGACGATGCGAGATGTTCTTTCGAAAGGAGGCGTATATCACATTTACAAGAACTCCATGATCGGTTCGCCTTAAGAGGATTGTGGTAATTAGATACAATTCCACATATTGTGGCACCAATTCATCATTTTGTCGAAAGTCATGTAGGCACTCCTCACACATGTGCTGAAGTGTGTTTTTAAATCCCAACGAAAGACTCCTTCGGATGGGAATAGTTAGCAATGGTATCATATGATCGCCAGGGTGTAATAATGAGATTGTGAAAACCATTCAAATATTATGAAATCGGCCCACTTAGGGCATCTGAGGGAAAAATATGAAAAATATCTAAATTTTTTGTGGTTTTATAGGGATATTTACATAAGTTCTTCATCTTTCTATTACAATATCCTTTGAATTGCAGATTATCAATTCCTACGAACTAAAATGACTTGAAAGAAAGTCACTCAACTCATTTATCCATCGGGTGAATTGCAATGTAGGAGCCAACGCAGGAAAAAAAAAACCAACAATTTCAATTCTACGAGTATGTGCAACTGCAATCAGAAAAATTGATTTTACTGTTAAGATGGTAACCTTGGGCCACACGGAATGCGATTGATCTCCTCTTTTTTACATTCATCGTTAATTAGCAAACTGTTGATTTGTTAGCCTTAAACTTACAATTTCTATTTGTCAAGGTATCACAAGCAAAATCAAATACCATAATAAGAGAGATCTGGCCTTTGAACATAGTCGACTTGTCGAAAATAAAGTGCTCATAAGAGGGAGATCACATATCGCGTTCTTTGTTAAACTTATGCAATTATACCGACAAAATCAAGTCAAGTTTGACTAACTTCAACGAATTCTTTTACTGTGCTATTGCAACAAACAGTCTAAATGCATACCAATATCTACAGTATCTACGTCCACAAATTGTATTTAATAATACTAACTGAGCCTACTTTACAACTTACAGACCTGGGCGATCGTGGATTTCCTTACAGCCATCTTGATCCTTATCTAGCCAAGTTATTTTGAGATTCCTTTCAAACCACATGCGCAAGTTCTTACTATACTGGATTGTCCTACTAGGACACATTATAAATTCATTTGGGTTTAGCACTGGGTTCCATGCGCTCTACATACTCTTAACTTACCCATTTTATTCATTGTAGACGCAGCTTTCTGACTAGATCGATGTCGCCACGCAGTGAGCATAGATCTCCGTCATACCTTCCTTTCCAAACCTTGTCCACACAGACGGGACCGAAGAATATACGAGAAATCTTTCGCTCAAAGTAGCCACAAGAGTGTTCATCCGCTTTAAAGTTGGATGAAAGGACAAAGATGGTGAGCATTTTGGTTGCTCGGGATAGAACTTCTTTGCTTTAGATGGAGCTTTGCTACACAAGTGCCTTCATAAGCCAAAGAAACAGTGATGTAGCCTTTGCTAAGCCTTGGAAAATAAACTCTTTTATCACCTCCATTGTCATATTTTGCCTAAGGTGTTTTCGCTCTTATCGGTATTTATATATCGGTATTTATATATTGCTTTGACGGCGTGATGTATTTTATTTTTGTTTTGACCGCTAAATCTACGTTAGGAATACTCACAATTGCCTCACTTACAGCCCCAGATTTGTCTCGATTATGCCTATAATACGAGTATATGAATTATGCATATGCGAGAAGTTGCACTTTTGGAATGTCTCCATTAGTATCCGGTGCAAACAAATGAGCTTGATAGGCATACCAAAGTCAGACTTGGCTTTGTATAGATCGTCTTGATAAACGTTTCCATAAAAAAACATTGAAACCGATAGAGAGATGGTGGGTATCGATTTAATATTCTTGGGTCTTCTCTTAGAGATGTCACTGAGTTAACATTTAGTTGATGGAAAACTTATCAGAACCTACAAAATTAAAGACCATTGGCTTAGGACATTTAAAAACGCGGCAGCAAGCATCTAGCATGTGATGTTTAGCAGGCTTATGCTCATGTAGTTGGTGCAGTTCGGGAAAATACCTTTCTTCAAGACTCGAAAGACGATGCCATAAATAAACTAACATAGATGGAAAAATTTTCAGATTTTGGCCCCTCCAAAAACGACTCCAATGATTGCCTCAACTCATATAATCAGAGACAATGAATATCTGTGAATTGTTAAAAACGTCAATACGGTGGGGTGAAAAGTAACCTCCTTGGGAATGAAAAAAAAACTTTTTTTAAATGTTTTTTTTATTTTATTCAATATAGTCCCCTTTTAGCTTGATACACTTATTCCAGCGATTTTCCAACTTCTTGATCCCGTCCGAAAAGTAATTTTCCGGAAGGTCATCAAAATACTCCTCCGTGACGTCGATGATTTCCTCGCGTGATCTCAATTTTTTATTGATGAGGTTTGGGAGGAGATAATAGTCCGAGGGAGCCAAATCGGGTGAATACGGTGGATGCGACAGCAATTGGAGCCGTAAGTCATTGATTTTAGCCGTGGTTGCGATGCTCTTGTGCGCCGGCGCATTGTCTTGCAAAAACAACATTTTTTTTCGCTTCATGTGAGGCCTTCAATCGCTCCAATAATGCACAGTAATACTCGCTGTAGATGGTTTTTCCTTTTTCGAGGTAGTCCACGAAGATTATGCCATGACAATCCCAGAAAACCTACGCCATAACCTTTCCGACCCATCGAGCCTGCCTCGGCCGCTTCGGAGCACTCGTGCCGGCTTCAGTCCATTGCCAGGCACTCATTCTGTTCTCTGGTGTGTAAAAGTGGATCCAAGTTTCATTAACATTTACCAATCGACGTCAAAAGTCCGTCCGATTCCGCATCAGCAAGTCCAAACCCTCTTTCGAAGTGCTCTCGCGTTCGTGTTTTTGGTCAGGAGTGAGCATGCGCGGCAGCCAGCGGCAGGATAACTTTTTCATATGCAGAATATTGCCCAAAATATGGCGTGTGCGCTCAGTACTAATCTTTGTGGTATCTGCTAGCTGGCGCACCTTCCTTTCCGGTCAGCCAACACCATTCATTTTGACATTGTTCTCTGTAACTGCATCGAAGGGCCTGCCACTGCGGACTTGATCGGTAGTGGAGTTGCGGCCACCATGAAACTCTCGAAACCAATATTTGACGGTGTAATCTGACGTAGCATTAGCCCCATAATATTTATCCAACTTTTCTTTTGTTTCCTTCGCCGTTTTGCCTCTCAAAAAATAATGTTTTGTGAGAGAACGAAAATCGTTTTTGTCCATACTCAACATGATGACAAACACGTCAAGAACAATCAGCTGTCAAAACAAAACTAAAGACAGTATCGCACTGAAATTTGGCATGTCTGCCTAAATATGAAGGGACTTCAAGACACCATAACTTTTTTGCAGTAGCAGCGCATTCTGGCGGTCAAGGAGGTTACTTTTCACCCCACCTAGAACATGCATTCGTGTAGGACACTTATTTGCAAAAGTTTGAAAGATTTTCTCCATAGTGTCGTAAGTGCCTCGCCTTGATTCTAAAAATATTAGAATGGGTTGCAACGTCAAGGGTGATTTGGGAAATGATTTTTGGGTATATTCTAAGAAAACAATCGTTCTACAATAAGGGTATATCTCCAATGTTGAAATCATTTATCGAGGATTTAAGAAAAGGCTTACTTTGGTGTATCGTGACCCATGTTAACGGTAATTGCTCTGTTAATACTAACGTTAGAAACTTCGTTTAGGACTTTATTTTTAGAAGAAATACTAGCCTTTGTAACTGCGTTCAAATAAAGTTGATTTCTTCTTCGAGTCTTCATATATCCAATTTCTAAACCTGTTTCATTTTCCTTGCCCATGCTAATTTTTGACTTTGAGGTCATTTTTCTTCAGACACCCTGTATTACACATTATTTTCTATGTACGCGTCATTTTGTTTTATGTTAATTATTGTTAATATTTGAATATACAATATCTACCTGCTTTTTGGTAATTGTATGTTGGATTTGTTATTGTTTGTTTGTGCTCACTCTACCCAGGGGGTTAATGGTTGGAATATGAGATATTCACTCAAATTTATCGCTTTTGCTATTGTCTTGTTGATAGTTTCATTGGATGACAATTACATAGAAAACGGTGTGAATAGCTTTTAAAATGGCAGTGTAATGTTAAATATTTTTGCTAACAGGTATGTCAATTAGTGTGCAAAGCCTCAAACCGAGCATAGATGAAATTAGGGAACCATTCTATTCGCAACAAGTAGATACATATGTATGATTTAAGTTTCTGAAACTTTGTGTGTTCCTGGTGGTGATGATGTTAGAGGTGATGACGATATGTGTATTGAACTTCGGAGTTATAAAACGCAAAGCAGCTATAGAGGAATAGGGGTTGCAATTTTTTACAGGTCCGCTTTTAAACCTGATGTCATAAAAAGAAATACAATGTCCCCTGGCATGAAATGTTTATTTGTTGGAATCTCTCACTACTGTCTTATTGGTTGTTCTTACAGAATTCGATGCCGAGGTGTCTTACTTAACCTCGTCTTATCAATATATACTCGTATATATATATTGTGGGGCGATTTGAATAAACACTTATTAAATAATGACCCAAGAACAATTTCTTTGAAAAACTTCAACTGTGGCCTGAATGTTATTCATAATTCTGTGCCTACACATTTCAGAGCAGGATGTCGTCCTTCGCTTTTGGGATACTTTTACATCTTATGAAAGTTTAGTGTTATTTTATGAATAAACCTATGTTCCTTGCCTTAATTCACCTCACAATTTAATCTTTTTAAATTTTGATGTTCATATGAATATCAAATATCAAAAATATGGACCTAGATTCTTTTCATAGCGAGACCTTTACTTACCCATGGGACTTGTGCTGGAATATTTCAGATGTTGATAGTGAAGTGGCTTTATTTGAGTCAATAGCTACGGAGCTCTTCGATAAATATTTCCCACTCAAAGGAATACTTATAAACAATCCTAGGCGAACTTTGGTTTACGTCAAATATAAGAAAGCTAATGCGACTTCGTGACAAAGCTTATCGTAGATGAAAAACCTATCTGACGTCTTTAAATAGAACTAGTCCTGTCAAGTTGAAAAACACCTCCACTGCCGAAGTTCAAAAAAGTAAACAATATCATTATAGTGCCAAACTTAATGCTAAAATCTTCGAACAGTATAGATATCGCCTGAATTCCTTATATAATTACTTTTCTAAATCTGGTGGTGGTTGCAGTTCACCAGCATATTTAGGTCCTAGAATTGTTTTCAAAATGGTAAATAATTAGTACTGACATTATTTTCGTTGTTACGAGTAAATCCGTAAAATCTTGTGATTGACACGCTTACGCGTGTATTTATAGTTAGATATTGCTTTCCAACTCCTTGGAAACTTGCGAAAATAACACCAATTGCAAAGAAGTGAAATCCTTCGGAATGCTCCGACTTGCATCCAATTAGCATTCTGAGCATTCTGGCTCATCAAAAGTTTTAGAAATCCTTATTAAGAGTCAGCTGCAAGTATATCTTGACACAAACAATTTAATAAGTCCACATCAATCTGCATATCGAGCAGAGCACAGCTTCACCACCACACTCATAAAAATATTTGACGACATCCGTTTGATGCGTTGTCTCTTGGACTTTTCAAAATTCTTTGTCGGAAACTGTCGGAAATTTCGGATTAGACAAGAGAGCCGCTGAACTGATCCGGAATTAACAAGGATTTTAACAAGTTTTCTTAAACGAAGATATTTCTACCAGGCTGGGACTTTGTAAGGGTGTTCCACAAGGTACAATCCGTGGATATCTGCTCTTCGTTTTATACAGTAATGACCTCCCGAGAGTTTATAAGCATACTACGGATGCACCTACATACGAGGGGCGTTCAACATATTCTCGGTATCGGCGTGAAGCTGTGGTTGTATATATAAATTGACTTATTTATCAAGTAATACTATTATTTTAGTGCATTGATGTAAAATTTCATATAAATGTGATTATTAATTCGCGTTTTATCTCTAGTTAAACAGAATCATAATGGCAACTGAGACGATGATGGTGAAAATTGAGCATCGCGCTGTAATTAAATTTCTCACTAAGCAAGGAAAAAGTCAAAAAACTATTCATGAAGAGATGGTGGCTGTTTACCAGGGTTCCGCACCTTCATTATCAACTGTGCAAAAGTGGTCAAGTGAGTTCAAGAGAGGCAGAGAGAGCATTAAAGACGACCCCCGCTCCGGCGCCCCGGCTACTGCTTGTACGGAGAAAGCATCAAAGAAGTCGAAAAACTTGTTCTTGAGGATGCCTGAATAAAGGTGAAAATGATGGCAGAGATCACCAAGCTTTCAATTGGTACCATTCACACCATTCTTCATGACCATCTTAACCTTTCAAAGGTCAGTGGCACCCACCCACGAATGCTCACAGCGCCTCAGAAAAAAGTGAGAATCGCATGCTGTAAAGAGCTTTTGGAGATGTGTAGTGAGAACGCGGACGGTGTTATGGATCGAATTATTACTGGGGACGAAACATGGGTCCACCACTATGACCCTGAAAGCAAACAAGAGTCCATGCAGTGGCATAAAAAAGGAACAGACCCCCCGAAGAAGTTCAAAGTCACTCCGTCTGCCGGGAAGCTCATGGCCACAGTTTTTTGGGACTCAAAGGGAATCTTGCTCATTGAGTACAAAAAAAAGGTGAAACCATCAACGCCACATCCTACGCTTCCACTTTGTATAATTTGCGGGATGAAGAACTCAAGTCGGCAATAAATGGGTATTTTGCAGAGAAAGAGGAAATTTATTTTTTTGAGGGTTTAAAAAAGCTTATCTCAAGATGTAACAAATGCATTGATGTTAGGGGAGATTATATTGAAAAATAAAAACGATTTAAACTGAATTCGCATTTTCTTTCATATCCATACCGAGAATATATTGAACGCCCTTCGTATATGCGGATGAAGATGATGAAGATTGGTGGCTTAGATTTCGGTTGCTGAGAATTTGCTAGATTTGAGTTTAGATATGTCTTTCCCCACTTTGTTGTTGGTCGAATGCGAGGTAGTTTTCGTAACCTTCATCCGGATTCTATCTGCTGAATAGCGTCTTTTCAATGAAGCTCATGTGGTCATTAGTTCTCCACACTTGAAACTGGAAATTTTGAAAGGAAAATTTGTTTGTTCGTACCTCGTCTACTTCAATGCAGTCATCTGAATTAATGTTGGTCCATCACAATATGATCATTTATCTTAGGTGATCATAAGATGCAGGAAACGCATACTAAGTACAACGATGTTCCGTTCGCTTGAGGAGAAATTCAGCCTGTATTTGCTTGAAGGTGTGAAGTCGTGCAGGTTACCAAAGTACCAGTGGTACCGTCTTATCCTGTTTCGACATTGAGTTCACAAAGCACAATATTTACTCGTATATCCCACTTAGAAGATCGAGTTTAGTTTCTTCTTACTTACTTACTTAGGTGGAGCTACATTTCGGGGCTTTTACTAACAAACCTCTCCAATTTGTCCGGTCTTTAGATAAAAGTATCCAGTTGCACAATCCAAGTCGGATGAGGTCCCGTTGTACTAGGCCGCACCACCTAAGGTGAGGTTTTCCTCTATTGCGTTGTCCCTCCGGATTAGATTCGAAGACTTTGCTAGTCAAATCATTCGTGTCCATTCGCTTTACGTATTATAACCGAATATTTTTCGAAGGATTTTTCACTCGAAACGACTGAGGATATCTTCATCTGTTTCCGAAAGAGTCCATGCTGTTGCGCCTTAAGGTAGACTGCGATGATCAATGTCTTAAATAGAGTCTATGTTGTTCGGGATAGGGACTTTCTGTTCTATATCCTTCTTATTCGTGTTACTTCTGCTGAAATCTTGTGGGCAGAATTTAGGTATAACAGAGCCAAGGTAGACAAAGCCATTCACTACTTCGAAATTATAAGTGTCGATTGTGACGTTCTGTCCAATTCGTCGATGTTGTGTGTCCCTTCTTGTTGACAGCATATACTTGGGTTTGCCCTCATTTACCGATGAACCCATTTTGGCAACTTTCGTTTCATCGGCGTACGATAGTAGTTGCACAGACTTTTGAAAGATTGTACCTCCACTTGTCAGTGCCACACAATTGTTTCAAATATGATGTTAAAGAAGTCACATGACAGCGTGTCACAAGTTCTAAAACCTTTTAAGGTTTCGGTTAAGTGGTTACCAACCTTAACGGAGCAGCGAATGTTCTCAATGGAAATATGGTGGTTATTGATTCGGACTTCTTGAGTTTTTTCCAGGATCTACCGAAGTGTGAAGATTTGTTCGGTTGTGAAATTTTCTGGTCTGAAACCGCATTGATAGGCTCCATTCAGCTTATTGGCGAAGGTTTTCAGAGATTGACACAATCTGGCAGATAAGAGTAGGATCTTTTATCCGATGTTGAGGAGGAGGGTCTCTTCCAAAAAAAATTTCCACCAGCTTAACACCTCGGCCGGTAATAACTCAAAAAGACGTAAATCCAATTTCTTCAGCTTATTCGCTACAGTATCAATAAATGATGCAGTGTTAATGTGATCTACATGCTTAAAGTGTCATTTGCTCCCTTAAATCTCGTACTGAACAAGTTTTATACTAAAATTTATGTGAAACTGATGTTCATCGTTATTTTACCTTCCTAAAATATTTCCCAAAGTCAACTTGATCAACAGGTAAAAATCACCGCTTTCTACAATATCTCAAAAATCTACCTTACCACCAAACGAACAATCACTTTTTAAAATATAAAACAAAAGCCATCCCTAGGAGTCACCTTTGAAAATCGAAGAGCCGTCGGTCGCTTGTTTTCCCTTGCAACTGACAATTTAAATTACTTGTTATGGCATTCTGCGTCACATTCTTCATACTTTTGTATGTACGCATACATGCACATATAATTTGGAGAACAAACCAAAAAGGACCGTTCTCGTCGCTTCAAAACAACACAAACTACAAATTCATTAAAATGCCGTAAAAATTTGTCGGCCGTATCCGTATCGGGTCTCGATTTTAGTTTTTAGACAAAACGTTTCATTTTTGTCTCTTGTTCTCTCTCTTTCTATGCCCTTTAGTTCTATTTAAAGGACTACACCGGAATGCAGGTCGATTGTAATAGTAGAAACAGCAACAGAATGCATAGTCATAGCCACCCCTAGGCTTATTTCGTTACACTAGGGTGAAAGTGAAAGTAGGGAAGCTGTACTCTGGTTGTGGACTCGAATTCATCTCTACAGTACTGTTA
The DNA here is from genome assembly GCA_949129095.1 of Volucella bombylans. Classification (NCBI taxonomy): domain Eukaryota; kingdom Metazoa; phylum Arthropoda; class Insecta; order Diptera; family Syrphidae; genus Volucella; species Volucella bombylans. Next base: position 38,188,291 of record OX422140.1, on the reverse strand, counting down.
CCTACCTTCAACGCAAGCATGCAAAGACCGATTCAATTTTTTTTTTGTTTTTAGTCGGTGACGACAGAAGTCAATTTACGCAGCCATACTTGTTCCTTGTTGTTTTTGTATACCTACCTAGAGTACCCTATGCCCTCAACCCTAGGGGTGTAGAATTTTCTTTTCCCACTGCTGCAGCCGCAGTGTGAATCTTTTATAGAAAATAAAGTGGAATGACAGAAAAGTCAAAAATAGAAAGTGCCATGAATGCAGATGGGCGACAAATGTGTTCTACCACTCATCATGCCGTACTCGTACAACACACATCCTGGAAGGTGATTTCAAACTCATCGGTCCAGAGGGGTAGCACTCAAATAAGTGACAGCTTCTCTATTGGAATGTTGGTACTCCATTTGGAAAGTCATCGTTTGGATGTCTCTCCTTCGTGTAGTGCTGCGGTTGTTTGGGAAAATCATGAAAAAGTGCGCAGGATCTGGAAGAAATGCCACAATTCATATCACAGGGATGTTAGTGTCACAAATGAGGTTTAATCTGATTAACTGGGTAAACAAATAATGGAAAATCACTTTATCACCTTTTAACCGGTCTGGGTAAACACTGCAAGTAAATTTTTCTTTTTTAGATGACAGCTACTACCCCATCAATTAGATGAGGAGAGGGTGCTCGATCATTTGACAGATAAGAATGGTAAAATTATGACATGTGCGCCTAAATTGTTTAGTGGACTTCTCTATTAGGTGGGTAGTAGGTACTAAATGCACCACGGATGGGTGGTGGCCTGTCCTAATATTAAATTAGTTTCCACGTCGTTGCTGGATTAAAGGTACTTTAGTGACTTGATTTCGATTTATCACATGACACCCGATCAATTTTAGTTAAAAGTCATGTAAGGGGGAAAAGTGCTTTGGGTCTGGGTTTAGTTGAACTCGACACGAGATTTCTGTGTCGTATGAGTGGGAGGAAAGAGTTGACAGCTCATGGCGCCTCCATTGAATTTGGTGGTAATCAAGTCTAGGAATACCTAGATATATGTACATATGTACCTACATAGCTTTGTCTTTTGTAGGTGGATTGAGTTTTATCCATGAAGATTTTAGGAATTTTAGAATCTAAATTTAAACTTTTCAGCAATCATAAGGCTTTAGATATGATAGATATGCTTTTTAGATGTGAAAATGGAAACAGTACCACACCTGGGTGGAATTTTATCTCTCCATGTCGAAATAATTTTAGACTATGATTGAGCACATACCTAACCAGATTAAAGAAAAGGTGAACTTTAAGCCAGTTTAATTCCTTATAAGTTCTCTGGAAAGCTTACAGGACTTAACTACATAAGCCCTTGTCTAAATTTTTTTGAAACAAATAAATATGCTGTCAATATTTCAATGCGGATCAGCAGCAATATTTGTTCAATTAGAAATCCTTAACCGAATGATCGAACTTTAATGGAGGAATAAGATTTGTTTACATTTCTTCGACTATTTCAGGAAACCCCATTCGTAGAAGGAAGATGATTGATCATTTATTTTATAAGCTAATTTACCTTGGTGAGTTAAGTTCATCATCTTCCACCCCAGCAATGAATATTGCAAGAAAAACTAAGGATGGTAAGGAAAAGACAATTTTTTTTTTCAACTACTTTCTAATCTGGCATTGCAGTGAAGTTCTACAATATCAGCATCTGCCTACTTTCCTACACTCTGCACTGCAGATTAGAACTTGCAGGATCATACTCGTAACTATGGGTGTGTAGAGCAAAATCTCGGCTATTTCGTGGTAAATTAGTATCAACGATTTGCTAAAGTTAATCTTAATCTCATATGATGAACAAACATATACAATAGATGCCGCATCTAATTGCCCAAATTAAGTGAATTTATTGCAAACCACACGCAAAACGTCACCCTTCATATAACTAGATCAGTTTTAGCGGGATATCGAATCCAGCTGTGTCCTTGGGCAGTTCCAAATGATGAATGCTGTCAAGTGTTCCCGATGAAATATTTTGTGATTTTCTAGAATTTGTTTCAACGACAAGATTTGAGGGTTTGTGGGATCAAAATTAATATAAATTAGAGTTTAAATAATGCTTAATCCAATCTTATATACGACATTTAACCAGCGAACTATGTTGCAGCACAAAGCCTAGGAATACCTTTTTTTACATGGCATTACATTACCATGTTTACAGGTTTAACTGATGCTCTTCTCAGTTGCTACGAGGCACTGGCTTACTGTGACCGCATCAGGGTTTTTCGTACACCAGCACCTTTAAGCACTCACTCAATCACTCAACTACTATTTACTCAAAGAAGCTAAAGTTTATCCTTATTGACGACCTCTTAGATTTACCTGAACAAGCCTGCCTCGTGTGATTTTTTCTTTTTACGTAAGATTTTCAGCATTTCTTTCTGGCTTATTGCTTGGTACTTTCGCTATAATTATCCGTTGTATCTCGTCTGGTATCCACATCTTTAACTCGACTATTTCATTGATTGTTGCGTGACACTACACAAGGAATGGGCTTGTTTTCCACCGATGAGCACATGAAATCTTTTTTTTAATAAGACCAACACAATTCCTAGTTTCAACTCAGCAAGGATGGGGACAGCCTTATTAACTATCTTAAGTTCAGCACGATACATTGGAGTTATCGAACATTTAAAACTTAATTGAAAGGAAAATATTGCTGATCAGATCAAAACGGTGTGTGTAGTCATTTAGTAAAACGCGTAGGTTTAAACCATATGTGTTGTTGTCAGGCCTATATCCACATATAGTTGATGGGTGGCACTTGGTAAGAAATGACTAACCAAAGTGCAGACAGTAGCTTTTTTCGGGGTCTTAAGCTTACTAAGAATAGCACCTATTCTATTCCATTTATTCTATTTCTAGTTTCTACTGCAATAATGCGGCGACTAGAACTGCACTAAACAGAATTGTGATTACTAGCGACATATGAGTATGCCTCCATCCTATACATATCGTGTGTCTCCAATCATCGGCTTTGGCAAGGGATTCACTATCGGGATTCTTAACAGACCTGAATGGAGGAGTCAAATGCCACCGATAAGTAGTTATTAACTTTCTAGAAACGTGGATCCAAAATTGAGGTCGACACGTGCACTCGAGTTTACTGTGAAACAACACATTCAATCGTTCTTTCAAAACTATCAACGACTGTTGTGTTTTCGAAGCGAAGGTTACACCAGTTATGCATGAAGCTGGAGAAAATAATATTGTCGGCAAGTACAGGGTGGGCGATATTGTATGACCCTATCGGAAAGTGCCATAGATTTTTCAAGTGGCGTCGAATATCAATTCGGTTTTGACATTTGTGAAGCAAACCAAATTAGAATTTATGTGAATAAACAATGGAACGCTATACTTCTGAAGAAAGCGGAATAATTGTCACAGTGTTTTGATGAAAAATTCATCAGTGATTTTGGTAACCACAAAAATTTCGGTTCTGTGTCACTGCGTAATGTACAATGAGCCATTACATCCACTTAAAGTCACTGTATGGTGTGTTATTTATGCTGCAGGAGTTTTTTTTTAAAACGGACCTAACAGTCACTGTGGATGGTATAAGATCAATGAATTTTTCATTCCTGAATTGGGATTGGAGGACATGTGGTTCCACCAGGACGGAGTAACGGGGCTTACTGCAGGAACTACAACCGACATTCTAAAGCAAAGGCCCTAAAAGGTAAATGTCCCTCCGCTTAAATTTCTGCGTCATTTCCCTAGAAAGTATATTTTTTTGGGTCTGTGTAAATTCATTGATGATGTAGGCTTTAATAAAGCCGCCATACCAACGCATACTATTATGGATATATGCACAACGACCTATTGGGCGATATACGACCAGAAAAACTGGTCTTTCGACGAAAAGACGCAAGTTATGTATGTGAAATTAGTACTGAACACTTAGCCATTGGTGTTCATACAAACGACAAAGGATTCTGCAGAAGCTAGGGATGAAGAGAACATTGAATTTTTTTAGCTATTCCTTCCAAAAAAATGATGTGAATCTAGTAATTAGACGAGCAGGATAACTAAAAAACCTTCTTATGTGGATTGTTATAAATCTTCGGTTTCTCTGTAGGTTCCGGCGTAACACCAGTAATAGCCACATCTATTTATGTATACATTCTCCCATCCAGGCGACATAAACTTTTTTTTTGTTTATATTAAGCGCGCTCTCAAGAGATCTTCAGTATCTTTAAAATGTTTGCACACAACACGGCAAGGTAAATTACATTGGTCTTAAATATTTGCATGTTATAATGATTAGGAATAGAGCGCTTGGCAGAGGCCATAAGCGAGCTGTACGGCTTGGAAACCAATCACGATAGTTCAGTAGACTTGAGGGTATACTGATGAGCATTCGTAGTGAGACGAGTGTTACTTACGATTGTAGGTTTGAAGGGATGAAATGCTACTGGCAATTTCAATGGAGCACTGATGGTGAAAATAGCGATAAAATAAGGTAAGGCACGTGATATAACGTCGGTGCTCAAGTGCGTCAATTGACTATGCAATATTGGCGTCACATAAGAGTTTTAACGCTTGATTTTGGATCCTATCTGGGGGTGCAGAAAGGTCTTAAGAGCACATGACCAGATGTGGGCATTGCACTCCAATTTGGGCGGATAAAATCCTTTTTACTGTGGCATGATCAGAGGGGTGAAGTATTTTTTACATCGCTTGGGGATATCTGTATATGTCGAATGTTGGCCTCGAGCTCGCCCAAGGTGGTTGGCTTATTAGCGTAGACTAAGAGCTTGACGTAGCCACTGACAAAATAATCGAGTGGTGTGAAATCGCCTGATCGCTGCGGCCAACTGATGAACACTCGCTGTGAAATGACCCAGTCGCCAAATTTCTCATGCACAACTTCGAGTGTTATGTCGCTTGTACGGAATGTAGCTCCGTCTTGTTGCAATCACAGCTCGGATATATCGATGTAGTGGAGCTCTGACTACAGAAAGTCGGTTAACATCGCTCTATACCTGAAACCACTGGCGGCAACGGTGTCGCCTTCCAAAGAAATATGGTCCGATGATGCCGCCATGTCATAAACCGCACCAAATTCTCAATTTTTGTGGATGCATTGATGCTTGGCCGAACACTTGTGAATTGTGTTTGCTCCAATAATGGCAATTTTTTTTGTTGACATAGTCGCTGAGCCAAAAATGGCCAAAATCCGGATCTCCGGCCAATATTTCCTGCGCCCAATTAGCGAACTCACGGCGTTGTCTATGGTCTCTCGGCTTCAATTCTTGCGTCAGCATAATCTTGTGCGGATGTAGGCCTGAATCCGCAAAACAAGCCGGGTTGACTCTCTGACGATGCCCAACTCTGCTGATCGGCACCGAATCGACATTTCTGGATCATCTTCGATACTGGCCGCTACGGCGGCTATGTTTTCATTATTTCGCACCAATGTCTATCTGGTTGGTGGCCGATAATATTTTTTTAATAATTTCCAAACGTTCGGCAAGCGTAAAACGATCCATGATAAGATTGCAAACCTTACTGAATATTTTGACAGGTGGATGTCATTGATAACTTTAAGAGCTGCTGAAACATAACAATTGGAATAACTGTTATTACTACCTGGTCACCCGTTAGATATTTCGCAGTATTTTTAACGATATCGAATATGTGGTCGTTACAACGCAGGATTTCATTGACACGCATACCGAGAATGGACAATTTTTCAGCAATGCAAGTGTCATGAATAATGACTGGTTGTTTAAATTTCGCTTTAACGATAGCAGACAGCAGACAGCATTGTGTTTTGGAAGTATTAAATTCCACCACCAACAGTTCCCCATTTAGCGATACTGTTTATATCGGAATTTAATGAGTTTACAGCGGAAGAGTAGGGACGACATTCCGAGGATGAATATGAAAAACAAAATATATTGGATTGGATTTATTGATATAACAGATTGGGCTTGTTCAAAGGGCTAACAGCTGGTCTATCATTATAAATGAGCATTTTGATGAAGAATGAGGCGGAATTTTTGACATTTTTAACGAACGGCCAACAATTCCTACTACCTTTGGGACATTGTAGATTTTTTTTTCTCAGTTTTAGGTCGTATTGAAATTTCACACGCTTAAGAAAGACGTTGCAGTCATTTCTGGCTCGTTTGAACTTTGTTCAGTTTGCCTCTCTCGGGTTGGCCTTGTAGGACCAAAAAAACTCTAATCCAAAGGAAGATTCGCACCTAAAGTGTTGTAAACAAGCGGTGTACCAAAGACGGGAAGTTTCGGAGTTTGAGAGTTTGGTTATAGAGTAAAGAGACCATTACCTGTTATTGTTTCCTAGAGGCTTTCCGACTTGTCGATTGATCGCATTCGCATATTATAATAACTTACCCATATAAACTTTAGACATATGCTTTTGAAGCTCGTTTAAAGATTTTTCACTTTAAGTACTAGGACACACTCTCTCCTATCATAAATTGAACTATCATCCTTCTGTCATACCCGTTTGAGTGTTTAGTTATTTAAAAAAAAAAAAATATCAATTACAGAATATTATGTACTTCAAAACAATTATGCTGCCCTTCAACTTAATTTGTTCAATTAGACCACACGCAAAGAATCTTCTAAGCCCATTATCCCTTTTAGAAAATTAGTTCCCAAACAAATAGTTTCAAAATTAATTGCTTCCAAGTCCCTTCCTCAAAATGTGTTCACCATTAAGAAAAGACAAAAAATATGCAAGATGACATAATGAACACAAAAAAGATTTATTTATTGTTGTTTAAAATATTTCATACTCCGTTATCAATACATTACGAATGACCGGTTTAGTTAATATAATTTAAATCAAAAACATATCCTAAGAACCAAGAATCTTAAAAGACAGAACTGACCTAAAACGAACTTGCAAATTCCGGGTGTATAACGGTGAATTAACAAAGCAAAACCAACTACCAAAACACCCTCTCTCCCCAAAATCTTAGCCAAACATCCAGCTTGCCCTTTGCATAATCGACGCTTTTAAACAAACATTTCCAACCACATGCCACCCAAATGATATCCACTCAAAAGGCATACTTATGTATCACCTCTTTACATAATATTGTTTAAATATTCATTAAAGGTGGCCGCTAACCTTTTAAATTCCACAAAAAAAAATATAAGAGAATACCAAAACTACAAATAAGAATCAGCCATCTATTTGTATATATGGTAGAATGCCCTAAATTAATTCCAGTCTGCCTGTCAGATAATCACAAACCTAAACAGTATTCGTATTTTGACTCTAAATTATACTGTTTTCCTTTATCAAAGCAAAAGCTACTCGTATATCAAGCGGATTGATGTCAAGTGATTTGGTGTTTTGATCGTGGCTCTGCCTCGATAAGTGATACTCCTAGTCCACTAACTGTGATTTAGCATATGGAATCGATAAAATTTCCCATAAATAAAAGTTGTGTCAAAACGAGCCGCCTTGCGTAGAACCATATTTATGACAGTAGCGAGAAAAGTTTGTTCAACTTATCAGCACAAAAGTATCTCAACGTTGCGCTAAGTTAGTTAACAGAATTTATTTTATCTGCCAAAGTAAAATATTCTATAAGCCAATCGACCTTGTGTCCACAATGCCTAATGCCACTTGTCAGCAAATTTATTGGCAAACCAATTGGATGTGATAGGTGGTTGATTTCTTTTTTCTGTTTTATTTTTAATTTTTTAGTTGAAATTTCTTTGCTCATAAATTATAAAGCCCTCATATAGATACTCGTATGTTATACTGTATCAGACCATCCCTAACGAACGCAGTGTACTCAAGAATTTTGCAAACAAAACATAGAGTACGAACTCGTAAAAGTGAAAATCGACACTTTGCACCTGAATATGGTTTCATTTTTGACAAGGCTTGTTAGGTGGTTTAATTTACGACATGCTCGCCCCGATTCTCAGAGCACGCGCGCATACCAGTCGCAGTCAAAGATCTCGCCTCTTGTAATCGTAGAGTCATAAAATTCAACACTTTATACGAAAAAACTGATTACGATACTCTGGACCAGACCGCTTGTCGTCAGAACTGGGAATCTGAATTCGAATCCAAATCAGAATTGGAATCCTTGGGCACGATCGTAAAAATCAGTCTCCATATTTGGGAAATGAAAAAAAAAAAAAAAGTGAAAGTGACACTTTTATTGCTCCTTGAGTAGGAAAAGTAAAGTTTTTAAAATGATGTTGTTCTTCTTGTCTGGCTATTAACACTTGTATGCGGCGTCATCCCGGATGACCTTATGTTGCAGAAGATTTATAATTTTTTTGGGTTTCGATTAGTGTTCTTGGACGCACCCTCTAAAGCTGGCCACACCACAGCAGTGTGAGGAAGGTCGTAAAATTAATATTTACAGCTCCTAATTTACCATTAAGATGATTTGATCATGTGCGCGGGGTAGATAAAGGAATAATAGCAGTTTTATGGTTTCCAGAGGACTTGAAGTGAAATTGAAGTAGGAACCATAAATCAAAACGGTAGTAATAGATTTTTGAGAGTTTTAGTTCTAAGAAGTATATTAAAATAAGAGCGAGTAATTTGTTATAAGTTACGAATGAAAACAACATTATAGATGGCTCATTGACAATATGATCAATCAATTCTTACCTAAATTGAGCTATTAGGTAATCTAACTATCATTTGCATAGTGGTCAATAGTTTTATGAAATAATTTTGCTGAAGCCAGGCCAATATGTTTGGCTTGGAAACTAAAACAATTTACATATTTCACGCAGCTGATTTATTAATAAACTATTCGAGTCGATTTCACTTTCAGCTGAATTTTATATTTAATAAATTAGCAACTGCCTATCAATTAAAGTCCATGTGCCTGACCTGAGACACTGGGGCATTCCATGCTCTTCGAGCCTGTGCACGCTGTTTTCAATTGTTTAGACCAAGTGTCTTGGCTCTTGTATCGCTGGGACCTAAAAATGGACTTCGCTATTCCTTGTCGTTTTGAACCTGGTGAGGTTCTGAGAGATTTTGCCTGTAGTATGCAGTATTTTATTTTCATTGATTACAAATACATTAAAATACAATATCTTATAAGATAGTATAGGCTTGTTGATTTGATTTAATCATGAAAGCATAACATAAATTACAAAATTTATTAAATAACACTTATCAGCCGGTAAATTTTAGAATCAAATTATACTAATAGTGGGACTTACTCGTACATACATCGTTTCAAATAACGACTTGTTTAATCCATTATTATATTCCACAAACAAAAAAAAAACATTCTTCTAATATGACTTGGTAAGGAGTTCCACAAATGGATAGATATACGACAAGAATGTCTCGGATGCAAAAGGGGTGGCAATCTCATTGATAAGGACATTTGTAATTTATCAAAAAGACAACTAGGGCGATGTGTCTGCATGATTTTGAAGAGAATTCTTAATTTGTGATACCGGTCATATACAGATACGCTGTAAATATATCGTGTAGTATTATTATATGCAACATCGAATTTTTTGTTTTTGCTGAAATAACTACAATTTACGAACATTTCCAAACCTTATGTTAAGATTGGGACAATAGATGTTTTAGCGTTAATATACTTGCTCCAACTTAATATCTTATCAAACACTAGTCTTATCAAACACTAGACTCAACAAACTCTATTGAGGCGTCCTGAAGTAGAAGTTTCGGAAAATGCGAAGTTTCTAAAGCCTTCTGGGATATTACTATGCATTTTGACTTAAGGAAAAACTTAAGAAAATCCTGTTTTCTGCTTACCACTGCGAGATTTTCTTTAAGTCTTCAATAATTCCATCCAAATAGTCCTTGAGGAGATCAAGCGGGCAGGTTTTATACATTGGACATCGTCCGCATACAATTGGATAAACGACTATGTTATTGTCGAAGAAAACTCATTTATGTACGAGGGGAACAGAAGTGAACCGAGAACCGATCAAGAAAACTTCTGAATGTGGGAAGGAATTCTGAAATACAATCAATTATCGCTACAGCCTGGTATCTATTAGACAAGTAGGAAGATATTAAGTTAACTGACACGGGCGAACTATTTTACAGCCCTAAGAGTTTCCCACACAAATTACCGTGATCTACTGTGTCAAAGGCTTTTGAGAAGTCACCTATCTAAAGCTGTTTTTTTGTTAAAAACGAATCATTTGGGCAAGAGGATATTTTGAGCATGAAGAATACAATTCACATGTTTTTGCATAATTCTTTAAATCACTTTTGATAGGAAAGGTATAATTGAAATGAGCCTAAATCCCTTACAAATTTGATCTTTTGGAATTGGTATTATATTAGTCATTTTCCATTGACTGGGGTAGGCACTAGTTGTTAAGAATATGTGTGTAGTGTGATACAGGGCAATATGATTGGTAAGATACTTTTAAAGAAGGTAGGATGTATTTCATTGATTCCGACTGTATTTGATTTTATACTATAGATATAACACTTTTAAATATTTCAGTGTCATCTATTCTAAATAACTCAAAGCCCGTTCCCGTTTATCTTCATTTACTTTACCTGAACCTTACAAAGCTCTGGTTAAGTGCCTTGCAATCATCGTTTTCAAGTTTTTGTTGGTCTTTTTTCCAAATATCAATTATCGTAAATTTTTCCACAATTGCTGTCCATTCATTGGTTGATTTAATCGGTTTGCATAGATAGCAGTAGTTTTGGCGATGCACATTCAACTAAGTGTGTTTCCAGCGATTGTAAGCTTGATTACGAAACCGCGTGAGTTGCAGAATTTCGGTTGGAAACCACTGCCTTTGACCGAAGTTTAAGCTTTTGCTAATAATCGGAACATGAGTGTTGAACAGGGATTGTATGTTATGATTCAGGAGTCCTATTTGATTATTTGAAGATGACATTAAATAAATACTCTCCCAATAAACACTTCGAACATTTCGTTCCAAAACAAACCTTTCGTCCTTTCGCTCGGTATGGTTGAGCCACTTGTTTTTTGTTTAACTACGAGTATATCCTGTATCCTATATCTTATCATACCTCATAGCATTTTCTGTTGTGTATACTTATCATCTCTTTCATTCAACCTCCTCGGGATCAACTATTAAAAATAAAGAAATTGTTGCCATGGTTAACAATTTCTTGTTTTCTTCTTAGTGCTGTCCACCTTGTTATTTTGCGCTGAGGCAGAGGATACCTGCCACTTTTTGCCGTCTCTGAATAGTGGAGATTTTTGATGACAGCCGAGTTCTAAGCAGAGAACAAGGGGCAAATTACCGCACATGGAATGAAAACTTCGTATTGTAATAATAAAAGACTACTACAACTAATTTCTGGCAGTTCTTGGTAGTCCTTAGACAAAAAAAAAATCCTGTGAAAAATTCGAAATGAGTTGAGAACTGTTTATTTTATTTAATCTTGACTAAAAAGATTATAAGCTGACAGTAGAAACGCATAAATAAATTTCCATAAATTTGTAAAAATATATAATAGTTACATCCATTTGTACGCGAGCTTGGTAGCTTTCGTACGTGAATAGCACTCGATCACGGATGAGAGAATGCCAAATTACGACACTCGAAGGTCGATAACGTATGCGTGTATTTCTCAGTAAGGAGTAGCAATATTTGCTTTGCTTTTCTGCTTATCGTCTAGGATTCGGTACCGTATAGTTGGACTGGCAAAATCAGTATTTTGTAAAGTTAGGGACTTAGCACCCATTTGTTTTGTCACACCGAAATAGCAGCGGTTTTCTATGGCAGGTCTTCACCGAATCTCCGCTCGGTTGTCAATTGTGGAGTCTTTGTTTACTCAGAGGTAGGTAAACTCCTGAAGTACCTCGATGTGACTTTTCTCACTGTTGGCATTATTTCTTAGACGATGGACAGATGCTTCTTTGTTCGTTGACAATGCGTACTTGTTTTTGCTCTCATTTACTTAAGAGTGAACCGTTCCGCTTGTTTGTAAAATTCTCTATGACATCATGCTGAGAGGGACCGATGATGCCGATGTTGTGAGCAGTATCACAGCAGCTATCAATAGATTTGCGTCCTTCATATTGACACCTGTTACCTGCGCACTAACTGTTCCATCACTGGGTTGAAGGGTCACATTGGGACTCGTTTTTGTTGTTCGGAGGAGTTAGTTACAAACTTCTTGTCGTGTACTTTCCAGCATTTTGAGACCTAGCTGGTCATCACATTGTAGAGCTCATGACAAATGAAAGTGCTAAATTTTAACCTGCAATTCTTTGGTCCTTTGTGGAATTTATTTATGTGAAAATTTCGCAGGCCGGAAACCACATTGGTATTTGTCTCAAGCATTGTGTGTAACAAAAAGGTATAAGACATTAGGACGATACATGGAATAGGATATTACGCGCGATATTTAGCAAGGATATACCCTAGAATTCATGGGGTCGCCTTATTTGTAGATTGTCCAGGCATCAACTACTCATATTTGAGTGAATTGGTTTATTCCCATCAGAAAAACATCTCATCCGTGTTTGGATATCTATGTTGTTAAGAGATTAAGGGAGATGATCTTAAATTTCTCAAAAAAGTCCAATCTAATAAAATGTGAGAATCGGAGCAAAAATAAGTTTAGATAGGACCAGAATTCATTTAGTTTTCATTCACAATGTCGAACTGATGATATGTGTTTGTTATCTCACAAGATGATTGGGAAAGCGGAAACCGAAGAAGCAGAGTAACCCTGGAGATAAATACGGAAAAAATGTAAGCCTCGAATTTAAGCTTCAACTATATATTGTTGAACAGACAGTCGAGAAATTTTCAACTAGAGATTGGTGGTACCAAACTTGATATGGGCAATATATGTTGTTCAAGATCTGGTAGGGTAATGTCTTTTTCATTCCTCTCCAACTTAAGGCCCAATTTGTTGTCGCCATATATCGTACCAACGGCTGAGAAGACCTCGAAAAATTCTAAGTTTAACCAACATTTGCCAGTGCTCTAGAACCATTACGCTTTGGAATTTTCTCGAAATATTGTATCTTTATGCTCAAATAAAGCGACTTTCTAATTAAATGCGTAGAATTGGTTTACTAGAAAATGGACTTAAATTCCGTCCCCTCGCAACTAAGCTTATTATCTTTACGGAAACACGGGGTGGCCGTGGTGTAGTGGTACTAGCATCGCTTCTCACTCGGAGGATCAAGCTTCGAATCCTACCCATGACAAATTTGTTAAGTTTTTCATTTGTGTAATTGGAACTCAGTCAGAAAAATTCTGCATGTGAAGGCATAACACTGACACGTAGATTTGGCTGTTGTAGAGTTTCAAGCACAAAAAACAAGTGTGAATTATAACCTTCAAACTACTCTCAGTGAAGAAAAAACTCTCCGTCCTATTCTGACTCCCACCCCTGGAGAGCTAATATCGAAACCAAATACACCTGAGTTTTAGCAGCTACAGTTCCTAATTTTTGTTCAAAATGTGGTGAGAATTGTGACTTAACTTCGTTTTTAAAACAAATTAATTCAAAAATGCAAAATTCAGGGATCTCTGGATCAATTAGTGATCTTAGGCACTCTGGCTGTCCTTCAGCAAGTCGTCCAACATAAAACATAGAAGCAGAAGAGTGTTGATGTAAGTTTAGAAACATCAATTCGACACCGTGGTCAAGAATTGGACATTTCGAGTAGGTCGCTCACGAATGATTTGCATCTTCATGCATACAAAGTGCAATTAGCTCAAGAACTGAAGACTATTGACCCCGCATTATGGAACAACAAACAAGTGGATATTTGTTTTTCAAACAAAATCTACAATATTTCAGCGCTGAGGCTCGTTTTCATTTTGATCATCAAAATTCGTCAAATTTTGATTATCGAATTTGGGGTTCGGTAAATCCACGAGTGCTTGTTGAGAAATAAATACATCCACAACGTGTCACTCTTTGATGCGGATTTTAAGCTGGAGACATCATTGGACCATTCTTCTTGGAAAATGGACCTGGTCAGGCAATAACAGTTTATGGTGCTCGCTATCACAAACAACTGGATTACCAGTTTTTTGTACCTAAATTGCAGCATATGGATGTGGATGGTGTGTGGTTTCAACAAGATGGTGCCACATGTCATACAGTCCAAAAAACAATTCAATTACTGCATGAGTCATTTCTTGGTCGTCTAATTTCCCGTTTTGCTGATCAGAATAGGCCCCCCAGATTATGCGATTTTACGCAGTTGGACTTTTTTCTTAGAGTTTTCTTGAGGGTTTATGTTTATGCAAATAAGCCCACGATCACCCACTCTTTGAAGGACTAAATTGAACGCTGCATCAAAGAAATTCAGCCAGATTTATGCAAAACTGTAATGGAAAATGTCGACAAACGCTGGCGAATGTACCAGAAAAGCCGTGTAGGCTACTTACCCTATATGCTGTCCCACTCATAACCCTATATTTTTTATTGACTTTATAAATCAATAAAAAATTTAGAATTTTTAATTAAAAACCTGAATTTCCTGTTTGGGATACCCTTTAGTATGGTCAGTACACGCATAATGCATTTTGTCATTTTATACACAAATAAATAGGACCCACGGCTTTTTACTAACTCAGAACTGCAAAAGAATCATTACTGATACTGGAGACGGTCTAATTATCAGGCTATAGTTTAGTTTTTAGTTTTCAATGCATTTTATTTTCTTAATCACTAACTCTTACATACTAACAAAAAATGCTTAAATGCTAGCTTACAATTACTTAACAATCTTATGCTAACTTACTGGCCCTACACAGGCACTCTAAGCTAATCTAAATTCTTATGTCTATGTCTTTCGACTTCATTTACATTTTATTTATAAATGCACAAATCCAAGTGCACTAGTGCTTGGATCTTCTCCATAATTATGAGGCTGTCACTCAACAGAAGTGTACAAGACAATGGACTAGTTCATTATCTGTATAGTCTTTTTTACTTATTCGTAATTTATTTATTTTATTGTAAAATACGTATTGAAAGGGGTTCCTCCGCCTTGAAAAAACAATAAGACTAGTCTTCTTTTTTTTTACTTTTTTACTCTCCAGTATTGCAGTATTCTGTGTGAGCACAATGTAGACCTAATACTCATAAACCATTGTCTTTTATAAGTTAATGAAAATATTATATAAAATATATATAAAATATCGTCAGTAAAGCATACTGTCGGCATATACAAATTTGTAAAATAAATTCTAATGTCTGTTGAGGCACCGACAATTCCATGTTTTTTGTGCCTTATACAATATATGTATACTTTGGTGCCATATCTCTTTGTGGCGAGAATTTTTTTGAGGCTTGAGAACAGGTAATAGGATCCATGTTTAATCCATTGTCACAGCTCCCAAAAGCGCTCTGAATCATTAAACACGTTGTTGTTTTTGGTCCAAACGCGATACGCACTTCGAGCAGAGCTTTCGCATACTCAAATACACGTGCAAATATGATGTATACGGTCTATTGATATCTTTATGATGTCAGCTATCTTACGCACTTTCACTTTACGGTTGTTCGAAAAGATTTTGTGATGTTTTTTTTATGTTTTCCATCATAACAGCCTTGGTCTGTACGACCGCGTATGAATTCAGCGAACCAGCCATAAGCAGATTCTTTACAATTCTTTCCGACTTTCTTTCTATTTTTAACGGTATTTTTTTCCCTTAAATAACAGTGTTTTGTCAACGGAAGAAACTAGTTTTTTCCATGGTTTTGCAAATATGCGTGGCGTTACTAAAACTTCAATATCTCGATAACTAATGGTCGAAATGTCATAAATTTTTGACAGGTATCAGAGTCGCCATCTATGTGTCAGAATCAAACCACCTGTTATTAACAGGAAAAAGCCAATTCAGGTTTAATACGACAATTCGTAACCATTTATCTCTAGTACGCTTATCCTATTATTGCTTTTGAACAACGAATATGAGAGACGTCTTTCCGTACTCGTTAATGTGCTGCTTGAATAGAAAATCTTGCACGTACGATACCAAAGTCCGGTGTATCTTGGTGTACCTACTCGAATTTTAAATTAAAACTTCCCGTCTAATCTGTGCTGTGCATATACATTGCTTTCAACGTCATCGTACATATGGTGTACAATTTTATTATACGTATCAGGTACATTTAGAGATCTTAGCAGCGGGTTTATAAGATCTCAGCCAACTCTATTGAACCCTTTCCCAAGTCGATGAATACGCTATGCAGATCTTTGGAGGCATCGCGATATTTCTGCGTCAATATTTCTAAAAATCATCTGTCAACCCGTTTGCCAAAAAGCCACTTCGACTGTCTAAAACTCTGTAATACATTACCTTTTGACAGTATGGGACATACGTTTCGCGGATCGGTAGTTGTTGCAATTTCTCGTATCACGTTTGCCTTTTTACAGGGGAAAACACAGCTCTCTCTCCACATCTCATAATCTTATTGAACAAAATCATGAAGCTTTTTTCAGAAGTTATGTGATCTCGCCCGACTGCATTTATTTCCTTTTAATGCATTATTAATTTTAATCTGAGTGAACGACAGGCGAGAGAGTACCTGGACTCATTCTTTATTAAGTAACACATATACTTACTATTGCAAATTTCGGTCCCGTTTAGCAGATGTGCCTACAATACATTTTGACGATTGCTTGGTTGCTAGTTTTTCGCCCAAGCTCACTTAAGAATCTTTACTTGCTCTTTCACGTTACTCCAACATAGATCGTGGGCTTGTTGCCCACCACTGAATTATTTAGATATTAAAGTTATACTGTGAAATTTACATGAGTTTAGTATATCTTCTCTCGCTGAGTTACCCGTTCCGAAACCGTTTCTGCTATGGCAATCTTCGTTTTCGCAGTTCGATTCGACGTCGTGTCCGTTTCAGTCTCCTCCCAAAATATTCCTTTTTCTGATTGTTAACAATATTCCAAGTTTCGTATTCAATTATCAGTTTTAATGACATTAGTCGGTCGCTTATCTATGATGCGGACCCTGTTTCCAACATTTCGACACTTTCTAATTCGAAAGTTTTGACCGTCATTGCTCCGACGTTACAGCTAGCGAGACGTCATTTATTTCTTGAAAGTACTCGTATCATATTGCTTACCCCCGGAAAACGCTGAATTCTGCCACGAAAATTTCTATACGTCCTGCGATCACTCCCTCGCTGTACAGTGCCGGATGTTCCCGGCGGGACAGCGTATATATATATATGTATGTACATACATATATATGTATGAGTACATATCTACATTCACTTCCATGAGAGAATCATTATAAATTTGAAAACAGACATCTTTAGTTTGTGGCGAGTCCGAGTGCGTTTATAACAATATTTTCTGATGCAATGCGATGAAAAAAAAGGATTCTGCATTATTACTTTGTGGATGGGTACCTACTGTAAGAAATATTTTGATTCAATATCGTAACAATATGGGCTATGGGGCGCAGTCGAATGCGAGGACCAGAGCTCAAAAGGTGGGTTTCCACCTTATGTATGTAGGTTTTTACATACATGTAAATATGGCACTTAAGAAATTTTCGAACTATTACTGTTGTCAATACCTTTGCCCAACTTCATCCAGAACTCCACTGAATTTTTCTATCATTTTGTTTTAACACATTATCACTTCATCGAAACCATAATCCTTGCTCGGAAGATAAAACAAATTCTCGTGATTTGCCAACTAACCAGCAACATGTTGCTGAACTTCAATGTTTACACAAATCAATCATCCAACAGATGCATGGCCATAGGTCCAGCGCCAGAATCAGTTCAACACGACTCTGTGCCGTGGACCATTTTGTCATAAGTTGAAGTCGAAGATACAATTTTTTTACTCGCTTTTTCTCTCCCTCTAACTCAATCGGACAATAGTATGGTCATAGAGGCAGCAAGTGCAATTTACGGGTTCAGCATCGTCAAAAGAAATTACCCACCAGAGTTGTTTGGGTGTATCACATCGGAATAAGCGAGATAGAGCGAGGAATTGAAAATGATTTATCGCCGACCTTGTTACATTAAGCCCTTCTACCATATGTCTATTTCACTTTCTCGGCCATTACAATTTTCGTAATGGGCAAATGCACTTTTTTTCTTGTTCAACAGACTGCTTAGGGGAATTTTCATCGCATTAAAACCACCATGAGACAGAGTGAGAAGAGTACTTCGGTCTCATTCACACTTACTAAAATAGTTGGAGAATGATTTTGTAGCAACTACATGTTTCTGTGTGGGTTAACTTGCCCCTGAAACAGTTCATTTCAGTCCTTCAGGGGTAATTTCCCCTCACAATTATGGCTGAATGAATTATTATAGTAAATCGGAGAGTTGAGTGGAACTCGATTGAGTCAGTTATACAGGAAAAAAAAAAGGACTCAAAGGAGCAAACTAGAATGAGATTGAGATTAATGTTTTTGCGAAAGGGAAGGTACGAGTATGCATGTGTGTATCTGTATGCCTGAAAGTGCAATTAAATTTTATTTCAAATAAATGTCAAATTTCCAAGGGAAACCATAAAATTTGAAAAATCCGCTGCGGTCGGATAATATGTATTTTTTGTTGACAGATTTTTCGATTCTACTTTTGCACCACAAGATACCACGGATACCAATCAAGTGAGCATTTCAGCATCGTGAACTGACTGCTATTGCTATTTGGCGGTGGATAAGATTTGAAATGATTTACTTGAGTTATTGACCGGGACTGGGACGGCGATCGTTAAGCGTATTAATTTTATTAGTATGAGATTGTGGTTTTAGTGGGAAATAGGATTGCATGGTGATTTGAACGGGTAACGGTGGATGGTAAGATATTCGTGGATTATTAAATGAGTAAAGAACAAGAGGAAGCAGACTGAGAATTAAGAAAATCTTATTTTCGAAGCGAATGTCAGGACGATATCTATAATATACTGTTTAGTGTTTATTCGCCGTTTCATCAGGTACTGATTAGAAATCGTTCATACTTGGATTCTGTCTTCCTTTAGTAAACTTTCACTGACCAATTAAGAAAAATGCTCGCAGCAGAAACAGCATGTACTCTAGCCCATCCCAAGATGATTCATAGGCATCCAATAAATCATCAGAAACTCTAGAACCAACGCCGAATTCAATTTATTTGTAAATTCAAGTTCACTAATTTCGCCGTCAGAACGTCCATTCCAATGGATATAACCAATTTGTTACAACAATCGCCAAATTTAGAAATACGAATAAAAACTCTAGACAACGCCATCGGCGGTTTTCACCATTGTGTTAACTACTTTGACCCGATTAGATCAGATTTTAAGCTGGCAAATTTTGCTAGTCCTAGTCAAAATAAAATAAGACATTCATATCAGTTTCAGTGGTTTTAGTAAAAGTGTCGCTTTCAAAGCGCCAGTATCTCACTTAAAAATATCTATTACCTACTGTACTAATAATCTTCAATATTTTGCTTTAATAATTGTGTTAAATATAATTGAATTTACTTAGCAATAATGAGTCTCATTTATAAATTAACATAGGTTAGCACATTGTCAGTAGCGATTTTGTCGTTTGTGCGTCGGATGTCATACAAATTCAGCCCCGAAATGAGAGTGTCCAATGAAAGCAGATACTATTCTTCCATGGATATTATCGCCCAATATGGTATATCGAATGCAGCAGTGACTCGAAAAATCTAATTTTTCTCAAACATATAGTGGTTTTGCGTTGGCATACGTGCTTAGAGTTCGTGGATTGATTATAAGATCTTATAAGATAGTATAGGTTCGTTGATTTGATTTATATAGGAAAGCATAACATAAATACAAATACTTAGGTACATACATAATTTAAAATAACGACTTGGTTAATCCATTATTATATTTATATGTATTAGTATTTCGCTCTGATTAAAAAAATAATAGTAAATTCAAAAGAATAAAGTATATGGCAATTTTTTGATGTTCTAAAGATAGAGGCGAGCCAACCAACAATAACGTTAATATGCTTGTCCCAACTTAGTGTCCTAACACTAGTCCCAGATTTTTTGCAGATTCAACATTCTCTATTGGGAAGTTTTGAAGTAAAAGTTGCGGAAAATATGAAGATTCTAAAGCCTTCTGGGACATTGCTATGCATTTTGACTTAAGTGCACATAAGAAGAACCCGTCTTCTTCTGGCCACAGATTTCCTTAAATCTCCATTAATTCCATCCAAATAGTCCTCGAAGAGACCAAGTGGGCTATTCTTATACGATTGGACATAGTCGGCATACATTTGGCTCAATAATTGTAGAAGAAAACTCATTTATATACAATGAGAACAGAAGTGGACCGAGAATCGATCCCTGAGGAACACTTCTGAATATAGGAAGAAATTCTGAAATGCAATCATTAACCGCCACAGCCTAGTGTCTATTGCATAGGTGGGAATATAATAACTTAACGAAAGCGGGCGAAAAATTGTACAGTCTTGAGAGTTTCCTACACAAATTACCGTGATTTACTGTATCAAAAGTCAAAAAATAAAAAAAAGTTACTACATATATCTTAAACTCTCCTTAAATATTCAATAGCATTTATAAACGTTGTATGCAGCGGTGCTTTTGTTGAAAATCGAATTGTTTGGATGACAGAATTAAGCGGGTAGGTGGGACTATGTACCTTTATCATTGCGGGCAGGTTAGGCCTATAGTAATTTGCATAGGGCAATAAGATATTTCGAGCACGAAGATGACAATTCATTTGTTTTTGCATAATTCTTAGTTTGCTATTATTTTGTATCTTTTGACAGATAGTCTATTAGTTATATTAGTCCTTTCCAATTCTAAATAAATTTATCAGGCAACAGAATAGCTATGGCGTTAACCAGTAGCCAAGTTAAAGGACTCTGACAATACTTTACTTTTTTTTCTGAGGGTTGAGACTGGGGTCCTCAAAAACTTAAGCTCGACGTTGGTGCAAAAAGCCTTAAATAACAGATTTATAAATAGGAATAAAATATTTCTCGTTTTATTATTACATGAATAAAACTGCTTCACTAAAATGATAATTAAAATTTTATTTAGACAAAATTTAAAGAGTTCTTTAAATACGTTTTCCTTAATTTTACTTTTCAGAATGATCCTTCAGCACTAGCCGTAGTGACGGGAATTATCAAAAGTAACATTAAAGCAGTGCATACAAAAGTGAAGCTTTATGGCAAAACATAATTCTTTTTAATGCCAATAAGTCTGCGAATTCCATAACAGAGATTAATATGTCGGCATTGTGTTGGAATGTTGACCGAAAACTGAGAATTTCTTTTGCGAATAGGAGAGATATTTTCTTGTTACACGAATCGACAAACCCTGTCCAATTCTCCTGAGTCATTGTAATTGCTAATGGATTTAGAATGTAAAACACTGGAATTGCAAACTAATTCATTAAGTCCAAACAAGTGAAATCTTAACCAACTGAACTCGAAACAAACTTACGGGATCTTGCAGACGTTACTTTTGGAAATTTCAACGAAATATCGCTCAAATTTCGCAGATTTTAGTTAACTAGGGATTATAGCCCAATTTTTGCTACGCAATCGACTTGCGTTTTCGAGTCCTTAAATCGTGACGCTTTCCCAAAAGGAATTTTTAAATTCTTCCAATGCATATGACATATCTGTAGTTTTAGAATGAAGTGCCTTAGAAACTACTTCCACTGTCAGTGCAGAACCAATCTATTTACAGTTTACATTACAAAATAATAGTTTTTAATCTTCTTCTATAGAAGGCTTATCTATTTATTTATTTAAAAAAAAAGAAATAATTAAAAGACCTAATACGACATGGGCTACTGGGAACCGTTCAAGCTTGTAGCCTCTGTCATTCTTGCAGTCCTTTTATGCGTCTGTTCACTCCATGAGCAATGGTTGTGCAATTTTATAAGCTTTTAACATATCATTGGCATGATTAGCCTTAACATTTGGATGGCAATAGTACTAATAACTGTGCACTTGTTATAACTCCTTGAACTGCATTGTTCCCATTTTAACTTTAGAAGCAAGCAGTTGCTCGTTCATCTTACTGAACATAGACCATTACACACGTACATATTTCAATTCTGTATTCGCAAGCTTTGTAAAAATTGACCAAGTTGAGGACATTTAGAACAGCTAGAATTTGGCAGATATTAGAATTTAAATACATCTGGTTGCAAGCATATAACTGTCTTTGAATTCCCTAAAAAAATTATTATGTAACGAATTTCTTAAATTTCATGTGGTTCGAATCTCCAAGGATTAAAGCGTTTGCGGTAACATAGACTTACAAAATGTACATATATGAGATATAAATATCTTAACTTCAGAAATAGTGTTATCAAAATGAAACTAAGAAGATATTTTCAACTCCTAAAACAAGTTGAATTCTCTTTATAAATCAAAATAATCCCGGCCATAAAATCGTCGCTAAGGAGCACCTCATTCTGGCTTAATGGAAATTATACTTCCCAACGTTAGTAGATGTGAGCTTGTCAATTATTATTAAATGCTAAGCATACGTGGTTTTCCTAGTATATAACATAATAAAAGAATTAAATCTATCTTTTTCGGTCAATGGGTTTTTTTTATGTATATTTTGCTCTTCTTATGAAACGAAATGATACGGTCTTGTGTGAGGTATATTGATAAATTGACAATTTGTGGCATCATCTATGCGAAGGATTATTGTTTGAGATATATGTATTGTACCTGACTATGCTGTAATTTTGCTTCATGTGCGACGGCACAGTTTAAATTAATCTAAATGGGAAATTTATTGCAGTAGACCATATGAAAACAAGAAGAGGACTTACGAAAACATTCAGTTTGTCAATTAAGGATTTATCACAAGGCACGATAGATATGTATAGCCCTTTCACATATTAAATATCACAGATCACAAGAAGCATTTTATTTTTATTTAATTGAAGTATGGACCACGTTTCTAAAATTAAAAATAATATTTCCAACATCCTAGGAACGAAATAGATGCTAATAAGAAAGTTAGATGCGATTAGATTTTTGCGGAAAAATGTATGAATTAATGCATTGACAAATTTGCATAGAGGATGAGCTTCGCCTATCTCGAATTACATCAGCAGGGCAAGACTGGGAGTCTTCCTCAAATGGTTTGGTCTAATAAAAATAAGCCGACACGATAAATATACATGATATATCATGTTTGCGGTGAGCAGGATTAAACTTATAACTTCTTGCCTTTAAGTGGAATAATGTCACAAGAAATTAAAATGGAATTCTGCAATATATAAAGTTTTTGCTCCTCAAATGCCATTTACTTCCCATCATACAGTCTTATGAATCTAAAAAAAATAATTTCAATTTGGCCATAAGGTAGTTTTAGGAACACAATTGCAAATCAATTAAATAATCTTTTCTACGGCACCCATTCAGGTTACAGTTATGGTCTTTCCTTCATAATCTGGTCCAAATATTCGTCTCAAGCATTTTCGTTTCCGCGAAAGCTAGGCCTATAAATATGGCTTCAGTCTTCCGCCTCAATCCTATGAACTGTGCCTTGTAAATCCATTTGATTGGAATATATGTGTCCATTTGCCTAAAGCAATTCAACAATGAATGCAGTTCGCTTTTTGGCATTTGCCCTACATGCTTATCTGCCTTCATAGCGGCCGTTCTCCTTGTCAGATTATCAGCCAGCATTCGTAAAGTTGATGTCTTCAAAATAAATGAAAGCACGGAGAATCGAAGAAAATACCTTCTGTACAATTACTTTTTCGGTATGCAAAATCCATGACAAGCATTTTATGCTTGTCATGCAGATTTATAGAGTAACGAGTATTTGGTTAAGTTCAGGATTTGCATTTTTTTCTATGGGAATATGCATTCAGGCAAAGAAGCAATTCATCACACTAACAAACCAAGTGCTTAGATGGATCACAGTCATCTTCACAGGAGCTGGTTTCACTAAAACTTTTCAATTTATATATTAGTGTTTAGCAAACAGTTTATACTTCATTAGAGAGGTAAGAGACTTTTTTCTGAAACTGTCAGACTCTATCCAAGATTGCATCTTAGGCTTGGCTACCAAGTTAATCAATGATCTCAAATTTTCCTCTATCTTTTCTGTGAACTACGACCCAATCAAGAATCGGTAATCTTACCCATCAGACTGTGTACAACCTCGAAATGGTTCTAGAGTTAAGCAAGACTTTAGGTTCGTCCTACCCCCGAAAATTCCATCTACTATTCACACTATAGTTTATTGTCGCTCTATAGTTTATTGTCATCTGGGAACAGAGCTCTCAGTCCATTGTAGTGCTTGTAAGTTCTTTTTACTGAAATTTCTCAGTCTATCGAAGAAACATAAGTAAGCGCTTTAGACGTAAAGTGCCTATTAGCGCCCAAAACATCAGTGCCGGGTACCTGAAGCAAGCCTAGACAGGACACTCACGGTGTCGTGATCACTTTCACAGCAAGCGTCGCAGGATGTATGTGTATCACTTCTGTACATATGTCAAGGACACTTAAGTGTTTATCAAAAGCATAGTGCCCCGTCACGAAGCTAGTAAGCAGGAAAGTGGGGCACCACAGGAAAGTCGCTTACCTCTTAGAGACATCGGGAAGCATTCGATTGGTCTGCCGGAAACCTGGAGAGTCTTCCCATGTCCAATTATGCTTATATGAGACACAACTGTCAACGGAGTTCACAGATTCGGGTCCTGAAAAATTCTCCTCTGAGCTTTGCCTAGGAAATTCATCGGCGATTTCATCTTCCGTGATCCCACTGTGACCAGGAACACAGAAATTCGATTTAGTATTAATATAATGATATGACTGTTAAATGATTTTTGAAAAGCAAATCCGTTTGAATAAGTTTTTCGTTGTTAGAAAAAAGAAAACATTTGTTGAACTGTTATGTATTAATTTGTATCAATCTTCGCTAAAAGTTTATTTGTTCTTAAAGGTCTCAAAAAAATAGATTAACAAGAAATTAGTTATTACTGCGAAACCGAAAAAAAATTTAGTGGGACTTAGAACAAAATTTCGGATTTATGGTAATACCTTCCTAATAAAATGATCCTATTTGAAATTCGAATAACAAATATTTCGAAGCAAAGTATCCACTTACTTTATCCTTAGATGATTTTCGCATTGCCTGTAGTTTTGTTCCTATTGCAGACTTTTACTTTTCAACATACTATTAGCCGACGATGGAAATATGCATCTTATTGCAATTGCCAATTACCCAAACCTCCTCATAAGCCATAGTTATGTCTCTCTTGATTCCGATTCGAATAATGCAGTAAACCGACGGAAATTGAAAAACCACCCATCGGAAAAATAATTCTTTAATTTCATATACAATATTCACTGGCACGTTTCATAAACAAAAAAAAATCGAACCCTAGCTACACATTGACCACAGAATCCTAAATTTAAGATTAAAAATGCAAACGCCTACCCGAAACGCCTCCTTCGATATCCCCTCGCTTATTTGGAATTATCTTGCCAAAATACCAAATGAAGTGGGAAAATGTTTATTGGTTTTACGGCATAAGCCACAGACAAGGTCATTTCGTGTTTCTCACTCGCTTTGGCAGCCTCCTGACTCCTGACTCAGGTCTCAGTCAGGTGCTTAGAGTCAGTTTTTTTTTTCTCGACAACATATCAACGGAACGAAAGGAATGAAAAAATTTAAAAATAATGTTGCCTCTTACTGTTAATCCAATTAAGAAGTTCACTTCTAAATCTTTAGCATTTACTACGTTCAATGGCCTTCTGGTGTCCTGTCTCCTGTGCATGAATACCATGAGTGTACATTAAGTCAACCGCGCTCTATAGTCCAATAACAAGTAAGAAACAAAACAATACAAGTAAAGAGCAGTTGTCGTAGCTGGTTACTGTTCCCTTCCTGTGCTGTTCTCTCAATCCATGGATTGTAAAATGTCAAAATTTTACATTTTATTGTTTTTGTTTCTTTTCTACCTTCATACTGAACCCGAGGACGGCTGAGATTGCATACGAGTATAGTTTTGTGTACCTACCTGTTCGCGGTACATTTCTTTTTCTACCTAACTGATTCGAAAACACAGACCTCTTAATCCTCAACAGTGACTTTGGAATTTATTATTATTTTGCAGCACCAAAAACAAAATACAAAAAAACAAAATTGGGAAGCAAAGCAAATCTTTGTCTCTCCGTCATAATCCGGTGAAAATATTTTGCAACGCAAAAACTTGTCCTCACCCACACAACCGAATGAAGGTATTGAGTAGAATTTTAATCTGTAAGCAGAGTGTAGGTGTTGATTTTAGGATCTGGCTGATTCAGAAGGACATATTGGGATATAAAATGTCAATTCATAGTTAAAGTTTACCTGTGTTATACTCGTAGATATGTCCATGCCTTTAGATTGTAGTTACGAGTACAATACATGTATTGTTTTCAACTCGAAGTGAAGTGAAATTTTAATTGTTTTATAGAGATTGAAATGATTTTAAAAACTAGTGGTCCAGTAGATAAACTGTAAACTGTCAATTCAGTCATTTTTTTTATGAAAAATTCTGCAGATTTTGCTTGATAATTTCCTCTAGAATCGTTTTATACTGTGGTTAAGAAGTTAATATCTTCTTATGTTGGCAGCACATTTGCTAACACTTGCTGAACTTAAAATAATTCAGTAGACTACCTTGAGTATCATCCTATAAACTAAGCCATGTTTTGGTGCTTCTAATGTCATTTTCATATTCGTTACGGTCATTTTTTACTTACCATATATTTCTCGCACACACATTGTCCAAGACTCCGATCCGTATATTAGACCCGAAGGCATGAATGTTACATTAAGAAAATTAGAAAACATTTAAATTTAAATGAGCTTTTTCGGACACAAAAAATTACTTAACATTCGCGTCTTTTTAACAATAACACAATAACTCGATGTACACTTTAGTTATCATTTATTGCTCTATCGTTTACGGCTGAACTCACATACGGCCCGATTCGTAAACAATTATATTCCAAAGTCCTCATTCAGTTATTTAAATCAATTTCGACGAATTTTGTTCGCTATTTACGATGTATTATTGCAGGTGAACATGCCCAGAAGTTGGTTCGTATTCAGAAATGTTTTTCCTTTAATAGAAAATCTCAGGCAACATTTTACACTGCCAAAGTGTACTCCAACTTTTACTTCGAGTTCAGTTTTGCGCATGCTTTCAATCATCTTCTGAATTTTTTGAGACTCTAGCACAGTCCATACCAGATCTTGAGATTTGTTTCTCACAAATCTGTATTGGAACTGCCAGAAAGTTTAGCAACATTACACTGTAAAGTGAATAGCATATTTTCATTTAATATATTACATTAGGTTAACCGGTTGGTAATTATCACACTTAAACGTGGTTTTGCCTTTTTATTTTCAAATCCTTTACAGTAGTGCAAAACTAATAAGGACTTAAGCTTATTCTGCTTTGGCTCAAAAGGACCACGTTCGCTAATTGCTTGGAATTATGTGATCTTTAACAAATGTTTCTTAAAGATGGACTAGGCTTATTATGATGCCGAATT
This sequence comes from Volucella bombylans, assembly GCA_949129095.1. Classification (NCBI taxonomy): domain Eukaryota; kingdom Metazoa; phylum Arthropoda; class Insecta; order Diptera; family Syrphidae; genus Volucella; species Volucella bombylans. Next base: position 38,160,772 of record OX422140.1, on the reverse strand, counting down.
TGAAATTTCCGATGTCATCTGAAAAGAAGTGGAATTACATACATGGTTTAGCCTAGTATACAAAGGTTGATTTCTATAACATAAGCACCATAATGTATGACCCTATCGGAAAGTGACACAGCCAATTCGGTTTTGACATTTGTGAAGCAAACGGTATCAAAATTTGTTTGAATAAGCAATGGAACGCTATACTCCTGAAAAACGGGGAATAATCGTTACGTGTTTTTTGAAGAGGGATTCGTCAGTGAAATTGGTGCAACGTGGCTGCCCGGCTGCCACTGGGCGTTCAGTCCGGTACGTGTTCAGCCACATGACTCTTAGAGACTGGAACAACACGGGACCAAGCGAGCCCTAGAAGGCCTCGTACCTCTTGTTCGGCTAAGAATATCGTTTGCTGAATAGTTGTAGAGTCTACGTCGACATCCACCTGACAACGTGCCCATTCTGCGGACGTTTCTGCGGCGCATTTCGGTGAAAACTTGAGGCTGTTTCCTTACAAAGTACAGGCAGTCCACCAGCCGATGGGTATTGACCGTGAGTCACGTCTAACCTACGCTCACGCGCGATGGGTTTTGCGTCAAAAATAATCATGAGTGACGGGGCCCATTTCCACCAAAGTGGATGCGTGAAGAAAGAAAATTTGCATTTCTGGGGCACTGAAAATGCCTGAAGAACCATTACGTCCGCTCAAAGTCCCTGCATAGTGTGATGTTTACGCAAAAGGAGTCATTGGACCTTTTGTTTCGAACGGCGCTAGTCAAATGGTCACTGTAGATGGTGAGCGTTCCAAAGCCATGATTAATGAATTTTGCATTCCTCAACTGGATGAATTAGGACTGTAAGACGGAGCAACGGCGCATGCTACACCAATCAAAACCGGCATTCTAAAGCGGGCTTTAGGTCTTCCACCCGATTTGACCGCCATAGTCTTCTTTGTATGGAGTTATTTAAAGTCATTGGTTTACGTGAATAAGCCACAAACTCTTGGAGCCCTCAAGGAAAACATCAAGTAGTTCTGAAGAAAACCTTGGAAAATGTCATAGAAAGAGCCTAAATGGTAATCAACAATAAATTCGGCCACTTAAGCGATATCATTCTCAAAACAATGCCCAAATAAATATTTAGGAAAAAACGCTCTAATTTCTTTTATTCTATTTTAAATACGAGGGTTGTCTGAAAAGTTTCCGACCGCAACGTAAAGATAGCAGCACTCGTAAATAAAAGCTAGTGAATGCTAGTTGTGCATCTTTTGACAGTTACTTACCGACTTTTCAGTTATTTTGGACTCGCAATTTTTAGTTGACAGTAGTTTGAGTGAGTCAATGTGAGTCTTTTTTTGTGAAAATGGAAAAAATGAGAATCGAGCTGTTAATAAATTCTTGTTTTTTAAAGGCAATACGCCTACGCAAATCAGAAATGAGTTGGGCTCTGTGTATGGGGACTCTGCACCATCATTTACCACAGTGAAATTTTAGGCAGCTGAATTTAAACGTGGCCGTAAGAGCTTGGAAATGATGAACGTTCGCGATGTCCAAAAACTGCAACCACTGACGATAACATTGCTAAAGTTCACCAAATGGTATTAGACGACTGCCGAATTAAAGTGAGAGAGATAGTAGAGGTTATGAAAATGTCCAAAGAACGTGTTTGTTACATATTAAATCAAAATTTAGGCATGAGAAAGCTGTCCGCGCGTTGGGTGCCGCGTTTGCTTACGTTATACCAAAAACGTGTTCGAATGAACATTTCCAACGCTCTGTTGGCGCAGTTTAGGCGCAATAAATCCGTGTTTTTTCGCCGATTAATTACTTTAGATGAAACCATTATACGCCCGAAACAAAAATTCAGTCGAAACAGTGGACTGCAAAGCGCGAGCCGGCTCCAAAAAAGCAAAAACAGTTTTTTCGGCGAAGAAAGTGATGGCGACTGTTTTTTGGGATAGTAAAGGAGTTATCTTAATCGATTATCTTCAAAAAAGAAAAAAACCATTACAGGAGCATACTACGCATCATTACTTGCCAAGCTGAAGGCAGAAATTGCGGAAAAATGGCCACATTTGCAGAAAAAGAAAATCATGTTTCACCAAAACAACGCGCCGTCTCACACTTCAGCGGTTGCCATGGCGAAAATCCATGAATTACAGTTTGAACTGCTTCACCATCCGCCTTATTCACCAGATCTAGCCCCAAGCGACTTCTTTTTGTTCCCTCATCTAAAAACTGCGCTCGGAGTACAGAGATTTTCGCCCAATGAGGAGTCAATCACCTTCGTGAACAATTATTTTGCAGAGAAAAACGCCAAGTACTATTTTGACGGGTTAGAGAGATGGGAACATTGCTTGGAGAAGTGTGTAGAATTACAAGGAGACTATGTAGAAAAAGAAAAAAAAATTGAGAAAAAATGTCTTGTATCATTGTTCGGTCGGAAACTTTTCAGACAACCCTCTTATATAACCTAGGAAAATAGGGTCATATATTATACCCACCTTATATAATCTTTGGTCTCTATAGATTTTCTCCAGATGGGATATGTTCGATTCAATAGTAAATAACTGAATTGTTGCCGCAAAAGTCCGGAGTGGATCAAAACCAACTCGCTTTGTTGTTCGTCTTGCCATTTTATGCACAATGGAAAGTGACCTAGGATTTGTTGCGAACTCTGAGCTGCAGGAGAATGCAGGAGGTTTGAACGTAGGCTGAAGATTTTACTTTCGGATGTTGGCTGACTTTTGAACATAGACCCTCTTGCGAAGTACTCGAAGAAGATAACCACTCCGCCACGCTACCATTATACCAGCAACATACTTAAAGCTAGACATTGCTTTGAAATAAATAGCACTTCTAGGAAATGATTATAGCTCAAATTTGCAACCTCATTCGATTTTTCCTTGATCACATCATTTCATTATCAGAATGAATGTAATAAGAAAATGTTCTCCGATTTCAGCTGTTTTTTTAACACTATAGAACTATAGAAGCTGTAAAGTTTTAACACTATAGAACGATTGTGTCACCAGCTGATAGGCATATTGTAACGTCGTTTTGAAATTATATATTTCTCAAATGAAGCAACTTCTGTTCATTCTGTTCACAAAAAAAATAATTTATTGTGTCGTCGTCCGATATTTCTTACCATTGGCCTTAAATAAACGTAAATTAAATAGGGCCAGACCGTACCTGGCCCAAAATCACTGTCAATTTATTTATTTACTTGCATACTTATTCTCACGTCTCGTAGTCAACACATCAGAGCCATCGAATTTAGAGGTTCTATACTAAAGAAAAGCCTGAAGCAGTACTGATTTGACATTTAATTGGGGTAGTCTCAGCTTGTTCTCACACTTTAAACTTTAATATCCACATCCGGCTTTGCTTTGCGTATTTTGCCGCCCACATATTTACATGCATATTTCGACTAGGACCTCCCAGGTATAGAAAATTCAAAATTTTTTCAAAAATGTTGACTGGCCAATTAAAGTTTTGGTTCTGATCCCAACATCGACTTACTCGTAGGCTCATTAACCTGTGTGAAATCAGGGAAACATCGTCTACGTACGAGTAGTCTAGGTGCTGCAACTACAAGTCACCAGACAATGCTCCGCAGAAAATATCGCTGATAACTATAAGATAAAAAGCGATTTCAAAGGAATGCAATCCTGTCGAATAAACCTAATTGGCAACCTTAATAATAGTAACCAGTTTTTCTGGTATGCTTGTCCTGCTTAACACACATTATCTAGGACCTTAATTAAAGGCTTTCTTAACATTTACGGAGAAAATACGAACCTAAGATCTATGCATTGTTTAATAATTATTCTCAAGGTGCTGATTACAGCGATGCAGGATCATTCTGTTCAATACCAAGGGTTAAATCATGATGTTCTTCAATTCTGTTTAGAATAGTTCCGGCAGGTAAGCCATCATAGGCTTCTCCAACATTTAGAAAACAATTATTCGAATATTTCCCAAATAAATGAAATAAATAATTTCAGTTCTTTTCAAGCGCAGTTCGAAATTTCAGCGCGAATTCGATGCAGAAGCCTAGCCTTATTTGGAATCAAAATGCAACTAGATAAGTGATTTACCACTACTTCGAAATATTCTCTCCATCTGGAAAGCAGTTCCTGCATCGATATAATTCTGATGCTATCACTTACGCCACATTTCCTAGCTCTTCATGTGATATTGTATTGCTAATTCATCAATAGAACCTCATCATTCATCAAAATGCGCTCATCCAATCCCGGATTTCTTTTGTACGCAAAGCGCTGCAGATTTTCGGCGTTCTGCGGACAACTGAATTCACAATGGGCTTACAAATATTTTTCACTGCGTTTCAGTACACATTGACATTCGCGAGGGCGAATTCGGTGATTGTTTCTGCACATGTGGGAAAGTAGTCCATTAGTTAGCTAACATTAGGTGATGACCTCTGATTAGATATATTGTTGCACATATTCTGGTTGCCTGTGGCTTGGATAATATTTCCACAATATCAGGAGATCGGTATATGTACATATAATCGACTTGGTTTGCTATCACTATGTATGTACGTTGACATATACTTCCACTTCATCGGTAATAGTACTCGTGGATTCGCTCTGTCCCATATTCGGCGGTTTAGATTAACATTGAACTGATAATGTTCTTCATTACTGAAAATGATTTTCGTTTACTGCATAACTCACCGACTGAATATAAAACAACAACGAATAAAACTATAGTTCTCAGACCATTTTCCAGCTCAGCGAAATGCTTGCATTCTTAAATGTTGGCCCCTAAAAGAGAATAAACTTAAATAATGTCTCTAAGGTTAAAAATAAAGCTCTAAGTGGAATTAATTAAGCAGATGTTGAATAGTTTCCATTGGGTATGCAACGAGGACTATGTCGTCATCTAGGTATTTTCCAGCAGCCTTTATATTTTCCGATGCATTCCCATACCACTTCCTTGTACCTACATATCAGTATATAAAAACTAAGAGTCTTTTCATCCGATAGATAAACATATGACTTTTACAACAATACTGTGGTCAATGATTAAGCGTGCTAACTTAAATGTTGCCTGACACACCTTTTGGAGGATTGGTATGAACGATTTAAAGTAAATGCTACAGCACTAGATGTACATAATATTCATAGTGCTTACTCATTCCTTATATGTCTGTAACGAGGATTTACAATGTATATAACTCCTTAAGGGCATTACGATATTTGAAGAACAGGAAATATGAATTGGTTGTGACCTTCGTTCTTAGTTATTATATCGACAAACACTAGGAAACATTTATTTTCAACACGGCGATGGCCACCATATCAAAACGAGCAGTAACATTTCGACTCGAATTTTCCTCCTAAATAACGAACACATTACTGTTAAAAACAGTAACTACTCTTGGTAGTAACCGATAGTATTTGGTGTCCTGTTGCCCTCTTCAAATCAGATTTCGAAATGTACATAAAACTAAATAAATTGTGGTATTTACCTATCTTCAGATGTCATTCTACTTTGTTACATCTCGATCAAGCCCTTCCAGGGACCTCAAAGCTTGCCTTTCATCTTTACACAATGGTCAATGGTTAAATTCCGATGAAGTAACCCTAATATTTGGTGATTATGAAGCAAATTTACAGCTTTTAAATGTAAGGCTAACGCGCAACAAGATTAGACCTCCTCGACTTGTCTCTCGTAAGATAAGAAATAAAAATTGTATTTAATTCGCTACACCCGAAACTTCGGCTCGAAGGAAGATTATTCAATTAATTTTGATATACGAGTATGTATAAAAAAGACTAGTTAATGAAAACTGGATTATATTTGGGTGCAACCTTACTAAACTAGTCCAACAAATAAAAAATAAATAAAATGCACGACAGACAGATTTATATTTGATCTTGAGAACCAAGTATGTACTCGTATCTACAAAAGTCGATTATCGGATCAATGAAAGGATTCAGTTTTTTTTTATTATTATTATTCTCGCTCTTAAAGATATGACTTTCGTAGATTGGGATAACTATAAAATATCAATCTGATAACATTAAAATGGAAAGCATTCAAATATTATGACTGCAGCTACCTGCATATCGTAACAAGAATTAATGTCCACACTTTCAAATATTCAATTCATTAAGCATTTTAATAATCAAATTTTTATCCACTATTAAATCGCCCCAAGCTGGCCATCATACCTACTGGGTGGCGACATAAAAAAAATCCATAATTTGATGCGATACGAGCAGTTGCTTCGACTGAGAAAAAGATATTCAAACTTCTCCCCTATCAGAACCAAATATCTCTTATTATTCATTAGTTGCTCATTCTCTATATTAAACTCGTAACTTTCATTGTATCTTATTACAAATAATAAAACTATTTTATATTAATTATTAATTCAATAACGAGTTAACAACAATATCTGAGATAGTCGAATGGGTCGAAAGGTAATAAAATAAAAATAATAAAAAATAAAAACCCCAGCGATTCCATAATTCCTATTAAAATCCAACTAAAAGAAATATTATGCAAATGCTGGTAACCGAATCTTCCGACGAGCAATCTCCCAGCTTACTTTGGTTTTCCATTTGAAAGCGTATTTGTAAAACCATCGATCGGCATTGGGTTTCAATAGAAATTAACATACATAGATACCTTTTAGCATTACAACAAATCTGACAATTTCTTCGATTTTTCACCAATGAAACGATATGACGTTGATTACAAAGCAGGCATATGTATGCCATTACTCGATATAGATATTGCACATAATAAATAGATGCATCCGACTTGGATCCGATGCCGTCGCAAAGTAAATATGTAGAAGTGTAACATATTTGAGATTGATCCATAGCACCGACACTGATGCATAATTTTGGATAAGAGATTTCGAACGCAAACTGACAGGACTCAGACTCTTGACCTTATGTAACATAAATGAGTGGTATTAGATAATCGGACACTCTGACATGTTTCCTTATCTGAACCGAGAAGGGTGGGTACATTTTTAGTCGATAATCCAGTTACGAAATGTGACACTTTTTTTTTCTTATCAAAAACAAGTCAAAATTTAACCGATGATTTTTAATTTAAATGGACTTCACCTGCTTTAAAATAAAAGAACAATTTCTTAGCTCTTAGCGGCAGTTTATCTATAGAATATTTCTCTGAAAGATAAATAATTTTTAACTAGTTCACGTGCCTTTCCGTTTGAATGTACTCGTTCATACTCGTTCATATGTATGTAGGTATTCCAAAATTAATTTCTAGTAGGAATTTTCTGTGCGAATATAAATATATACTCGTATATATATATTTTTTGTTTTTGAAAAATAGAAAGAAAATAAACATACACATCAAAACACTTGGGAAACAGCACACACTTCAATAATTTTCGAGGGTAATGGTGATGCCAAATTAATTGTAAATGAGTTTGGAAAGGAATAGTTTTGTTTTTGGAATTAATTTATGCTTATGACGTAGAAGGAAAGTGCTGTAGCGGATAATCAAAGACTATGTACTTTTTGCGGCCTTTTGGATCTTAAATGGCATGAACCAAGTGGCAGATCTTTGAAGGAGAATTTCTCCTTCTAAAACAAAGAAATACAATTTTCTATTTTTAATTTAAGTATGAGTTTCTTTTTTTATTTATTGCAAATTTTCGACACATCACATTGTGTTACGATGAGAAGATATTGCTGAGATTAGGTCATACATGTGACTTCTTCACGAGGCTGTGAAATAGGATTCGAATAACTGCTTTGAAATAACCACGTTTTTGCCCAAGTCAACCTTTAGCATTTTAATGTGATAAATCCATTTAATATACATCAATATATTCAGTTATGTATAATTCTTTATTGATTATTTCTCTCGTGTATGGGATATTAAGGGGTCATTTGAAAACGATTCTATCACCTTAAATATATCTGGAGGACTTTCCTGGTTTTTGTCTGAGTTTTCGATGACATCCATCCCTGAAAATTCTGTACTTCTGTGGTTTTTATGAATTCTCTAACTGTGTACGTAGGCCTATTCTTTTTCTCAATTCACGATATGCAACATTTTCAACTTACGAGGGGCGTTCAATATATTCTCGGCATCGATATGAAGGAAAATGCGAATTCAATTTAAATTGTTTTTATTTTTCAATATAATCTCCTTTCTCTGCAAAATACCCATTTATTGCCGACTTGAGTTCTTCATCATCCGAAAATCTTTTTCCACGAAGACATTTTTTCAAATCCGGAAACAGGAAATAATCACTAGGGGCAAGGTCTGGACTATAGAGTGGGTGTTGGATTTCTTCGAAACCACAATCTCGCGCAGCAGCCTTGGAAACTCGCGCCGTGTGAACAGGAGCGTTGTCATGAAGAAGCAACACACCCGCTGCGAGTTTACCCCGTCTTTTCTTTTTAATTTCCTCCCGCAAATTATGCAAAGTGGAAGCGTTTTTTTTTGTACTCAATGAGCAAGATTCGCTTTGAGTCCCAAAAAACTGTGGCCATGAGCTTCCCGGCAGACGGAGTGACTTTGAACTTCTTCGGGGGGTCTGTTCCTTTTTTATGCCACTGCATGGACTCTTGTTTGCTTTCAGGGTCATAGTGGTGGACTCATGTTTCGTCCCCAGTAACAATTCGATCCATAACACCGTCCGCGTTCTCACTACACATCTCCAAAAGCTCTCTACAGCATGCGATTCTCACTTTTATCTGAGGCGCTGTGAGCATTCGTGGCACCTTGCACTGACCTTTGAAAGGTTAAGATGGTCATGAAGAATGGTGTGAATGGTACCAATTGAAAGCTTGGTGATCTCTGCCATCATTTTCACCTTTATTCGGGCATCCTCAAGAACAAGTTTTTCGACTTCTTTGATGCTTTCTCCCGTACAAGCAGTAGCCGGGGCGCCGGAGCGGGGGTAGTCTTCAATGCTCTCTCTGCCTCTCTTGAACTCACTTGACCACTTTTGCACAGTTGATAATGAGGGTGCGGAACCCTGGTAAACAGCCACCATCACTTCATGAATACTTTTTCCTTTGCTTTTTCCTTGCTTAGTGAGAAATTTAATTACAGCGCGATGCTCAATTTTCACCATCATCGTCTCAGTTGCCATTATGATTCTGTTAAACTAGAGATAAAACGCGAATTAATAATCACATTTATATGAAATTTTACATGAATGCACTAAAATAATAGTATTACTTGATAAATAAGTCAATTTATATATACAACCACAGCTTCACCCCGATACCGAGAATATGTTGAACGCCCCTCGTACATACATATATGAACATTTTCCACCCCGTCGCTTGTTGGTCATGAGGCTCCGGAGCCTGTTAGCACACTGCTATTGATGACCCCATCTTTGAAAATAATGAAATCGAGGTTGTTGAAAGTGAGAACATTATTATATTTAAAAGCATTGATGTTGAACTTCTCTGATGTTGCCACTATTTGATATTGCCTCCGAAAAAGATGGTCGCCTCCAAAGTTACTGTTTTTGCTTTCTGATATATCATATAATTTGTGGCGACTCTAATAATATGTGGCAACATTTTATAATATTTCGGCCAATAATCATTGAGATATTGAAGTTTTAGTGACGCACATTTTGATATTTTCAAAGCCATGGAAAAGAACAAGTGTTGTACGTGGCGAAAATACCGTTAGAACTCAAGAATGGCTTGAAAAAGGTTATAAGGAATCTTCTCCATCGAAAGCAGCCATTTGTCGCTAGTTTGCTGAATTCAATGCAGTCGTACATACACCTATTAATGTAGCATTAAACTGGATTAATTTTGCTTTGAAGGATCATATTTCCGAACTATAGTTGCAAGGTTCACATCAGTCTTCTATTGCGTGTCTGTATGCTCATTTGCTTGTAAGTATATATTTTGCGTCAGAGGATTTAAGTCCAGATTCTCATTGGATCTTCAAGTATCTACTGTATCGAGTTAGCTTAGGAACAACGTATATAGGTAATACGAAAACAACAAGTAATTGCCACTTTTTTTATGGTTCTAAACACTTTATATTGTATGAGATTTGTTGATTAAGTGGTTATCAACCTAGACGTGTTCGGTAGAATTGATTTAGAAAAAGCTGTGCTTTTTGTGTACATTGAACCATGAGATACTCGTGGAACCTATGAATGAATTTTTGTTTAAGAATTCATTGATAATGGTTGCTAGTTTATTAGCATGCTTATCAGTACCCCGACTAATTTTGACTCTGCTTACCTTATCTTAGGCTAGTCTGCCTGCGTAAATACCTTATCATTACCCGAAAATCTTACCAGTTTTGCTTCTTTTCTGGCCAGTTGTTTGTCTTTCTGTGTCCGGTAATTATGCACCTGATCGATATTGGAATCAAAAATGCACTCTCTCGTAGATCAATTTTAATCCTAATAATTAAATTTCGTGTATATTTATAGCTGCCTGGAAGTTGGTGTGAAGAAGTATGTAGATACAATTTGACAATGTAATGATTTACGAGTGCAAGCTGAAGGAACTGAAAATATTCCACCTCATATGCAATTAAATTAAATTATTCCTTGCAGATTTTCTGTGCGATACTGACTTTCGGGCAGATATCCCCTTTCTAATCCTACTATATATGAAAATTTGTTTAATACAAAATATTCAAATTTAGAGCAGAGTGAATAGAAATGTAGTCCGTTCTTATTTGAATACTATTCCACATAAGAATCTTGACATAACCCAAATTAAAACATACGCACTGTATTAGTATGTCCTTACCATAAAAGGCCAATGAGGTTATGCTGCGGTGGAGCATAACCCAAGCTACACACATACGCGCCGTCTTTTGAAACTGGCAAGACATAAGTACAACTAATCTTACTCTATGATATTCCCCAAAATACGATACTATTTATTAGTACACCTATATCTTATAATTGCAGAGTCATAGCCAGATTTAAAATTTGTTATTTTTCACTTTTAAATTGAACTTCTTCTAAATGCATCCGCTAAATCGATTTCTAAGAAGCTTTTACATTACCGGATATATATCTGACCTATAAAGAACTTGTTTTGAATGTGCTTTGTATCACATGTCTCCTAAATCCATACCGACTAATGGAAGTCACAAAACTTCGTTGTCATATTATGATATAGCATGGCTGTTGTCGCCCACGGAGATGTATGGCCCAACCACTCCCAACATCCCAAATTCCTAGTTGCCGAAATTTTGCAGTTTTGTTTGCTTATGCATTGATTCAAGTGGAAATGCCTCGTCAATAAAGACGATTTCTTAGTTTAACAACACACAATGGTACGGCATAACTCATGAATTTTTGAGTTAGTTGGAGTACTCCCACTTGTTTTAAAATTATTTACTAAGTGCTTGCCGAAATGACCAGTAGCTGCGAATAGATGAAAATACATTTGCCTGGATTCTTGCCAACACTTGGCGATTTGATGATTTGCCATTCACCATTTCGATAGAAATACTAAGATCAGACTCTTAACTATCCAACAACTTTCTTCATTGTGAGCATTAAAAATTGCAGGCATTCTGCGAACTGTTTCTGCTTAAAATAAGTAAAATTGTTTGTTCTATTAAAATCTGGCGCTCCATAAGTAGGTAGCTACTTCAGTTTTGAGAAAAACAAGTAAAAATAAATATTTTTCATTGAAAATGACTTTATTGTTGATCAAAAAATACTCTCCAAGAAGATCCATGCACTTTTACATGCGTCTGAACCAATTTTCGAATCACTCTTTCCACTTCGAACGAGGTAACTCCAAAACATGAGCTCTAAGCGCATTAACCGCTTCAAACATCAAAAAACTTTGACCTCGCAATTAATTTGTTTGTGCGGGGTAAAAAGAAATCATTGGATGCCAAATCAATGAACCATTAATTCGATATTTTGAGTGCTCAGAGTGCAGAGATTTGGCTCGTCTTAAAAGACTCATACAGTCGACTGTTGTTTACTTTTAGGCTCATATGCATAGATTTCTGATTATTAGCCTGTTACGACCTTATAGACATTTTTTAAAGCACAGCGATTGAAATTTTCAACATTTCTGTGGACCAGTCGACACGAGCTGTTTTAGGCGATTGTAAAATTATGCGGTACCCAATGCGGAGAAATCTTTTTGACGGCCTAATGTTCATGCAATTAAATATATGCGAGCAGAACTAATGCCCAAGCATGCATCGATTTCTCAATAAGACACATGACAATCTTGCGTTATCAGTTCCCGCACAACAACCGATTTTAAAAGACCTTCACGAAATACGTTCTGGAGCGCACGACGACCACGATTGAATTCGGAAAACCAGTGAAACACGGTGGCTCGGTATGGTGCTTCATCACGAACAATCGAGGCGATTTGATCGGCACACTGTTGTTGAGTTAATCCACGTCGAAAATCGTTAAAAATATACGCACGAATGTGTTTACGATTTAATTCCATTTTTTGGCTGAGATGAATATTTCAAGTCTCTGCAACAAATGCAAATACATAGCACTCGTATGACAAAGAACTCTGAGCACGTGTACCATTAAAAACGTTGAACTTTGCGATGCTGATGTCTGATTTTGGCATGTAATTTCACAAAATAATTTTACAATATGTAATTCACAAATACAATGCATTTACTTGACAGTTGAGTTTTGACTAAGAGTAAATGGCGCAAAAGCTAAATATTACGATCATTTTGGAACACCCATTAATTATACATAAAATGTATAAGTGAAGGTTAGAAAACGCATTTGGATATCTGCAGATATATGTACTCGTACTCCACCCTTCAAGAAGATGCCGAAATATGTATGCGCTCGAAATTTCATCAAACTTAAAAGCTGCATGCCATCGAATACCATTAAATGCACTCGAATGTCGTTGAGATGATATGATCATGCTAGCGAATTTATTATGTTTTTCTTGTCTACATACCTACCTTATGGATGATGATATGGGTTTGTGAGTATATTCGCCAATTACTACGTAAAAGACTTTGGTTTGAACACAATACTAAAAAACCAGAAAAAGTAATCTCCTTATCTGACGGCACCACCCTCTCGGCGGCCAATTACAAGCCTCTTCCGTTGTTCGGAATCAAAAAGTCGCTGGTCCCCTCTTACTGTGCATATAATGAGTAAGTCGAAGAAGACAGTGAATTGAAGAGACTAGGCTTTATTCCAGCTCAGAACGTTGCCTCAATAATTTATATTATTTTTATATAGGTAATGTTATGCCACCATATATGTATGTATGTAATGTACATGGCATTTCTTCGTTGTATAGCCAATATTGTACTCAAGAAAGCTACTTATTTGATACCGCTTTTCAAAAGGTATGGCAAGCTTTATTTAAAGAATAAATACCAAAACATAACGCAGTGATCCCTTAGCAGCATTTTGTTTAATCTAATGGAACAGGAAGGCTTGAATTATTTGAAATAAATTCTTGAATGATACCAAAATCGAGCACAGATCTTATGCAGCTCATGGAAAAGCATTGGCACAGTGATTGTAAGGCATTTAAATGGCTTATATAAAGACAAAAGTGGCTAAATATTGTATTTTTTTATCTAAGACATATACTCGTATAAAAGTTCAGGTTTCTAACCTTAATTTAAACCTCTGTTAAACAAGTTTCCAGCAAAAGCTTAACACTACTCTGATTGGAAAGGAAAATATATTCTTGTTTTTCTGTAACCAATTGGAGTACATAAATGTATTTTCATTTAAAAACAACATCCAATATATTCCACTTACATATACATACTTGTATATGAACAGTAAAAATATAATTTCATTTCATGAAAATTAACTCAAACCGATTACAGAAATTCATATTGGCTTCAGCTTAAAATGTTTGTCACGTTTTGCTGTCATTTTTACTTAAAATGACTACCAAATCCCGCAACGAAGGTTAAATAAAATATAACATTAATTTAAGGAAAAATACAATTTATCGCACTTTAACTTCTCTTTAACTGAATACACAGTTTGGATACTTTTTTATTTTATTTATCAACATATCTAACGCCGGCCGACCGGCCTTTTCTGACAACAAAATCAATAAAATCCCAAAAACTTTCACGTGTCCTACAAATCTGTAACTGACAGGCGGCCTCGATGACGACGATGACATGCAGTTTTGTTACCGTCGTCGCTGTCGGAATGTATAAAAAAAAAATCGTATCCCAGTCTCTCGCTCTACCAACAAGAATTGGTAAACAGGGAGCATATAACAATTATTCATCCAGAATCAACAACCTTGTGCTCTGGGTTTGTGATTGTATTTGTATTATATATACACTTTCGTTTGTATGCAACAGAAAATTCAGAATAAACGATTTTAAAGTGTATCCTGGTTTTGTTGGTCGTACGTAGCTATTTTGAAAATTCCAGTTTTGCAAACTTCAACTCATGAATTCATAAGGATAATAACTTGTCCCATCATTGATACACTTTGAATCTGGCTTTTATTGTTTTGTCTCGAGTTTTTTTTTAGCTTGTACTACATGCACATGCATATGTATATATGTATGTGACTTCCTAATATGTCATCACCCCAAACAAAAAGCCCAAGACCAGGACTAGTACCACGTATACTGGCTACGAGAGGATTTAATGAACGAGCGCGAAAGTGCAAAACGGTGCGCTACTATTATTCATTTTCAGCGGCAAAATCCAACACCCTGGATAGCCAGAACAGCATCCATGGTCAATCGACTTTGCACAGTGATCCTGGCGGCATGCAAACAAATACATACAGGCACATACAACTACTGAAAGAGTGTAAGGCCTAGACAGATGCTAGTATATATGTATGATATATGTATATGTCTAGGGTGGAAGTAGGAACAGCGGTAGAATCCTATGCGCTCTCGTCCCCATGGAGATGCTGTTGAATGGCTTAATGATAATGACTGACAGGGAATGACGGAACCACTTTTCTAGCTTATTTTCTTGTCATATTTTATCGACTTGGTGTGGTTTCGGTTTTTTCGCTCAGTCTTTTGTTAAATTTTTGCTTTTTTTGGGAGGGGGGAGGTTCATTCGAAGCTTTTTATTTTTTGGATAGAATGGTTGAAGACCCAAAAGAGCCGACAACACCCTTTAATTTTATTTATGTTCCCCATGTTCAAGTTCGGGGTTCGATTTTATTGATTTTTGAACTGCGGTGACAAAGAATGATTGAGCGAAATATGTTATTTTGAGTAAACACAATTCTTTGGTAAAACAGTGTTTGAATTTTTGCACTTCAAGGAGAGATTTTCTTTCTTCACAAAGGTTTTCTGCTAGTGTTGGTGCAGAATTTATTTGTTGAACATTTAAATCGTTTCCTTTTCGATACCTTTTCGTAATATTTTGTGAAGTTTTGTTTATCAAATGTCCCCGAAAACCACTAAGAAAATGAAAATATGTGGCGCGTTTTTGATGGATATCTCAGTAAAGAAATACATTTTTAATGCCCTCGTTCTTAGTCTGAGTAGGTGACAGTAGAATCCAAATCCTCAAATCCAGACTATCACCTTATCATCACAACCGATTCCCTATACTTTTAACTGAGCGGAAAATTAGTGTTCGAAATATAAGAATAAATTCTAAAGCTAAAAGGTATGCACTCAATTATTTAGATCGGTTGGGAAAGAGAGTTATGATTAGTAAGGCAATATTAAAATGTCCCACATTCTCATTCATCATGGTGTCACCAGACGACAGTACGAATTAAGTCCTTACTCTCTTAAAAACTCCAACACTAAGAGTTAGGAATGAAAAGATTCAAACCCATTTTAAGGAGCAATACAATATGTTGATGAAATATATATTTCATTCCTTTTTCTACTTGTATTGACAGTTGAAATATGTAGCGCATAAAACTACATATTTCTCCAAGACTAGATCAGTTGATCAACTTGAAGTTTGCCCACTATCGGTTTCTGCCATTGCTCGCAGTTCTTATTGGGTTACGTTCGGTTGCACCCGCTGCCTTACGTAACATTTTCACTTTAATCCCTGTCAGTTTTTCTTAGTATTTCCCGTACATCGTCCAACATTGCGATGCGTATTTTGAACTATCTCGTTCGACTGTCATGTAAAGCAAACTATTACGTTTAAGATTCATTTTTCTGCAAAGTTTTGCACGATTAAAGCTAAGCTAGGTCAGCTTTATATACATTCTCGTTTTTGCAATTATCTTGATGGTTAACGTCAGAGGCTTCGTAGTTTGCCTCGCCGAAATAAAAAATTTTTGTAGGTCTACTAATGCAAAACGGATAAATTGACATTTTCAAATTTCTTCTGCAAATGATTTCTGCATTGATCTTTGTCAACATTCAATGCTCCACGAAATTAGGCTTAGATTGCCTTATGTCAGCAGCAATTAACCATACATCAACTTAAGTAAATTCCAGGTCGCACAATCATATAATATTCCAAAGGGGGTAAGTCACCCAGCTTATCGACTGAGGCTAACCACCTGTTCCATACTATCAAGATCAAGATCATCTGCAATGTGTGAAGGTGTCTGGATGCCGCGTGGATGATGATTTCGACTTTCAAAATATGCTTACAGCTAGATTTTTGTTTCCGTGCTTCGGAAGCTGCAGATATATTCAGCCCTCTTCTTCGTCTTGTAATTTTCGAGTTATTTCGTTTTTTTCTTCGTGACTGATTATCTCATGACGGCATGGGAATCTTTTTAGATCTAAGGAGCGAAACAACCTAGATTTACACCTATTAAGCGGTCTTGTGGCTTACCCAATTAGCTAATTTAAGAACTAACAATTGTCCAAATGTTAACAGTGAAAATATCTAAGTGAACCAACTGTGACGCCTGCTTACTTACTGAGGTTGTGTTACAGTTGGTGTGAAAATTTTCTTCAGCCAAAAGGCCTCTTTAGCTAGCTATCTACTTTCGGTTACGGAATTCAAATTGGTTAAGGCCTCTTTTCATTTGAGCTCCCCACAAGATGAGATTTTCCGAAACTACAATTAACCTTGTGGGTCCGAATCGCAAACTCCGCGGAAAAGTTTGATCGCAATCCGCTCAGTCTTTTAGACGTCCGATTAAGTCGTTGCTGCTATTGTATAAAGGACTTTTATCGCGTCGTTGAATTTGCGCTCTTACAACCAGTCAGAGCAAACGGGAGGAATTTTTTTTCTCCATCTAAGGATATTATCATATATTTTGGGTATTGTCTACGATTTAGGAACTATATAGGATCACCCTAGCAGTGTGGGGTAGGGCCTTGTTATGTAGATAGTTCTCTAGCCTGGAGAAACAGCTCGTGATAAGGATTTCAAATAATCTCTCGACTTCGGAAGTAATAAGGCAACCATATTAGATAGAGTCCTTACTAGCCCTTTGTAGCTTGGGAACGTGAAATTTTGTCCGATACGGCAATGTTTGGTGTTCCTTCTTGTTAACAGCATGTGCTATGATATATTGTATCCCTGACCTTCGTTCATGGCTGAACCAATTTGTCCACTTCTCCGTCTATACTTGCTAACTAATTTTGACCAATACTGCACATAAATATTACCAGCGTATGCAAGTATGAGCAATTGAAGAGAATTTAAAAAAAATGTATTTGTACATTGGTGTTGTCTTGAGAGCCTTGCAGTACCTACCTACTGTTTTAAATATTATGTTAAAAAAGCAATGTTTCAGCACTTTTCTACCTAAGTATGTCGAAGGTATCGGTATCGGCGGCTAATCTGGGGCATCCCGTATGGGGTAGTATGGCAATTCATTCTGCTAATTCTAGATAACTTAAAACTTATCCCTATAGATGTTGCCATAAATTAATCAATGGGAGAATAGTAAATTCGATTTATAGTTGATAAAACGTTATTACCATAAGATTTGCCAGATTGTTACTATTTAGGCGATAGAGGATATTTCTAGCCTGATAAAAGCCGAGAATACAAGTGTGTAAAGGGTCAACAAGAGGTGTAGGATTTCAAAGATCTCTTATATTACAGCGATATGTACGCAGGGTAGGAATATGGTGACAGATGTCATCTCTAAATTTGGGAAATGTAACATGAAATTCACGTCAAACCGCCAATTTCGTACGTAATCGTGTTCTTTCCACGACGTACATATGTGCGCAACATAATCAAAAAATTCCAAGAGGCGGGCTAAGTACAAGGTCTGAAGATTCGCCCATATATTCAAAGAGCTCGAACTAACGCAAGAACTGAAGCCGCCCGAGCACCGGCAGCGCCGTGTGTTCTTGGATTGGGTCCTGCAAGGCATGCATGTTGACATTGATTTTCGCAAGAAAGGCCCATTTCTATATTTGCGGCACCTGGACATGAAACCAAAACATGATAAAGAATTTTTTACAGCCGGAGCTCAAAGATATGGGTACGGACTTTCAACAGCATGCTGCTACATGCCATACAAATCGCGAAACAAACGAG
Source organism: Volucella bombylans (assembly GCA_949129095.1). Lineage (NCBI taxonomy): Eukaryota > Metazoa > Arthropoda > Insecta > Diptera > Syrphidae > Volucella > Volucella bombylans. The sequence continues at coordinate 38,142,361 of OX422140.1, read as the reverse complement.
TTATTCGCGTTTCGGAGATACCTATTGGTCACCAAGGTCGAGCGACTTAACACCGTTAGACTTGTTTCTTTGACTCTATGTTAAATAAAAGCAAGGTTAAGGCCAACCATCCGTAAAGAATTCCAACTCTGAACGCAAATAGTGAAGCTGCCGCCGTCCATTGAGCCCCAATTATGTGAAAAAGCGATTGAACATTTCAAGGAAAGGATGAGGCTCTGCAAGCACAGCCGAAGCGGTCACTTGTAAGATATTGTTTTCCATAAATAATTCGTATGTGTCTACTTTATAAAGCAATAAAGGGTTCAGCGATATCTCAATGGCTGTTCGTTTTATTATAAAAAAACTAATTCTACACCTCTTGTATGGCAGACCAGATTTCCTGTCAGATGTTGTGGTCCCTAATGCCTCTTGAGTTTATGCAATTGAGATCAATATGTTAGTCTTCCTTAGAGATCTAGCAAGAAATGCTGAAAATCCGTTCATGAAGCATAGACTCATTTAGCCAAATTTGATAAATAAATTAATACTCGTATATTCATACGCATTCAACCGAAATTATTGCAAGATCTTGTCTTATATATTAGATGATATGTTTAATTTTTGTAGCAAAAACATAAGTTATAAAATAACTATTGCAACTGTGGAAATTCGAATAGTTTGTGGAACAATATTGTATAGTTAATGGTGGGCGATTTGGATAATATTCTCACAAACAAAGCTGTATCTATAATAAGCAATTCTTGATAGATTAAATACATAATTCCGAGATTTCATTATTAGCCAAATGTTGTTTTCCAAAACAAGAGATCGTTATACACAGCTAACGAAACAAATCAATTAGTTTGTACATCTCGGGGATATGCTAACCCAGTGATTCGTAGTTTGGACTGCGACAGAGCTTTAGAAATAGATACTAATAATTTGTTCAGCCGTTAAATGAATTATTATTTTATAAACACATGACATGGATTGCTATGTCACAAATTTATTTCTTATTCACAGTGTTAAACGGAAAATTCGACTACATGTGTACAATTCAATTCTCTAAATTTATACCTACGACGTTGAAAATTTATGTTGGGTTATTGTTTCTTAAAAAATTCCGTATATTTGTCTTAAGTGTTTACATAGAAAAAAATTATTTCTACGATACCCCCGCTACAACAGGTGCAAATAAGTCAAGTTGCCGTCGTTCATTCGTGAGTTTGGAGCAACTATCCTCAAACATGTCATAGATGCTAATATACTCGTATGCACATATTATGTACATACCTGCACGTATCTAGTTTTGTTAAAGAAAGTGGTTTCCTGATCTGATCTTGTAGCTGAAAATAATCAATGTTTAGCCCAGCACTATACTGCAAACTGAATATGTAAATGTTAATGAAAGCAAGTATTGTTGAAAAAAGATAGTTGATAGCGTGATCTAAGTCACTTTCGCAATTGCAGAATTCAATATACCTACATACATTTGTATTTTTGTTCTATCACAAAAATTATAAGAACTGGCCTTATAGACGAACTAAAATCTTGAAGAGACTTTTTTCACTAAGGATGTAGAAAGAAATGTATTCTTTCACTTTTAATAAATGATTCATTTAAAAGGACCTAATACCCATATTTTATCTTGAAGTTATGTAGTTTGTGCCTGCTTAGTATTAAAAACGCCAAAAACTTATTTCTAAATTGTAAAAGATTTGCATTCCGTATAAGAAAATATGCCTAAGATGAATTTGTTTTTGAAAAGATACATTTCCACCGCACGTACTCACTTCTACTCAACGACGTGACTTGGAAAAATGACAAAATCTCAAAGTCCAGCAAATGTATAATTATAATTACTCTAATAATCGAGCTGTCTTTCATGGATTAAATATCAATTTAACATTTATATAACATGCTTATTTGTTTCTCCTCGTAGTTATCTTGTTTCAAAAGCAAACTAAATTAATAGACCCAATCACTTTAATTTCCCCCAAATCAATTTGTAGAAAACAAAAGCATCGTATCACGTAAAAACATGAAAAAATGGTTCTAATTTTCCTACATTCCATTTAATTTTTATGAATGCACAATGCATTCGCTCCGTAAGCAATACACCTATGTGCATAGGTTCGCCTGATGATTCTACTATCATCAGCATCGGCGGGGTGGCACTAGCGCCGGCAACAAAAATTCGAATAAAAACCGACAATCGTATGGGAAAAGAAAAGAAAACAACAAATATCCATAAAACAGTAAAATGCATTACATTTGATTTACGACTCTAACACCTCCCGGTTTTTGGGCAAAAGGAGCCCTCAATACACACTCGATTCACGGTTTATATTTTCCACGTTCATCGGCAGTTTTTGAAGTCTTTTTTTTTTGTCGATTGACAACATTATGATGTATCGGATGCATGTGCGCCCACTTGTCAAACTCGACAAAGTTTGTGTAAACAGAGGAGTTCCTATGAGCGCAATGAGGCGCTCAACTCGGCTCAGTTCAATCTGCTGCGAAGCGATAAACTCTAAAAATTGGGTGACACCTGGAAAATTGATAGTGTGTGCACAGTAGGCGACATAGGTAACTACACATATTCGTATGTTTAACTCTTCTTCCGGTTAATTCCCGCAGGTTTAATTGCATTGCACGATTGGTAAACAAACCAAAGCAAACAAAATAAACTAAAAGAGAAAAACAAAAATAAAACTGCCAAAGCTCATAACTCTTGTGGGAACAGGTATAAAAAAAAGAACAAAATATTGACAAGGATTAGGCAATCATTAATCCTTGGGTGCATCTACAATCCGACCGAACGAAGATGGTGCCGGTGAAGAAATCGCATCTTGAGGAGAATTTTCTCTTTTGAAAAAAATGAAAATAAATTTCCACAGTCAAAGATCCGCAGGTATGAAACGAATCTACGAGTATATGGCATTTGACAGTAGCGCGGGCAATCAAAACCGAGCGAATCAAAAAGTCATATCGCACTCTCCCTTTCGTTCTGCTTGGCCATGATTGATGGTGTGGTCTCATTTCATGACAAAAGGGTCTAACCCTGCACAACTTGCACTCAACGAACACGTACATACATCGAAATACACATATTCACACAACAAACGAATCAACACACAACTGCAGATCAAATAGTGCAATTTTTCATTTTCAGCCAACCCGTTAGCTTCTTTGCGTAGCCACTTCGTGTATTCGCCCCAAAAGAAGACCTTTTAGCTCCACATAGCGAACAGTGAACACAGCGAGCAACGAAACCCCCCAAAGAAAAAGTGCGATGAAGACGAAGTTTTAGTCCGATTGTAGAATGTGTAGAAGAAGAAATACTAAGAGCGAGAGAAGGAGAGAATTGTGGCAACACCACATCGGCAAAAGCAACGGCGCTTACGCGCGCAAAACACAAACTACACACACTTGACACTCAAGTGACGTTTCGCGGAAACGAACTAACTCAAGAAAGAAAAATCTTCTCCATCTCTGCCTGACTGATAGAATGACAACCTTTTACTCTGAGCGAGACAGAGTGACTAGTATTGCTCTCCCAAAAAACTACTCCAGAAATCCAGCCCCAAAAATACTTGAGAAAATTCTTTAGCCACCGTCGTCGTCGTTGGCAGCACGAGGTTTTTTTCTCCTCATTTTTCTTGGTAGTGTTAGTAGTAGTAGTGTTGGATTTTGGAAAAACGAGATGGAGGACAGATACTTTTTTATAGCAGAACTGTCAAAACAAAGAAGTGAAATGACAGTAAATTTCCAGCATATTGCTGTCTCTTTCGTGACGACAAAAACAAACCATAAAATTGACGGCAAACACGTGCACACATGTGAAATTGTGAACCTTTCCTAACGACATGAAATATGAGCAAAACACGAGAGCGAGAGAGCCGAATATTCATTGTTGCGTTGTTGTTTTTTTTTTTGCTGTGCTTTGGCTTGCTTAACTGGCAGTAGAAATTCTATAATGGCGATGATGAGAGCCGGGTTACACCTCTCGTTCAAGTCACACACGGTGCGACGGACACAAATACCGAATATCAGTCAAAATTTTAAGTATGTGTTGTAAATCATTTTTGGGTAACACCGTACAACCGTATAACCGTACGCTCTTAGCAACTTGATTGTGTGTGCAATTTGAGTGTGCGTTGACAATCGGTTGAATGAATGAGAGATGATGATGATGACGATGGGGGATGGCTCCCAACCCACTTTTTATGAGCGGGAGCACTGTATATTTTGTGATTGTAAACTCAGCGAAAATTCATTATACCGTTGTGGGCGCATTTGGGAAGAGAAAATTTTCAAAAATTCACAAAACATAACAAATTTTATAAGACTTCAGACATTGGAAAAATATCCATCGAATTCAGATTGGTATCCGCATAATATGAACTTAGCGAAAATAGTAAAAAAAATTGTCAAAAATGAATGAAATTTTTGAAATATCTCTTATTGACGGGTTAAGCCAATGAAATGATATATATCCTACCGCACAGGTGTCTCTTTAACACAACGGTCACACATACGCACACATAAGCTTTTATTTGCTTATTGGAGTTTTTATTTTGTTTTTTTGAAGGAAGGCGTTACCTAAATGCGGCCCCACACACTATCAATTTTGCAACCTACAATCTACAAGGAGCGCTTGTCTCTCTAAAAAAAAAGAAAAAAAACTGAATAGCAGGAAAAAAAAAAGTTCAACACCAAACCATCATCACCAAAGCACAGCACAGTACGGCAAAGCAAAGCAAAGCCGATGTCGTGTAGCCAGAGCACATATACTCAGTTCTCAGTTGTCGTTGTCGGAAGAGAAGGCGCATGCATCATTCTAGTGCTGATTGAGCGAAAATTCCACACCACGCCGAAAAATAACAAATGGGATTGGTTTTTAGTAGTACTTTATATCTATTGCTTTGCTGTGGCTCTGTGTACTAGTTAGTACTGGCACTGGCACAGTCACTGATACTGGTACTGGTATTGCCACCGCCACCGCCACCGTCACTGCCACTAGCGCTGACACTGGGTACTGCCACATTCACTGCATAGGGAAAATCAACACGCGCGCACCCTCGCATTCACTCACATACGCCATAAGTTAGGCATTTATCTCCCTCTATTGGCTGACAGAAGAGGCGTACTGTCAAATCAGTCATTCCTCCGCATCGAGATGGCTTGATGGTGTGTGCTCACAGTGCCTAACCATCCATCTCTTCCACTCCATGACGTCGTCGTCGTCGTCGTCTTCGTCGTCTTCCAAGAGTCTTCTGGTTCAGGCTGTGTCTCCCCTACCCAAATAAAAAAAAAAAAAAAAAAAACCAAACAAAAATCCAATGAAATAGAGTAAGTACTACACACCAAGAGAGAGAATGTAAACACATCTATCTCTCTTTTTCATGCAGTGTGAAAAATAGCTTTGCCGAACCCAACAATGAATGTGTATGCGTAGAAATTGTGTCCGAGTGTGCGTTTGCCGTTCTGACAAACAACACAAAAGTGTTTCTCAACTTACCCCCGCCAAGTTTAGTTCACACATTGATTGACAAGCCCAGTGTGTATTTGCCTTCGAAACGCGTACGACGTGTGTAGAACACAACAATAAAATAGCAGTAATAATAATAATAAAAACTAAAAACCCCTCATAATCATTATTATTATTATTTGTTTCGTTGCTTCTTGGTTTGTGTTTTTTTTTTACTACTCCATTCTTGTGTTTCGTACATCTGTGCTCTTGCGTATATACCCACGAAAGTCAAATTTATTAGTCCTCGGCTTGCATCGGCTATTATATTTGATGTTTGATAAATTACACCTTGCACTCACTATACACAGTTATACGAGCGACGGCGATACGAGTACGACAACGAGTAATACGAGTTCGAAGTACGAGTACGAGCAAATTTTTTTAATTCGGTTTTTTTCTTTCCTTATTAATTATGGCAAATTGAAAAATTTATTGCAAAACAAAAATAAAAAAAAAATAATAATAAATCACCATATGATTATTGCCACTGAATAGTTTAAACAAACGGATGGTTGCGCCAAAATTGATAAAGTAATAAATTTAAGAAAAGTAAAGAAAAAAGAAGGAAAAATGCAACACAGTGACATCGCGCATAGAGTATACCTAGAGTAGTCCAGCAACATTGCCTGCAACATTGGCAGCGACAGTACACTGTACAGCACGCCGCGCCGTCATCGTCAGCAGTGCAACAGAGAGTAGTGCAACATTATCACCATCAACCTCAACAACAACAACAACAACCATTCATTAAATCAATTGGCAACAGTATTGATGCAGCACGGGAATTGTACGCATTCAATATCTTCACCTTCGTCGTCGTCGTTGTCGTCGTTGTTGTCGTTGTCGTCGTCGTCGTCGTCGTAGTTGTTAGCGTTGTCGGTTCGCATCAATCCATAAATTCGGTTTCGCGGTTCAACGTCGGCGGCGGTCATCCACTTGATTTGATTTACTCTTGTGATATCCATAAGTCTTAATCCAGTGATTGTGTGTGTGTATACAAAAAAATTAATTTAAAACAAAAAAAATAAAAGAAATTTATTTGAATAAGATTGAAAAAGTGCGCGGAACTAAAAAAATAAGACGAAACCAACAAATTAACTCACAATGCAATCAGCTCACTTATGACAGACGCCAATCGTTCATAACTAAGTCAAGCAACAGATATTCAATCACAGAGCTCAACTATGGAACATGTCACGTTTAACAGATTTACTTGAGAACATCCCGCCAAATTGTGTCAGTCTGGTCAATAGTGTGCATCATTATTTTCGTGCAAAGCACAAGTTCTTGAGTTGTTGAAACGCGTTTGGGTTTAGTTTTTCCTCTGTTAAAAAAAAAAAAAAAAAAACAAAACTAGCTGGAAACATCCTTCCAATTTTCTATTCGTACTATCATAAGACTACTACTACTGTTCTACACACCGTTCGGTTTTATGTTTTCCAATTAACAATTCGGTTTCGCGGTAAATGAAAATTTAACATAACAAACAAATATTTAAATATTTATAATATAATAAATAAAAAAATGAAATCATTGTATACGATAATGCAACTTAAAGAAATATCCTTCTACAAGCATTAGAAAACAAAAAAAATATAATCGTTGATCCTTCTATTTTTTTGATCTCAAATTTACATATATATACACGTGTATACTTTGACTATAAATCACCGTAAACGATAAAATTCAATTTTTCTGCACTTGAACTCTATAACTAAAGATAAAATCACAAGTCCCCAAAATTAAGCAAAGCAAAGGATAACAAATGTGCCTATAATAATAATTATAAAAAAACAAAACAAAACAAAATAATAAAGCAAATTGTATATGACCAAAACCAAAATTTAAAACATAACAGAAAAAGGAAATTCAAATATTTTTGTGTGCAGAATTTTTTTTTATTACTCTCTATCGCGCCAAAAATAAATTCAAAAAATCGTTGTGAATGTTAGAAAATTGTTTTAAAACTTCATTTAGTGAATAACAAAAAAAAATATATATATATATACAAAAGGGATACAAAAGAATTGTAATACAAAAGCGCATAGTGAATATAAAGCAATTTAAAACGGCAGAAAGCGCTTGGCGGTAGTTTGGTTGCTTTTTGTTTGCGTAAAAGTCATCAATTTGTGCTTACAAAAGTGGCACAAGTCGGGCTGGACGTCGCTCCTAGAGCATTAATGGCTCAACCTAGGGTGAGTACAAACTTTCTATTTATATGTTTCTTAAAACAATTGCTAGGTATGTTGTGATTAAGAGCAGTCAAAGTGGTGCAATTCAAAATTTTGTGAGGAAAAATGAAAATGTTAATTTCACGTCGGCATTACAGTAGGCAGCCAACTTGAGATACTTGAGATACTTTTATGTATTTTTTTTTTTTTCTGAATGATCCAAGAAATAATCGGCGAAAATTTACATTCTTACCTACAAAGTCAAGAGAGTCAAACTAAAATGCCAAAGATGTCTCAAGCAGTGAATAATTTAGAAAAAAATGTGTAGTGATTCCAATTCTGTTGTAGAGTCATTTTAACATGTACTCAAAGCTACCAAATATCATATTAAAATAGTCAACTGAGCATTTAATATCTTCCACAGTTGTACGTTTTGTGTTGTCTTTCCTTAAAGAGCAAAGAAATTAATAGTATTTTCTTAATGACAGCGGTCATTTAATCGCATAAATGGCGACTACAAATTTTGGTTATGCTTATGATAGTCATTTTCAATATTAAATTATTTTCATATTATCCCTGCAAAGCACTGTTTGGCATTTAGGATTTGTTTGTTTCCTACATCTCTTTTATTTCTCTTTTATCTCTTTTATGCTTTCAAATAATCCAATGACAAAATTAGACGGCCGATTTTAAGAAAGTGAAAAGGGTGGAAAAGTAAAACATTTTCGAAAATTTTATTTATAATTTAGATAATCGAAAATCTTTTCGAGCAAAGTATAAAAAAAAAGTATCTTTGTGCCGTCGCTTTAACGAATAAGAATATTCGTATGTTTCGTGCTTCAGTGTTTTCTAAAAAAATTTAAACCAAGTGATCATTAACTTATCCAATTCAGTGTTGACATGACTCTTCTCTTACAATAGACAGCCATTTCAACGTCTTATGGATCCCTAAGTCTTATTCGTAATAGATCTTTTTAGTTGCTGCCATTAGCGGGTCAGCACCCATTCAAAAAAAAACTGAAAATATTATTTGAAAAAGAATAGTCTACTCATATTACCCTATATAAAAGAATTTTTGGGGATGAAGAATCTAAAATCTTTCATCCTCAAAGGGTGAAACGTCAGAGACATTCGCCAAGTTTACAATGTTTTATTGTGAAATTAAAATAATTATTGGACTTTTGAATTGTTGCTTAGATTCTTGGTTTTGATCTGATTCTTAGAAATGAGACAACTACTTCCAACAAGAACTCCAAGCTTATCAGCCAAGCTGAGATATTTATATTTTTTTAATTGAAATACAGACTTATTCTATTAATCCTTATCATCTCATTAACAACATTCTATAGACACTTGGTGGCTGAGAGTCCGTATTAATAAAATTAGTGATGTTTTTGGACGCTCGAACAGCAAAAATCTGTATCAGTGCTTATTCATTAATTAAAATGATTTGTCTTCAAAAATATCTAAGTTATAAATACTTGATATAATTTTTTCCGAAGTGAACTAAAGAAAGTGACATAAACAATGTCCTGATACAAGTGTTTAAATATAGGTGTTTGAATTCAGAAAATTTAATTTGACTATTGCCACTTTATCTAATCTGTAGAGATTAACAAAAGATCAAGATTTAATTTTTTATGCCGTTATTAAGATCATACTTTAAGAAACTTGTGAATTGCGTCCACAGAGTTGTTGTTATGGCAATCTACGATACTTAAAATGCCTAAAAATAATTCGCGTGTCATATAATATATGTTAGGCAATTGCCATGTTTTTGGTCTGTTAAAACAAAATGTGAATATCTTGCTTCAAACTACTCGTAATGTTCTGAATCAATAATCTTTCATTTGTCAAATGCGATGATTCCACAAATTGCAGTCTTCCGAGCTTCCTTATTGTCGTGCTTTAATTTATAAACATCTTAAATAATTTAAAATATATGAAAAGGCAAGATACATCCGACGTAGAATAAATGCTCCAATCAATTTAGCACCTACCTCAGACATGCCATATAACATATTTATGTTAAACAAAAAAGAAAATACAATATTTAATACAACAAACCTCACTGACTTTTCATATTTAGTTAATGAGGCATTTGGAGATGCTTACTCACTCATCGCACATTACCATTTACCTTCTCTCAGTTTTGAATATTTCAAAAAAAAGACACTTTTGGCGAAAAGATTGCATGATTTATATTTCATTAGAGGAACAGCAGCATAAATTTAGTGATAATTATAAAGTCATCCATCAAAAAATACATCGTTTCTGTCTTTGATTTAAAGTGACAACAACTAGTCAGCGATGAGAGTTATTAGATAGTAATATTTTATGAGTTTATCTTTGACCTAAAAAGCTTAAACTAAAATTAGTACAAATCTAAAATCGTCGGCTCATAAAGAAATAAAATCGCCTTACATTGTCGCTTAACATTTGACATACGATAAGTACTCTCGTCATCAGTGTTAAAAAAAGAGTATAAATATGATATTTTGGTACGAGGACAACCTTTATCTTAGGCAGATATGCCAAGAGTGATGACTATTAAAATGTGTTTTATTAAATTTTTATGATACAGAACCATTATATTTTATACTTTCTAAATGAAGAACGAAAAATTCGCATTCCTATCGAACATTTGAAAAGATATGTTGTTTTAAAAATTGTGTTTTAAATGATTAATGTCAGTTTTAGTTTGAAGGTTTTAAAGGCAAGTCAGTATCTAAGAACTTAACATGTAGACTTGGACATGATGGTTTCAACTCTAATGTATAAAACTTTGAAAGGTTACAAATTAGATAGAATGCATATAGGTACTGTTTGCTGTACTAATATAGTGTTATATGATCTAAAAGAATTGAAAAATTCGATAACTCGCAGCTTCACCGCAACTTATGAGTCGTACTATCTTTAAATTGTAAAGCCAAGATGATTATGAATAGGCATTATGTCAGCGAAATGTTTCAATCCTTTTTTTTTTTAACGAAAGCCTTTTTTTTAATTTGAATTTCTATGAAAACCTTTTTGCTATCAATCAGTATGATATTTGATAATTAGTTTGTGACACTTACTCTATGTAAAAATTATTTATTTAAAATAGACTCATTTATCAAGTTGTATAATCTACAAAATATCTCACCTAATAGGCACCTACAACTGTATTTAGATAGCAAAATATATTTTTCCACTTGCATTATATGATAGTTAACAAGGGTTGGTTAACTAACCGAAAAAGTTAACAACTGCTCATACTAAGTGTTAGTATACAGATATTTTAGCTTTTGGTTTACACAAATTATTCCATGGCTATTGTACATTTAACAACATCTACAAAACTTATTAAGACACCTCATGTTCGACACAATAGCACCTAAAATATTCATAAAAATTTCCATCACATAAAAAAAATCCGCATCCACAGATGAATTAGCACACTTAATAAATACATTTTCGCATTGAGGCAATAATTTAACTGTTATCCGTATTTACAGGAACAAAAATCTAATAAATTTTCCATTTCAAGAAAAAGTTCAAAATTTCACATTTGTATATTATTAAATTGGTTGTAGAGAATTGTTTTCATTTTTTTCCTATTTTTCTTGCAATTTGTGTTCCTAATTTCAACTCACTTAACAATTAGCGAGTGTCTGCAATTTTTATTGCAACATATCAATTTTTAAAACCTACAAAAAAAAAAAAAAAATAAATTACCTTGCGGATTACCACCTATTTAATGGGGGAAACCTTTTACATATACCCACTCATAGGTTGTATCTGCAGATATTTCAATATTAGGAAGGCCTAAAAAATTCTCTTTTTTTTAATAGATGTATAGTTTTTTGTAACCACAGTACAATTTGTGTTTGCGGTTTCTGCTATATTCAAATTACGCTATATCAATGTACTTTGCATATAATGTAAAAAAAATTGTCAAAACTCATGTATAAGAATTTATAGATACATAGAACGTCGTATATATTACATGTTTGTTATTTGTGTGTAAATTGCCGTTTGCGGTTTAATTTTCGATTGTATACAAATATTTTTTTAAATTCATTTTTTTTTCCATTTGCATCTCATGTTGTTTTGTTGCAATATTTGCAGTTTTTCTTTTTTGCCTTCCAATTTTTCTGTTTGTTAAAACATACAGAACGGATGCATCTATATATCAGAGGTGTGCAATTCAATTTTATTGCTACAGCCAACCCATTTTACAATGCGGTTTTATTATTTACATGGTGGTTTGTCGTTTTTGTATATGCTTTTTTTGTTTCGTCCGCTATTTTTTATTTTTGAGTCATTTTCATTTTTATTTTCATTTTACCAGCAGGAAATGCAATGGCAAACAATTTTCTCCCACATGAATTTGGTCAGATACATAGAGTGTAATCTATAGGTGTACTTGTACAACAAATGCGTTTGAAATGGCCACCCGGTGAAAAATGCGACAATATTTATAATTTGATTATTTTATTCCCGCATAGGGAGTGGTGGCAACACCAAATAAAAAATTAAATTAAAAAAATAAAAATAAACTGCACGTCGTACGCAATTCAACTCCGTGTTGTGACAGATTTTGTGGTGTTAAATTCTGTTTTCCTCTTTTTTTTTAATATATTTAATTTACCATATTTTGCCTTTGGTTAACCGCAAATTAAAAATTAAAAAAAATTTTAATTTAAGCCAAAAACTGAGCAAAAAGTAGTATATAGATGACAAAAACACGAGGTATGAGGTATCTAAGTATTAAAAGAGACTTAGGGAATTGTCCATTCCTTAGTTTTTGGAGGCAATAACCTATTACGTATTTATAACCATACGCCTGTTTGATATGAGAAGGCATACTTTTTTTTCTAAATAATCAAACACTGCAAATGTCGTGAAAACAGAGCTGTATCTATTGTGATTATGTACCATTTTGTATTTCGGATAAGTTTATAAGTAAGTTTGACTTGAAAATATTTCCTTAGTTATTTCTTTTAACCAAAGAATATGAAATCCCTTGTAGTCCTTTTACAAATCGCTATTTACCTTTCAGTATGATTCAATGTTTTTTTTTTTTAACTAACTAAGAGATATGTCTAATCATTGTTAACGAAATACACCTTCATTTAAAGCACATGCTTGCATCAATCTGAATTGCAAAACAACAGAGTACAAGTTATACTATACTAAGAAACCGACGTCAAACCGATTACGGCATTAAAGTCAGCCAGTAAATCTCTAAAGCAATTTTAGTCTCTTACAGTGATGTCTCTAGTCGTACCTCCTAGGAATTCACTTAAAATTTCACACTACAATTTCGCTTCTGTAGTATGTTTCAATCATCTAAATTTTTGTTGGATATTTTTTCCAGAAATATTGCAAAATTTATTTTCTGTAGTATGAACATACTTAGTTGCTGATCCAGACGCATTGGTTCCAATACATTCTCACTTTAACCATCACCGGAATCTTGAAATCTAAAATAATGCGACTTAGGCAACCTTTCTTTAATTTTCTTCGTCCTTTTTGAAGCCTAAAAATATAGCAACATTTGTGCATTGTGAAAGCGCTTCGCATATTCAAATCTTCTTGATACATTCTATCAAATTTTGAGTCACGGTTCTTAACCAAAGTTTATATATAGTTTACAATTTGAGTGCTTCCAAAACGACTGTAAAATTTGGGGAATAATATTTGTTTTCATAGCGGTTATTACCTCATTGTTATCTTAGATTTCATTCACTTTCTGATACGGATTGGATGCCCTATTAGCTCAAAGCTAATTTCATTAGTTAGATGTACATTATATTAGAGAAGCAACGCTTCTAGTAAGAGTGCTAGTAAGAGCTAGTCAGTAAGAGTGGCTTATAAACAATCGATATTATTATGCACTATACTTTAAAAAGTCATGAACTATGCCTTGAACTGTATTATAGAATCAGTTTTCCTTCTTCACTTAATTATATATATTTTTTAAAGGTCTGATCCTTCAGTTTCGGCTGCGCTACCTCAAAAAGAGAAGCTCAGTTCTGAGAATCACTGTGGTTGAGAATTTGAGAATTTCCCTAAGGATTAAGGAAGTATCGCCTAATTAAGGCACTTAGAGCCATGCATTCAAATAAAATGTGTTCCACAGTTTCGTCGTGTTCCATGTAAAGAGTACATTCAGTTTCCTGAATAAGACCTATTTTGTGTAGGTGATACCGAAAGCGGTCAGAAATCCAATCAGTCTTTTCATATCATCCTTTTTGAATTTTAGGGATTTGATTTGTTGTGTCACTTATATTACGGCTATACAGTAAGCACCTAAGTGGCAAACATTTTAACATATTGGATTGCACTCTGGGCGACAGAGCGTCGGCGGTAATCCTCAGCTTAGAATTAAAAATAATTATATTTTGTTTGGCTGACTCCACATGAGTGCTCAATACATTCTTTCGCCATCGAGGGTGGATTATTGAAATTTTTCAAAATTTAATATCATAGCTTAAGCTCCACCTAGAGAAGGCACCTAATAAGATGTTGAAAGCAAATAAATATCAGACGAATGCGTAGTGAAGTAGGGAAAATATGTGAGTTGAGCCTTATTTTAGATATTTATTGGTCTGTAAGACTCGTCGCTTAGAGTCTTAGTATTCTGAGCACATCCAGAGTTTTTTTTTTCGTATGAGAATGCCACGATCTTCTCCCTTTGATGATTGCTTTGCGAGTAGACGCCGCTATCAAAATTTTCAAAGTGAAGGTCCTAAGATAGAATAAATGGTGAACGATCTTGCCCATATTTTCACTGAAGCGATCCACATATTGTTAACTTCTACTTCTAACTAGGACACAGAAAATATTTTATTGAACAAATCATTTTCTGCATAAAATTAAAAGAAAGGCGTGACAAGCAAAACCTAGACATAGGTCTTGATATTTGGATTTATCTTGATCTTATTCTTTCAAAATTTGCAAGAGAATTACATAAATGGCAACATATTTTGCTCTTAGTTAGTTACTTAGTTAAATGGATTATTTTATTTCACATATTAAATTTTTTACAAAAATATATATTTCAAAATTGGCCTATAGGCCGTCTACCAGTCTACCAGACGGTGCAACTTAAGTGAAACACAGCTGTCGAAAAAACATTCTTATACGTTCTTACTTAAGCATTCGAAAATCCGTATCAAGGGCTCTTTCTATCAAGGATTTCGTTTTTCGGAGGAAAAAGCTGCTTTAAAAAATGTGGCGGACCCAGTTGGTTTTTCTACTTTTCAGGATAACGTATACAGAACCTAGTCTAGTCATAATTACTAATACGCTACTAAACCCTTTTATTTTGATAAAGGTACTGAACACATTCATTTTATGTTGACTGCTATTCGACTTTTATTCACCATTTCTGCTTCATAACCAACAAAATTTTCAATTAAAACCGTGTTATTTTAATTGGCCTTCGCAAATGTAATTAGTAAAAAGGATAGATCTTTCGGATCCTGAGGAAACTTGGAATGACTAATAAATTTGTGTATCACACTGTGAAGTTGCTCGAGCATCCTGAAGGATTTCAAGACGGCGCACTGTAAGGTCTGCTACTACTATCGAAGCTCAAATCAGACGAGAACTGCTTCAAAAATAGAAAATCTTATTCCATGTGGTAAACAAATCACAAAAATCCATGTCTCGCATTGTCAAAGAAGATTTTGCTCTTGGTGTATATAAAAGGGATACTAGACGCATACTCATGGTCACGTTGAGAACAAAAAAAGTGGGCTTCATCGAAAACTCTACGCAGCTAACGCTAACTTATGAACTCTATTCATTGGCGACAAAATGTTCATCTTTCAAACATCTTTCGAAGAAAACGATCGAATGTATGCTTGATTATCAAGAGAAGCACCAGGACTCATTTTGTGGTGACCACCATTCCGCATCACTATGATATGAGAGCTAACTTCTTCAAAACTTTGGCAAAAAATTATCAATTAAATGTTTGGAAGACATTGTGTGGCTTCTCAACCAAAGAATATTTGGCGACTAGTCTCGTCTACCTCACAAAGCTAAAAACACTGATCGGGATTTAAAAACAATTTTTCAGGCTTCATATCACCAGCTGGCACTCTGGTCCTTAAAAGTTTGATTTCAAGCTATGGTCCGCCTTAGAAGGCACTTCATCTTTAAAGTGAGCCTTTTTCTAAGTAGAGGATAATTTGTCCTTTCATATGGTATCTGCTGCGATCGATTTCTGGCCAAAGTATTTCGGGTCGTGGTGGAATGCAAATGGCTGCTATTTCGAATAATTGATTCTACAAGTTTGTAGGTATTGAGTGAAATAATTGAAAAATATAAACTCGTGTTCATTTAGCATCAATTTCTCTCTGTACCAGTATTTACTTCAGAATACTATAAAAATGTGCAGACACACAAAAGACTGAGCACCTTCAGTAGCTAATGCAAGATATCGGCGTTTTTTTTTGGGGGTCATTTTCCAATTGCCATAAAATACACAGAACTAGTTTAATACCGAAACCGATATTAAAATTAGTATTTGAGGTATATTGCTCATTCAGTCTGCAAATCTCCTTGTGTTAACATCATAGTAGGCATTTCTAACTGGATTTTGTAATGAATGTATCGGAAGGACATATTCGGTATATTTTATTGCTTTTGTTCCGAAAAAACAAAAATAAAAGTGATGGTACTGGAGAAATCCAAAATGTGTATGGAGAGGTTGTCCAAGTGAGCCCAAGTATCTACGTTGGTTTGTGAAGTTTAGAAATAACAATTTTGACCTAAAGGATGAAACTCTTTCGGGTAGGCCAGAAGAGCTATACAATGAGCTCCTGAAGTCCACCATCGAAAGAATTCCCACTGCTACGGTAAGAGAACCTAACTTAAACTATATGACCACCCATCGACACCTAACAGATATCGACAACAGACATAAAGTTGGGAATATGGGTACCACACCACCTATCGAAAAACAATCTTCTGTAAAGAATCGAAGAGCCATTATTGAATCGGATGGTTACCGGCAATGAAAAATAGGATCTTTACAATAAAATTAAACGACGCCGACAATATCTTAGTTCAGAAGACAGGCCAGAGATGAACTTCACCCACTCAAGGAGTTACTGTCTGTATGGCGGGATCCTGAGGGAATAATGCATTTTGAACTCTTGCCTCGTAACCAGACTATCACCGCAAAAGACTAAAGTCTAAAGTCGGCATTATAGCAGAAACAGCCAAGTCTGGTTAATCGCCCTCGTACAGCCAGGACAGACCACCTGCATACGTTGGGATAAAATAGTGCATCCGCCTTATTTTTCAGATTTAGGACCATCAGATTTTCAGTTTTTCGGAAGTCTACATAACTTCCTTGATGGAAAAAATTTTAGATCTCGGGATAATATTTAAGAGGCTTTTGAATAAAAATTAAAACCAATTCTCTAGGAACTAGTATTGCAGCAACTTGTTGCATAGCTCCAGTTCGATTGTTCCATGTAACATTCACTTTCAGTTGATATAAAATTAAGTACTGTTCAAGTACGTCAGCAAAAATATATATGTACATACACATATGTATATAAATAAATAAAATTATCTTCTGATGAAAATTGCCGTCGGTATCACAGGTGCAGTATCTTTCCCCACATCTGTAACAGGTTATCTGTTTTACTTCCATCTTCTTTCGGTTCCCCTATTTCATTTTTTTATATATAAGAAAAATTGCAATTCATGCCCTGTTATCAGAATACAAAAGAAAAACGAACATTCTTCAAAAGTGCAATTGAATAAATGTACGAGTGGGTATATAACAAAGTTACCGCTGTCAAGTGTTGTTTACTGTGGTAAATATTAACAAACTCTTATGTGAAGAAGTAATAAAGAAAAATCCAAAGAAGATGAATGTGAAGTATAGTAAAAAAAACCAAAAGAAAACCGACTGATCAGCTTAAAGTCCTCAAGTAATATTTGAATAAGGATTAATCCACTCAACAACGCGGTTCGATGTAATGATACTTTTGCGTGTGCACTTTCAGTTATAATATGAATATGAAAAAAAAAGAAATACAACTTCAACAATGTTTGTAATGAAATTACATATATTGCAGATAATATGATCATTGAGTATTTGTTAACTGATTTTTTATTATGTGCAAATTATGAGTACTTCATCTTTAGATGATTTGTAAGAGTTAGTCTCACTTCCTTTGAGTCTAATGGAAGGATTCAGTGTGAGCTGACATACGAGTATGTGCATAGATAAGGTCATGCAATTAATATATTTTTTCTAATGATTAAGTTATTTTCAATTTAGCATTTGTCAGTGTTCCAATGACGTCAATTAGCTGGCAGAACCTGAAAGAATTTCTCAAAAATCACAATTTTTTTTTGTTACAAAAATACCGAAATCGTTTGTTCTGGTAACCTGATTTTTTTTGGTTGCTTAATTTCTATAAAAAAAAGAAAATATAAAATAAAAATAATCTCTAAAGTAAAAATTTATTCCAACAAATCTTTGTCTTGGGTTCATTTATCATTTTGGCTCATCAACAGATTTGTTGTATGTTTTTTTTTGGAAAGATGATTGGTGAATTTTATTTTTGTAAATGACAACAACCTGCACCTAAAGTGGTCTACATATATGTCTATTCTTATTTGAGAAAAATAAAGCTTCTGAATTCCAATTATTAATAAGACGAGATACGTGACATAAACCATTGGCTATACTTAAGGTATTTTTAGGAAACGGTCTGTATTTCTGGTTTCCAATAACTCCATCAAATCCATGCCATCGTTGATAATCTATTTATAGTAAAGTCGACATTTTAAGCTTCAGTTTAACACCAAACAATAAAGTTAGTAAAAACATCTGCCTAAATTAGGTCTGTTTAAAAAAATCAATGCCAATACTTGATTTGCTTAGTCCGATATGATACTATCACACAAACTCACTAGCAAGGAAGCGGAGTTAATAAAACTGGCAACACAATCACCCGCAACATTAATAAAAATAAATGACCCCAAAAACCCCCAAAAAGAAACAAAACAAAAATCTAACTCCTAACGCTTTAAGGAGTCATTGACGGGGCAACAGTAGCCAAAGCTCGTATAGTGGCATCGTAGCACAACCAAAAATTCACCAAACACACCATTGCCACCACACATAGGAGGGCATACGAGGACTCCGACATAACACACAACTGTTTTTAGTCGTCATCCTTTCTCTCGAAAAGCGGCCATCCAAAAAAAAAGCCTGCTGCATCCCAATATTTAGATATTAGAAAATAGATACAGCCATGTGTTGTATTTCATTCTAAAACTGCATCGATACAGTTACCTACATATGTACCTCTTGAATGCATCGTGTGTAGGATATTGTATCCTATGTGTGGGATGGGGTAACCTACTAAATCTGTTTCGTCTCGCATTGTATTTCCGACCATAATAACTGCACACTAACGTACGGTTAGGGCACTTTGACCAGAAATGTGCAAACCAACAAGAGTTGGTAGCACTCGCACAATACCCCAGAACCATAAAGGTTTCGTGTCCGCATTTTGGCTTATGTACATGGTGTGTATATGTATGGCGATGCAACAAAACGTGAACAATTCACAATGGAGAGTTTTCGTTTTGAAACTCGTCCCGCAGCGTTTAAAACAAAAATATTCAAGTTCACGCAAAATTTTATACCAAGAGCACTCTGTGCTTAGTTCTAGATATGAAAGTCTATGGATGTACAATATATAATATCGATTGTTTGAATCCCTATGGATACAATGTACAATATATACATACATATATGCAGGACACATATACTTACCTAGCTATAGATACACAAGGATACAAATGGTTTTAAAACGTGTCGCATGGTCAATGGCAACAAAATGGAGGCACAAAAACCAAAAAAAAAAAACACAAAAATCTGGTAGAGATACTAAGCAAAATAGATTGCTTGTATCTAGATACAAATTAGAATATTAATTGTTGTTATGGCGGCGCGGCGCACACAAAATATAGGTTGGATTCTATATTATTCGTTGCAAGTACAAACTACAATAGATACATACATATGTATATGTATGTGTGAGTTAAACATTCCACGCACACACCATGATAACTTGGGGGGAATGTTTTATGATTTGTTTTGAGGTTGTCAAAATCAGACGCTTGGAATGTCATTTTAAAAGGAATTTTTTTATGCAAATGGACATAGAGGGACTTCAAGCTTGTGTGGAATTTAAACAGGACATATTTCAGATAAATTTATTATAAGGCAATAGATTGGCACCTTTTGATATGGATGCACTTGGATTAGGGTTTTGATTCTCTTCCAACTCTTTGAGTTGATAAAATATAAAAATATGTGTATCATTGTATTATGAAAAGAATTAGCCTCAGAGTCAGAGTAAGGTGGATTACAGTCAACAAGGAGATCTGTTAGATACACTATGTACATATGGATATGGTGATATGCCTATTTCTGATAGCCGCATTCTAACAAAGATGAATGAAAACCAACAGTATTGATACGTATGTACGAGTAGGTGCAGGTTCTAAACGAATGCCTTTGTATAAGTGCGCACCAAATATGTACCCTAATATTGATGTATCTGAATATCTGTGTATATCGCGTTTTTTTTTGTAAAGTAACTAAATCAAATTTTGTCATGCAACATTTCATAATGTCACAACATTCGTTGTTCCTTATTTTATGTACTCTAACTCGGCAGTACTTTGCTTCGTGTTGGGTTTCCTTTATTTTCGCGAAAGGGGTGCTACTTGCCCTATCTATTTATAAGCAACACTATGTGGCGCATTGCTTTTTGGTTTTCTGTTTCCTTGTTAGTATGTATGTGTCCCTATATATATTTATTACAAGTCAGGGAGAATTTGAAACACCAAAGTTAACCGAAAACAACAGAAACGAGGCACACAAAAAAAATGTAATAAATAAAAGTAATGGCCGCGCAGACAGAGATAGCATTACCAGGTTAACAACGTCATGGATATGGGGCTAGACGTACAGACATACCTACGCACATAGGGAAAAAAAATATATACATATATTTCTATACAGATGAAAACTGTGAACGTACAAAAATATTTTCAGTCCAGTTTGAGTATAAAAAAAAAACAGCAACAAAAACGAATCGAAACAAATTCACGATCATCAATCAAAATTTCGTTTCACTTGAGAGTCCTTATTTGTTTCCTTCTTTAGGTTTTGCTTTCCTTTTTGTTTTGTCCACATTTTCGGTGCTCTTCGAAATTCAGATTAAAGTTCATTTTTTAGGGTGTTATCGGCTTTAAAGAGAGATTTGAAGTTATATCCTTTTAAGAAGGATATTTTGGAACAAAAACAACAATTTAAACACAACGTTTAATTGAATTTTTGTGTTAAAGTAAGTAGATGCTCTTAAAGATAAAAAGCGGCGCATGCTTTGTATTTATGTTTGGAAGTTTATGGATGGGATTTCCATGACAAAAATAAAACCTATTTTCATTTTTTAGTGAGGCAACATTCTTTTACAACAAGTTGCTAAGAATTTCGTGTGCCATTCAGGATATATATTATATATGTTGTATATAAATCAAGGAAATCAGAATATCGGCTTTTAAAAGAATCTTAATACCAAAACCTATCGTCTTAGTAGAATATAAAAAGTTGTAGCAACATTTTGCATAAGATTTTAGTTGCAAAGCTCATGTTAAAGACCTGAGAAAAGTTCACTTATTAATCTTTACGAAAATATAATATACATATTTATTGACTCAAAACTGTTCGCGCAACATGTCAAGTTTAAACATCTAGAAGAGGATGGAAAGAGAATCTCAATCAGTACTCTTGTAAATATGCATACGTTTGTGCAGTTTCCTGTATCTATTGAAATCAGAAAGGTTTATCAATATTCTCTTAGCAGGATAATTCGCTAAGGAATTAGAAACATAATATTGATGAAGTAACATGTAAGCTTATGCACTGATAAACTTAAATTTATTAACTCTAAATTGTTGCAAAAATATATATAAAAAACATTCATTGATTAAATGCAAAATGGGGAAGTCCAAAATCTATACTAACCTTAAAATATAAAACTCTTGGTTAGTCGTGTCGGTTAAAACCGGTCAAGCAAAATGTAGCTAAATTCTAAAACTGATTAGATTAAGAACAAATCTGAACATCAGAGAATAAAAGAAGTCAAACCAACAAGTTGTCTTCCAATGTTGGTAATAATTTCTACAAAACCATTGGCAGCAGGTTTCAGGATGCTTTGTAATAAATAGTATATGTATATATTAATTAAGTGAAACTAAAACATTGATACCGGCAAATTCTCCCAATCTTTCCCTCCTTCCCACAAAACTTAACAAAGAGCGAGATTTCTGTCTGCAACGAAGCAATTTGTGTATGTACATAACGGTTAGATCTGCTGGATGCAAATATTAGCATAACCGCTTTAAACGACATCATTTGTATGACCTCAGTCATCGCATTCCAGTTTTTTTTTTTATATATATGTATATAGATATTCCGTACCTACTACATTCCCTTGCATTCATAGATTAAACACAAATACAAACATTCAAATACCTCGCAACCAAATGACAATCGAAAGGCAGACAAAAAAAAAACAAAAAAATTATACCAACTCAGAACCTATCACAGTTAATCTGAAGCATGTATCTAGAGGACACTCAACACTGGTACAATATAACAATAAGTATCTATCTATGATCTGGTGTGTGCAGGTGGGTTACCTACCTAAACACACCTGAGATACATTTATAAACAAAAAAAAAGAGCTGAAAAAGAAGAAAAATCAGAGCAACGCGCTAACACACAAAAACTGTTTTCTCTTCCAACTTCGAATAAAAGAAGAATAAAAGCCGCAGAGAACCTTAAGCCCACTACTCTAAAAGAAGACAAACACGACAAAAAAAAACAACACCGGTTGCAGCTCTAGCAGCCAGAATCAACCGACAGCAGCAGCAGCAATCCCAACAACAGCTAACAGATACAAGAAACTCACAGATTCTCAGTACTTCGCGCGTGCATATTACGTATTCCCATCGGAGAGGAAATCCAAAAGCGAGCACTCTACACTGTCTACAGAGTGTTTATGCGCTGGCATTAAATAATCACCGTAGAAGTAGAAGTAATAGAGTAAAATCTGAAGGGCTCACAGGACAGTAGAGAGTAAGAAAATAAAAAAACAAAAACTAAAATCGAAGCCTCGTCTTCAGTTTATTGTTATATCATCCATCAGTAAGTCAGATTTTATCAGGAGAAATTTTCCATACAAAATTGTCAACAAAATGAAGGGTTATTCGACTAGAGTGTCAAGCCTGTCAACACGTCAAAACAAAAGAAAAAAAAAATGCACCTACGAAATTGGCCTCCCAATACTCTTAAAAAACTAACAAACATTTTTGAGAAAAATTAAAAATTCTAATCACGTAAGTAAGCAAGGTCATAACTTGGTAGCGGCACTGTCGAGTAAACACAAAAATTGGGTTCAAAAAAACCTTTAAAAGATAAGTCCTATGGTGCGTGTAGACAGTGGATTAACATATTCGACGCGTTTGTTGCGTTTTTATTTTTATTATTGTTTTTCTTCTCTGTTTAAAAATTTTTCAACGCACATGACTATATGCGGTAGTTTATGCAAATAACTTTCAAAATTAGTTATATAAAATTGTATTTTCGATAAAAAAAATCACTCGGAAAAAATTGGGGCATGTGGCTATATAAAACCACCTTGACCTACCCTAAAGTAGGTCTTAGGCGTTTGTTTCGAATACTAAAGACCAGAATAAACTCTTCAATATCCGTAATTGATTAATTGCTATATTGTCTACATCCAAGTTCTAAAAGTTTTAAAAGAAAAACAAGGAATTTCAAAATTTATTAAAGCAAACACAACTCATATCAAAAATTGGTCCTTCGAGCCGCATAACGAGAGATTCCCATAAATTTTGTATGTATATGTACATATGGTATGTCACTCACAGTGAATAATACATATGTGACTGTAGATCTTTTCAAATCGCTGAGATCCAGTTTCAAACAAAAGCACATCATTGACTCACCTTGAGGTTAAAACCTTAATTTCTGAAATACCTACCGCATACCAGAAATACTATTGAGTTAGCAAAGAATTTTACAAAGGCAATACTAAGATATCTAACATACAATCTGTCAAAAGCACTTAGGTTAGTTTTATTTGAAATTCTCTTACATACCTTCTAGAAAGCATTGTTTTTAGCTAGACTAGATATTCAACACACCTTCTAAATGAATCAACATTATCACATAGATATGAATACAGTATATCGGTACACCACTTCACCCGTTATTAACCGCAATCATAGTACAAATGGTCATCATAGTTATATATTTTTTTAAAGTAACAACAGCCTGTTCCCCTTCGTTTGCTAAACTAATTACTACAAACGTTCTTCGCAGATATATGCCAGCAATTATAATGTTGTATCTTTGTATCTTCTCATTTTCTTATGGGGTAAAACTACGAGTACTACAGAAAATGAGTATCCTTACTATAAAAAAAAAGCACTTTGACCGCTGCTTTTCACACACATACACGTACCTATCGAAGGTTCTACTGCAAATCTTTAATATTCATAATTTAATTAATTAAAAAAAAAACAACACCACTATTACATATAATATTAAATTTATATATATTTTTATTCTTTTTAATTAACAGTACGATGATGGCCTGCATGGCTATATGGATTCTGGCGCAGCAGCAGCAGCTATGTATGATCCACATGTTGGACATCGGCCGCCTGGATTACAAGGCCTACCACCGCATCATTCGCCACACATGAGTCATGCTGCAGCTGCGGCCACAGTTAGTATGCATGGCTATCACACAGGAGCTGGGGGACACGGTACACCTAGTCATGTATCACCGGTTGCTAATCATTTAATGGGTGCAATACCCGAAGTACATAAACGTGATAAGGATGCTATTTATGAGTATGTATTATAGGTTTTATTTTCTGGGTATTAATTTTTTGCATTTTATTTTTTTGTTTTAGAATAGATGAGTGCATTCGATTTTATTTTTTTTCAAATAAACTCTTTCCCAAAGAGAAAAATTTTTTTTTTTCAATGACCATGGCCTGTATTGGAAATAATGGTCGTTTGGCTAGCTTCTACAGACAACGAGACAATTGCAAAAAAAAAAATTATAATAATAACAAAAAAAACAACTTGATTTTACCTATTTGGGGTACACCAAACTGTTTAGTGTAACGTTGTTTAGCCGCTCTAAGTTGACTTTGCCGTTTGAACGATCTGAACACTTGTGTCATTGGGAAAAATTTGCATATTACCTTAAAGAAAATCTAAAGGTTGTAAGGGGATATTACGCAAAAATTCCATTATAGATACTGACAATAAGTCGTTTAGTTGTAAAAAGTAAAAATAAAAAATGAACGTGGTAATGACAGGTTTCTTGTTAAAAGTTTTTGTTTGATTTTTTTCTTTATCACTGTCACTATTCTTTGAAGTTGGTTGTTTTTTCATGTATAGAATTTATATACATATATATGTATGTATATAGGCACAGGTTTATAAATGTATATTTACCGTCTAGTTTTCATGTGGGTATCAGTTTAAAGAAAAACGTAACATAGCTGCAATTTTTATACTGATCGTGGCGATATTGGGCGATCTTCAAGTTCTGCAGTTAACTTGAACCACTTTTTGCTATTTGGTATGTATGCCTCTACACTGTGAGAGCCACACTTATACAAATTCTGTTAAGCTCTCGTCATAAGATTTTATTTTAGACATTCTAGTAAATCATTGACTTTTTTGATTCAATGATTCAGACGTAAGCTGTTTGTGAGTTGATGATTGAAAAATCTTTCAGGGAATCGCACAAAAGCTGCCGAGGTTTATAAGTAACACCTAAGTCAAGGCCAGGGTCTTCAGAATCTGATTTATTTGAGTAGTATCTGTAGTTTTATTGAGAGAGATGTTGATTCCTACTTTGGTTGGTTCATAATACAGCAATAATCTCATACGCAGCTGAATTGAGCTCCTGTTCATTATGGACAAGTTTATGGGATAGGCTCTATATCACTGCTTAAAAAATCTTTTCCTGTTAGATCAAGAAAGTGAAGAAGGATTTATACAACTAACCAGCGACGATCACGCGGTACGTTCCGGACATAATTTTAATTTGATTAATACAACATTTTTAGTAAAAAAAGATTTTATTTCATTGTCGCACCATTTTTTTGGTAGTAGGTCTTCTACAAAAGGAATCATGGCTGAATATATTAATAGCATGACCTCTATACAAAGAGTAGAGTTAAAAATTTGTGTACTATAGTATACTATCGTATTGAAGATGTGCAAAGATCAGCGCACATGATTGGGAATGCATCATATGTGTATATATCAATACCATTTAAATCATATTTGAAAGCGAACATTAAAAAATAGGTGAGGTATTCTTCACCTAAATGTGATATATATGTATGATACATACATAAAAAAAATCTACACCAAAACTAGTCTGAAGTATTGTAGATGAGGAGACTATTAGTTTGATATCTTTTGAATAGCTTATCAGAAGAAAAAGGAAATTCTCGTTTGCAAAAAAGACTTTCGATGCTAGCTGGATAAGCCTGTGAGTCAAATGAGCAAAACTCTAGCACTCTGCATGTAACAAAAAAAAATATATATAACCACTTTAAACGGTCTAATAGACAGCGTATTCTGCCAATATTCTGGCGTTTTCTAGGATTTATCAACTATGTGAAACCAGCACTTGCCTAAAGCCTGTAAATTACATAAATAATAATTTTGTTTCAAAAATATTAAAACTTTGTAACAGGAAGCAAGATGCTCCCTTTAACATACCAAGGTACCAAGTTTCTATATTAAAACAATTCCACATCTATTATCTCTAATCCCCGATGGTTGTGGTTCCCAATATACTGGCAAGATTCACAAATTTCTAAGCATCCCTTATTAATAACAGTCTTTCGTTTTTAAAATATTAAAAACTAAACTGAAGTCTTTGAAATGAGAGCATTTCTTCACACAACATACTCTGCAACCACAAGTGTACCTTCATCAAATCGAAAGAGGAAAATAAATACATATGTATGTATATCTAAACACGATCTTTTGCATTTTATGTATGTATCTTCCACATCAGCCAAACTTAATCTAATTCATATTCTTTCTTATATTTGTTTCATTAATTATACATTTTGATAAAAATTTCTTAATTAAATCGCTATTACAACGCGCTCTAGTTATATAGATAGAGGGATATGATATGATATGAACTGCGGTCTGGGTTTAATTGAATAAACATTTTATTAATTAAACGAACACCATGTGTGATGTGATGTATAATGAAATGTGTTTTTTTTTTCGGAAGGAAGAAAATTGCTATCATTATCAAATAGACACGAGTACACTAAAACTTCAACACACCTAACTTTATTATTGTTCATTTTTTTAATAGGTTCAGAAATTGAGAATCACCTCAAGGAAGGATACATGAGGTATATGTTAAGTAGGAATAAACGGAAACACTCGATTTCAAAAAGGGTGTTGTGTGTGCTGTGTGTGCTGTGCATGACAAAAACCATCGTCATCGTTGATCGTTGGTCGTTGAGCCTTCATAGGAGTGCATAGGAGTAGGTCCTGTAGTAGGATCAGTAGTCCTACTGCTAAGGTTTTGAAAAAAAACAACAAAAAAACAATATAAATGCGACCAATCGAGAACATCTGCTTCTTATCCGTGATAGATACATACATACATATACTCGTATATGTACTAATATAGGTAAACAGAAGTTGGAAAAAAATTATATTTTTTATTAACACTTTATTTAATCCCCTTGCCTGGTTATGTTCCAATAATCCTTTTCGAAACTTGGTTATGTTATAAGTTTACAGTTTTTATTTTCTCCTCTGCATCCTTGTTTTGAGGGATTAAAATCGACGTATTGGTCGCTTAACAAATTGCACCTGAGAGACATACGGACGTTGGTTTCAAAAAAACACCCTATCTTTTAAATTATATATTTATTCCTAATTTCTCGTCCTTTTCAATTAGAATTTCAAATACATAATCGAAAAGGATAGCTTACAAATAAAGAAAAAACAGGAAGAAACTTACTGACCGTGTCCTTTCAGGTATTTATAAGGAGACTCCCTTTTTAACATAGAAACTCCTTTACAATTTTTGCTATCAAATTAATTCCCAGGTTTGATGGTAAAAAAGTGATAAACCGACGAGAAAAATAAACTAAGAAGAAAATTAATTTGTCGATTATTAAGAAGAAGGACTATAGTCGATAACGACGATGACAATGATGACGATGAAGGTGTGTTGAGGGCGAAGAACAAACCAGACGATGGAAACAAAAAAAAGCTGCATTTCATGGATCTGTGATCCTTTTAGCAGGTTGTTTCTTTGATGTTTTATTACTCAGGGGTGTTCCCTGTATGTCAAGGAATTAGTGGCGCATGTCCTTTATCACAAAACTCACTGCAACAAAGAGCAAAAAATGATTAACTGCGCGCGCAGTTTTATGTCTTTTTTTTTCTTAGTGAACAATTTCCAGGTTTAGGTTTTTTTTTTTTTTTTTGAAAAGACATTTCACTGAGTACGTGTGTCGGAATATCTTGGAATCACATGCCCTTGGTGTTAAGGATTCTGTTTATGTTAAACAGCACTTTTAAATCTTTGAAAAACTCAAGGACTTCCATAATTGATAGGTGGATAAACGAAAAAAAAAAAAATATTGTTTAACAGATGGTGTGTCTTTGCCCATTATAAAGCAATAAAAATGTGCTACACAGCACACACACTGAAAAGGAGAAATAAGGAGTGAAGGGATGTACTTTATTATTTTTGTAAGGAGATGTATTGCTGAGAAATGTTTAAATATCCTTACAGAGCATATTTTGTGTCAAAAATTTGTTGCCTTCTTCCTGTACAATAGATACTCTTGGTCGAAATAAATAATAAATGAGAGTATTATTGTTGTCATGGTTCTCTTTCTGGTGGGTTACGACCGTCTATATTGCTGCGACATGATTTTATCTGCCTTCGAGTTTTGGTCATTAATATACACACATATTTGTCTCCCCCCCCCCACCAGCATTCAAAAATTGTGAAGAAAAAAGTAGGGTATCGTTCAAATTTAGATCCGATTTCTCCCCTCTTATTCAGTTGCCTATTTATTTTTTCTATTTTGTTCTTAAAGAGAACACTAACTGATTTTTGTATGACCCGAAATGCTCCAGAATATTCATACATATGTATATTACCACATTTTTTCCAGCTAATAACGAATCACTTTTCTCCACATTAATTGGAAAATTATTTAAATCACCATCACGTCTTCTTTTTAGTCAGTGTATCTTCGTATTCTTGTCGATTACCCGTACCTGTTTCTGGTGTTGAATCTGTCTGTTTGAATTTAGAGTGAAGAACATTGAACTGTATGTTGGAGTAGGAGATACGATTCGATTAGGTGGATGAATTTGAGTGACTATCGATTCAAAATTTGAATAAAAGGATCTTTTTTCTTTTTTTCTTAAAAAAAAAAAGGTTAGAAAACTTATTTCTTCCTGGCTAGTGCTAGTTTCTTTTTCAAAGTCAGGTAAAAAGAAAAACTGACTTAAATTTGAACCTCTGAAGATAAAGAAATAGATGTAGATTCATGTACAATAGAAAAAAGAAAAAATATCAACAAATACGTCAGAAAATGTACAAGAGGAGATGAAAAAATATATTGTATATAAAAATGGTGGGGAAAAAAGTAGTTCTGCTTGACAATCTAGCTGTCAATGTTAATCATGTCATTTTGACAAGATGCTGTCAATGCAGTGGCCTAAGTTATCCATTAATGACAAGCATACCTCTTTTATCTAATTAAAAACAAATCTGCATGTCAGCAATTATTGTTTGATGTTTTTACTTTTTTTCTCTTTTCCTCACTTTTAACAGACAGTGGATTTAATGTAAAAAAAATATCGTGATTTAATTAGAATACCTATGAGCTAACTAATCGCACGTGGCTGGTTTAAACAGCTGGAGAAAATTACCATAAATGCCTTTTCTTCTGCGTACCTATTAGGAATCAGGATGTATCTAGAGAGCTGTCTTAATGTCTGAATCATTTTAATAAATCCCAAAGTATGTTAGCATTTCGGAGTATGATTTTCAACTAAACATGTTATGTTAAACTCGTATGCTTGTAAGCCGAAACTACAATGTATATACGTGTCAGTGTCAGGTGTAACTATGTATAAGATAATACAAACAAATCTGTAATAATCAAGATGTTGTGTAAAAATATTTGCACAACGTGGAAAAAAACGTTCCATAAATAGATATGTAAATATGTTATGCCTTATGCAACATGTTGCTAAGAATAGTTTAACATTTTCTGACGCTTAGTTTTTATATTTTTACACTAAACTGCGAGCTTAAGAAAAGTTTAGAAATCACTTTGGTACACAGCTTTTGTAATATAGAATTTGTTTCCTTTTTTTTCTCTTTTTGTTTTTTAGACATTTTTAGCTATCTATAAGGCTAACTCCGAAAGATTAGTTTAAAAAAATTCTATTTTTGAAAGAATTTGTTTTGTGTTGCTCAATACATCTCAGAGCACCCATGACATAATTTCCTTTGTTGTCTGTTTCTGTTTGTGATTTTTTTTTCTACTATACCTGTCTGAGTATCATAAAGAATGCTTAGAATTTATTGCAGGCTCAAAAGCTAAAGCTATGCGATCATCTTCAATTAAGTGCAATTACCGATTGCTCACTATTGCAGTTAATGTTGCATTTGTCGAAGAATTTATTTGAAATTGCTTGTATGAAATTCAACTTTTTACCGATGCTGCTGTCCACTTAGTAAATGCATTTCGGTAGCCATTGAATAAAAAGTGTAAAACAAAAAATCGACAACAACTCTCATCTGGCTGAATGTAAACAAGAAAATTTACTCACCAAGCGCCAAGATCATGTGCCGATATAGGAGTAAATCCACCATTGCATTCCCTAACAACTAAAGTATATCAGCCAGCCCAAGATGTTGGCCTTTATTCAAATATTTTCAGCAGGAAACTTTGAAAAAAAAAAAAAAAAAAAAACAAACACTAAATGACGAATAAAACCAAGGAAAAAGAGTAAACCCATCTAAATGCCATCTACTATGCGCAATGGTGTGGTTGTTGGGTGCTGATGATGTTGCTGGTTGCTGATGATGCTACTACTGATGATGATGATGATGCTCTTTCTAAATACGGATGCGCTCTAATTAAAGTTCGAAAGAGCACGAGCCTACCACCAAAATATCGTAATAAAAAGAGGAAATCAACGACAACTAAAAAAACGTCCACACCTATGCGCCGGACCCATGCTCCCCTTGGCGGGCATTCATACATATGTATGGATTAAATATATGTGCATATGAGTACGTGTACGTATTTGCGTATCTTTTAGGTACTCTATGTTGTTGTTTTTTTTAATTTCCATTCAACATTTTTGTTTATACACATTTTTATAATCATATATGAATATAACCGGCATGTACGTATACTGTACTCGTATATGTGTGTATATACATTTTCGGGGTTAAGGGGGAGTGCAATTTGAAAAGTCTTGTCGCCACTGTATAAACACTGTAGTTTCTGCTGCCAGAACAAGAAGAATAAGAAGTCAGTTCTTGGTTTTCTTCCTCTTAGTTATTTTGTTGTCTGAAACGTTGTTTTGTTCATCGTGCATGCCTCTGCGGTGCAGTAGTAGTAGAAGCACATTCAAACTACATTGCTACAGCAAAATATCATCGTCGCCCAGCATCACCATCATGCCGATACAAACGCGCAACAGAAAGAAATGGTGTTGATGATGATGCTCCATATCACACAAAATCATTCTATACTCGGGGTTGTTGAGATTCCACACACCCGAATGTGTTGCGTACTCATTACGGATTTTATGTGCGTATCTTTTTTAATTTTTTGGTTTTGGTTTCATGTATATTTTTTTCAGTGCTACTTTTTTTTTGTATTTTCTCTGAGATTTGCTTTGTGCCTCCACTCACTCAGTTGGTTTGTCGGTTTGGTCTTTTTTACCAGTCGGTCTCCAAAAGAACGTTTTCAGTTCAGTAAAATTTGTTTACTTTGGAAAAAGTTTGTTTTTCTTGTGGCTTTTCTTATGAGTTCTACAATGCCACAGAAAAAATGAGACAGAAGTCGGGATCATTTTTAACACCGAAACAGTGGTGAACCACACGAAAGGATGCACTTTATCTATTTGAAAACAATTTTTGAACTTTTCTTTTCTATTTTTACTAAGATTTGCTTCTTTTTTTTTCTTACAAATAAATTGTTTCTATTTTTTTTTTACAGACATCCACTCTTTCCACTATTGGCGCTTATATTTGAAAAATGTGAATTAGCCACATGTACGCCTAGGGAGCCCGGTGTACAAGGTGGTGATGTATGTTCGTCAGAATCGTTTAATGAGGATATAGCAATGTTCAGTAAACAGGTATGTAACCAAATTCTATTTAAGTTTGAAATAATTTTGAAATGCCACAGAGTTGCATTATGACACCCATACTCTTAGAAAAACAAAGATAAATTCAGATCGGTTGCTGATATATTTACAACCATAGATACGAGTACTCCATAAACAAGCGACAAAGACTAATCATTAACAGATGATTTAAAGTGATCAGATTACTTTTATCCTCCAGATGTGACCAAGATGTTATATTTAGTTCGACCCTTTACCACTTAACAGTGTCAGTAATTGAAAAATCAAACTCACAATCCAAACACAAAATAAAAAAAAATAAATAAAAAGAAAACAACATAACATTTCTAAAGTGAAACTGTTTCACGCACAAAGGAATCTCAACCGCATGAAAGACAACCCAAGATTCTCTATAAAACTCTTTAACTGACTAATAAAGTTTATGCCACTGACATTTAGATAATTTATGATCCTTTAACATCAAAATTATATGTTATATGTGTGAGATGCTCTGCTAGGCTATGTTTGATTCTTTTATGGCCATCAATTCGCCGAGCGTGCGCTTAAGAGGACCAAAAAGTAATCGGAATAGTTAAGCGGCAGCGTGCGACGTAAGCAGCATATCATGTCATACGATAGCATAACAATATGGAGGAATTTCAATACGCAATATAAGTAGGAATTTGATTGTCTATGGAAAGAAATATCTAAGGGATAGCTCTGCCAGCCAGTTAAAGATGTGATGTGGGGAAATCACTGCATGAAGGATAAAAGCAGTTTCCTATGGGTGGTGAATGTTAGTAATGTAGTATACTCGTATGGGAATTTCTTTTATAGACGTCATTTTGGACAATTATTTTTGTTCAATACTCTTCATTATCTGCATACAACTTGAGAACCAGCCCAATTTTGGTACAAAAGTTCGTTTTTTTTTTGTATTAAGCCGTAGAATTCCAGCATATTATGTATATTCGATGGGCTTATTGTGTATTGTAAAAATATACTTTCTCACTATTGTCTTGCAAGTAGTGGCTTCATTCATTCGTACGAGTATAACCTTGTCAGTTTAAAAAAAATAATTATTTGAATTCAATTATAAGGCTATTGAGCTCCTCATTGTTTTAATTTCTATTTCCATTTACAAAATTGTTGCTAATAATGTCGGATCTTAAAAATTGCCAGGTTTCGTTATAATCTTGTCTCAGATTTCAATTTGTAAAAACCCACTCATATTAAACTACTCGAAACCCACAACATTTTGAACACTTCATTAACGGGCTGGGGAAGAAAAAAACAAAAAAAAAAAAACAAAATGAAAACATCTCACCAGACAGACATTCTGGTGTTGCAAATGTATATGATGCGTCAGAAAATCACTTAATAATACGTGTAACATGTGACTTTTTCAAGCTATGAATATTATAATCTACATACTATATGGGGATATATGTACATACGTGTGTATGTACACTTTTTCCTTTTCATTCCACACCCTTTCCTTTTTGTTGTTCGTCATCACAGCACAAAGATGCGCTTTTAAGAACAATTCCAAGATCATACTTTCGAGGTCTTAAATCATTTTCATAATACAAAATAAAAAGGAAAAACGAAACACAGCGTTCGCTTTTGTGTTGGATTATTGTCGACTGTGAATACGAGTTGTGTATCTTTTTTAACTTTAAAGGGGGAGGAAAGACATTAAGTTACAATCAGACAGACAGACAGACGGACAAATATAAAGAGAGTGAGAAAGGAGGTGACTGACTGAAAATTGGGTGCTCACACAAAAAAAAAAAATATAAAAATAAAAACAGAAACTTAAATGATTACTTACGCTTTGGTTAGTTAAAAATTTCTTTTCATTATTTTCTTTCTCTTTTTTTACATTTTGTTTTTATTCGTTTTTTACATAATTTGTATCTTTTGTCTGTGACCCTCGTCAAAACAAGAAAATCTACTTCACATGTTTCACACATGATGGAGTTTCAGCTTTTTTTAGTAAGGAGAGATATGTTTTTTTTTGTTTTTTTTTTTTTTAACACAAGAGGTTATGATGATGATGTGCATCTTTTGTCAATGACATCAACATTCAATCTTCTTCTGCTTCTGCTTGTCGTATGGTGTCTATTAAACTAAGTCACACCAAGTCACATTGAAGGCGAAATACTCGTAACATGTATTTTTGAATTTTTTTCTTTTAGTTTGACTTTTTATTTTTAACTGAAATGCAATGTAAAAATTGTTGCACAGCTGCGAAAAATGCTTGATTTTCAGCATCCGAAGTTTGTATCTTTAAGTATATCCAAGTTGATTGTACATTCATGCTGACTTGTCTTGGTGTCACAATGATTAATGAAGTGCGACTGGAGTAATTTTTTTTTAGCTGCTGCTCGTGATGTTTTTCTTTCTTTACTCATATATATACCACATATGCAAATTGTGAGCTTCAGATGTCGTATGGTTTTTTTTTATTTAAAAAGTTCAAGGCAATCAGATATATGCAATGGGGATTTTCTCACAAAATCAAAAAAGTTTTCGTAACATAAATTGATAGAAGTAAGTTTAAGAGTAATTAATATTGTCATATGTGTCGTTTGTTGTATGGACGAACAAAATATACTTTCCTTGATCATCCTGTTCTGAAATTTATTCTTAATTCCTAAAAGCTCCTGACATTAAATAGGTACTATTAAGTTTTCGATATACGAGTATGTATATTCTTAAATATCTATGTATCGCCTACATTACTCGTATGTAGAAATTGGTAATCATTAAGTTTTAATTTTCTTTGATCTAATTCTCAGTTTCCAACATAATTTATTTTTCGCTTTTAAGTAAACTTTTTGCTTGCAGACATTCAGGTCTGTCTTCGAAAATCTGTGACAAAAAATCTCCCCCATATTCTTAAAACATTTTCGCTAAACATACTTCATCCTTGTCGTACCTTTCCATAGTGTGAAATTCACCACAAATTAGTTGTATAATCGATTTTTTTCACCGATTTTAGCAATTGCTTTCAAAATCGAAATTTAAGGACACTTCAAACCGCTATAGATATTTTCCACAAAATGTATGCGGTCACCATGGTTTCAAAATTTACTGCATAATTTGCATTTAACACACCATGGTCATACCATAGTCATGCCATCGTCATACCGAACACCGTATAGATAGCAAAATTATTCGCAACAATTACAATTACCAAACTATAATTGCTGTTTTGTGGTATTTTGTGATTGATAATCACAATTACGCGTATTAGATATCCCCCCAAAAGCCACCTAATGTCAGATAGATATAGCACACATTCAGTTTTACGGGCCATAGATACTATTATTGTAGATGACATTTATGTGGATATAGATTTAGGGGTTACGAAGCAATAAAATAATGCAATTCAATGTGGTATCCGAAAACATTGAAGTGGTTAAAATGTATCTACTCGTGTTCACAATTAGTGTTTTATGCAAGACAAAAAAATCTAAAAATATATGCGTGTTTATATACATATATATATATGTTTTTTTTTTTTTCAAAGTTCTTATGCAAGGGTAATAACTAATTGCGTCCTTGACACTACAATCAAGTCTATTATTATAAATCATTGCCTAAGCAGGTATAGACAACTAGTTTTTGCATCTTACTACTCGTGTATGATACGGGTATACTCGTATTTAGTATTAGTGATGTATCTGTTGGATAAAGAAAATTAATTGGGAAATAAATTAGCCGATGGTCATTAAGGTTGCTCTCATCAATTCAATCAACGCTTGCAGTTTTTTCTATCTCTTTGATTGAGCACTAAAAGAAGCTGTACGAGGTATGTAGGTATGTATGTGAGAGCAAGTAGAAAAATTGTATCTACGACGCATATGCTTTTTTTTTGTTTAATGTAATAGAATCCTTAGTATTGCATTGTCCTTGTACAGGTATCTCATCTATTGTTAAGGGAGTAAAATAATTTTCAAAAATTTTCAAAATCTTTTGTATAGTTTTTCTCTGAAAAAGAAAAAAAAAATTCGAGGGAAAGGGTCCTTTACGAAGGACGGCATAACAACGAAGAGGGTACAAGAAGAATGTTCATTTTTGGATATGTTCTTATTTTCTATAGAACCGAAAGGTTAATCCTTACTTTGTTCGAAAAGGTTCGTTTTTTTCCTTTCTGTATTACAAGAAGAAGAAATACAAAATAGAATCCTTCTTTTCTCGCGATGGCTAAAAATTTGTATATGAATAAAGTGTACCCTACGAAGGTTTTATATTTCCTATTGTACACATGACTGTGTTTTTTATTTTTCTTTTCTTTTTTTCCTTTCATGTACATGTGTGTATGTACATATATAATACACAGTTTGAAATAAAATGAACATTCACCAAAATTAACCACCACGTGCATCGCGTATGCATTCCTAAGGGTTGTTAAGGAGAAAGGTAAAGTAAAAAAAAAAATAAAATAAAATAAAAATTAAATGCGCAACAATGCGCAGCAGGATATACGCGAGTGTAAATGCTCACTTTTCTAAATTTTTTTATTTTTCCCGTTGAAGGCATTTTGGGGGGTTATAATTTTCGAAACCGGATCTAATTCGATGATTGAAATCTACCACGAATTTGTCAAAATATTGGCAGGAAGAATATTGATCTTTGCTGCTGATATGACATACATATTGCATTGAGCACATCATCAGAATTAGTTTTAAACTCCGCATAACATCCGGAAATATGTAAGGGCGAAATTCTCCTTTTAGTATTAAATCTAAAAATAAAAAATTCTATTCTAAATATACAAATTTAAGGCGAAAATAAGAGAAACGAAATTGTATCTGTCAACATGTGTCTAAACATTTGCATGTATTTTTATTGCTTCACTGACAGATTAATGTCTTTAGCAGACGCAGAAATAAAATTAAATTTCTGCTTAAAATCCTACAAATGTGTCCACTCATTTTGACAGTCTACAATAAACTTCTAAATAGAGTTTATTTACATTTTCGCATATTTCTGTTCTCTGTGTATCTATGGGATTCATTTAACGTTCAGTGGCGTGCACAAACTATTGCACACTTTGTACCATACCATCATCAGTGCATTCATATAAATAGAAAGAACAAAAATATTCCATTGGAATTTCAATGGTGTAATGTTGCGGAATATATAGCACTTAACATAAGAACAGTGTATGCAAAGTGTTTTGACACATGCCATAATGGTTAGTTTAGAAATCGACTTTGAAATATTTATTTTCGTTTTAGATTTTATATCTACAATATTTGTTTCTGATCGTTGCAAGTTTTTTTTTTATTAATTCAAACTAAGCTTAGATTAATATTTGTTCCTCAATGGGAGGATATTCTTTTAAAAATTATATCGCTTAGTTTCCAGGGTTTATTTAAATGTCGTATAAAATATTTAAGCTTGATAAATTAGATCAGTGAACTATTGTACACGTTTTAGATACTACCATGAATAAAATCGTCATGATCGTCATTATCACCGATTTCAAGTAGCATGAGCATGTTTAAATTAAACTCTCGTTTGTTTTGTTTGAATAAAAATTTTGATTTCACAGTTATTCTGTGTATGTTACCCTCTTCAGTTCTTATACAACGAGTATTTATACAGAAGAGGAAAAAAAGTATAATCAATTGATTTTTGAGGTCGATTGAGAAATTATTGTTTGTTTATGAATCCACTTGGCGCCTTGTGATTTTCATGTCCGTTTTTTTATGTATGTATACATACATACATATACTGAATGCACATTGGGTATTCGGAAAAAATAAAGTATGGAAGAAAACAGTCCATGAAGGCGCGCGCGCCCAAGTCATTTAAACACAAACACACGTCACATTGACGTTAGTGTGTGCTAACTGACAAGACTCTTCTCCCTTGCCCGTTCCAGCTATAGTTTGTATTATTTAACATTTTTATTAGTATCTTGTTGCATTGTCAGTTAAATTAAACATTTTATTTAACCATTTCAAATTGGACTTTTAAGTTGAATAAATATTTGAAATTCCTATAGATACTCGTACATGATAATTGTGAAATGTATCTAATAATTTAAAAAAATTCAACTCCATTGAGATTTAAGAATAAGAAAAAATCTTGAAAATTGACGTAAATCAAAATAACACGCCTGTTTAAGTATCCCACTTCACGAATAATGCATGCTATAGATAGATTCATCAGATTTACGTACACATAAGTACGAGTATACATCTTTGTATCTTTGTATCTATTTGGCTTTCAACTAAGTATGTGTTTATTATTGTGTTTGGGGATTTTTATGATTTTCCCTTGAGATACAAAAAAATTAATATTACTTTTCCGGTGCTACATTCGTTTGATTTTTTTTTTTATTTTATTTTTAGAAAAACTGAGAAATTTTTAAATTTAAACATTTGTCTGTACAAGGTTTTCCCTTTATATACAGAGAGGGAGAGAAAAAGATATATACATACATATATATATTCGATTATTTTTTGGTTAATTTTTCTCTGTTCGATTTAAAATGCGCGAAAGAATCTAAAATCTAAATGATGAAAGATACGATGCCTTGTTTGATTTACTAAGCATTCTATGCATTGAATAGGCGGTAGGAACCCCGGCGTGTTTACAGTCAGTGAGTATCTGAGGAGCGTATCCATTGGAACACGTTCCCGTTTCAAAATAAATAAATATACACTTGTTAGCTCTGATTTTGAAATGTTTGTTCATTCAAAAAAAAAAAATAAAATGAAAACCAAATTGACAAATTGTCTACACAACCGGCAAAAAAAAAAAGAACGGTCGTGACCTTACCCAACTATGTACTCGTATATATATGTATGTTTGTCTTCTGTTGCAAAATGACCCATAATTTATAAATTTGTTCTCTTGAAGCTACAACTGCTCCCCACACTCCCATACTATGTGGTCTCTTCATGAATAGCCCATTATTTACGTTTGTTGTGTGTTGCTTATACACATTTATTATTCTTGGTCTTCTTATTCTTTATTTTTTGGTATTTATGACCATTAGAGCCCAGAGAGTCAACAGCCATGATAATAAACATCTTTCACTCTCATTCACGGTTTCGTTTTTATTATCGATCTTATGATTATGAGAGTGTTGTTTTTTTTTTTTGTATCTAAAGCCATTAATGATAATGTTTTGAAAACAAAAAGTAATTACTTACTTGTATTTAAATATTGCATGTGTAAATGTGTCAGCAACATGTTTATAGATGATCGATTTTAAATTTACCTCTTATACTATATACATATGGTGTGTGTGAGAGAATACGGTTGGGGACGAATGATCATGTCAGTTTGTTTTGAGTTATAAAGTTGACATAATTTTCCCTGATATGGCAGGTACTTCAAATTTGTTTTTCAACTTCAATTTAAAAGTTCTTGTTTTCAAAAAAAAAAAAAACTCCAAAATAGCTCTTTTCCATTCCCGCCAAAAACTACCGAAATTCGAAATAGATAATAATGACAGTTTTAATGTTGCTGCAACATGTTTACAGGTGATGTTATCTATTTTTGCTGTGTTTAGCCTTTAAATCTCATAAAGGAACCCATAATTGACATTCCAGGGACAAATTTTGTGTATGGGGGTAGGATTTTCTATATTTTGCTGGATGTGTCTATACATACTTTGTGTCTACCAAGTGAATACCCAAATTTATAATTTTCTGATAGTTTTTGACGGAGAAATTTCACAACGTTTGACAATTTTTCCATCTATAGATACCAACAACGTGACCACTGATAATAGGAATCAACAAACATGTATGCAACCAGAATTCAATATTATTTAGAAGTATTTGGAACCTATCAGTAGGTTTACTTAAGTCTCAAATATTCTTTTCTTTTCACTTTTCGGTTATCTTAGTGTTCTGGTTTTTTTTTTATGTATATTTTGTGTAACATAGATTTTAGAGGCAACATGCTTAAACATATGTCGCACACCTTATCTAACATTGGTATTGCTTACCTGTCTACTTTCGTGGTTGACTTCGTCATCGTCGTTGTTGTCGTCGTGTTATCAGAAGCTATAAGTTTTAGAAAAAAAAATTTCTTTAGCTATATTTACATTTAAAAAAAAAAAAAGGTTCAGAAATGGTAAAAAGAATTTGTGGAAGATACGCTCTATGATAGTGAAAGTCAATGCGCCTGACTGAGTGTTCAGAGAGTTTTCTGTGGTTATGCCTTCTAAAAATATAAAGTAGCTAAATCTAGACGCACAAAATAAATATTGACAGTGGTCCTATACTTCAATATGAATGCATTTAGTGGAAAAAGATACACACCACCACCAACTGACGAGAATAAATAAATTAGGTGTATGCATGATGCATGCAGCAACAGCAGCAGATCATGCTGTTGATGTTGACGACTACCATGACGATGACGATGACGCTGATGATGATGATGATGATGATGATGATGATGAAGGGAATCTGGCGGTGTTCATTCTAAACTGAGTCATAATGTCGCATTTCCGTGTAAATAAGACAAAATTCCTCTTTCAATGCAGTATACGAGTACAGATTGCTGGTGCTTCAGGAGAATCTGTATAATGTCACTATGGTATTATATGGCGGACAAAATAAATACAAAAGCGTTTTTTTTGCTATGTTCGAACGATTTTTATCTTTATGAGTTTTAATTCATTTTACGTCTACTACTGTTTTTTTTTTATTCATTCCCATTGCTATGATAAGGTTTGTTGTATTAAGAAAATCCGTTTTTTTTTTTATGAAAGTACTTATTGTAGAAATGCACCTTTGAACGGGTAGTACCACTTTACTAGCTATTTTATTTCTAATCTTTGAGAGAGATAATTGTTATAAGTACATATAAATAGATAGATAAGTGATACAATTCTGTGTGCTGTTTTGTTTGTTATTTTGTTTACTTGTGCAATTAGGGCTTATAATACAATACGATGCTGTTTTTTCGATTTTTGAAACCGATTTAAGTCGATAATCGAAAAATAATTGTTATAGAAATAATTAAGTAATCTGTTTGTGTATTTAACAGAATGGCAATTGTTTCTACATGATCATGGTAATTATGGATGAAGTATAATAGGAAGATTAATTCAGATAATTTGATACTCTTTAGAAATGAAGAACTTGGATACCGGATTATGTTTACTTTCACAACAGATGTCGAATATGATATCACTCACAGATTTCTATTCTTTCTTTATTAATTTCAATGTAGTCGCAATGTTGCATAAGTAACATACTCATACATTCATATACTGTATGTACATATGAATGGATAGATGTTAGTTGCCGCACAAATATTTTCTGAAATAATAAATAGCTAATCTCTTAAATGATCATAATTTGTTTCCATATCTTTTGGGTATCGTGTACATATGCATCTTTATGGACATACATATGTATGTATGTATGTTGTGGCAATATTACTAAGTTCGATAAGAATGTATTTGGGAACAAGATACAAT
Source organism: Volucella bombylans (assembly GCA_949129095.1). Lineage (NCBI taxonomy): Eukaryota > Metazoa > Arthropoda > Insecta > Diptera > Syrphidae > Volucella > Volucella bombylans. Next base: position 38,100,662 of record OX422140.1, on the reverse strand, counting down.
TAGGATCTTCCAGATCAAATTCACTATGGATGCACTTCGTTTAGTAAATTTCATTTAACTCATTGGAACCACCCAGGCAGTAACAACAAAGAAAATACTGAATGAACCACACGTACGCAAATTATTCATTTAAGATCTTTTATTCACTTTTTGCGCTAAAAATATAAAAAAAAACCGTTTCCTATAATCACCCTTAAAAGCCAGCAGGCAAGCTGAGAACTTATCACACAATAATGACTGAATCGTTGTTCCCAAAACATAACAAGATGCTTTAAGTGTCATAAAAAATAAAAACCGAATAAAAGACACACTGTGCGAGCGAGTCGTAAAGAATGAAAGGAACAGAAAAAAAGAAAGAAAAAACCAAAATGTATCCGTATCATATTTTACGACTTTTTCGAGGTTAGTCATCTGTCATTATACACAATTCCTGTTATGGTTGATCTTGTATGCATCTCACAAGATACTATCTTTGAGTTTTAGATGTTTTTCTTTTTTTTTATATATACGAGTATTTTTTGCACAAAAAGAAACCCATCTAAAAGGACAAAGTAGGTGAAGTTCATGCCTTGATATAAATCGCATTTTAGAAAAGGAGTGCAATCATAATAGCTGTTAGAATGATTGCAGATGAACTCTACAAAGTAAGAAAAACACCGTTTTCGAAGCTGTGTACTCGTAAATCACTTATAAGATTGTTCAAACTTCATTACCACCATAATTCATTTAAACTAGAAGTGGTATCCGTAAGTTGACTGAATTCAGTTGAAGGTTAATTGGGATTTTTTTTCTTTGTTTGAACTAAATATTTTAGCACCTAAGCACGGAGTTAATCCATATAAGACACCTAGCTTGCGTCAAACGAATACCTGGTGAACAGGGATTTCTTCTCACAATAAAAAGGAGATACAAAAAAGCCCTTAAACAAAATTAGCAAAGCACGCGCACCTATCTCATTGGGCGCGCACATCAATCATCTTGTCAAAATCGCTACAAAGAAAAAAAAAAGATAATACGTTTGCCTGCTTAACCCGAAAAGTGGGGATCTTTGATTATAGGTGATTGAAAATGAATGGATGCGGCGCAGATGGATGTACGAGTATGTATGTTTTTTTTCTTCTTATTTCTTAAGAGGGCGATACGATAGGGTCCTGAGAAAACGCCCTAACCTGACCCCCTAAAGAACTTATAACCGATCATTATCTACTTCGTTTTATTTTCTCTGTGCCATATTTGATGTATCTATGGATATGTTAGATTTTTTTTCCATTTCTTCGATCGGACAGATGTAATTTCAATATGATAAAGGAGCCATATTGTACATCTAACCAGAAAAGAGTACAATTAATATGAAACAAAGTATTTGAATGTTGCAGTTGAAATCGTAAGCGTAAAATTCGTTTAATTTACAAAGGAAATTCACGAACCAACATAAATAAATCCACAAGCAAAGTGTTAAAGATACACCAAAACTGCATTCATTAAACGTTGAAAATGCGAAAAAGCGAAAAAGTACTAAGCGATGCGCGCACACCATATAATTCTTAATGTGGCTTCGAGAAGGGGTTTTTAAAATCGAATAAATCATTGTAACAAGTAAATTCACAGCATGAGACATGGCTATAAATAAAAACGCGCGGGATTTAAAATGTACTCACAAAACAAAAAAAATTGTTTTAAAAAAAAACTTTTGAAAAGCAAAATCGTATCCGAAAACGGAGATTAAAAATACAACTCAGTTAGTGACAGATAATTTCATCTACAATGCATAAAACAGTATTTAAGTAATCAAGAAAATTTCCGCATAAGCTTTAACGTTGAAAAGAAAAAAAAATAGTTTGAATCGAGCAAAATTTAAAATTTTGAAACAGGATTCACATTTAAGAGTACGAGTATCATTATCATATAATTTCGAAATATATTGTACTTACATACTCGTATGTATGTATGTATGTTTGTATGTATACGCACATATGTATGCAGGATGATATATTTAGAAAAATCATTCATTTGCGTATATTTTAAGTGCCAAATGTGCTGGCGTAGTGATGCGTGGGTGAATGGATTTGTCGCGTTGTTGCATGTCGACCAAATGTTTTTCACATTTAATTTTTCTGATGAAAACTAATTCCTGCTGCTCTAGCTCTCCCGCCCGCAGATATCTTCTTTATACGTACTCGTATGTATCATGCACATTTTGTTTCTTAGTTTCATCTTCGTTAAGAATCAGACCCGTACTCAATGTAGTGGGATGCCTTTTGGAATTTTTGTATTCATTTTTGGCTGGTCGATTTGTTGTGTCTTTTGTGAGGGCGGATATTCTCCTTGAAAACGGACTATATTGTCAAAAGTAATTTTAACAATTTTAAGTGGATGTTGATTTGTTCGTTCTTTTCCTGACTTTGTCCAGAAACCAAAATGAAGATATTGTATCTTTTAATTTTCTTTGAGAACGTCGGAGGCGACTTATACAAAAAAAAAAAAGAAAACAGTTCCTAAAATTAGCATTTAAAAAACGAAAAAAAATCGTTTGCATCAGAGAATGGTATGTATAGTAGATACACTTAAAAATCAATAAATGATGAGGGAGAAATATTTTTTTAATTTTCCATCGTGATTAATAAAAATATTTTTGAACATTTTTGATTTTCTTTCATATCTGTAATCAAGCACTTATTCTCTCACATGATTGGTTTTTTATCTGAGTGGTAAAGTTTATAGGGCATTTCGCAAATATTTATGCGAAATGACATAGGAAAGAGCACTTAAGTGTTTGCTTTTGGGGTCACAAAACCATAAAACAATAAAGTAATTGCTACTAGAATTTTTTTATTACGATTAAAGTGATTGATAATAGGGATAAGAAGGAAGTGGGAAGTAGGTTCTGCAGATAGACGGAATAGGTTTGCAATGTTTTTCGCATTTCAATAATGAATTCATATGGTTAATTCCCACATGCAGTAATATTGCTTAAAATCGCACTATTTTACATTATTTTAGCCTACTTATTTCGGAAAAATTTTAATAAAACTACTTCGTCGAGTTTGATTCCACTGAGGGCTTTACACCACGAACATTTTAATCGATAGAAGAAGAGTATCTACAACCTCTGTTGCATATCCAGGCTCTTTTGATAAAATTGTTCATCAAATTTACACACAATTGCGGCTCTTTGTTTTCGATAATTGCACGGATGTTGGCTTGAGGTGCAATATTTCACTGACATAAACCTTTTCTTTCACAAGGGTCCAGAGAAAGAAGTCGCCCGCTGTTAAATCATTTGATATAGGCGGCCAATTTTGATCACCATTTCTGGAAATGACTTGGACAGGAAACATTTATTGCAAGGAGCAATGGTGGCGCGGTCTTGTTGAAAATAAATATCACACATATCCATACTCGTACCTATCCGGCTATAAAAACTCATTCATATAGTTTAGCAAAGCGATCCCTACACGGTAACTGTCATACTCGTTTCATTTTCGAAGAAATAATAAAATAGAAATTAATCTAATGACGACGTATTGGTAAAGAGGCTCCTCGGCAAATCATACTTAAATTTCCCCAAATACGACAGATCTACTTCAACGCTTTGAATGTGCCTCAATGTTGAAAATGGTTTTTCGGTTAACGTTTGATCAATTTCATGCCTTTGCAAACCTGATGTTCACCAGGGTTAAACCATTAGGCTTTAGATCTTGTTCTTTCGTGACGGGCACGATTTCGGCTTCTCACATTACTAACTGGTCCGCAATTGCTTGGCGGTAAGGTCAGAAAACTTTTAAATTTTCGAACAGTTTGAGTGAAATTTTTGCCATTTTTGCAGTAAATTTTAACGCTGAAGCGCGGATTGTTAAATTTTTATGAATGGTGTTGGTTTTAATTTGTCATGTGGAAAAAAGTGACAGCATTCGACATTCGACATATTAAAAATGAAACTTCTATTGGAAAGCCCTGCTAAGCTATATTAAATCAATGTTGCATTGGCGTTATTTAAAAATATACAAATTTACCAGTTATATTAGGTGGGGATAAGTGCGGTTTCTAAGCTATAGTAAGTTATCGCATCAGCCAGATGAACGGAATCTCAGTATCGTGTGCTCGATCCACAAAAAAGGGGACTTGCCCTTACCTGGGCCAACTTTAAAGGTATATGTAAGCCTCATCAACATTGTATACAAGATCTTATCTGGGATATTATGTGAACGTCCGAAACCCTTCGTGATTGGCCTCAGGAAAGCCCACCATCCGCTAAAATTGCTCACTCTGGCAGATTCTGGAAAGTCCAAATCAATAACCCAGATATTTTCATCGGTTTTAGGCTGCATATGACAACATTTATAGAGACGAGCTATATAGAGTCATGTCTAGTTTTGGCATCTCGTCCGTCTGTGCTGAATGGTGATGGAAAACGCTCGCTGCTCCGTCCAGATTAGTAAAGACTCAACCGAGACCTTTGATGTGGTAAAAGGTTATAGACATGATGACGCGTTGTCATGTATTACGCACAATTGAACACTGGAGGCACAATCCTTCAAAAGTCTATGCAACTACTATCGTACGCTGATGATATTGTCATAATTGGTAGTAAGGGATTTTGTCTACCGTGCATCTGCTATAAATTCTGCCAAAAATACCTCAGCAGAAATAAAAACGAAGAATCACTTTTACTAATCTGTGTTTCTTTGGGCTAAGAATGCAATTCAGTAGTAAGGCCCTATCTGGAACAACTAATGAGACTCTATATAAGGCGACAATTACACGATCAATCGACTGACATCATGCATCATGTGCGTGTGACGATTGACATTCAACTTTTAGTTCTTGTGAGTTTTCATGGCGTACGGATTCATCACGAATTTTAGCGCCACCTAAGACTGCCGGTGAGTCCAAGCAGGCCACTATTTTCTGGTCTGTTCAAATTCAGTTCCAAGGACTAATTGCTTGTTGAACTATTTTTGTAATAGTTAAGTTGTGAGCTGAGATGAGAACATTTTTTTTCAAATTAAAAAACAATTGGACAACTTTCTTTTCGATAACCATTATATCTATTGTAGTTGGGCGTGTATGTGTATAGATATAAATTTACAAAGTTAAAACGAAACAACATGGCGCAGATATGACTTTTCTGTTAAGCCATTATTATCGTTCTTTTTAGTTTTATAACTCTATGGCAATGTTCATATTAGCCATCTTTTTTGTATCCCAAGAAACCCACTCATGTTGTTCCTTTATAATTGCCTGCTCTTGGAACTTCTCATATATATGCAAAACAACCTTCATTATCCAATTCAAAGGGGTGTAGATACATCTTTACCCAACCAGACTTCAAAAAACTGCAATGATATTGCAAAAAAAAAAGGCAAAATAAAAACTTAAATTTGAAATTATAATATCGCCTCGAAGGTATGAATACATCTTGATTATTCATTATTTTCTTTCATCTTTTCGATGTGAGGTTTGTTGTGTTGTTATGTTCTTTTTACATTTTATTTTTGAAACTTACATTCAGGTGGGCCTTTTTTAATCAAAAACCCATTCCCAATCTAAAGTTGCGCGCGTCTCTCACATGTACATATCTTTTGGCTTATAAGGCGAGTTATGAAAAAAAATGCATAAATTGGTTTGGTATGCGTGGGGAATCCACCATTTATTGTATGATTACTCTTATTCTCGCTCGATCCCATATTGTATTAATACAAACACTCTCACATAATTCAGTCAAGACTCCATAGATACCTTTTGTATGAATATTACCAAAAAAATAATAAAGAAACCAAACGACTACAAGAAACATACGTAAAGCGAAAAATTTTAACCTCCCGCTGAGACATGAGTTCGATCTGAACATTTATTATAATCGCTTTTTGGTATTTTAATACGCATACATACACATATGGATATATACATACGTTCATACTATAGTTTTAAAAATATAGTGGAACATAGTACATGTAGTTTTGTAGTTTACCTTGCTTAGCAAACAAGAAATATCGGACGCTGATCTTAAAAAAAAAAGAAAAAAAAAGGCATCTGACGTACGAGTATGAGTATTTAATTAGAATTTTACCTTAGTTCCTAATGTTTTCATTTTTAATGAAGTAAAACAATTTTTTTTGTTTTTCTATATTTCAGATAAGATCACAAAAACCCTACTACACAGCGGATCCCGAAGTAGATTCACTTGTAAGTATAATCTAATTTTTTTCATTTTTAAATACAGCAAAACTAGATCAGACATATTCTCCTTGACCTACAAAAAAAAAAAGATGCACACTCATAGTATGTTTCCCTACTGTGAAGTTCAATGTCACATTGAAGCACCAATCATTGCTCTAAATTCGTGACGGTAATGCCAAAGCCCATACCCAGTTTAAGCAAATAAAAAAAAGTACTCGTATTCGTATTTTACCTCAAATCAACCCACATAGCAGACGCACAGTAATGGTAATGATCGGACGAGAGAAATAGATAAAAGATACGATGTACATATCTGTAAAAGAGTTGTTAACTTATTTTATCGCTGGAAATTTGCAATGAATACAAAAATCAAAACAAACCTGGGTAATCAGATGAATCAGGAATCATCTCCGCAACATTTTTTCTGGTTGTTTTGTTCACATTTTTTGCAATAAATACGATTACCTGTCGGTTTGTCGGTCGGTTTGTTACTTAGTAGGTTGGGTAGTCGATTGGAATGGTTGAACCCGGTATGACATTTTTTTTTTGTCTTCTCACTTTAATAACATTCTCTTTGTGCGCTATTTTATTTTTGTTATTTTTTTTTTCATACACAATGACTAAAGCTAAAGCTAGCACGATCTAGCAACATCAGCCTTGGTGAAAATTACACATTTGCTGCTACCACATCATGGTATATTGTAGATAGGTACATTGATCGTGCATCAACAGAAGCAAATACTCGTACTTCAGCTAAGGCATTTAAAAAGTTTTGTGTGTTTTTTTTTGCGTTTTGCACTTGTCTTGAGAATGTTGCGACTTTGTGTACAGATGCGTGTACACAAAACCACACAATGATTCATTAGTAGATTAACTTTAATCCTAAATATCTGAAACCAACGTTTGTGGTTATTAAGTTGCAGTGCGTTGTACGATTAAATGTTACAATATGTATTATCAACGAGAATACCATTTGGAAAACAAAGAAAAACATTTCCCGGAAGTGAAATTTATAGTTTTTCTTCTCACTCTATATGTTTATAAACATTTACGAGTACAATCAAAATTATAAGGAAAGAAATGTTAATTATAAAAAGAGTCCCACTGGAGATGTTTGGCATATTTCTTGTTTTAATGAAGAGCGGATTCTTTTTCATATTTTTTTTTTTTTTAGGAAAATTTAATGTCCATCCATAAAATGCTACAACAGTCATAAATCAAACATATATTTTTTTATTAATACTTAAAAATGCTTTGTATATTTTTTTATTGGTTCTACTTCGGCTATGGGCCATCCGATACAGTATAGTTTTGCTTTGCAGTTTGTTACTGTTTGTGGGTTGTCTTGTTGAGTTGTGGTTACAAAATAAAAACGAAAATACCTTACGCAAATGACACATATGTTAATGTGTTTGAGTTGTCGTAAATGTCGTCTACTCGTTGCGCTCGGGAAGCATATGACATCTTAATAGAGAGTGAAAATATTCTCCTTTTCAAATCACACATGTTGAAGTTACGAATACAACTTGAATATAGTTTCAGACCATTTTTGAGGGCTTTTTTGCTTGTGTGATCTAAGAAAGATGTTTTGCATCATCATCATTAAGAAAAGCGCAGATTTTTTGTTTTTAAATGGCAGTGGTATAGCTATTCCGACCACACTGGAATAACTTATCTTAAATCGATTGGATCTTTATTTATTATGTCTATACTTATTTACCATATTCAGTATTCATGAATATGTTATGTTATTTTCATGGTCAGTTTTAAGATGTCTGCTCTTTTTGCCTTATACTTTATAAAATAACAATTTCTTAGAAAATTAACGATAACATTTTATACGCTTACTAATTTTTTTTTCCAACTTTTCTTTCAGATGGTGCAAGCAATACAAGTACTTCGGTTTCACCTCTTAGAATTAGAAAAAGTGAGTACACTCAATTTTGTCCTACTATATATTTTTAAGAGAGTCAATTCACACAAGGGCGTGTAAGGATTTAGATTTAAAAAAACACTTTCAGTTGTCAGTTATGACTATTGGGAGCCAGTCTAATTTAATAGAATTGCAAAATTGTAGAGGCGATGTTGCAAAGACCTACGCGTCTCTAGTTGATTTGTGTTTTTTTATAGACCAAATGGTGGTACCTAAGATTTGCGACTGCCACATCTATGACCATGAGATGACTTTCAAAAATATATGCTTGCTCAGTTCTGGTCTGCTAATCTGCTTCAACTTCCTTTAAGATTGTAGCTATAAGGAGTGATCCGAATACAAATTTCATTCAGTCAGTATCATATCTCCCCAAAACGAAATGAATCACTTTACTCTTGAAAAACGTTGGGAAATATTCCAAACTTATTTAAAAAAATGAGTACCCAAACACTGCACTAATTGAAAAGAAATTTTGTCTGAAATGAAGCACACACCGCGCTTGCTATACAAGTTGTGCAAAAAGTTCAAGAGACTGGCTTGCTTGTGGGCAACATTCACAGTCCCCATCATCGTATGGTACGTATCGACGAGAATGTGGCTGCTGTAGCCGAGAGTGTTCGACTCAATCCATGAACATCAACTCGCCATCGATCTCTACAACTCAAAATTTCCACCACCAGCCTGATGAGAACTTTGCACAAAGATCTCGGATTATTCCCTTACAAAGTCCAATTGAATCAGCAATTGAAGGGAAACGATCATCCGCTTTGTTCTCGCTTCTCAGTTTGGGCCTTACAGCAGGCCGAATTGGACGCCAAATTTGGCCTAGAAATCATTTTTTTCTGAAAAGGCGCATTTCCATCTCGTTGGTTATGTCAATAAACAAATTTGCCGCATCTGTGGATGCGATTATCGAGAAGCCAATGCATCTGCAGAGTGACAGTTTGGTACGGATTTTTTAGTGGTGTCATTATTGGCCCACTTTGCTTTGAAAATGCTGCTGGAAATGCCATCTCTGTCAATCCCCGAAACTTTGTGATCTTTTGTTTCAGAACGATAACACGCCATGCTACACAGCTCTTCAAATAATCGATCATTTGTGGGCTAAGTTCGGTAATGGTGTTCTCAGCTGCTTGGCGATAACTAAGTAATGTTCTCAGTCGAAAGTTCGGAAAAGGATATCACTCTGAAGAACTGTGTTGTAAGAAATAGATCCATAAAGTAGGTGGTCGTCGTGCTATGGGGTTATTTATATTCCTGCGGTAAACATTGATAAGGAGGGACCTACAATAGAACCTATCAATCATCATTACCACCATCATCGTGTCGATTTTCTCAATTTATAAAGAGATGGTTCCAGACGAGATTGATGTTATCGTTTTATTTAAGGCCTAGTGCTTTGCATTTGATTGCGCATGTTATGAAAAGGTATAGGCTTCAGTCTATCCCTGATTACGAATCCACATCCATATATGTAATCAGTCTGCGATAAAAATCTGGGTGGCGTGGCTCAAGTGGTAGTCGACTGGCTTCCAAATCGGAAGGTTCGGTGTTCGAATCCCAACCGCAACCGAAAGACCTTCATTTTTCTGAATTAATAGAAATTCAATAGAAATCAAGTAAGATGAGTAAGATGATGACTAGAAAACAACAATTCCACTAAGAATTTAGTCTCCCCATTAAATGTTGGATGCCACCCATGGAGCGAAATAATCACTGAGCCAAAACATCTTCCTTTCCCTCTCTACCCACTTTTAAAAAAACTTAACACATGCTGAGACATTATAATTGTATTCATACTCACTTGAGCGCTAAGTTTTAGCATAGAAGTTTTATTATAGAAATAGTGGTTTTATTTTAGAAATAGTGGAAGCAGTTAAGTATGTGCTCGAGTTGCACATCATTGTTTACGCATTTGCATGAATAGGTCATATAGGCATACGAGTATAGCGTAGTTCTTCATCACCCTTAGAACTCACTAGGTGAACGTTTATTTTCAAAATATAATAGTTACCGCAGGCGGGGCTGCTTTTTGAATGAGGACATGTTGCACCATGTTGACAAAATAGATCAATATTTTCTCAATGGTTTTAAGATAATCACGGACGAAGGTATTTCTGACCTGGAATATGATCTTCTATGTATTCATTAGTAACATGTTGCAAAGTTAAACAATGTTGCTATAAACTTAATACTGAATAACAAATTTCATGTTATCTCCTTGTAATCCGTATCTCTTTTCATTTATATTTATTTATATTCATACTTAGCAAATATGTCAAATTAAATTTTAATTAACACATCTCCCGCAACATCTTGTTCTTTGTTTCCAATGCAAAGTCTTAATTGGTCGTTTTTACATATTCGAAAAAAAAGTATTGTACATCTCTCTCTTAATCAAGCATGACGATACTGCAAAAAGAAAATATTGGACACTTTATAAAAAGAAATACCCTCCCAACTTCAATCACAATGCGAACAAATGAACAGAGAAACAAAAACCCAAACATCAACAAAAACTAAAATCTATTAGAATATTTGTTGTAGTCATACGTCAATCATTTTATTAAGATATTGTGTTGCCGAAAAAAAAAATCCGTTTAAACAGCTCAAGCAACACGAGTCGCACCGGAGAGACCAGACCAGACACAACATTTATGTTTGTTTTCATATGTCGTTGTCATGAACTTGTTCTTGTATGTTGTTTGATGGTATTTGTTTTGTATGCTGTATATATCACACGCTCTTAGCAATTATTTCATTAAAACGATATAACAGTCAACTGCAGTGACTATTGATAATTTATGGCCTTTTCCGACGGACGTTCTACCATGTATCTATACATTTAGTTATGTTTACAGTAAACCTTATGTGCGAATGTTTGGCCTGGTTTTTCTTTCATAACCGATTTGCATACTATAAAAGAGCCAACTGTGAAATATTATACACCCATGTTAATTAATAAAATGTACACAGGCATACATTTTCGTAGATAAAAAAAAAAATTAATTTAAATGAATCGCCTCGTATTAAGTACTCCAGAGCATTTACAGTGATGCCAGGAGTTGTTGCGTATGTCATGTGTATACCAAATGTTTAGAAAAAATCCCTACATCAACGAGCATGTATAATTTGTTTTAACAGCGATACAAGATATCCACATATGTATATATGAGTACACACAAATTTGTACATGCTTCTACATAAATTGTTGACCAAAAAATTGAACGAATTAACCGCAAATAATTATTGACATTCATATTTGTTTTTTTAGAACGCATCTACATACTATTGTTTTGTAGGGAGAAAACATGCAATGTCGGTTTTGATTTATTGGTTTTGGTTTATATGGTCATTCTGATTAAAATAAAAACGAGAACACGAAATGGAAACAGTGAAGCTCATACCGTGTTTGTGCTCGTGTGTTCATAGGGGAGGGATGTTGTTAAATTCTTCTAAAATCATCTGCTCGTACATTTGTGAACGTAAATGAGTTTTGTTCGCAGCTCTTCCCAGTCTAATTTGTGTGACTCCTCTTTGGATGTACTGTTTCTTATATGATTCTCATATGATCCATTTTGGTGACCTGTGCGGTGTAGTGATTACTACACTATGGGCTCTGCATTCGGAAAACAGAAAAAAGCCATCCTTGTAGCAGGCAACGTCAAACCATCGCAAATGAAAAAACTCTCGCTTGCGACAAAGTCTCGATTCTTTCGATGTTCAAAGTCGAAAAAAACCCGTAGGTTCCTTTATGATAGAGTATGATAGAGCTAACAGCGTTGGAAGTAGAGACACTAAATTACTGGCTTTTGATTAACTTTTCCATTCTGGGTAAGTGAGTTTTATTAAATTGAAAATCTACCAATGGAGCTGTGGTCTTTTCTAGACGTATGCATTTCCAATTCGCTACACATTTGATTAAGTTCTCATATGCAACTTCACGTTTAACGTCTTACGAGTATGTATTGGATATACTTGCTCGTTTGCTTCTTCGTAGGACTCCATTCAATTGGTTTGCAAAGCAATGGTGAAAACAGGAATCAAAACTAAAGCGGGATGGTACTTCCACTATATTGTTTGTCGTTTTAAGATTTGCTTACGCAAGTTTCCTGGCTGGTTTGATGATGCTTCGATAATCACATCGAACGCCACTGTTCTCGATCAGGCTACGAGTAGTAGTATAAGTATAATACACACGACAATGTGCCTAGCGTCTTCTGGTAGAATATTCGCTACGGAGATAAATACATTGATTAGAGCTTTACACTGATTACGTGAAATGATTCTTCAGTTTTGAAAGCACTAAGGTTTCTTCAGCCTTTCGATGTTCTATTCTTGTGATGTCTTTCAAAACGGGCTATCGCTGTCTGTATCTTAAACGCTGACTTTACCTCAAACCCGATCTGAGGAGGTGATTGACATTGAAAAAAACAAAAGGAGTGTTGGCTATTGTCATTCGTCGGTCCTATGATATCATAAACATACCGATCATTTTGTAAAATACATCCATGTAAAGGGACGGTGGCGGAAAGATAAATAGCACTCAAACCTAGTTTGCTTAAGAGTATAAGTACATATATATCAAAAAAATTTTAACTTTTATTTACTATATTTTGTATATATTTACTTTAATTTTTAACCTACAAATAAAGGGGTGGAAATACCATAACCTGGGCTGGTTTCTCTGTGTGTTTTGGGTCAGTTTCGTGTATTCTAAATTAGTGGTAAATTTTCGAGGGCAAAAGGTTCCATGTTGTTTTGCAATATCTCTCTGTACTGATGCTAATCCATCCCACCAGATACTCTAACTATATGACCAACAACGTGTTATGAAAATGCTGCCAGACCATTACTTTGCCACCACCGTGTTTAGCCGTCTTCATGGTATATTTTGGATTAAACACTTGACGTTGTTGAAGACGAACGTAGATTTTTCCATCTGTTAAACTGTGATTCCTCGCTTAAGAGCACATTTTTCCATAATAGCAGCGGCTGTTTCAGATGTACCTTTGAAAACTCTAATCGCTTCATTAAGGTTCTTGTTGAAACAAGTGGCTTTCTTCTTGCAATGCAGTAATTTATCACTGCTTCGGTTTAGTGATAGTGCACACGTCTTGAGTTTATGTTTATTGGATGAATTCTTCCGACTTGGGGCTGTCATTGCTCTATCCACGGCTTTTGTTATTTTTTTTTTTGCCCATTTGACGTATGCTGTTTTATCGCGTTGCAGATAATCACTTTTGAAACGCCCATATCCTTCGAAATGTCTAGAATAGGTCTTATATTTCAAACAAGTTGAAAAGTTGTCAGTCGAATAATGAATACCTCTTCCCATTAATAATTCTAATATAAAATTATATCAATTTACTTAACATAATATAGTCAAATAAAATTAAGTTTAAAAAGGAAAAAATGTTCTAAATTAATTTATTAAGAAAACACAAATTGGGTTATTTATTTTTCCATGTGATTTGACTCGCCTCAAAACTAGAATGATGCTACACTGTTTTGTGTTTCGCTTTAATGATTGAAAAGAACCGTTATTCACTCTGTTATGTCAGTTATGCGTGCGGATGTAAAGAAATTATATCGGGTTCTGTTTGGTGAATAATATATGTATGCCAGCTAGTATGGAAGTATGGGATGGTGTTATTTATTGTAGTTTTCTACCACTATATCTATGAATTTTTCTTAGGCCAATTATTTCTAGACGATTGATGTCTTGTTTGATTTCATCAAATAACTAAAAATCGGTTACCGCTAAATCGATAAAATATTTGCAACAATTTTGAAGCTATGTACATATGTATGTATGTATGTATGTATGTATGTATGTACATATCAACTTATCGCTAAATCTCAAACGCTCTATTTCTCATATAAGTAATCCGTCTCACAATGAAAAATTGTCTTAGCGCCAATTCATAAAATCTTATCAACGGTTTTCTTCTTTATTTTAGTGTTTACACTTGTTTTTCATTGTTAGAGGACCCATAAAAATAAATTTTCCCCACAAAGATTATTTCAGAAAAAAAAAAACAATTCCGTGCACAAGAAAAGTCACAGATTTTTTTTTCTTTTTGTTTTTTTGGTGGTATGCTATTGTTTTTGTTTTATTTTTTTTTTTTTATCAACATCCTGTTTTCCGCCAACGCGCGCTTCAAACAAAGACACATCAGCAAATATACAAAATTTTTCACAGTCTCTCCCATCGTCATCATGATCTTCATCACTACCAACAATACCGCTGTGGCCGCCGCCACATACCATTATACTCATTCATTCACCTGTTTTTTTTTTTCTATTTACTATGTAACTATACATAGTTATACTTATTTATGGTGCTAGTTTGTTCTCTTTCTAGTTTTTTTTTATGATATTAACTTCCCTTTTGATTATGTTTTTTTGCCTTTACGCGCCGAAGAACACCACCTACACCACTATACCACACATTGAATCCAAAAGGTAGATCTACATTCGACAAATATGTATGTAGGAAAAATCATTAGGTGTGATTGTGCGAAAGCTAATTATCATATAATTTTGGAAAATAAAGCAGCCTCCCTCTTTCAGAAAGTCTAGAAAAAAGAAGACAAAAATCTCTCACCCATTGTTAAATTTGACTATGTCGTCCCCCAATTTTAGAGTTTGAGGTAAATAATTATGTACTTAATAAAAATTATAACCAGCTGAGGACAACCCACTATTAAAAATCACCCACAAAATTACCGGCTTCCCTAATTCGACTAAATACAAAATTACAGGTTTAAGATGCGTCCCGCTTGAGCGTGTGTACCTCAGAGGCGGTTAACAAAAAAATAAAAAAATAAAAATAAAAATTAGGGGACTGCCAGTTTTCAATTACTTGCTCGAGGTCCCGAACCAACAAACAAAAAAGTGTCTGTCCCGTGAATTTTTTTTTTCTTTTAATTAAGCAATGCTCTACGAAGCGTTAAGATGTTTCATTTCACTACATTCATCTACCCTGCCATCAACTGGATGTATTTGTTTAGAAGATTGTTAGATTTGTTAGATAAATTGCTAGAAAATTCAAATTTATGCAAATTTTCACTAACGGGTTGATGGTCTTCAATGTTTACTGTGGGAATGTTGGTTTCTTTAAAATTTATTGATAATCTTTGCTTCCATGCGAAGATGCACATTATCCAAAATCGTGGGACAAGTATTACTTAATCCAAAATCCAAAAGCCGATACAAAGTATCTACATAATTTTAGTCGTCGCTTTACGCCAAAAAAAAAAAAAAAACAAGAAGAAAAAAAAATTCTTAATTTGGAATTATGAAGCCATGGATACCTACGAGTAGATTGAATGGTTATGATACAAGATTTATCTAGCGATCTCTGAGTTCAGATTTAAATCAAATTAATAATTTTTTCAGTTTTTTTTTTATAGATTTCATTGAAGTACACCTCTTAATCTACCCACATGGGGAATTAGAAACCAGTTTGGTTTGTTACTGCGATTTTTTGATGTTAGTTAGTTTTTTTTTTTTCTTTTGTTGATTATCAAACTCAAACCAAATCTAAAGAAGAAGAAGAGAGAAGTAGAGAAAGAGAGAGATAGAGAAAAGATAGAAATCGATATGTAAATTGTTGGCAATTAGTCTAGCATTAGTTTCGCTTAATTTGTGCATAATAGTAAACAAAAGTACTCAAGTCGGGGATATAAATTTAGAAATGATGAAATGACACGAAACGTTATTTCATATTCCGATTGATTCTATTTCGTATTGAAATAAAAAAAAAAACTGAAGAAATTATTATACAGCAACATTTAGAATAAAAAGGCAAAGATGTGTTAACTAATGGGTTTCAGTGGTGTTTGCTCGTATTTCATTGAAATAGTTGGCTTGTAAATTCCATCGAGTTTTTAAAACAAGTTTGGATGTTTTTTTTTTCTTGTAGAAACATAGGAGAAAAATGAGATACGAATTCGAATTTTAACAAACGAAAACCTGAACGTATTTTAAAAAAATTTGTTTTGCTAATTCTACTACCAACAACATGTTGCAGCAAATAATAGGACCCATTCAATAAGCTTAAGATATAATCTTAACTGTTTGGTTTGTCTTTAGAAACAAAGCGCTGATAGGACAACAGATTTAGTTTAAGATAGCGATGACTTTGTGAATGCCCAGAAGCCATTTATATTTGTTTGTATTCGTATATTGGTAATTTTCTCTAAATACAAGAAAACCTTGCATTTAGATTTCAAATCCATTGTCAAGTTTATTGGTCTTTGCTTTCGATATCACTATGATATGATATACAAAATTACAACATTTTGGACCCAAACAATAGGATGCAGCCGCTCGTTCTCATGTGGTAAGATACAGCTCTTCTGCTACACTGGTCTTCACAGCTAATACTGAAAACGAGAAGAGTGTTTGGGTTTGAATTACGAATCGAATGCCTTAAAACAAGAAAATCAATTCTATGATTTTAAAAGCCTTTTCGGTAAGCAACGGTAAAACATCCGAGAATTAAAATCTTCGCTCATGGCTGACTCCCATTCTCTTGCCATCTAGAGTAGCTAAAAAATTGCAGGTATCTCTTTGGATGCAAAAGCAGTAGGACACCGAGAACGGAAAGGCTAGACCATAGTTCACACCGGAATCGTAGTTTCTTTTAACAGGTCTTTACAGCACTTTTGCCTTTTTAAGAAGAGTTGTCATTTGCTTAATTTCAAAGAGTGGTCCTCTATTACCATATAGGCTATGGTCTTTACTATAATTCGTCGATATATGGTATAGCCTACTACTGGATATACTTTGGTTTGTCTGCATTAAGCGCTAGTGCAAATGCAACGGTTATAACTTGCTGGATTCAACAAGTTACCTAACATATATATTCGGAATAAGCCAGGAAGTCCCATTCAATTTAACAGTGCTTCTTCTTATTTCTTCGGGAAGAACCTGAGCCTTAACGAACAAGTCTCTTCAGGTAGTCCGGTCTTTAGCTAACTGCCTACAGTTATGCACTCCAAGACGGTTGAAGTCCCCTTCTTCTTGCGCGTGCCACCTAAGGTGAGGTCTTACTCCACCCTACTGGTTACGATTGGAAATTGTGTCAAAAATGGCTCCGTGTGTAGGCGCTTTTAGATTCGAAGATTCTGTGGGTCGGAGCCTTGACATCCATTCGCCCTACAAGTCATCTAGCCAAATCAGGCGACTGATGCGCAGTTTACTGACAAGATCGATGTCGCTGTACAGCTCGTATAGTTCTTCGTTGAATCTTCTCCTCCAAAGGGATCAAATATTTTTCGAAGGATTTTTCTCTCGAATCGGCTGAGGATATCTTCAGCTGCTTTCGATACAGTCTCATGGACCATAAAGTAGGACTGGGGTGGTCAAGGTCTAATATAGAGCCTCTTTAGTTGCTCGGGATAGAGTCTCATTTGCATTTTTAGCCCAAAAAGAAAAAGCAATTGCAATAGCAGATCCAGGATAGACAAAGTCCGTCACTACCTCAGAATTATAGCTGTCGATTGTAATTTTCTGTCCAATTCTTCGAGGTTTTGTTCCCTTCTTACTAACAGTATACATTTGGTTTTTCCCTCTTTAGCCATTATCTAAAACCTTTTTTGGCTTGAACGATCTCGGTTAAGTCGTTAGCGACCTTGACCGGCCCGTTCTCAATCGTCATTCTACACAGACGATTATAACTCGTCTCTAAAACGCTGCCACATGAAGCCTTAATATTGATGAAAAGAAGCTGGGTATCGATTTGGACTTCTTGAGTTTTTTCCAGGATCTGCTGGAGTGTGAAGATTTGGTCGGTTGTAGACTGTCCTTGTCTGCAACCGCGCTGATAGGAACTAATCAGGTTGTTGGCGAAGGGTTTCAGTTGTTCATACATTGTGTTAGATAAGATCTTGTATATGTGGAGAAGACTTATGCCTTTATAGCTATCGAAGTTGAAAGGGTATTTTTTCTTGTGGATTAGGCAAGCGGTGTTGAGATTCCATTCATCATCTTCTAACCAGATGTAAGAATTGAGTCGGTGTGTGCTCTCCACAAAGTCATTTCCAGCAGATCTGAATACCTCGACCGGTAAGCCGTCGGGTTAAGCTAGGTTAGTTAGGTTTTAGCTTAGATATTGGTATCCTTAGTTCGATTTGTTCAGGTGGACAGGTGTTTTGGCTATCATCGTTAAAGTTGAGTGGTCTATTCTGTCTAACGAGGGGATGATGGGCTTCTTCAACGTTATACAGTCTGCAGAAAGAGTTTTTCCATATTCTCAGCGAGGACTGTGACTTTACTCGATGCAGAGCCGCTTTGCCAGCTTCTTGTTTAGCTACATGTGCTTGCCGATATTTTTCATCAAACCTGGGATTTCTTGGCGGTGGTCGGGTGAAAGCCAGCACCTCAGATGAGGCATCTCTGATGCCACTTTGGCAGCGTTGCCACTGGTTTTCGGTACTTGCTGCTGGAGGCATTGGCGTTGATGAGAGATTTGTAGATACGCGACAATCTACGTTGTATCTTCCCACAGTAGTTCTTCTTTGTTGTGGCGCTTGGGAAATCCACATTCGCACCTTGGCTGCAACAAGGTGGTGATTAGAGTCAATGATGGCTGCCCGGAACCTTTGAACTTCCAGAATACTGGAGGCCCTCCTTATGTCTACCTCAAAATGATCAATTTGATTTAGCGTTTGACGATCCGGAGACCGCCATGTCCCCTTGTGTACATTGAAATGAGGAAATGGTGTGCTTGCCATAGCCATATTTCTTCCCGTCGTAAAGTAAAGTCCGTAAACCTAAGTCCGCTGGCAGACTTGTTGTCATGTAGGCTATGCTTACCAATTCTCGATAAGAGGACGTCTTATCGAGGAGCTAGTAGAAGCATTCTTTTATGGCGTCGTTGTTATCTTACGTTGGGGCATGGGTATATATTATTCTTATGTTAGTGAATTTAGCCTTTATGCGGATTATCCTAAGACGCTCGCTCACTTGTCCGAAGCTCCAGACTTGCCTAAGCCTGCCGAATATGGCAAATCCGCATACGTGTATTTCTTTTCCCTATAGCAATCACCATTGTATACTCGTATATCCCAGTTTTTCATCCTCCTAATCTCCGGCCCTTCCCATTGTTCTTCCTGAATGGCGGTGATATCTAAGTTAATTGTTCGTCTGCACATGGCCTGTTAAGAGTCCGAACACTCCACTTGCTGATCCGAAGGTCATTGTCCTTTAAACGTTTGATAAGTTCGTCAACAGTTGCCATTTTAGCCTGCATGAGTTAGGGCTTAGTCTTGCAGTTACCTTGGACCTCCACTGGGCCGTAAGACAAGCACTTCGCTACGAACTTGATTATTGTGCAGCCGGCCCAATCCAAGTTATAGGACACTCAAAAGTTTCCCCCAAAAACTATCACCAAGCAGATTTCCAGAGCTTCTTCTTATCTATGTAAAGTCTGTCACGTCAATAATCACAATGAAGCCTTTAATTCTTATCGATTCTTAGGTCGAGAAGATATCTCTGTACAGTTAAGGGTATAGGTACTGCCAAAGGCTGCAAAGACTTCTGGGGGACTTCCGAAGGTCAGTCGATTATTGACTTTGAGTAAATCAGATTGTCGGCAATGACAAAGAGTTTGAGGAACTTTTACGCGATTTTAAAATAGCATATATGTACCTTTGAAATTGGCTCAGTTGGCAACCTGTCCGTTCTGGATGGCTGTGATATTTATATTCCCTTGTTTTTATATCAAAAAGCAAACTTCTGTTTTGCATTCCATCTGACACCAAAATCACTTTTGTTCGCTTTCGGACAATATGAAATTGAGATGGTAACCAAATGCACTGTCTGTTTGTTGCAAAACATTTAGCAACATACTGCAAACCAAAGACAACGTTGGTATAAACTACATCTAGACAATTCTGTTTAAGTTGTTAGTCATCCCTTTACCTTCGCATTTTGTCAATATAAGTATCAAAACCTTGATTTAACATCATCATTAATGCCAATCCTCTATATGTTAAGTGCATGACTTTCATGTCACGACCTGAAAGCCAAAGCAAAGTATAAATTCTTTTATCTCTATCTCAATTTCAAACAAATTACACCTCAGCTGAAAACTAATGGCTCTAAAGATGCTTCACCACGACTTTTGAATTACAAAGATACATCAAAGATACTCCTCAACACAAAGTCAATGCAAGAGACTAAAAGCAGTGCCACATGATACTAGACCAGAAGCTAGAATCAGACTTAAGCTTAATGTCCAAATTGCTAATTAAGAAAACATTTGTCTTTATATTTTACCATCATCATGGATCTTTGGATACGAATAAGGGAAAACGAAATAACTCAACAATCATTCTGCAATCTTAATTAGCACTGAGTTTCTCCCCAACTACGAGTAACTGCATAGACTCTATACTTGTTGTATCTATGCCTATCAAACATTTCGTATTACCTTTGGCTTGTAATTATAAACATTTTGCAGTATGTTTACTCATTATATGTGACGCAAATTCATGAGTTAGATTACGCACAACCGTATAGGTATGGAATAAGTTTGAGTAAAAGCATCGACAGAGCCCTCTAAGCTGCTATAATAAAGACAGTAAGACAGTAAGACTGTTGAACTGTTGGTTTTTCCACTACATAAATGTGCCAATTGCAATTACTTGTTTGTTCATTGTTAATGTTTACTAATGGGCAAACAATTTCACATAAATTAAACCAACCATGGGTCATTGGGATTATACGTGCGTGTAGTTCTTCTTGTTGTGGTTTGCCTTTGAAATTCAAATAAAAAAAAACATCCTTTTTTTTGTGTACAAACATGAACATGACAAAAAAGTGCATATTGCAAATTAAGAAGTAGCAAGCAAAAGAGAATTGTGGGTGAGATTGTGGGTTGTATGGTGTGTATACATATGTACATATGTATGCACCGCATAACCGGCAGCAAAAGTATACTTTAAACTGGTTGACTTTATCTGAAATTGCCATCGAAAGCCGCACTTAACTCCGTTATACTCTTATACTCGTATCTACACGTATTGGAGGACGAAAAATGAGAAATGAAAAAAAAAAAGAAAATGTTGAAGTACCGCTTGCGACTCTTTGACTTTGGTGGCCAAACTCTACTTTCGCATGGTGACATGAAAACATGCAAATGATTTAGAAAAAAAAAAAAAATACATAGAGATACTTTAAATGGATGCAATTGAAAACTGGAGTGAGTAGTCGTCGGCGCGAATTAGTTGATGTAAATTGGTTATTGAATGTTTTAATCTTTGGCTACATATGCAGCAAATAGAGTGACAGATTGTAGCTGACTAAAGAAACAGTTTACTACTTCGGTTGCAGAGTAAAAAAGAAAAAAAAATCAGTCATGAGGACAACTCTTATGCCGTACATACTCGTATTTGGGGTAAATTCTTGTTTTATGTGACATAATCAACTATCTAATGAGCAGTAGTATATTTTAGATAGGTCTTATAGATAAAAGGAATATAGCTTATATCTAATTGAAACTTGTAAAATACCAGTATTTTCTTGTAGATACGACTACTCGTACATAAATGTCCAAATACCTGTAAAATGAGTTGGGAAGAAATCAGGGGCATAATTTACACTGATAGAGAGTCACTCTATTTTATATAGAAATACATTCAATTAAAATCTCTAGTCCTAGTTAAAATATAAACATGTGTCTAGTAGTTTGCCTCTATTTAGTGTGTTCCAGTGCATAGAATGTGTTTAATCTTTCGTAACCATAAAGATGACCTTGATTTAGCTGTCTACTGGGTGCGGACATGTGTATCTGATTTTGGATTATGTGCTTTACCATATGGCTCTGCTATGTATGTAAAAATCAATCTATGGCCCAAACCCTTAAAAGCTACACAAAGAACATCAGAGGTCATTTCTCATATTTTATATGGAACACCAAATGCGCATTGTTTCGAAGACCTAAATGTTGCCAATGACATTGAAAATCTTGTATGAATCATTTCATATCCATATAGTCAGAGCTCTATAGATAATTATCTTAGAAAAAATTAAATAAGAAAAAAATGCAACATTCAGCTTTCCCATTCCTAGGCCTTAGGCATTTTCTGTTGCTGCGTATGCGTACCCAATCGTCTATCTAACTTTAAATCTTTCCACATATTTATTCCAAGTTAGTTGGATCCGATTGCTATGCCGTTATAGTAGCTTCTCCAACTACACACACACTTGACGATGTTAATGATGACGATGATTATGATGATGATAGTTGCTAATCTGATCTTGTACCTCAGCTCTCTTTACCTTTGGGTACACCGGTCTACACACTTAGATGATCTCAACCTGTGAATAAAAACACTTTTAACAATCAAGACAGTGGGACGCAGAAATTTTAACTCAAAGCTTATTGTCGTCCACATCGTCATCGTTGCATTGCCGAGCTACCGGGCACAAAGTAGGAAAATCAACCTGCTTGACTGCGCACATACGATTATCATCTTTAGGGAGTTTGAAGTTGTTTCTTTTTTCAATTCTTTGTTTTCGGTCTGTATCTCTACATCTTTGTATGGCTAAAAGCATAGATGAGATAGAGCCAAAAACAGCGAATCATGCCGTCTACAAAACGTCTGCAAATGCGGAACCTGCAGTTGGTCATACTACCATAGCATGATCCAGCCAGGCCAAACACCATTTTGTTAACATTTTTTGATGGTTTGGTGCGAAGAATTATTTAAATTACGGTCTATGGCTGAGGTCCGGAACTCACCTTTTAGAACAGCTATACTCGTACCCGTACTCATTCACCGGCGATAAGCGAAGACTATGTTAATTTAATTTGTATAGAAGTGCGAGAGCAGGTTTTGGGCGCGCACCAAAGTATCGGCCATCACATTTTGCGTCGGATGCCGGATGGCTGATGATAATGGTGGGGATAGTATCTGCTCCAGGCTTAGTGTGTGTTACCTTGCGTTAAATGACATGCAAATGAGTGTTGTTGGAATAAGGCTTTTCTACATACCTACCTTATATAAAAATGGCAAACCAGCACCAAATACGAGTACTAGTACCAGCGCCAACATCATCATCGTCATCGTTGGTCATGATGATCGGTGCTTTTATTTAAAAGAAAGCAACAACAAAAAAAAAAACACACTCTGAGACGTACAGTAACAGCAGGAGAGTAAAAAAAACAAAAATAATAAAACAATTCAGTCCACTAGCTTAAAATTCTTCAGGGACTGGGCGCACAGAGCAGACATCCTCTTGCATTGCATCCACATACATTTGGGCCGAAACCTAAACATTGAGATAAACAAATGCGATAAGAAGAGTGAATGCTTCACCTATGTGTTGCAGCAGCTTTGTTTCTGGTCATGGTCTTCTTTTTTAGCGGCAGCTTTAATTTTTTTTTCTCTTTTTTTGCCATATTCCTTTTGGGTTTCCCGCAACCAAATGCAATTCAGAACACAGGCCAGTAAAGAAGTCCTCGGGAATCGCCATTCACCACATGTGAAAGAAATTAATTGTGGAGTGAATGTGATTTTTTTTTCCATTTGTGTGGAGCTTGGTTTCATGTCTTGATGGCTACTTGCTGTTGTTTTCTGCTACTTGCATTGCATTTTGTTAGACAAGAGGAAAAATGAATGAACGAATTTGCATCCGCATTTTTGGATTGCGCAGTTATATTTTATTCTTTTTTTTTTAATATTTAAAGACATTGCTGACTTTATGTTTAGTAGTCCTGCATTTTTAATGTGGTTGGTGCATATTTTAAGTTAAGAGTAACTTTAATAAACAAACTAATTGTGTGTGTTTGTAACAAGTTAGTTGAAATCAAAATATTGTATTGTATTTCGAAAATTGATATAAAATATTTTCCATCCTCGTAAAAGTCTAATAAGTGGGCATATGGATTAAAACCCTTGCAAATAATGCAGAGGTTGTCATTCATTCTTTAAGAACTCGAAATATTATACAATATATGATATTCGTATCACTATACATGCATACAAACTCTTACTTGCATATGTTTTTACATGTCGTCCCTGTAAACTTTAAAATTAAATGGTTCGTGGCACCGCTACACGTATATATGCGTTGGTTTGTGTCTACAAAAAAATGCATAAAATTAAGTAGATGCACATACCACTCGCTGTACAAACAAGTGCATTTTCACTTGCTCATTCATAATTTCTGGAGTCTCAATCGATCTTCTATACCTATGTCTGTAGACTTGCCTATGGTTACAGCTTCATTTTAAACAAGGAAGGTCGGTTAACAAGTTGACTAAATGGTGGCGTCGGCCATCTACCGACAAATTTGCATTTAAACATGTATACATACATTTATGTACATATATACGGGTAGGTATGTCCAGATGATGCAGGATGCACACACGAAATGCAAATTGCTTCAGCATTTTTCTACAGATTTTCCCTCTAGATATCTGTTGCAACTGTTGAAAAAAAAAAAAAAAATACAGAATGTATCTACAAAACATACACATATTGACGACAACAACTTGATTTTCTTTGTAGGCCGGATGAATTAATTGTGGTTTAGTTGAATTTTCCATTCTTTCTGTTAGTCGTTCGATTTGTTACCGGAACGACGCGACGGGTTAAGCCAGGGTTTTTCCTTTTCACGTTTCTTTTTTTTTAACTTTTGTTTTGAATTGTAATTGCATTTGCATTGAAATGTCTCATTTGGCTTTGTTTAGAGATACATTTTGTTCAATCTATATCTGATTCTATTACTATTGTTATTATTATTGTCGTCATCACAGGTTAAAAGGTTTTTCAAAATCGTACATATATTTTCTGCGAATAGTTTCGCGATATCTTAATGCATTTTGTATTGTAAGGGGGAAAAAAAACTCTTCACCTGGTGCAACAAAATCTGCATCGTTGATGCAAATGAAAATAAAACTAAAAGCCCCAACAAATGGTGGTGAATAACGAAAACAGAGAAACAGAAACATGTATCTCCTTGGTTCTGTGAGTGACAAATGACAAACCAAACCTGTCGTGGGATGCGATAAGATCTGGTCACACTGCGCTAAGAGCATTCAAGAATTATTTATGTATATAGATATGGGATTTTTCGTCTTTTTGAGTGGGCTTCATCGGTGTTATGGTTGTTGTCGTTTGGATGGTGGTTGTGTTATTGCCGTTTACACTGACCGGCCTGGGTCCCTAAAGAAAAAAGAAAAAAAAAACAAAAAATATCAATTGTAGACTTTTAAATCCTGGTGCAATCAGTCGGTTTTCTATTGAAGGTCGGAATTTCCTTCCGTGTAGTGAATCATAGATACGATTCCACTCTAAGCTCATTTAACCACATCTAAGAGGTTGCCACAAATCTAGCAGAAAAATTAAAATTATAAGAAATGTCTAGATGAAAGGTAAAACTTGTTTCATCAAAAACTTTGTGTGATTCTAGTATATGTACATATGTATATATGAACATGTTACCGCACCAAAAACTAATAACAAAAACAAAAAAAAAAGAATCCAAAACAACTCAAAAACAGTTAAAAAAGAAACCTGTTTTACCGGAAAAAATCCATCTCATTGTTATGGAGTTAATCGAATGCGAACTCCACGAGAGACACATATAGGTAAAATGTATCTTTTTGTTGGTGTGTATCTGCGCTGACTTGGTCCACTATAGCTGGTTAGTGACCAGCCAGCCAGTACCAACTACAATGACCACGACAAAAATACTATACACCATGAGATATGCCGAGATTGGTATAGAAATTTGTCCGATTTATACCGCTGCTGTTCGTTTTGGTGTTATGGTTGTTGTTGTTGTTGTTTCGATGTTGCTGTTCTTCTTCTTATTCCTCATATTGCATTAAATTGTCGCCAGTGTGTGAAGATGAAAAAAGTTCTAGTCTCAGATTTAAGACCGACCAAGAAAGGGGGAAAAAACCAAAAAAAAAAAAAAGATGCGAAATTGTTCACTTTGCATTTTTCGTTTTTCGGCTTACAGTACCGGTCTCCTTGGGAAACACCGACCCGCTTTTCGTTTTCGTTACTCGCGTGATTGTATTTTTATATCTGTATCTTTTTCCTGAATGTGTGCCTCTCGCGCAAATATTGATGTAGGAGAAGTTTCTTACAAGAGGCGCGTACTGGCATAAAATGTGGTATCTGGAATGTGTGCAGATTGTCGCGAGGGAATATGTCATAAAAATTTCCTCTACTTGCCTCATGGTTTTCGTAACGTTAAGAGATATATGACATTATAATAAATATGCGATATTATTCACTTTACTTGACTGCGTCTGTAATGGAAATCCTGTTAAATGGTAACATGTTTATTTCGGAGCAATTATTATTGCCATAAAAAAAAAACTATTCGTCAGATACAAAAAAGTTTTGTAGGGCTTGGAAGTTATCGTTGACAGATTACATGCGAACGAATCAATTTTGTGCGCTCAATGTTAGTACATTACATGTGGACTAATAGTGTACGCAGATAAATTGATATGTAATGCATTTTTATCCTCAACATGTGTGCTCTAGTACTGCATATTTTAAAAATTGTAATTGTTTGAGTTTTAATTCTGAGATGGAGGAATCTTGAAAAATATCCTTTAAAGATTTCATATTGTCTGAAAATATTTTGACGATGTGGACATTTAACTTAAGCTTAACAGATCGTGTAGTATGCAAAAAGAATATCTGAAGAACTGATTGCCCTTGTGTGAATAAATACTTTTTACAATATAAATCATAATATTTTGAAGCTATAACTTAATTTTTAAAATATTTTAGCATAAATTAAAAGACAAAAAAAAAACATAATAAATTGTTATATGAATAGAGAAAAAAGATCGCATTCTACAAAAACAAACCTATCAATACGAGCAAACGTTCTATTTCTGTTTTTTTTTTTCTTCTACCATTCTAGGTACATGAATTATGCGATAATTTCTGTCATCGGTATATATCATGTTTAAAGGGTAAAATGCCAATAGATTTAGTGATTGACGAACGGGACACCACCAAACCACCAGAATTAGGTTCAGCTAATGGTGAAGGAAGAAGTAATGCTGATTCAACATCGCACACCGATGGAGCTAGTACACCAGACGTTGTGAGTACCCCCTTCGCGGGAGCACATGGTCCTATATTGGCGAGCTACAATGCGGTGGTGCACCCATGTTCGTAGTACGATAACGACCTTCTTGCAAAAACGAAGCGGGTGCTCACAATGCCCTGGGATTAAATAAAAAATAAAAAAATAAAAAACTAAACACTAAAAAATGTGAAAATTAACAGCACAGCAAAAGTTTAAAAAATAAAAAAAATTGTCACACGTATAGACCAAGAAAAAGTGAAAAAAACGAAAACGTAAAATTTAAAAAAAAAGCACACAACTCTACGGCACGCCAAAAAATTTTTAATAAAAAAAAATTGGATACCAAAAATTACATAAAAATATCTGGTGGATGTTGTTGTCCCAAAAATAATAAAATAAATATATAAAACCGGGTAATTATACACGGCATAGATAAATGTTTTTAAAACTTTTTATTGCCTATACGTGAAGCAATGCCAAAATGAAAAAAAAGAAATACCGAACATTTAGTTCCATTTTTTAAGTAAATATAAGACAAAATTTTTTTTTAAAGAAAATTTTTGTTTTTTGTTTATTTTCTTTTCCTTGAAAAAAAAAATTGTACAAAAAATTCAAATTCAAAACACAATGAAAATAGTAACAAATTTGTATAAATAAAAACAATTTAAATCTAAGAGAAAAAGTACCGCTAAAGTTAAAAAAAAAGAAAATTTCAAAAAAAAATCTAAGAAGATAAAAATCCTAAAGAAAAAATATTAACTAAAAAAATATGAAAAAAGAAAACTTCGTTTTTGCAAGAGGCCCATATAGCTCGCCAATAATTTAAAAAAAAATAAAATATTTCTTTTAATTTACAATTAAATAAAATAGAAATTAAAAAAACACTTTAGAAAAAAAAACTATATCTACACTTGCTTCCACCCAAATTTGAGGCTGCTTGAGTTCAAGGTTATTTCACTTAAAACTTGGGCTTCTCTCTATCATGGTCTGTATCCATATTTTATGTATCCATGAAAGCGTGAGTTATAGTGCAAATCATTCTCACTTGTCCAAGTGTTTTTTTCAATTTCTGTTTTGATTTTTTTGCATGTACATAGTTGTATTTAAAAAAAAAAAAAACAAAAAACAAAAAAAAATAATATATATCTATAAATATCTTTCAGTTTTTTTTTTTTTTTTTGAATTTATATTTAAAACTTTAGTTTTTCTTTCTGGGGATTTCTTGTTTCCTTTTGTTTTAGAATCAATTATAGGAAAGAGCTTAAGTCCTGCCAAATTCAAGAAATCACAATTTCTGAGATATCTTTCAGTTTTTTTTTTGCTTTATAGATACTTGTCAGAAATATGCTCGTTTTTGTTTTGTAATTTCTTGGGGATATATTTCTTTTTCCTTTTATGAAAAACAAGAAAAATTAGAGAAAAAATTTTACAACTATGCCGTTTTTGTACAAATTGTCCTTTTCAGAATGCATAACATTCACAAAACCCTCCCGTAAAATAGGAAATACCAAAATACCCAAAGTATCTATATACATTCATATAAGGCAAATTCAATAAACAAACAAAAAATAATAAAAATTACAAACTCGATAACATTTTATCGCTTTCTTCTTCGAAATAAAAAAAATATTGACTGTGAGCTGTGAACGAATGCATGCATGTTGTATAAAAGAATTAAATACATTCTTGTGGGCATAAACATAAAAAAAGCGTTACACAACATTTTTAAACTAAAACATAAACAAAAAGGAATATTTTCTAGTTTACCTCTTTTATCCTTTTTAAAGCATTAAGGATCCAAAACGATATACGTAATTTTTTAATGACTGATGAACTAAATATTATAAATAAAAGCAAATTATATATATATAACTATACAAATATAAATTAGATGCAAAAAGCATACGTAAAACTTAATCTAGTTGATAGGTATTTTTTTTTTCAAACATTTCTTCCGTTTTCGGGTTCTTTGTTTTTTTTTTTAGCATTTTTCCTTAGTTTAGTTTATTGCACATAGAAAAAAAAAAACAAAAAACAATTGAAAAAGTATACGATTACAAATTTATTTCGTCCTCATTATTATATTATTAGTTAGAGCTATCTTTTTCTTATACGTAAAATTTCGGGTAGAAAAAAATAGAATTTCGAAAGGAAAAAAAGAAAAATAAACTTCAAAAGAAAACATCAAGTAATTATCTTGCCAAAACTTTTTTCTTCAGAAAAGTTTTTTTTCAACACTAAAAAAAAAAAACAAATATACGAAAAAGAAGATACGTAAAAAATAAACTTTAGTTCAAATGAAAAGTATACGAACCACATGATACATAATTTAAAAATAAAAAAAAAACAAAAAAAAAACATCAAGGATATACGATTATAAAAAAAAACAACAGATACAATCTTTAAGGGATTTAAAAGAAAGAAGTAATTTTAAACATTAATGTAATTTTTAATTTTTATGTTCTTGTCTAAAATACATACGAACAAGAGTGGGTCGATTTTTATCCTCTTACAACTTAATCATTTTCTTTTTTTAAATTAAAAGAAAAACAAAACACAAAAAAAAAAACGTACTTAATCAACACAAAATTTGAAAAAGTATATATATTGCATATATAACTACTGAAAAAAAAAAGAAAAGAAAAAACAAACAGCATTAAAAGAAAAATTTAAACGCTTCAAATGTAAAGCTATATGGGCATTTTTATATATTGTTTTATAACTTTTTTCTTTTGTTATTTAAAGAAAAACTCTATATATGTATACAAAACCCCATTCTTACCTTTACTTGCTGATATCTTTATGCAGTTGTTGTGCAAGCATAGTGTTGAAAAAATCATTGATAACTTAAATTATATATGTGCTTCAGTTTCAATTAAAAATTGTGATTTGCTGCATTAAAAACAAAAAAACAAAAAAAAAACTTATACATATACATATACACTTATATACAACTTTTATGTTTACAGGCCAATTTATGTTTAAAGTAAAAAAGAAAATTATATACGTAAAAAAGCAATGCTTAGTTATTCATTTTCTCTTGTTTTGTTTTGTTATGTTGTGGATACTTATTATTAAAAAAGAAAAAAAGAATCAAATATACGTAATATGTTTTAAGTGATAAAAAAAGAAAATAATATTAGATAATAGCGAAATTGTAATAAACTACAAAAAAAACTTACCTAGCATTTTTTTTTTATTTTAGCAAAATAAAATTTTATTAATATATTAAAAATGGAGTTTTTTCTGTTCATTTATTTTTCTGTTGTTGTTTGTTTTATTTTTATTTGTTGTTTCTTTTGTTGCAAGCCCATTTGTTGTTAATTTGTTTTTTTTTCTAATTTCATCGCTTAAATACTATTCAGCTGCTATTTATTATTTTGAATACGAATATGATTTTTGTCATTTTAGAAAGTCCTAACTGATATACGTAAAGAAAGGTATAAATAATGTATACTAAAACAAGTAAATATTAAATAGTAGTACATACGTAAATATATATATATATATATATATACATACATAAATATAAATATATTTTTGATTATTTGATAATGAAATAAGTACTAAAATTAAAAGAAAAGCTTAGGATAAAGTTAAGAGAAAGGTAATTAATAATTTTTTTCAAAAAACCAAAACAAAAAAAAAACACAAAAAAGAAAACAAAACAAACTTCCTTCATTAAAAAAAACAAATAACAAAACACATAATAACAAATGTATACCTATACCGAAATTAAAATGTGGTAAAAACAATAACTTATTTAATATTAAATAAGAATATTATTTAAATAAAAGAAAACACTTATAAATACAAATGATAAAACTAGGAATGGGCTAGCAAAAACGCAAGAGATACGAAGTAAATTTTAAACGCAAATTTTTATTACTATATATAAAACAAAGTATTAAATTTAAAAATGACAAAAAAAAATCTTATGGACAAAAATGCAAACTTAAAAAAAAATGAAAAAAAAAAACAAATAAACAAATTATTAATATTGAGGATATGAAAATGAAAAAAAAGTGAAAAATAAATGTTTTGTTGTTATAAAATAATTAAAAATCAAATTTGAGTTATTATTAAAAAGTCGTTGTTATATGATATTCGGAAGTCTTTGGAAGATGACGGGCTGTCACTTGTTGAGTTACTGGTCATCGTTGTTCTAATGGATTAGCTGCGGAATGTGCCTCTATTCGCCGATTTTGAAGAATGCTTTTCACCGGAATGGATTTTTGTAAAATAGAAAAAATTACAATCATAATGAAGATTGAAAAAAAAAATACATATTGATATTGAAATTATAATAAGATATTTATAAGTAATTGTAGGGATTATTTTTAAGCTACATTTTAGGTATTTTTAGGGCATAAGTTTTGCTTTAAAGTTATTCACATTTATTGGGTTTAAGGTTTCAATTATATCGTTTAATTTTTTTTTTCAATTTTAAACTACTTTAAAAATATTTTATGATAAAAACGCTTAAAATTTTCGAGATCATTAGGGTCTTACCATAAAAATTTTGATGAGCTTGAGAAATAGAAAAGCCTTTTTACATCTCTCATTACCCGTACATGTCAAATAGGAACTATAGAACATCGAAAAGCATTTATATTTATTTTCTTATCATTCGAGAAGGATTGAAAAGTTGTTTATATAATATATATATAATTTATCAATGTTCGCCAATATTCGAGGTCAGCAAACTGTTTTTTCACCATTATTTTAAATTAAGAAGATACCGTTTACAATTGTTTAGGAATATTACTTGGCTCAATCAATGAGGTTCTAGATGATTGTCTTAGCCATGTGCAGGTAAGGCATTCATATGTTTTACTTCCATTGCCAGAATTGTAATTTACATTTTTCATTTACTGATGCCTCTGGAATCTGAAATCTGATGAAAATATATTACTTTTTCCGATCCGTTTCTAAGATCCAACCCAAATTTGCCTTTGCTTTTCTGCTATTTTACCATAGAAAGAAGTATCCTGTTCTTCCCAAATCTTCTCATAATTACCTACGTCGACATTTTACAGATTCAAAAATCAGACGTGTTCTGGCTGCAATGAAATGGTAGTTGCGTTTCATTCTAGAAACCACTCAATGGACTCTGACGCAAGAAGAAAAGCTCCCAATTTTAAATAACCAACACAAATCAGTTATTAATAATATGATTAGATGTTATTCAGATCCTAACGATTTAAAATGCCGCCGGTACTAGTGGGCCGAAGATTGAGCTATCACGTGTTTTGTGGGCTACTGTAACTGGAAGAAAAATCGACATTTCTGTTGTGACGAAGAATTCAAGTTTTTAGGTGGTTTAATTAATATTAAGTGCGGCAGTTGGCAGTCGTATTCAACATACTTGAAACCAGACGAGCTTATTGAGTGCATCATATTTAGCCCAATATGACTTTGGGTGAGTTCACAAACTTCGGCATTTCTAACTTAGTACATCCGCAGATATTTCCACGTGTGTTTTTGCACTCATTCACTGTGGAGACGTATCTTAGTTATCATTGGTTTTGCGTTCAAAAACCTCATGTCAGTGCAAAAGAAATAATATTCAACCAAATCTTACAGTTGCTTGTTTCAAAAGAAAAAGGTTATTTATTTTTATTACTCGTACATATTATTTCAGTAGTTCTTACATATTGCCTCTTCAAAAGACACAAAAATGTTCCAACTTTTTCCGCATCTGGGCAAGTGTAATACAGTTTGACTTAGTTAGTTCTGCAGGAAATCTGCATTAATATGGACACAACTAACATACATAATGCAGTTCTTTGTTAGTATGACCTTTTTGAAAATACATTTTACTTGAATAGGTCTTTAAAAGAGAATTGATTTGATGTTATGCTTGTATTCACATTGTGAGTACTCTTAGCGAAAATCGTTTAACAAACATTTTCTTCTCGTTAAACAAAGCAACTCTAACCAATCCATCATAAATGTTTCGAAATCACCACCCAAGCTGCCCTTCTGTACATTATCCTGAAACTGATTCCTTGCATCAAATTTCAGTACAAAAATCCATGGACATGTATCTACTAAAAAAAAAGAGCACCAGAAAGTTATATCCTAAATCTTTCTCAAATTACACCCATGCTACATGTCAAGGCACACACCCAATTTATTGACAATTTCGTACATTAATCGACTTTCGTCTGTGGCCATCTCTCCATATACATTAACTTCTTGTTTTTGGTAAATTTAATCCACAGAAGAGAAAATTAAAAACAAAAATCTTCTGATGGTGATGTCAAAATGCAATCGCATGTCCGGGATGTATATGGATGCACTCTACGAAAGGATACACATCAATATGGCCTGCTTGCAATTTGATCCTAAGCAACAATATCATCAACAACATTATCGTCATTGGCGTCATAAAGCCTTGAATGGAATCCTGTGTTGTATGTATTGCTTTTGTGGGATACATGGTGGCTGGTATGTTCTGGGTGGATAATGATAATCCTGCTCCTGCCACGCTTGACAATGACTCTGTATGTGATGCATTTGCGTGTAAGAGAATTTGCTTTCCTTTTTTCGTTCACGCATGTGGACACTAAATTCGATATGTGTTTGTATCATGGGAAAAATGCGAATCGAATAAATATAAAATGTATACTGTTTTGAAGTATGACAGGTTAGATTATGATTTGTATTTATCTGAATTCTATTGAGAATAATTTTCTTTATTCAACTTGATTTAGAATATGCATTTTGACTTGATAAAGGTACCGTATTTGAGTATCAATAATTTGTTTTACACTATTTACGCCCATTCTATAATAGTATATGTCTACCTCAACATTTTTAACCTGTATCAAAAATGCAGGGCTGTCACCAAATGCTACAACGTTATGACTTTCTATCCACATTCCGATGAAAATCTGTTGCCACAAATTATACTGTCCACCCAGGAGTTCCTATCTACAAAGCCTAGCCGCAAAGTCATCTTCCTCCTTCGTGCCATTAATCATAACGAAAGCGGTGATGACTTCGTTGCCACCCCATCAATTAGGATTCCATTTTTTTACATTTCTTCGTTCCATAAAAAAACACGAACATTGAAAAATAAAAAGAGCAACCCAACTCATCATGCAAGCTGACTTTTTGAAGGCCATTCTCATACCATAGCCCCTGGTCCGCTCCTAATATTATAACACTATTATCCTCTGCCCTTCGGTTTTTAACTTGAAAAATATCACCTCACGGAGCCTCATACAAAACGCAAATGACTCCGTTAAGACTCCTGTCGTTAGAAAATTATTATACCACTCCAAGCAGAACAAGAAAAAGGCAAAAAAAGCAGAAAAAAAAACATAGAATTCGCGTGATCACCGAAGGCGTGGCTGTTACTTCTAATCGAGCAATTTCATTACCATTTAAGTGTAGAAGAGTAAAAAAGGCTACCCTAAGCCGGACCTGGATCCCTCTCCACATATTAGCTGGGCTATCCAGTATGCGTTTGTACTGCCAGATGAAAATTTCGTGTCTTGTAATTTATGTGGGTGTTGAAAACCACAAAAAATATTACACACATGCTAGGATCTAAGAAAAGTCTTTATGACGGTCACTGTACTCGTATCCGTATCCGTATCCGTATCTAGTCAGTTAAACGTACGAGTACATGATATAAACGACAGTTCACCTGTATGTATCAAAATCTCAGACGATGATGGACTTACTAGTAACATTGAAGTAGCGTGTCTTTGTCGATTAATTAAAACATGAAAACCTCCAGGAAGTTCATTGCGTTCCAACATTCTATCTACACCCTTTGAGTAAGCACATCGCATGCAGAGACTTACGACTTACTTGTCGTTCATGTACTTCATTAGGCCATGGCCTATGATGTAATTGCAAAGGAAATTTTGTGTATACATTTCCGAAAAAATTAATCAGAACAGAATTTACTCTCCAAATGTTGCGTGTGATCAGATAGTCGGGACTTGGGAGACAATGCCTTCTTTCAGAAAGAAACTTGAGTAGTCAGACTCGTATTCACACTCGTACTCATACTGGTCGGCATATTCTTACTCGATACACAAAATCATACTCCAGATTTGTGCTAATGAAAAAGGATTCTCAGAAGTCATGGCTTCGTTGCAGACATACAGTCTGCAGTCTGCAGAAAAGCTGCCGCAAAACCGGGTAATTTAAGATCGACCAGACAAAAAGTCTTAAGCGAGACGAAGCCTTACGAAAACTATCTGTCATTTAATAATCCGTTTTGCCCCGGTCTTTCGTTTCTATCCCCTATTTCATTTCATTTGATTCCTTTGGTGCTTTTCATTTGTTTTTTCGGTCCTTGTTTTGATTGCTGCATCAATTTCGTTGGACGTTTGCCAAAATGTCTGGTTTGGCTTTTTGGATGTTGCTAATGTTTCTGATGAGATGTTGGTGGATGTTTGGAGCTTCAGATATGTTGAAATGACTTGGACAAAAAAAAGGAAAAAAATTGCTAAAACCGCGAAACGGATGGGGCATACATTTATACAATAACAACAAAAAGGTCTTCTGCTTGACCACAAAAATGTCATCACTGTCGCTTCATCGGTTTGCTTTTGCGTTTTGGATTTTTGGCGTTTCTTAGGCTTGGCCTCAAAAGATACCTGTGCAACATTTTTGTGCTTCCACACTAAGTCGGGTTCCAAAAATACAATAAAACCGCATGCGGACGGAAAAAAATATTAAAAAAAAAACAGCAACAACAAAAACAACATTTTGTTTTTATTCTGGATCCAGATGAGAACGAAACTACACACATTGCTCGCCTGGTGAACAACGGACAGTGAATATCGGACAACATGTCCTTCATGGAGTTACCCATGGCTTATGCGCGACTTCTACCTTTGATTCGGGTGATGGTTTATTTATTTTTGTTCAAGAGAATGTCCGCTGGTCGATTTTTGGCTTTTTTTTTGTTTTAGGTTGATGGAATATTTTTCAGTGCGAATTAGCTCGCCTTCTGTGACCTGGGTTAATTCTTTCATTCCGTTTCGATGATACTTTTTTGTGGAGTTTTTGATGTTTGAGATTGAGTCTCAAGGTTCTTTTTTGGGATTGGGTAGTTCACAACGAAACAACTTGAATCGTTTCAAGAGCTTAGGTACAGATGAAATGGAGTTTAAGGTCCGGAAACAAATCGTTTTGAATCCTTTTTGACAAAGGCGACAGGAGATTTGCTAAGACATTTTTTTGAACTCAGTCGTTAAGGTAGATATGGCAATTGAGTGGAATTTGCTGTAGCACCCAAGTTTTGATGGGTTTTTGCTCTCAGATATGTGTTGATAAAACTGGATTAAGACGGGGATTACGTGATACAAGGTTGGGCATAATTGGATCTTTAAATGACGAGAATTTGGTATACAAGTTAATGTCCGTATATTGATACCCGAGGAGCTATATGTTTATAAGTCATTCGTTTACCTCTAGACCGTACCGAAAAGTAGATGGATTCAATTTCACTGCATAGTGTAACTGCAACTATGGGTTCTCTTTTACAAAATCCATGGATTACTGCGAAGCAAACATTGCTTTAATAGTTTTCATTTTTCAGTTGCTCCTCTATTTGTAAGCATAATGTGTTTACTTGGTGACTTTTTGACAAGTCGCTTCGTCTTTTTTTCAGTTAGCATCAACATATTGCTTCAATGATGACTCCGAACAGATATCTTAAAGATAGTGCGTGGGAAATTTTTTAACTGGAAACCCTAGATAGAACGCTCTAAAGATGTTTTTCGCTCGCCCAACTTAGCATTTTCCCTGAGTTTTGAGAATGCAAATTTCCTTAAATTTTTCATTCAAATTTATTGGCTAAAGTAACCAACCAGAAGTCTTTGGTGGTAACAGATTTGAGGTAGATCAAAGCGCTAGCCAATCAATGTCTACAGTTAATTTGGTCCCTAGCCGGTAGCCTTCAATTGCACACGCACTCCAACTGCTCACGCCATCTGTTATACAGCGCCTTTAGTATGCGATCGATTCAAACTAACTCTCAGCAATTGTGCTCATTTTAAGAATATTGTGTCAAAGATGTTGTATTTTTAATCAATCTTTTCGAGATTGTATTATAGCGCATTGGCCTTACTAAATCCTTTTGAGGTCATAAGCGAACTTAAAATCAATCATTTCAAAAAAATATGTTGCAATGTAAAGTTTTGGATAGAAGAGAACTTTTCCGTCCAAAAATCGCAGTGACAGGCACCGCTCTGTTACTTACTTACCTACTGAGGTTACGGTATAGTTCGAAGTGAACCTGGACCTCAACTAACAAGCGTCTCCAGTTAGTCCGGTATTTAGCTAACTGCCTCCTCTTCTACATAAGCGTGCCGCTTAAGGTGAGATCTGCCTTTACTTCGTTGTCCTTCCGGGTTAGATTCGAAGACTATGAGGCCCGCAGCATTGGCATCCATTCGCTCTGCATGTAATAGCCATCCCATCAGTTTTCTGATTAGGTAGAATATTTTTTGAAGGATTATTCCTCGAAAAGGCAGAGGATATCTTCATTCGCTTTCGGCTGAGTCCATGATTCAGCGCCATAAAGTAGGACTGAAATGATCAATGTCTTAAATAGAATTTCCTTAGATTTCCGGGATAAGAGCTTACTACCCAGCTGCCCTCATAGCCTAAAGAAGCAGCTACCTAGAAATTATAGTTTTCGATTATCATTACCGAACTTGACGTCATTGAGCACAGACGGACGATATTGCCGGAACTAGACATGGCTCTATATAGCCCGTCTCTATAAACACTATCATATGCGGCCTTAAAATCGACGAAAAGATGGTGGCTATCGATTTGGGCTTCTTGAGTTTTATCGAAAACCTGTCGAAGTTGAAAATTTGATCGATTGCGAACTTTCCAGGTCTGAAACCGCACTGACAGGGACCAATCAGGTTGTTGGCGAAGGGTTTCTGACGTTCACTCGATATAGCAGATAATATATATTATCCGATGTTGAGGAGATTTATACCTATATAGTTGGCTCATCCCATCGCACTTCCTGGATGCCGGTGATATCTACGTGATAGCAGTCAAGGGCCTCTGCTTATTGTTTGTTGTTCATTGCAAATCCGGTCGCTATTCTTTAAACTCTTGCTAAGGTCGTCAACAGTGAGCCCATTTTTATTAGAGGCCATTAGTTGGCTCGTCACATTATAATCTCTTCCGTATAGGGTTGTGCGCCTTGTGACGGCGTAGGCTAGTATAATACTACTCATGCAGTTGGCGGAAACAACCACTGGGAGGTAAGTCAAAAATTTTGCTACGAACTTGATTGTTGCGCTGCTGTTCCAATCTAAGTTATAGGACACTCATCAGCTTAACGATCAATCGCCACGCAAGCTCCCTCTCAGTTTGTTGACAAAAATTTTTAAAAGCCACATAGAAAAGCAGAGAGAATCTTGGAGTCGATGCATATGAGATGGATGCAAACGATTTTGAGATTCCTTTTATCGGCCAAGGTTTCATCCGACTTCGCTTGCTATATGTGAACTGAACAAAGGGCGAATACTTTACCTTATTACAGTGCTATCGGATGTCAATTGATTGTAGTGAAATACTTAAGATTTTCGAAGAATAGTACATTGGTTTGTTTTAAACTCAAGTATATCTTTGCTTGCAATACCTTGTTAGAAATATCTGTCGTGAGTCAAAGTTACACAACTTTACAACAAAAATTATTATATTTCGTTTAAAATAAGTTTCTACTATTATCAATGGAAAAATTAAAAACTGGCTTCCAGTTTTCCTACGCAAGTTCTTTTTAATCAAATCAGCATGCAGTCATTTGAAGAGCGGTCAAAAATATCCCATCAATTGACCTATTTGTGACCCAAAACTACTCATCATAGACCCTTATCTCATGTCCCTAATGGAATTTCCAAAACAAAAACTACCTAATTGCAGTTCACTTCGGAAAATAAATTATTTAAGAGTTGAAACCCACATCGATTATTGGCTTCGGTTGGTTAAATCCCTGATCGAATGGTTTTCTTCAAAATCAACCCTTTAACTTAACATAGCCATTTGAGAAAGCACTTCTTCTTTACTTCACCCACATTTCAATCGGAAATGGACACGCAAGCAGAGAAACAGAAATCGAAAAAAAAACCCAATTGACCTCACTTATTGATTTAATCTCCCCTACTTTGTGCATTATGTTCCTCAACCTTCTCCTTTTAGCGGACCTTTTGATATTTAATCCTGCGAAGCAATTGAACTCAAGTAATTTCGTTGGAAAATCCCCTTTATAGCTTAGCCAAAGGTTTTAGCTAATCATGCAAGTGGCTTACACTAACTGTAAAAGGGTTCAACTATACCCTAACAAAGAAACAAAATAAAAATACCCTTTGAGTCATTAAATGTTAATTCGCTGAAACATGTTTTTTTGTTTTCTTAGCCGCTCTCTGTTCATTGCCGCACTCTTGCATTTGAAATTGCGCCAATATGGCTTCCGAAAATGTGTGCAAGTGTAGGCATTTATTTTAGAATAAGCTTAAAAGCAGTCAGCTCAACATAGTCATCAAAGAACAAACGGAAAAGGAAACCACACTTAATTAGCTAAGCTGCTTTAGAGCTTACGCCCTTAACATGGTGTTAATAATAGTACTTTCCTTTGATCGATCTCGAGGATCAGGTTTCCTCTATATGGTAGCACCTCCACACTATATGGTTATGGTCAGAAGAGTTTCATCAAAATGTTGGCCTAAATCAAAACGAGTTGGCGGTTAAATCTGAAATCAACCCGAAATCCATTGATTCCTAGCTAAGACCGAGAGAGGTTTCTTGGATTGTTTTTTTTTAATTTTTTCTTCGGGTTTCTGAATAAATTTCCTTGGAAGCCATTGAAGATTTGAGGTTGTTATTTTTTTTTTTTTTTTTTTTTTTTTTAAGTCAGTATGTTAAAATGTCATATGGACTTGGGAATAGTCAAGTATGTACGAGTATCTAAACCTTTGCTCAACAAAACAAAAGGTGAATGTGAATCCGGTCGATTCTAAGAAGATAAACAGAAAAGAACTCAACCACGCATAAATTTTTCAAATGCTCTTTGAGGTTTTGTTGTAATCATTTTCTAAGCTTTTTTTCGATTTCGTCTCTCCATACATTTGGATGCATGGGGTAAGGGGAAGACCAAAAAAAAAAAAAAAGATAAGACCTTGATGAAATAGAGAAACAAATTTTTAATCCGTGCTGAGTGTGTTTGTCCGGTATGTTGGTGGTTAACCCAAAATATTTTTGAGATATTCCTCCGAGAGGCTAATTTAATGAGATATTTATTCATTAGCTTAGAAATTTCTAAAGAAGCCGTTCGAGTAATCCTTTAAAGGGACCCTAGGTTGGGGTAAAAAGATTTCAAATTGAAAGTAGAGATGCTGATTTATGAGAGACTCAATTTGTAATCTGTATCTAGGTGGGGAACCGTTGTCGATACTGTTTTTGTAGGTTTGGGGATAAAGGGTAATATTCATTAAGATAGTGCTTGGCTAGGAATTCTTTGAACAAAAGTCATACTATGGAATATATAAAATGTCTAAACATCGGTAGCATAATTATCTTCAAACTTTGTTATATGAAACATAATTCAGATATGTTAAGGCCTAATTCTACAATAATTGCTATGCCACCAAAAATAGTAGATTTTCTTGCTTTTACAATTTGATTCGAT
This sequence comes from Volucella bombylans, assembly GCA_949129095.1. Lineage (NCBI taxonomy): Eukaryota > Metazoa > Arthropoda > Insecta > Diptera > Syrphidae > Volucella > Volucella bombylans. The sequence goes on along the minus strand of OX422140.1, from coordinate 38,059,782 downwards.
CAGAGTTTACCTCTTCTCTCATTATTTGTTTGCATCCTTGCTTGTATTATTTATATAATATACATAGAATTGAGTACTGAATTAATAGCGGAGATTATCGACAAAAAGAATTCCTACATGTATCTGAGATGGTTGTAAGCAATCGAGTGTTAAATATAAGTCTTCTTCGAATTTGGTCATTCACTGATAAGATGGCTGCCACAAAGCTACTTATTTGTTGTTGAAACATAGCTTGTATGAATCATTATGTGGTATACATCGGTTAAATGGGCTCCACGGCGCATACGCAGTCTTTTGTCGGAATTTTCCATGTCAGTTTTGCCGAAATGTGGCTGAATTTCGTTGATACAGCACTCGGTTTGTTTCTTCAATGCGTGGTGGTCGGTGGCTGAAAAAATTCCAACGGCGTTAAATCGCATGTTCTGGATGGACAATTCATCGGCCACATTAAATCTAGCAATTTAGTCACAAAAATCTGGATCATCATGTCATGATAGCGAGTACCACTAACTGTTATTGCCTGACCAGCCGAATGGTGCGATGATGCTTCCAGCCCAAAATCCGCACCAGACAGTGACATTTTGTGAATGTATTGTATTTGTTTCTCAACAATCTCAACAAACAATCACTCGTGGATTTTGTACACCCAAAATTGGACAATTTTGATGATTAACAGGGCCATCAAGATGAAAATGAGCCCCATTGTTGAAGATAATTTTGTTGTTCCATAATCCATTTAACGAACTCCCTTCCCTAAGTGGGGTTAGTAGTCTTCAGTTCTTGAGTCAATTGCAATTGCGGAATACGCCGTAGAAAGCTTCTCGAAATGTCCAATTCTTGACCACGGTGCTCAATTGATGTTCCTCGACTGCATTCTCTCGAATTGCTTCTATGTTTTGTGTTGAACGACTTGTTGAAGGACGGTAAGAGTGTTTAAGATCACTAATTGATTCAGTCACCCTGATAAAGTTAGTTGATAAAGTTAAATCACTATTCCGGACATATTTTGTTTGAAAATTGCAAAGCTGCCAAACCTTCACTATTTTTATATTTTTAAAATATTGATCAACAATGAAAACGCGTTGTTCTTTCATGTAGCGTTATATTTTGAATAACCCTGAAGTATCAGCAGCAATTCTTTCTGGTTTCTTTCGATGGCAACACTTTATCGCACAAATGGCACAAAATTCAAATTTTGCGTGAATTTTGGGACTCACTTTATATGTAAGTACTTTGCAGCTAATCAGGAAGTGAGTCATGGTAAGCCACCTTACCGAAATGTCTGAACAATCCATAACGATAAGCTTTTCAGATTGTTGTGCTACAAATTTGGTAAAACTTTCACAAGGGAAAGAAGGAAGGAAATAATATTATGATACAAGTCAGATAACAACGCAGCAGTAGCAATGGTCGTATGCTAAAGGTGCCCTTCTTACCTCCTTCAATACAGAGCAAACTGATATGAAATGAAAGATATCCTCTCGTACTCCAAGATTGCATAAATGCAGACTGCCGATAGATCGTCTGTATAAGGCATATAATAATATCTAGCTTTGAACATCATTGCAAATAGCTCAACGCTAACATTTACTTGACGTAATTTCTCTTTTTTAAATTGGGGTTTAGCTGTATGTAGTAAGCTTTAAAACGTGACGAATTATTGTAGCTCGTTTTATAATTTTTTCCCCCAACTTGATGTCCAGATTTTTTATGCAAGCCATGTTATCCCTCGAAGAGTTAACGTTGTCCAAGATAAGACTCAATTCAAAATTGTGCCTCCGTGCAAGGAGGGTGTTAATGGGCAGAGCTTGCATGACGACTAGCTTTGGTAACTAGTTACTAGAGAGTCCCATCGTTCTTATCATATAGTCGAAGTTCATATTTCGTGTAGCTATAAAGAGTGGAGATAATTCTGTCTCCAGAATTCGGAGAGTTAGATATATGGCAGTTTGTGTAGCCTCCCCACGTTTGGGCGCCATAAAATAACACAGATCTAGCTGTCGCTTCCAAAAGCTGGTAAATTGAGATCTTTTGAGTACATAAAAGCTCTCTATGTTGAGTTAATCGCTATCTTTGCAGCTTGTAGTTAACTAGTATGGTGTTGCTTCATACTCAGATTGGACGTTATTTTTATGCCAAAATAATTGTACTCTCTTACTTCTCAATTTTTTGGATTGATCCTTCTGCGAAATTCTGTTGTTTTTCGTAAAATATCTGATTCCTGTTCTGTACACCATAACTTTGGACTTTTTCAGGTTGACTATAAGATTTTACGTTTTACATTAGTCTATCAGTACTGCGATTATCCACTGATGGACATGAGGAGTGTCAGAAATCCGTATGTAAACCATACGGATAGGAGTTTCCCATTCCACACTCCTGATTCCGTGTCCTTATACAGACCGCTTAGTACATCTGTCATCTTTGTTGACAAGAACTTATAGAATAGTGTTTTTCAGTCAATAGAATCAAATGCAGACTTAGAGTCCACGTAAAAAGCACAAACTTAGTTCTTTTGTCTAGAAATTGTTGAGCAATGTTTGGAAATGCGAAGACTTGGGCAATGGTCGAATGCCCTTTCCTCAATCTTGACTGGAAGTCGTTCAGCAAATTCGTGCTTTCAACACAGGATGTGAGTCTATTAAAAATAATTGAAAGAAAAATCTTCATCGAACTTCTACACAGAGTTTTTTAAAGATGTTTGCAGCGAATTTTCGAAATATGTAGCTCTAACAATCTGAAAGCTTGTTGTCGAGCTTTCCAACATTCTTTGTCAAACCATCTGTTACACGGAGCAAAGTAAATTTTTGATGAGTTTTAGGGCGGATTGAGTAATAATTTTATCCAGGGTGTCTATGTTAATTAATTGTTCATTATTTTTGAGAGTTTCTCCTAACTCCCGAGTTAAATTTTGTTGGTACTCGATAACTTGGCTTTCTTTTAAAAATAGCTTTGGTAGTACCATCAGCTCATTTGCTCCCCCCAGCTATTTCACTAGTACAGTTTAACCCCAGTGTAACTTTGACTGGCATGTGATCCGAACACCTTTGTGGACCTACTTTTAGGTCCACTATTCTCCCCAGGTAATCTTTTGTCGCAATATACAATAGTAGTTAATGCTTGAAGTGCCCTGTCCAGCTACGAATGTGCTTTCGTCATTTTTATCACTTTGGTATCCTACCACTGATAATAGTGAAATAATATACCCTATAAAATTCAATGAGCTTATTTCCTTTCGAGTCGAAAACATGGTCCTTTTAATTTCTATGGAGCGGTAGAGTCGATGATAAAGAAGATAGCTGATCAGAGCGGCACTGGATCATCCAATTCTAGGATTAAAATCGTCCATTATCATTTTGTTATGTTTTCCAATTTTGTTAGGTGCATCTTGAAGATTATCAAGGTACATAACATAGACCTGGGTAGTACGTGGGCTGCAATTGAGATATACTGAAACAACGTAATCTGTTTTTCCTCTACTCTCTATTTTCAAGATAATGATCTTCTCTATAGTCAGAAAATTGAATCGACAGTTAGAATCCCTCTTATACCCGAATGAGCAACCCCCTTCTGGACTACCCTTACGGTGTGTATTCATTTCAATATAAAGTTTCAGAAGATTTCATTAACCTTATTGTCGTTAACATTTATAATCCACGTTTCATATAAGAAAAAAACTTGAAATTTCTTGGTATGTATAACTAAAAAGTGTGTTAAAAAATAGTTTCTTAGAAAGACCATACATATTATAATTCAAAATATACAACATAAATCCGTTGAGTGCAAAATCAGATGCTCGAGATATGGTCATAGCTAATCAATTAATCAATTTGAAGAGGGTGTTTCAAGTTATTTTTGCATGTCCCCACGCATACATGTCGCTTACGAGTTGTTGTCTCGACTTAACGAATATTCGGTAAAAGATAAATCATCAGCTATCAAGTGAATTCCATTGAGCAGCTGAGGGATTGATTGCTGTCAAACCATCCAATGATCCGCAGATAAGGCCCGTATTTTCATTCCAAGTAAACATTTTGTTTCCTATTGAAAATCAAGAACCTATATCTCAGCAGGATCGCTCTACGTCTTCTGGCCCCTGGTGGCAAATCCTTGCGTATAGAAATTCCGGAACCCTTGAGATGTTTTGCAGCTAGCAGTACGTTTACACCATAAGCAAGGAATTTTGAGCGCTTTTGGTTGGCATCTGCCTGACGTGATCGATATATACCTTCGAGGGTCTAAATAAGACTGTGCAGAAGTTTTCCGCTTTAGATTTTTCGCCAGCTTCTTCCAATAGCGGCATATAATACATCACAAGATTTTTTTTCATTCACACAGATCGTCAACGACTCTAGGCTTTTTCAATCTTATCGCAAAATCCTCATTATCCTTTCATAGGCCCGTGATTTCTAATGACAGCTGCTGTTTATCAATTTTCCTGGCTAAATCTTCAAACTTTTCATCCAGCAGCTTTTCAAATACCGATAAAATGAACTGGTCTCCATTCGTCATTATTGAATTCGGCTTAGGATGTCTCTTTGCGGATCCTAAAACACCAGGTGGCAGTTGAGTGCCAGAGTTGCCAATCGCTTTTCTTCAAAATGCAATAAATATTGGGGACGAAATATACGAGTATCAAAACGAGTATCTTTACTCTTCAAGATATTGAAAAGGTAACGGATATCGACAATATTTTATATTACCAACAATCTCCTATCATACCTTTATAATTGGGCAACGGGTTAAATAAGTTGGTTCTAAAATTAAAGGACTTTATGAAGCTTAATCCTCAAACAAAACGTTGTTAAATGTTCTGAGAAATATCGCGTTTTGATTCGTTGGAAGAAGATCCAGCTGCAGAACAAGGAGGAACATTTTAACATTTTTTGTGTTGGAATGGCCATCGTAACTATGGTGGACGGTTTTTGATCTCCGGATTGAATTACCATAGTATACTTCGATGTTTTAGAGTAGCCGCTGTATGTTATGTTCTGGTTCAGTAATGAGATATAGTTCATCATCGCGGATAGTTTTATAAAGGCTTTGAATATGTGCAGCTTTGGGAATTATGGCTGTCACCTTGTCGTCTTTAATCCCTTGTGGGTTATATAAAATAAAAATAAAAAAGTTCCTGGGTTATAGTAAGATTAATAGTTTTAGAAGCATGATAACTTAGTTTCTCTTCCTCGTTGGCTTACGTTAAGTTTATAAAAAATTTACTGCACTCTTATGATTTTACACATATTTAAATTTATCCCAGCATCAATACCAATGGTATTTTCCCTCCATTTTTGTGGTTAAATGCATGTCTGGTATGTCTTTAGGAATGGGCGATGCACTTGCCTTATTCGGTATACCGGTGCTTTATGTCCTTAATTAAAATATCGGTCGGTTGCACTTTAACCGAGGCTTTTATCCAGTGTCATTTATTCGCACTGCTCAAGAGTGCTTACAAGCAAAACCCACTCCTTTTGAAACCTAATTCAATTTAATTTTCACATCGACCAAGACTAGGTCCTTCAAGCCAATATTCATCTCATCATCACTCTCAACACCCTCTATATCACATCCATTATGATAATTTAATACATTAATTACCCTTAAACAGAAAAAATCAATCTCCTCTGGAATGCAAACACTGAATCTCGCTAGCCCTCTTCCAAATGCCACATCAGGGCAATAGATCTTTCTGGGCCAAAGGCAAAAGCAACGCTTGCAAATAAAATAAGGAATTCCATATTCCACTCTCGAATTCCCCTTGAGTGAATATTCCCAAAATCCCTGAAGAGGATTAAAGCGAGGGCGTTGGCAGTGGTAGCGGTGGCTTCAACGCAAATACTAGTGGCAGCAACACAAAACTGGTGGCTGCGACTGGTAATTGGCGTCAATTTGGTTTTCGCGCGCTCCTTACCCTAAGTTAGTAAGTGCAAACTTCACTTCCCTGCTCGTGATACTCGTACTCGTATATCCTCTGTATGGAGATCTAATATTCGAATTCTAAGCATAGACTTACGTAAATCCCTGGTAATACGCTTCCAGAAGTTGATGTTGGCAAAGGCACCCTTATACACATCCCCTGATTAGAAAGTGTTTTAGCATCATATTTCATTTATTAGTTGAATATTTTTCCTTATTTCAAATGCGCTTCCGCGTGAGATGCAAGAGAATGTGAAACAAACGAACAAAAAAGTTACAATATAACAGAAGTTGAATGAATTATAATTCCACCTTATGTCCCAATTGGGAATACAATAAAAATGAATGAAATTTCCTACCATAAGGGTGGTGGGTACTAATGAAGAACGAAAAAAAAGTAAATATCAAATATCTGTACCTTCTCCGCGTACATGTGTATCGTCTAAGCTGCCTATCATATGTGGTATATGAGAACTGCGCCTCCTTAAATTATATTAAATCCAGTACCTATCTCCTTGTCGTTACTCATACTTGTATACAGCGCTTTCTAAGTGGTGGATTGGGATTGAAGTTGGGTTTGGGAAATTTTATGCTATTTTTGTCTATCCATTTGAAAAGAAACCTGCCTACCAGTGTCTGTGTCTACCTATCCCATACATTTCTCATTTTAATTGCATTTTTACGCGAGCTGTTATTAAAGACGAACAGCCCTCTAAAAACCATTTACCACCACCGTTACCGCCGTCGTGACACCCACTTTCAAGGTGCTTTCTTTTTAAGCTCCTCCATCTCGCTCAGACCATTAGACCCCATACCAATTCGGCAGAGTGGAATAGCTTTAGTGAAAGTATCTTAAAATGTATTTAAGAACCAGTGTATCTTTTAAGACTTTTAAAGTATCTTTGTGTGTTATATGTTTTGTAAAGGGGTAATTAACATTCACTTTCAAATGGGGTTGCAATAACACCACACCAGTACTGGCTTTAGTTGTCGTCCCCTTCTTATTCTTCTGGCTTGTGTCTGTTGAATTTTTTGGAGAAAATGTTTTTAATTAAAAGTCAAGTTGAAGAATTTTATTCATTAGAGCATGCAAAGTTGCTTAGACCTTTTTTTTTTTGGTTTTTTGTTTTTTGTTTAGTACCAGTCATGGGTTTGGTGTCTAGGGTGACTTTTGTGTAATTAGCATCTTTTTTTCTCTATTGCCTAACTGTAATTCGTCATAATTTCACTCTATAAATCATAAAACTGTGTTTTCATTACTTGTGCAGAATTATTTTCATTTGACGAAATAAACAAGGTTTTTGAATAAATTTGAATCAACACGCGAAGGTATAATGTTGGATTTTGTCATGAATTCATTATGAAAATGTGGTCCTTCGAACCGGATATTTTACACGGAAGGTCTGTTTTACGATTAGATTGGGTTAACTTATTCAACAGTAACTAGAAATTTGTGTTGACTAAGACTGCCTTTAGAAAATATGCAAACGATATGAAATTATTACATTATGTGAAATCTATGTACAATATAATATAAAATACTAGGGAAAATTATTGGTCTTTAGAAGAAACCGATACCATTTTGACATTGTATAACAACAACAACAGGAATATTACCATATACTAAAAGTAATTTCACCTTGTCGAGTTTTTATCTTCTCCAAATTTGTCACAATTCCTCAGAAGTGCATCGGGTATGAGTATGCGCGCGCGCTCATCCAATTGCCATAATACAACAGCTTTGAAACATAAACAACACTCTGCATGTACCTAAATATATACATAAATGTATGGTAAGAACTCTCATATGCGCTCACGTACTATTTCACGTACTTGTATGCCTTCCGAAGCATTAAACATACACATACGAGTACAGATATGAATAGTCGTAAATGTGCACAGCATCCGAGAATACGCGAATTTCAAAAGCCCAAATAGTCAACACTGTCTCCGTGTTTGCCATAGTGGTCTTGCACAATTGCACATGTACTCTCGCATTCTGGTCTATGAATATGTACCCACAGTCTTGGTTTCCGTAGTCTTTTGTGTGCACAGATAATTTAACTCACAAACATAATTCTTGCCTCTTACCTCTCTTCCCCCCAAGTTAGACTGCATAAATCTCTGGATTATTTCTCAATTTTGGTCAACCATTGATTTTACTATTCTAGTCTAGTTGGTTAGTACTCGTACACAACACGTATCTATGGATCTGTCAAGTTTTTTTTTTTTTTTTTTGCATGTTGCTTAGGTATGCATTTAATGTCATATTTATGGCGACATTAATGAAGATTACAGCAGTCAACATTTAGCACTGCATTAACTAATTAAATTGAAAAAGGAGACAGTAATCCTTCGTGTTATTGATTTATTTCAAATATTCTCTTTCATCATGGATACACCTTTTGCAGGCCAAATATCATTAAAATTATCAAAGTGGCCTGGGGTAGCTAATATTAAAAAAAAACTTGTTAAGTGCATGAGCATAATATTTTTTGTGCTACGCATTTATGGAGTGACTGCAGATATGAGTATCTCCTCATAAAATTTGCAACATAATGCACATAAAACATAAACATTATGCGAATTCAAATTACTGGTTATACTATAGACGAAGAAAAAGGCACATCGTAAGAAAAGTAGTCAATTTCTCCTCTTGCTGATGGCAGTATTGCCAGATTAAGTTGTGATAGTTGTCCTAAGAAAATTAATAATTAATATAGCTGTTAGAGTTTCTAAAACGGTCCCTCATATAAATAAGTAAATATATTTTTGTAGCAACATTATGAGTCGAAAGACCAACATACACATATTTATATATATTTCAATTCAATTGTTTGCTTAAAATGTAAAAAAATTTACTTAAATGAAAAAAATACTGAGACATGGAAATCCAACGGATCTTAGAATCATAGGCTCAGAAAACCACCCAAAAAATATACTCTTAGACTGATGATTAAAAGCCGGATCTTATCTTCTCCTTCGAGCTACATTTGTGGCTAAAAGCTCAACCATAATAGGCTGGAGCAAACTGAAGTTAATGTCAGAACTGGACGAAAAGTTTCATTAAGTAACTTCAAATGATCACCTTGCCTATAATAGGATTTTTAAAACGTATGCATCTATCAATTCAAGTTATAATTTGTATTGTGTTTTGTGTATGTGGATTTGTTAACAAAAATTATTTTCAGTCGTCGACGAAAAATTAATACAAATAATCGATTTCAAAACCCTCTATGCTGTGTTCTTTTTAATAATAATTCTTGTTAAAGGAATAAATTTACTTCTCTCGAGAAAAACTGATTTTTGTAATCGTAGATAGCAATCAGTTTGTTAGCTGTCAAATTTTCGTCCCAAGTGCGATCCAAAGCAAAAGTGAACGAAAATTCGATAAAAATGAGCAATCTGGCATTATTGGTGTAGGATACAAATCACCTGTATTCGCACATTTCCGTACCGATCCTTTCGCCAATTATGGGTCTGCTTTAAAATGTTATCAAATTTACGAAGAAAAAAGGAAGGAATATTTTTTATCATACATCTGGCAGTGCTCCACTAGGCCATCCTTTCTCTAGAAATGAAGAAGAAATAGTTGTCAGCGCAATGTCGCATCATTTCGTGTTCTATCAAAAGACTCGTCAACTATTTTTACGTCTCATAAAAATCCTTATTAATTGCCACTTAAACGATGAGCTGTGTGTAAGCAAATTCACTCATCCGCAAGTTGCGTAAAGATACCCAAGCGTAAAAGTGATATTCCACAATGACCTTTAAAGCATCTATGCATCTTCTTTGGCAATAACTTTTTCTTTTTGACCATAAGCAGCTGGTTGAATGCATTTACACCCTATGTCAGAAGTAAAAGATACAGGTTCTGTAGTATTTTAAATTTAGTTTTAACTTAAAAGCAGCTTAAGAGAAAAAAAAAAAAAAAACTATTCGTACCATCTCCTTTTGCTTGGTATCGTTAAATTTTTTTTTGTTTTTGTCTTTCTGTTTTCTTTTACTGATTATTTTAATTCGCACCGGTAACTGCGTGCAAGCGCAGATACTTCTCTTGACCATGCAACATACAACACACAGAAAGCCACAGATAAGAAAATGAACTCCGGCTAATATCTCTCTGTCTGCCAAATCCGTTTTTTTTCCGCGCGTTGCGCATACTCAACAAGTACGAGTCCGAGTACGAGTATCTGCTGTGTTACTTTTGGCTTGCATGCAAGATGCAACTTCTGGCTACTCCTGCTGTTGGCTGTGTTGGCTGCCGGTGATGTTGTTGTTAGCTGTTTGCTTCTACAGCTACAACGGATTAAGTTTGCGGTTCACAATTGTTGTGCCACTGCGATTGCCTACTTATAGATTTTTAACTTAACTCATTTCCCAGCCCCAAAAGCAGACGGACAGACCAGTAAGCAGTCTTAAGAAGTAGGAATACCCATACCCACTCTTAAGTGAGGCCGATGTACATATCTGCGCAAAGATATCGAAAATGATGCGAGTGTGAATGCATGTTGTAATTTAACCTTATGACATAGAGCAAAACATTAGTGTCTCCGAATGCAATATTTATCACCACCTCGTGAAGCTAATGGGACGACGAAGATGGGCTATGCGACGCAAAGACGACAGCTCGACAGCGCGACAACGACAACGATAAAAGCAGCCAGCCATCAAGCACAAACACAAGTACAGATACAAGCATCATCGGGCAGGCAAGATCACTTTTAGTGAGGATCTTAACTTTCTGACTGACTTTGTTCGATTCTGTTTGGGCTTTTTAATGCACAGTGGTGTCTGAGTCTGATGGCGCGTGATGATGTTCGAAAGAAAGTGTATATTTAGCGTTTTATCTAAATTTACTCGTACATATATACGTATAGTTTTTTTTATTGTTAAACGCGCAGGGATTTCCGTTCGATGTTGTTTTTTTTTTTTTTTTTGTTCATCATCTACTATTTCTCTGATTTTTCTTTATGGCTTTAGTCAAAGTTCAATTTCCGTAATCAGGTCATTAGAGCTTAAGCCAATAGAAAATATACTTCCTGATTTTATTATTAGATACATGTATTCGTTTTTTTTTTGTTTTTTAAATCTAAAGAAACATAATAAAAACGAAAAAATGTTTTATTGACACAGCAGCTGAATTCTTTATGAAACGTTTTTTTCGTCACTTGTAATATTTCGTGGGAACAATGAATTGTATTTTTTTAATTTATGACCTTTGTTCCTGATAATTATACATATTTACTTTGACGAAAGTTGTTCTTCAATAAAATTTATGAAGAAAACTGACTATTAATTAGCTGTTTTCATGCGACATTTGTTTATATAGGATTTTCCTGTCGTTAAAATCTTAAATAAATTTAACTGAAAGAAGATTTATCTGTATAAAAATTGTTGGTCCTTCGAACCGGATTCGAATATACAAACTATTTTCTGATTAAATTATTAATTAAGTTTTTCGGACAGAAAGAGAAAGAAAGATGGTTTGGCCTCAGTTGATATTTCGCTCCATGGGTGGCATCCAACATTTAATTATTAGTGTAAATTGACTTGGTGTTGTATTTAGGCAACTATTCATCTCACGAGATTTTAGTTACCTGAAAAAGGTTTTTCGGTCACGGCTGGTTTTAAACCCCGAACCGCCCGATTGAGAAATCAATACGCTACCACTTGAGCGATAGTCACCGTGGTGACCACGAATATATTTTTTCCATTATTTTAAATTTCGAAATTAGTTTTGGTTTTAAGCTGATACTGAAACATTAAGAGAAAACACTTTTCAGATGCTGAAAAACTTTATATACATATTTTTTATCATGTTTGTGGTTCGATTAGATGTACTCGTACATGGACGAATAAGGCAGAATTTCTTTAAGACTTTATTTTACATTATCTTTGAACTCATTGACCCTGTAATAGTAGATATTGTTAGAAAGTCTTGGCTAATTGCTTCGAGCTAAATAAATACGTAGAAAAGTAAAACGATCGTAGATGGATAATTTTTTCTTGTCTTGAAAAATCGCTAACATTAACATCTTAATACGTACAAACTTGAGAAAATTCGATTCTTAATCATCAATCTTTCACAAAAACAAAATCAGTATGGCACGTCATTTTTGCCTCATACTCCACAATGTTATGAGTGACAACTGCGATGCTGTTTTTATCAAACTCACATCAAAAAATGTACAATTTTCTATTGCCCCAAAGAGAAAGACTGAGAATCTATACATTAACAATTGGCTATATGTAGTGCACCGCAATTAAATCCGCAACATGTACACACGTACCCCTATCTAAATACTGCAATCTCGTTTCATTCTAAATGTGACTTTGGTATTTTTGGGTGAAATTGTGAAAATGTTAAAAGTCTAATCACTTTGTGCCTTGCACACCGAACTAAAACGACATACAATCACAATCAAAGGCGACAACTGCATAAGAGAAATAAAATTAAAACAAAAAAAAAAAGAATCGAATACTAAAACGATACTGAAAATGCACCTAATAGATACATTGCAAGTGATAAATGAATTGAAATTGAAATAGACGCCGTGTTGACGGCAATGGCAAATTGTTTGTGAGGATCGTTTAGGTGCGATTTTATTTTTTTTCCTCCTCTCTCTCTACTTTTTGTTGTTATTCGAAAAACGGTTGATCACGTTTTAGGTTTAACAAAAAATAAATAAATAAAATAGAAAATCAAAAAGAAAATTGAAAATACTTTAAGTTTCTCTGTTACGTTTAAATGTCGCGCAATCAATGTGATCTTTTTTTTTTCTCTTTAAACAATTTTCATTGTAAATTTTATTTTATTGTATGTACTTCTTTTTGAAATGAGCTCAGAGGCTAATCGATGTGTAATTTTTGTGCAATGAAATTTAATTTGCGTAGCTCAATGGGGTGAATGTAAATTTCATAATTTTCTCTTTTTAGCGAATAGATTTTCGTATATAAGCCTAATAAAAAGAATGAAAGCCTTATAAGCTAAACACATATGAATGTACATATGTATAATGATAAAAACAGAAATCAAGTTTAAGAAGGTCATTTTGCTCAATTCTACGGGAGGAGATACAGCCTAGAATCGACTCTGACAAATAGGGACCACATCACCTTAATGAACAGTTTTATTTGGAATGGTTTTTCTGAGGAGAATAGGTCTTAACAAATAAATTCGCTTTAAAGATAGTTTTTGTATGATTTTCTGATTTCTGAACATGCTTCTCTTTTCAATCATCAACACATAAGAGCGATCATTCCATCTTCCGTCACGATCCTTCGGTTATTTTTTCCTTGTGATTCTTAGTCATTGCATATTAATTTCTGGCGATCGTAATTCATATAAGGTGGGCATCATGGCAGAGACTACCCGTGGATACGTGTATCTTCGAATTCGTGTATTTGTCTTTAATTATCTTGATTTTTAGTCATAAGTACATATATGTATTTACTGACTTGTCTGGCTTTAAAGAAGACTATTCTTTTTTGCTGCCAAAAATACAAAAAAGCCTTGTCAGATATATATAGACCTATGTAGATAATCGTACATTCTGGACTGCATACGTCCTTGGCCACCAGTGATTAATTCGAATTCGAATTCGTGCTGCACGAAATAATCGAAATTAAATAATTGCATAGATTCTTAATAAAATACAAATATTTGTTTTTACTTGACCCTTTGTTCGGTTTGGGTTGTTGTTTAAGACCTATGGAGTTATTGGCATAGTTTCGTTTTTACAGAACCTGTATCCAGATGTTTTCAGCACTTTGCAAATTGCCCTTTTGCCGAGCACAGATGTTTGAATATTTAAATAGATACGTTCTGTGTGGATCATCTTCTGTTTGATTGATTGACCGATCTGATCACTGATCATCCTTAGAACGGTCATCCATAAGGGGTCATTTTAGGACCAGATGTTGAAAAGTCGCTACACGGAGATGACTATTCGTATCCATCTGATTGTGTATCTCCATGCCATTTATGTATAAGTAAAGGTTTCTTTGTATGCTTGTGAGTCTTTTTTTTTTGTTTTTTTCTTGATTCGATAGCAGTAAAAGGAAGCTTGAAATTGTTTGTAGCCAGTTGTTGCCAAAGTTGTGCGCGCGTTGTACAGAATTCCAAAGAGACCATAATAAGAAAAATTATGACAGATCACATGCCGAGAAGACAGAACTACCTACGGACGACATAATTAAAACATTACCTGAACGATCATTGTGTGGTGTTGTACGATCTTTCGCCGCTTGTTGCTGTTGCTCTTACTTTTAGTTTGTTGCTATTGGTTTTGCGGCTGATGCTATGTTCGGCAATGGATTGCTGTTGGTTGGACTCTGCTGTGTTGTTGGAGGGAAACTTGTCGCATCCACAGCATGTCCCCCATTGCAGCCGCTATATTATGGAATATTATGCGTCTACATGGATTTTTTTTCCATTTTGCATTTACAATATGGACTTCTGCTATACATATTTAGACGTTTTTAATTAAAAAAAAAAACAGAAATCGAAAATCAATTCTTACGAGATGTATTTATACGATTACGCATTTATGTATGTTTATACTCGTATTTATGTTTTTTTTTTATAGCTGTATCGCGTACAACGATCGGTTAGATACATGTGTCCATTTGTCATATTGCCGGCTCTCCTTGTAACACATATAAAAACAGATTCTGTATGTGACAATGTCTCTCTGCAAGTCATTTTGCAAATCTCCACGATGCAATCTTAACAATTTAATTAAAAATTTTTGCGAGAGTGCTGCCACTTAAATTGTGTGTCCTGGCTGTGCAATGAGTAAGAAATAAAAACAAAGCAAAATGTATCTGATGCCTGGGCCAGGGGTAGAGGCATATGTACAAGCAAGTACACATATACAAAACTTTGTATGCTGAATTTCAATTGAATCTAATAAAATAATTGTCTGAGTTGGCCAAATGGCAGCGAGTGCTATTTCTTGTTGCGGACAGATGGATATCAACAAAATGCAATTTTTTTTTCAGTTGCTGTTGTTGTTATTGTTGTTGCTGGCTGGTAGTCGGTCGTTCAGCGGTTATCTCGATGGGTTTTGCTTTTGAATGTGAATTTGAAATTCAAAGTGGACAATTTTTGTATACAAATTTAAATATGAGTGTACCTGGCCAAATGGCTTTAAAAAAGAACTCAATTGTAAAGGGCGATGGAGGGTTTAGAGGGGTGTTTAGTTGAATTTTCTGTTTGTTAACTTGGTCAGGTTTCTTGAAGATTAGATTGAATAGAAATACTGGATTGCATGCTAACAAATTGCATGCTCTTTGTTGAACTCTTCGGGTCACATTTTATTGTAGTAGTGCTTAACTTTTTTTTTCTTCTATTCGTTATCATTGTGGCAAGATAGTTTAGAAGAAACTTGTTGCTGACGGGATTTGACGGAATGATGGAAATTTTTTAGCAGCTGCACCAATTTTATGTATGGCTCAGTTGGAATTTTGATAAGACATAAACATTGCAAAACTGTTGTTGTTAAAGCAAATCTTTCTAAGGCCAGAGTTTTTTAGGGAAAAGCTTTGCAACATATGCGCTATAAAAAGCTACGGAATTGGTTGTCAAAACATTTCAAACCTGCAGCTTTACTGACTGTGTCATTTCATTGAAATAAAACTACCAACCGACTTTATTTTGCGAACTGAATGAACAACTTTGTTTTGCCTTATAGCAAATGTTACTTAAAAAGTTGTACTACCTACGTTCTACGACAGCAATCACCCATATGACAAAGCTCGCAGTGGATCTATAATACTTATCAAATCCCGCCTTAGCCTTCTTCTACGGAAGTGCTAGGAAGAAGATCTCCTATCAACATCTAATTGCCTTACTGAGTGGATCGAAGACATAACAATTCCTCAACTTTCAGCAGCCTTCGGAACAAGTTCTTAGTAGCTGGCGATTATAATACTAAACCCACCTACTGTAGTTCAAGACATACAACTCCTAAGGCAAACAACTTTGGTACGCGCTCATACAGAGTAATCTTAACTTCGTCTCTGCGGGTCAACCCACCTACTGGCCTACAGACCGACGAAGAATTTAGCACCTAATAGAATTTGATGATGATATGACCTTTCATCTGACCACTCACCTGTGGTTATCACACTGAAAAAATTAAGAAGTGTGGAACAAGGTGTCAAAAACCTCACAAGCAATTGGACAAACTAGTTTAAATATAGAAAATATATAAGCTCTCATCTCATCCTGCTAACTATGATGATGCAAGACATTCAACCAAACACTAACATTTGCTGCAAATTCCGCCACACCTGAAATTCCCAGAAAAAAGTCAAAAAATGCACGACCCTCTTCAGCTATGATTGAAGAATTGATCCGTGAGAAACCCAAGCTAAGACGAGAGTGGTGAAAGCACAGATCTCCTCTTACGAAACAAAAGCTGACAAAGGCGACGAAAACCTTCCAAACATTTTTGAAAGAGCAGAACGAGATATCTTGAGGACCTCTCACCAAATGTGACCAACCATCACTCACTTTGAAAACCGACGAAAAAAACAAAACCTCCAAAATAGTACGACCCACCAATCACACTACCAAATCGAAACTGGGGAAAATCGGCGATGAAAAGGAAACACTTTTGCAGAGTATATACGCAAAATCTTTACACCTAATTTATCGCAGTCCTACAAAAGCTTACAACTAAACATTTGCCTTAACATTTGCATAAACATTTTAAGAAGCAAGAGATGTATCATGCTCTAAAAAATGGAACAAACCCCAAGATGGCACCAGGTTATGACCAAATTCCAGGGAAAAATAGAACCCCAGAAGTAGCAATTGAGCTCAATTGAGTTCAACTTTTGAACTTAGGCCACTATCCCCAACCTTGGAAGATGTCGAAGATAATCATGATCCCGAAGGTCGGCAAGAATCCTACTCTTGTATCGTCTTATCGATCAATAAGTCTTGGAGAAACTACATGTTGGGGAAATAACTCCGTTCTTAGAAAAGGAAGAAATAATACCCAATCACCAATGCGGATTCAGAGCTAAGCATGGCGGGATTGGAAAAGTCTACAGGATTGTAACAGAGGCTAGAAGAGCTTTATATAAAAGAGGTTATATCTTGAGGTTGCACACGCATTCGAAGAAATTTGTCATCCTGGGCTCATCCATAAAATAAATAAACGCTACAGAATTTGCACAAAATCTTAAAATACCTGTTAAACAAGGATAAATTACAAGTCGTTCACAAATAAAGACCATCGTATAAGAGCGGGTTTCTCCAAGGATCCCAAATGAGATTCCCATATCTTCAACAAATATATAAATTCGCATCGCACTCTGGTCAAAAATGAACAAGATGAAAAACACTCATATAACTTTTGAGGAACCTATGGCATACAGTTCTGAAGCTCAGCGTATACAATTTAGAACTCCTACAATGATCCCAGCTCAGAACATATTAATAACAATCATGAGGGCACCATGATAATTTAGAAACTCCATAATGCATAGAGACCTGAGCATCCCAACCGTCGCTGAAGCAATCAACATCCTAAAACTGAAATACACCTTGAAACTCAATTATCATCCATACCCCATATTAATGAATTATTACACCAACATGAGCCATATAGGCTCAAAAGATTTAAAAGCATAATAGTAAAACATCGACCAAAGACAATGTGTAGCTCTAGCTAAATCACATTGTACTGAACTTAGGCTTAATAAATACAATAAGTATAAAAAAAATGCAAACATGTCGACAAAAGATCTAGCTTCCGACGTAGCGCAAAGTTTGACCCCAGTCAATGTATCTACCGCTATGGCCTTTCGATCGGCAGCTACTACAAAGGACATTGGCAACACCATCAAGCAATATCCGCGAAGAAGTATCTGCTGGAATCCTATTTGAATACGAATACCTGTACGTCGGTAAATCATAGCAGATGGCTTAAGTCTCGCCAGTTCATCTGGTTGAAAACTAGCGAGCGGTGGATGGGATACCGATATAGTCATATGCATACATACATGTGGACGGTCAAGTTGTGAAAAAATCCTTAGTAAATTCGGCACTTAGGCAGTAAAAGGTTATCGTCTATCTCTGAACAAGGTAGCTGCATAGTGTACTCTTAGCATTTAGGTTCAAAATAATTATGGCATCGGAGGGAATTATAAGATATTGGAAACTTCTTTCCTGACCAACGCAGTATTTAAAGTGGACAGATGATCCAGTCTGATCTACTGCAAAAGAGCTAGACTTTCATGGTAGAACCCCAATCAAGAAAGATAGTAAGATCTTCAGACATCTGAACTGGCATCGCTGAGCATTCTACGTGAATAAATTGATAGATAAAGCTATCAAAGTATCAACTCCTGTTCAGACTAAATCGCTGCTCTTATATATTAGGAATGTATACTTGAACCTAGAAGATTGCTCTAAAATAATATCATAAATTTTCCACCAAAAGTGGCTAGTGCTCTGATTAGGAAGGATACGTCGACCTAAGTGTCCAAGTCCAGACTTATAATCACAGGGCGGAAAGTTTAGAATAAATATTTCTAGTTTGTAGAAAACATTTTATATCAAAGGTATTTGTATTTTTTTTTTCAAGTTTTCATATCTGGATAGAAGAAAATGAGGTGGGATATTCCTTCACTTTTATCTACAAATACTTGCTGCCAAACTGTTGCCATGATTTGATCGTTCGTCCAACTATCTTTGCATTCTATCGGCATATCACTGGAAAGTAAATATTTCTCTTTTAATGTGTAATTTTTACAAGTAAATGACTCGCACCATGCAAATTTTTCTTTTATTTTTAGACCAAAATTTCTCCGCACTCATATATCCTTCCGATCACAAGGCTCAAACATTATTTTAAGTATTACGTCACAGGCCTTATGAAAACATACCCCTTAAGTGCTCTGTTTTTGGCTAAAAATACCCTCTTTCGGTTGAAATTCATTCCACCAGCAAATGACATAAAGCCATTTGCAGAAGGAAAAAAGGGAAACTCATCCCCCAATTCCCAATCCAAATTTTCTAGCCCACAAACAGAAACGCACACACAGAAGCAATATTCCATTCATACTCGTATAGCCAAAAATTTCCGTAAGATAGTAATTTGACTGATGACTTCTATTCGGTGACGGGGTTAACTTGTGTCATGCGATTTTATCGCATATTTTTCGGTTTTGTTTCCGGTAGGCTTGGTTTTTCGCTTTTCAGCTTTTCAGCTTTTCGTTGTCCTTATACATCCACTCACAGTCACATAGGCATTCTGTAAGGACACAAGGACATTAGAACTCCACCCGCAGGGTAACATTAGAAACACAATCCAATTTCATTTCCGGACTCGTATTCGCAGTTGGATTCGACAAACTCTGGCTCACAATGACGAATGTGTAAGGTTTTGATTAACATTTTCTTTCCGACTGGAGTAGAGAGAGGGCAATGAAGAGATAGAAAGAATCTTTATCTAAAGTTCATTTGTAACTTTTTTTGGTAATAGAACACAAGTGTGGAATGAGGCTTAGGCTACAGGGGGTGATGATGAAACCAGTTAGATAAAAGTGTTACATGCCTTATATAACCCCTTTTATTGAATGCTTTCTTCCAACTGACGCAAACTGTTCCTATACGTAAGTGACAGTGTTGCCAGTCTTCCGAGCCAAAATTTCCCTCTTCAATAACAGAAATAATATTTTCTCTACAACTCATTTTAAGACTGGCCAAAAGATTTATTTTGGGATTCAAAAGGATTAGTTAGAGACTGCAATCAGTATATGATACAGTCAGATACAAATTTATTGTCAGTTTACAACGAATCATTTACTCGTTGGTGGTGATACCATATAATATAAACGATGAACTGTTGATGAACGATGTCTAGCAGTATTTAAGTAGTAGTTATCTGATCAATACTTGATCCATAATGTTTCAGTAATTTCATACAAAAATAAGAAAAAAAATATAAATACAAATTTCTCTCAAACTAAACGCACTGCATCACTCTGAAATTTCGATATCTCGCTTAATCCCTAAGCAGAATTGTTCTTCTATTTCTGATAGATAAAAATAAAACAAATGAAAACACCTTTGGGGATAACCCTTAAGGACCAACCCCTCTCGAACTGACGGTTAAACTGAAATTTGATGGTTTTTATTTGATTATTCTGCAATTAGATCTGTGTTGTACGGCTGGTACTGTAAGACAGTAGCGTGTGTCTAAGAACGCCCTTGTTCTTTTTTTTGAAAAGGGTAAAATTATTATTGCCTCACACTTGACTTTAGATAAGGGATGACACGGAATGGTCGTAGATGGCTACATAAAAACAGTTTTTGATTATTAAATCACCAGTAAAAATTCACAGAATTCTAATGAGTTAAGTGGAGTAAATGGATTCACAATTCACCATTTTGCCGGGTCTACAGCCTGAGCTGAGATAATTTTAACGACACCGACGATGGATAGAATTCGTTAGAAAAGGGTTGAAATTTTGAAATTTGAATCTTTTTTGTTTTCCACTCTCTATCAACCAGTCGTTTCAGACATTGTTGAAGGTGGAATTCTCCCCTATTATATTGTACATGGGCGAGAGATGTCGAAAATTAGATAAGTCCAAATTGGATTTGCGTTTCTCGCGAGAATTTCCTAACGTAGAAAGTAGCGACGGCAGCGGCGGCGTAGTGGCGAAAAATATTGAAAATTGTTGAATTATGAGGAATTTGCATAATTAAAATTAAATCTGAAGACCATATAAAACCATAGGAAAGCGAAAATGGAAACGTTCTCAGTCTTTGTGGGCGTGAAGGACTCATGAATATTATGAGTGTAATGGGTAAAATTAGATTTACACGAACCTGTTTGGGTGGTTGGTAGGTAGGTTGGTAACGTAGTTACTTTTTGCCCTGTTCGAAGGTGGGATTGGTTGAGCCATACGTGTTTGGAATTTATTCGTCTCAGAATGATCTTCAAATGAAAAAATTGTTTGAAAATACATATATGCATATGTAAATGTGTCTACATGGTTTTGTTTCATTGACTTATATGTGTTCCCTTCCTTTAAGCTTTTGCGTCTAGAAGGTCTAAATAAGTATCAGAATTACATGACACTGCTGTAATGGGTGACTACCTCCAATATAGCCATTTAATTTCCCTACAAGACTCATTTATGTAAGTTTTATTCCGAAATAATACTTAGTTAGGAAATTTAAGGTCTCTATATATGCTGAAGCCTTACAGTTATAAGCATATGTACATATATGTAAGTGCATCTTTTGGGAATAAATCATTTATTAGAAAAGCTAGGTTTATTGTAAATCCTTCATGCTTTGCACCAGAAGGTTAAATCCATGCATGAATTCTCTTTATCTCAGTATATGTTACATATATAAAGGGTTTTCCAATAGGGACTTGACAAATATGAATTTAACTTGTGAACGCACTCTTTCACTAATCCTCAAACTGTCACTGTCAATTTATTCAGTAAACTCAACATTCTCATCGTGGCAAAGTACACGAACGAGTAACGTCTGCAAATTATAAAAATTTTCTACCGAAATTCGGAGTCGGTGACTGCAACTTTAAGAGCATTAACTCCAATTTTCGGTCGTAATTCTCGCCCTAGTAGACAAGCAATAACAAGTTTAGTGCAAAAATTTGAGTCTACATATTCGTTGTGTGATGTTGCCGTGTCAGTAAGACAACGGGTTGGTCGAAGTGTCGAAAATATCGCTGCCGTTCAGACGTCCGTAACAAACGATCCAAATCAGTCAATTCCACGGCATTCTTAAGAATTGGGCATCGCTCAGACCACATTATGGCGTTTTTTGTGTAAGGATCTTGGTTAAACACCCATACAAGATCAAGCTGACTCAAGAATTGAAGCCGATGGACCATTTGAAGCGACGTACGTTCTCCGATTGGGTTCTGGAGAAGATGCGCCAAGATGATGAATTTCATTGCAAAATCATCTTCAGTGACGAAGCTCATTTTTGGCTCAATGGGTTCGTAAATAAGCAAAATATGCGTTATTGGTCGGGTGAAAATCCACATGTGCCTCATGAATCACCACTTCATCCACAAAAATTAACTGTTTGGTGCGGTTTGCATGCCGGCGGCGTTATTGGGCCATATTTTTTCGTCGACGATAGCGATCATCACGTTACTGTGAATGGTCAGCGTTATCGCGCCATGATCACCGATTATTTTTGGCCCGAATTGGAAGATATGGATTTGGACGACATGTGGTTTCAACAGGATGATGCCACAAGCCACACAGCACACGCTACAATCGATTTATTGAAGAGTAATTATGGTGAGCGTGCTATCTCAAGAAATGGACCAGTCTATTGGCCGCCTCGTTCGTGTGATTTAACGCCGCTTGACTTTTTTCTGTGGGGCTACGTTAAGTCATTGGTTTATGTCAACACGTCGATGACGTTGGAAGAGCTCAGAGCCAACATTGAACGTGAAATAGCGGCCGTCTCGGCCGAAATCTGTGGCCCAGTCGTTGAAAATTGGGTCCAACGAACTGACCGCTGCAAACGTGCCCGCGGTGGCCATATGAACGAAATCGAGTTCCACTCATAAATGTTTTGATTGTACTTCAAAACTTTTTTTGAAATATCTCAAATGGTTTGCGTTTTATTTAAAGAAGAAAAGATGTCAAGTCCTTATTGGAAAACCCTATACATATGTATGTTGATTTCGGTACTATAGTCCTATTAGGGAATACTTATCTGGCATTCCACCAAGTGACGTCCATTTGACTAAGTGGTTCAGCTTTCTCCTTAATTCTGCTATGTTTCGCTGTTCGTATTTGTAAGACTTTGGTGTATTTATTGTGGATTTCCTTTAGTCCTTCCAAAAAAATAGAGCCATCACCATATGCTTGGAATTTTATAGTAACAACTAACCACTCGTGGTCAAGGAAATGGCATTTTGTGTATTCATGTCCGTTTTATCAATCATATCGTTGTAAAGCTTCTTGCTGTCTAACGGAAAATCAATAAATCGGGACCAGATCTCGATAATGTAATAATTTGGAAGCGGTTTACTTGTTCGGTACTAAGAATTATTGCAGGTGCTCTCTATAGAAAAACTCTAAAATGACAGCTGGTTTGATGCGTCCAAGTTCGATGTCAGGCTTCTTGGCTTGGAACCGCTATGGGGTTGTCCAATTGAAAATTGAATTGGATTTGTTGCAAGGTATCAAGGTATGTTGTCATACTCTAGGTCAAAATTGCCATTTCTAAACTTCGCAAATCAAACCAGACAATACTTGAACTCACTGGAAACAAACTTTGCATAGACTGGCTATTCTGGTTTTCCGGAACTAAAACAATAAAATATGCCGAATATCCTCTTCCCATATATCTATTTCGAAATACATATGTTACAAACTGATAGTTGCCTGACCTCTTGGGCGAATTCTTTACAGTTTCAGCTTAATTTTCTTCAAGATGTGCCTAGCAATCGTCATAGCAACATGAGATGCATTTCTATTATTACATCATATTGCGTTATATCTTTATTCAAAAGGTACAGTACTCAAATTTTTCAACTCATGAATATGCTGTAATCCATATGGTTCATTCTAATCTAACCAAAAACCATTGTGTCCTTCTGAAAAAAAATCAGCGATCATTTGGAAATCTTTAGCGTTGCTCATTTCTGCCCAGGAAATTATTTTTTGCCATGTAAGTGACCAATGTTCTATCGTGATTCGTCATGTATATGTGAGCGCTAGCAAGGGATGTATAAAAAATAGATACTCGTACATCATCCAAATATTGCCAACATTAATAGATAACTCCCAAAATGTTTAGCTTTTGGCAATACACTTATTTGTGAATATGGGTAATAAAGGATGTGCTGGTCCCTAAGGAACAAGCATACAGGAATGCATTGTTGGTTCGTTCTATGGCTACAAGTTCCATTTTGCATTTCAGGGTTTCAATTGATATATTTATATAGTTGTGCGTGTTACTGCTACTTTTGTGTGCAAATATCAGCAAATATCTTCTCGGTGGGATTCGCAGACTTTGCTTAGAGTTTGCACCTCTATTGAATTGATGGTTTCACTTGCTAAAACTTTTATGGCTACTTGACCGAGGAGTGAGTGATTCTCTGTCCAGACTGCATTGAAGTCTTTCAGATATCCCGGGGCTATTGGAACTTTGGATAGAACTCTTCTTAATCCAGCTGATTCGTTGGTACTTTCTAATGTACTTGGGCAAAAAAGAGCCCAAGATTGTTTCTTGGCGATTCTTATATTCTTCGTTTAGGAGTTGAGTTCGGACCTATATTTGGTCCAATCCTCCTCACTTCTACACAGTGTATTTGGCTTTTCTATGAAGTTATCTGACCTCAGTTCTGTGTGTTTTTAGTTCACTTGTCCAACAAGGGGGTTTGGATGGCTTGCGATGATTAGAGGAGGGACAGTTCTTAATGAAAACCTTCCTTAGGTTTGATGTTACATGGTTTACTGCAGAGTCAACGGAAAAGCGATCGGGAAGGTACATCTTTGTGGGTGATTCTATGTGTTCGCTTATTCAATTGGAGTATGCCATACAGTTAGCTTTCATAGAATTTCGGAATTTGATTTGTATGGTCGGATCACTGACTGTAGTGAAGAGAATTCTAAGGTGATCCGAGAAGGATTCCTTAGTAGATACTCTCCGGTGTTGACATATGTATGTTTAAGCATGCATATTTGTAATTGTTAAGTCGAGAATTTCTTTTCTATGTTTTGTATGAAAAGTGGGGCGATTTCCCCTGTTACACACAACAAATTTGGAAGAAATAATTAATTCAAAAATTAACTCACCCCTAACGTTGACGACCGTACTTTCCCCATTGCATTGGGATCGCAGCCGACTAACAGACCAACGTTTCTTGATTCGGCGTATGTCACCAGTTTACGAACCGCTGTTGGTGGAGGGTCGTTTTCTGCGTGTATCATGTAAGCTGAGATTAGAATGACATTCTTCACTTTGTTTTGTAAGCTTGCTGCCATCACATCTATGTACATCGCTGTATCTAAACAAAAAGAGAATATTAAGTGATATTTTGGTCAGAATTCAGCTTCTGATTTCGCCTGTATGTTTTCGACAGAAACGATCGTATTCTTTGGACTTTAATTCTTGTAACTTGTGTCCAAGTACCCACGATTATTGGATTAATGCCACTTCAATGTTCGCGTCGATCATGAAGAGTATCAGATCAAAAGTTGCAGCATTCTAGTGCTGCAAGTTAATTTGCACCACTTGCAGCTTTCTCGACGCTTTTGCCCTCATCCGGTATTTTACTGTAGGATTTGCACAGTCTGCCTGTCTACGGCAAATTGCAGAACATTTCCTTTATTCCTGTAGCTCTTTCCAAAATTGAGTAATGCCCATTCTTTTACGATATTGGCTACTTCGTGAATTGTAGAATAGAATCATTTCACTGAAAGTCGCGAGGTTGACAGGCGGTTCACCTTAGCAAACTTGACTTAAATGTTGATTTGTCAGCCTGTACGGCTTGGGCTGATTTTTGATGAGTGGGGTTCACCATCGTAAATTAGGGTAAGACGAGATTACTACAAATCTCGCTTGTACATCTGAAGGAGCTCGTTCGCGACTGGTTTAACTCTCAGCGTTGCATTCTAATGCACAGTTTCATGCATTTAATGCGCCACCATTAAAGTCAGGTATCTCATCCGATGGACAGGGGACATGTCGTAAGGCTTAAACTATTGAGAAGTTTAGGAATCTTGCAGTCTTTCATCCTAGCCTTAGCGAACTAGGGTCTTACAATAGCGCATGACAGCTGTAATAATTATTTCAGCCTGGCACCTATATGGAGGGCTAGGACGAGGATTTCTGTCAGCCCTAGATGAGGTTTGGGCCGTCTTTTATATTTCTGGGTTCTAGCCACACACCTCCTTCATGTCTATTGTAATGCAATTTTATTTTATGCTATAACTATCTAGCCTAAATTAGATTCGCTATTTACTTGGATCCGGAAGTTGATTTCCTTGTAACCACGCCAAAATTTTGAACTATTTGGTGTCTTACCCGGTTCGAGAATTCGTAATCAATCAAATAGAAAAAACTGGTATTGTAGACAATTTCTTTACTCTAAAGTACTAATAGTAACAAATTTCTTCTAGACGAATTGTTGCTAGATATATGTATTCTTGGCCATCTGTTTCAAGCAATAAAAGCTGTCGCTTAGTTTTAAGACTTTTTGCAGGATGCAATTATCTCTAAAATTATAGCGAGATAATGACTAAAGATATCAGCCAATTAAAAGACATTCCAACTTTTGTCTAAGTACGATCTTAAAGTCTAATAGATCTCCACATTTACGTCGTCTATCGCACAGTTCCACCAATGGTTCTGATGAAGAACTATTAATTCGAAATTGCCTTAAACGTAACTAAATCCAAAAAAAAAAGAAATGCTAAGCGAAATTTTATTTTTCTTCTCATCACAGCTGGATACAAAAATCTTTGTCCTCATCAGTCCCTACCAAATCGAAATGTCCTCCCTTTTTTCCAGGGAAAAACTTCGGTAAACACATTGAAAGAGGGAGGGATATTCGGTTACGAATTCAATGCGCATGCGCAGCAGGACTTCGATTGCTCACTTTCAATGTATTTTTTCCCTTTTTTTTATGATTCCTCGCTTAAGAGAGAAGTTAATTGCTTTGTAAGACCTCCAGGTAGGTTTACTGTTTTTTTTTTCTCTTTTTGAAATGAAATTTTGCAAAAATTGCAATATCTTGTTACCTAAGTCTGGTTCCAAATCCAGACGGATGTCGTGAACAATTGATTATTTGTTTTGGCATCGTCACAGTTTGCCTTCACGGCGGGAAACGAATACCAGAGGGAACCTTTTTCCGAACAGAAATTGTCAAATTTCCAAAAAAAAAAGAAAAAAAGATACGAGCAATTTTGCCTTAGTTGATTTTTAGGTTCGCTTAAACATTTTCTTTAAGTACGGTAGGTGGTGGCAAAGGTATCGAGGGTGTGAGAAATCATTAAAAAGAATTAACTTCGGTGCAGGTGATTTAAATTAGATTTTTGTTTTGTCACTGGTATGCTTATGAACAGCAATACAAGACAAAAAAATTATAATAAATTCTCTAAAATGCATTGAATGTGAGTGCAATTAAAATAACCGAGCAAAACACCAATTAATAAACGCTCGTTTGCTTGTGACACACAGATCAATTAGAAGAATTCCTTTTCGTCGACCTTCTCCATTTCCTTCACTGCATTGCTGAATTTAATTGAATTCAAAATTGTAAAAAAAATTAAAAAAAACTGGAGAGAAGCATTTAGCAATAAATGAGAAGAATCTGAGGAATATTAATGCTTTGTAATGAAGAAATCAATTAAGCGATAAAGCTTCTCGCGAAAAGTATCTTTTAATCATTTGTCAGGGTTGATATTAACATCATAAAGATGCATAAAAACTGCAAAGTGTAATGATACCATATAAAGTTGAAGGCATAACACGATTTTTTCAATTTCTTTTTTTTTAATATTAAAGTATCATTTTTCTAATCGCATTATGAAACATCATGACACTATAGGCTTGAAAGAAATCTACGTGTATCACGTTATGCATAAGATGGTGTTGGCAGTAATTAGATTGCATAAATTTCAATAATTGAATTTATTCTTCATGTAGATACTGAAAAGATGCAGTGAAAAATGTTTGAACCTAGAATAAAACATAATAGCAATGAGTTGTTCTTGGAAAACAATTAGCATTATGTGCGGTATGCAATGCATACAGTCTCCCTTGAACAAGAATTTGTTTTATTCTGAACTCAATTTTAATTTGCAATTTTATTCCGCACTTTTTGTTTTTGCTCTGTTGGGCACTCTCAGACTCTTTTCTTAAGCTCGTATTCAGCACACAAAGAGTGGAAATATTCATCTTTAGCAAGGCTTACATTGTACGATTTTATTTCAGTCTGGGTGAATCACCTAATTTTATTTCGAAATTGACGTCACCACACACCTACAATGGCATTGGGAATAAGATTTTGTGGGAAACTTTAACTGCAGGTCTGCAGCGTTCTTGACCGAGCGATTGGATGGTTCTGATACGTATGAATTTTTCCCTGTTGGTATCCCATCTGCAAAGGCCGTTGTCTTCTTTGGCAAAAGGTTGAACAAATTACCAATCTTACACAGCCTTTTATAAAGATTCACGGCCTTTCCTAAGATAATTTTTAAAATCTGGAAACCGCTTTAAAATGTACAGACCACGCTACAGCTGAAATGAAAGAGACTTCGCCTACATAGAGGTTATATGTAGCATATCTTGTCCTATGTCCTGTTTTCTCCAATACATCTTAGACTTCTGCCACTTATCCAATGTATTTTCAATTTATCTTCAAATGTTCTTCGCCATTCACCAGACGCATTTTGTAATTTGTTGCTAGCGGGAGAATGAAATTCAAGAAGTGCTGAAAATATTGAGGCTGTAAATGCATCTGTTAACAGCGACCCAAACCAATACATTCCACGCGGTTCGCAGGAATTGGGCATCACTCAAATATCATTGTAGAAATTTGCGAAAGGATCTCGGCCTACACCCGTATAAGATCAAATTTACTCAAGAACTGAAGCCAGATGACCATTTGGAGCATCGAACTTTCTCAAATTGGTCTCTGAAAATGGTAGCAACCTATTCGGAATACTATTGCATATGCTTCATATGACGTCAATATATCTACAAAAAATGACTATTTGAAGTGGTTTTCATGACGGCGGTGGCGTCATCGGGCCGTATTTATTCGTTGGTGATGATGGCCACCACGTTACATGTGTAACAATATTTTGGTGAGATGTAGTCTCAACAGGGCGACGCCAAACACAGCGGGCCAAACAATAAAGCTATCGAACTCAAAATTTGGTGAGCGTGTTATCTCAAGAAATGGACTAGTCAACTGGCCGCCTCGCTCGTGCGATTTGAGACTTCTAGACTTTTTTCTTTGCGGCTACTTCAAGTCATAAGTCTATGTAAACAAGCTAGAGACGTTAGACGGGTTCAGAGCCAATATTGAAAGCGAAATTGCCGGAATATCGGCCGAAATGCATAGAAGAGTGGTCGAAAATTGGATCAAAATTCGATCACTGCAAGCGCGCTCATGATAGACATACGAATGAAGTTGAGTTCCATACGTAATGGTATAAGATGCATTTTTTTTTCGATATACTAAATAGTTTGTGTATAGTCCTTAAAAACCGATAGAAGCTACTGCTCTGATGGGTTGTTTTCAGGTGAAGCTGTTCGTTTGAGATATAGTTTGGGCAACAAACTATACAAGGCGATGAGTAGACATCTGTTTACAGCCGTCCGTTGCGTTTAACATGCAACCTTACACCTTCAAACCTTCAAACACAGTCTTAACAATAACACTAATTTCGCTAAGAATGATCTTTCTGCAAATAAACTTACGACATGAACTTCTGATTTACACTGCCGCGGTTGGAATTTCTGGATTACTAGAAATGACATTATCGCGGTTTAAGATCAGATCTTTCTACCTCTAAGACTCCTGCGATTAGATCTTTGAAAAGAACGCTTTTTAGTCCATTCACCATAACTGTCTTTTATTCCAGTTACTGAAGAGTACTCAGCAGCATTTCATTATCTTATTTCCTGCAATCAAAGATGTCAATGTCAATACCACATTATTTTCCCCTGAAATGGAAGAAATCTGCAATTCTGCTGTCGTCTCCTCGTCAGTGAGGCATATTTCCATCTGCTATCCAAACAGATAGGGCAACAACTTATAGTAGAAAAATTGTATTTGAGAAATCGAATAATAACTACGAATACGAGTATATTTACATCTGTAGAAAAGGCCGCATGTACATTAGTTGGCCCGAGCACAAAGCTAAAGTGGCCCTATTGGTTAATTTAGACAAAGCTGAGGATTGGTCATCTTACAGGTACTCGTAGTTCCGTTTATCAGTTGTTAGTGAGTGTTTTGTCTTGATTGATGCCAGACGAAGTTTCCAAAGTTGTCTTCATAGTTAGTAATGCTATGTTAAGCATTGTACTGCTTAAGTTAATTATATGGTTTAGAATTTATTGTATTTGCCTAACATGTTTATTGTATATTAAAGTCTCGAAACTTACTCTTTCTTTTTCTTTTTGTATTGGGCCCAGATCTCTTACGTAGTAGTTGACGAATATACCCCGTGTGCCATGCCGATAAGTGAGGAATGGATAAACCTTAAAAAATACAAAACATCGAGTAAAGCAAATAAGTATGTACATACATTTGTACGTACGAATATAGGTATCTATACTAAAAACCAATTCTGAGCTGCATTTAAAAAGAAAATACCTACCTTCTCCCACCACAATTCCTGCGTTGTTACTCATTCCACGTAGCAGATACGATTTTCTTATCCAGTAAATCCCTTATCTGCAAAATAAACTAATCTTTAAGTAAAATATTTAGATCGTGTCTTTGACACAGCAATACACATATGTTAATGGGATAATCCTTCAAATTGTCTTGCTTATTGGGGGCAAGTATCTAAGTATCTTTAAAGAAACGAAAGTATATGCATCGTATAGATGTAGAACGCATCCTAAAGAATTAATCGTATAATTAATTTGATGCATGTATGCAAAGTATTTCGTGTTACATGTCATACCAAAAACTTATCAGATCTTTTCGTCGCCTTAGTACTTGCACAACACATCGTCTTACGTAGCCATCGTCATCATAGTTGTCGTCGTCGTCGTTGTTGTTGTTGTCATAGTACTGTATTCAAAGTTGAAACCGTCGCAAGTATAGCCAACGTCCACAACGTCTTCGCATGTCGTCGCCACAACGCAAATGCAATTTAAATGAAACAAATTGAAATAAAGAAAAAAGTAGAAAAAATAAAATAAAATAGATACTTGTACATAGATGAATACCAAGTACAATCCCTTCCTTCATTTATATGGTCGAGAATAGGGTGAAAAATGCATGTTAACCATGAATGTGTATCTTTAACTTAAGTCACGATAAAAAAACCCTCTCCGACCAACTCCCTATAATCATCGCAAATCTTTCGAAATCTTATTTAGAATTCGCTCAACTAGATTTTAAGTTTCACTTAGCCCCACCAGCATCCGCAAACACCCTTTTACAGCTTCACCTTATGCAAATGTTGTACGAGTATGTGTGCACATTCTAGACGGATAAATTGGATCTTATAGAGATTATCTCTACGCAAAAGTGACATCTTAGAAATGTGCATGTGCATGCTTCTCTTTAGCGCATGTACGAGTACTCACATCTTATCCGAATCTCAATCAATCTACTATTTCCTTATAATCAAAATGGAAATGATTATAATTACAATTTTCAACATGTTACCACATATGTACATATATATGTACCTATGTCCATGCGTACTCTTATATAGACGTACATACTCGTATCTGTCTTTGTTTAAGAATGCGTCAGTGAATAATCGTGTCGCTCATCAAAAGCGCACTAATTAGGTAATGACGGGAGATAGGAGTCGTCCCTATCTTATCTTTAAATGCCGCTTTTCAAAAAACACACAAATTTGAAATCAATTCAACCTGCTACCGAAACAGAAGCTTTTTTGTGTTCTGCAACATGGCAAACATTACGCCATGTTTACAAGGGAAAATCCATGTTCATCCACTTACCGACGACGTTGTCTTTGTTGTAAATTTTAACTAATAACAAATCTAAGTCATGTTAGTCATAGTCATACGAGAACTATACCAGCGCTGAGGTTTTTTTTTCTTATATTTTTGTTCTCTTACAAAAAAAAAAAAAAAAAAACAACAACAACATAGAAACAGATAAAAATCACAGAACTTAGAGCACGCTGATAAGGCGCCTCAATGCGTTTACCTCTGCGGTATACTGTCGTATGTCTACACAATGTTTTTTTTCTTTACACGGAAGCCTACAAAACGATAAGAAAATTCTTATCACATAAATACGTGTAATTGTTGGATAGCTACATAGAAAAGTTTTGATTATCACTATCATGTGTGGAAAAGCAAAATAAAAAAAATATTAAGTAAATTTTTTAAGCAACGAAGTCTTATTGTAAGAATTTTTTGGTCTTCAGTTTTATCTATGTTTTAATAATTCCCCTAAATAAACTCAAAACATACGTAGATAACGAAAGTAAAACTGCTTCCAGAGTTTTCGTTGTTTTCTTTAGGGTTTACCAAGTGCACATGCTTCAGGTGAGGCTTAGTAGTAACGGCAGTGGCGATAGATAATTTTTAGTTCTCTGTGATTTTCTGATGTTGCGAAACATGTTGCAACTGAATTGTACAAAAATTTGAAATATTCCGCAACATTGGTATCTTGATCTATTTTCGATTAGAAGCGTACCTCGCTCAGAACATGCCTCGACTTTGTTACATGTTACACATCCTTCGCAATTATATGAAAGCAACCTTGAGTTACATATTGCTTACAAAATGAAATGCTTATCCTCCTTGAATTAGGTTTCATTACAAAGGTACAAAGCCGACCAGAAAGAAGCCTATTTGGCTTCATATTTAATATAGCGGTGTTTGTCGATACCAGCTGTGGTCTTTTCTAGTTTGATCTCAGTCATGATACATTTCTCAGTAAAAGTCAGTACCTGATATTGGAAGAAATATCAAAATACACATCTTATTAAGTTTACATACATACTTGAGTTTAGATTGTATGCTGTTATGCTTTACTTGGAATCATATAGCCTGCAGATTTGATAAAGGCTCATTGTGAAGCAACATGTTACTAATAAATTCCTACAAGTTTTTTTTCTTTTAAATATTACGCAAATTTGCCTGTATAAATGTACAATAACTCTAAGGCCGTTGGAATTCAGTTCACGATAACTGGTAGCATTTGCTCATAAATTTAAAAAAAAGTAATTTTCACTCCTCTCCTTATCGATAGAAAAAACAAAACGAATACAAAAATACATTTCCCACAATAGAACGTCAAAAATCAATTAAATGGAAATGAAAATACTTGTAGCACTTCAAGATACATAAGAAAACATTATCCAAATCCCATAAATACATCAAACAACACAACCGGCTAAAATATAAAGAGACTTCTCTCAACTGACCGGATAATAACCATCCGTCCAAACCAACCAAGTCTGTCCCGGGTTCCATCTACTTAACGTGAACTTAATATCAAATTTCATATTAAATCCACTTTAATCCATTTTTTTTCCAACATTTTTGTTGGTCTTTTTTTCGGGCCAAATCAAAGTGTGAACTGGAAAATGTATCTACGAACTTACTATAGAATAAAGATACAAGGAAAAAAATAATAATAATATAGTAAGTGGCGTAGAAAAATTGTAAAATCATCCAGTAGACGGTCGGTCTGGTGGCGTCATGAATTTCAATTCTATTCTCTTTGGGTTCATAGAAATGTATTTTTTTTTATTCTGTTTATACACTCAGTGTATACATATGTAGTACTGATTTGGATCCTTGGACGGCCGCCCAAACCATTATAAAGTAATAATGTTGAGAAATGTGATTCAGCAGAAATGTATATTTTTTGTTTCGTTTCCTTGTGACTTTGTGGGTATAAATGTGTCTACTTGTATATTCGTATTCGTTGTACTCTGTTTTCTGCTTTCTAATCGTTTTTTTCCATTATCCTTTCGATGGGGTGGACGCATGAACAGGAAGGGGACAAAACCAAAAAAAAACAAAAAAAAAAACTGCATTGTCGTTCCAATTTTCACCCAAAAATTACAAATTCAATTGTTGCGGCAACATAATGATACAAAGACTATAGCCCCTCGCATTTTGCTAAGTTCCCTGTTTAGCAACATTTCTGCAAGTCATACTTATTCGTATGTAGGAATAAAAGGGGCTTGGTAGTACGATATGAGTACAATGAAATGGTTTTCGATGAGGAATTGAGGAATTCACCGATATTTCATTTTATCGTATCGGATAGTTACAATGTTCGGTTCGGCTCGGTTCGGTTTGCTTTTATTCTTTTGTGTTGTGTTACTTAGCAGACCGCAACAATGACTAGAACCTGAGACATGAAAGAAAGAAAGAATAAAAACCTTCTGATTTACCGAATTGATAAGAAGTGAATGTGGTGCTTGAAACGCAGATTTTTATTTTGAATTGCTTTTGAATAAAACTATTATGTACACATTTGCAAACGTATCTAGAGTTATACAGCTGTTTTTGTCTATATATAAGGACTTCGTTGCATATTGAAAAGTTTAAGTTGAAAACCATTAATGATTGAGGAGTTTAAGTGAATATGACTAAGCATATTTGTTTTGTCTTTATCGTACATGATTCACATTAGGTGCCTAGTATTGAGACTTTAAAGCATTGCGAAGCACGTGCCCATGGAGATATTGATTTTTGTCTGATCCATTAACAAAAATTGCCTTTACTGCAAGTCACCCTGCGGGTTCTTCCGTTTTTACTTTAAAATAAGAAAATGCATCACTATCCATATTTAAACAAAATATTAAAGTAAAATAAGTTGTGGTTGAAGAAACAT
The DNA here is from genome assembly GCA_949129095.1 of Volucella bombylans. NCBI lineage: Eukaryota > Metazoa > Arthropoda > Insecta > Diptera > Syrphidae > Volucella > Volucella bombylans. The sequence continues at coordinate 38,025,310 of OX422140.1, read as the reverse complement.
GTTGCGAAACATGTTTTGTGCAAAGTTAAAATGGTTCGACGTAATTTTTAACCATTAGTTTTGAGATGTTTGCTGAAATAATGCCAAACGTAAAAGATTTAAAAATAATCTAGGATGAACCACTATCCTGTCAGCACCGATTTTGCAGAATTATTCGTAAAGAAACCAGAGAAAAACCAACGAAAGGCGAAGAAAATGGCAACCACAGTGGAAACAAAGAAAACATTGAATCGGGATGTTTTGAAGATGTAGCAGACAAGCAAGCAACAAATAATATAAGACATGCACAGCGGAGAACAAACTTGCAATAATTCAATCGCTGAAATATAACTTATTGAAAAAGAACTTGTCATTGCAGAGCAAATAGAATACCATGGACTTAAGAGTATTTTTATGTATGTATAACGTAACGAAATACAGTGTGTTCAACAAAAACGTGTGTCTAAGCAAGCAATGAAAATGCCAGAATTTTATTAAACACAATTCGTTTCTTAAAGTATATATCAAAACGAATTGCGCAATTTTATTAGAAGGGACCCCAGTCACCATTATTATTTATAATTGCTTGGCATCGTCTAATAATTTTTGCGCATTAAAGACCACATATTTTCTGTTGGATTCCCATCAGGACTTTGGGACGGCCAAGCTAACTTCTCTATACTATTTTCCTCTTTCCAACGCGTGCAGAAACGACTTCGATTTTTTGGATCATTATCCAGTTGTAATTGTTTGGTCCATACAGAGATTCGACAGACTTTAGCAAACCCTTCTGATATAATTTTACCATGAAATGTGCATCGAGGTTTTGTGTGATTATTCTTAACTTTCCGAATCCTTTGGTCGGGAAGAATCGATAAACATGAATTTTTGCTGGATGTTTTACGGTATGTTGCAGAAACTTTGCAGAGACAAAAAAAAATCCCAGTCGTCTAAATAGTTCTTTTAAATATGTTTTTGGGTCAGAAGCGGTGTAGGTTTGGAACACCTGTGTTTGAAGGCAGATTCTGTCAAACGGCGTCGTGGTGTGTTGATGGACACTTTAATTCCATTTCTGAACAATTTTTCTTTTGCGTTCCTCAGGCTAGTTGCGGGGTTTTTTCCGAAATAATTCACAAATTACTTTAATATCCTTACAGGATGTGCTTACCTTGGCCCCTCCACCTGACTCATTATCGACATCACCGCATTCCTTGTACCATTTTATCCACTCTCTGATAAATGCATTTGATGTTTTTAAATATTTTATTGCCGATTTAATACTCATTTGCAGCACTTTTGTTACTAAGAGTTACTAAGAAAATACTTTCGAAAAGCCGCACTCTTTTGTAGTAATGTTATACGCGCGTACAGCTGAGAGTCTCTTGCTCAAGCGCACGTTGTAGGCTCTGGCTTCTCCAGTCATACTAAGGCTTCCACGATTGAGTTTCTTTTACTAGGCGGTTTGCACCTTTTGCTCTTTGGTTCACAGGTTCTGAAGTTCGGGAACCGGTTCGGGACCGACGCCTACCCCTCTGAATGTTTGCAAAGTCAGCATACTGGATGCGAGTCTTGCATCTATTAGCACGTAGTCGATTTGTTTGACAGCTCGACCATCTGGAGACCGCCAGGTAGTCTTAAAAGTCTTCAAAACTTAGCGCTATAACCTGTTGAAAAATCTATATCCGATAAATTCGCCGAAGGCTTTTTCCTTCCCGATTTGGGCATTGAAATCCCCTAGTGCGATAATGACATCCTAATAAGAACGGTCTTCGTCCAGGAGGTTATAGAATTCCTACTTAATGGAATATTCAGCTGTGTCGGTAGGGACATATGCCGAAGCTTTGTTGCTTTAATGCCGATCACGGCTAGACGTTCGCTTATCAGCTTGAAGTCAATAGTCATTGAGCCTAACCGATTTTCCACAAACAATTTTGATTTGCAGTCTGTTGTGTCGACTGTAGTCGCTGTAATATCTGTTTGTACCGTGTGAGGACAGATTCAAGTTTTTGAGCAACACCAAGTGTGCACATACCGTCCAGGTGCATACTCTCAATTCACAGTTCATGGACGTTCAGGGTCGTGAACTTAAATGAGCCAGCCTGTTGTGTCTGCTTATATGTAACATTCTCTCGGCTGTCGCACACGAAAAGAAAACGGGAAATTTTACAGAAACCGGAGTCAGCGAAGCAGAAAGAAAAATGAATCGGATCGGGATGTAAAGGTGGGCCGGAAGACATAATTTCCGCAGTATGGACCAAACTTGTAAATCTTGGATTTGGATTGCTTGCGATTTCGTAAAATAAAATTATCGGATGCAACTTGGACTTTGCTGCTCTACTGTTTAAAGGCAAAAGCGACATGAGAAATAGCAACAAATACCAACCAATGAAACTTATATTGCATACTACGAAAATATATAAGTAAGTTCAAGAGAGTTCTATTCAACAGAGCAATATTTTTCAGCTCCATGGCAGTCAATGCATCTTTTTGGGAGGCAAAGGTGAAGTGTGCAACATTTTTCATTGAATCTGCTACTGAATAAAGTCTGAAGTCTGGAATGACTTCCTAACGGTGCTAGAAGACCCAATATCTGCACTGCAGAATAATTCTCTCTGAGCTTAAATATTTGCTATACAGACAGTCTTTGTCTGGTTTTAAAAACGCATTTCATTGTTGCAACAAATAAAGGAGAAATCACACTGGGGAAATGAAAATGCTACAAATGTCAGCGGGTGTGACGAAACATGAACGCAGAAAAGAAACCTTTAGTGGAAAAAGGTTAGACGTGAACGTTAGTGAGCTGGTTTTCCAACGAAGATCGCTGCAAGATTTGGTTCAAAAAGGAAAAGAGGCTCAAGTTTCAGCCTGGACTTGAAGAAGGGATTGAAAGGAAATTATTTGGATCACTCAAATTTAAAACCATTATCAACCTGTTAGTCTCAGTAGCAAGGTGATCCAAAGAAAAAAACGGCATATAGAGTAGTACTAAGATATATAAGTTCACATTCAAAACTTCAGATTTGTGTATCTTGTTCATTGTACTCTATCAAATGGAAATAATAGGTCTCATTCCAATAAATGGCTCACTCCTTGGAATGGAGTCAATCATTGAATGATTGACTTTTGGCTTTTTTTTTCTCCCTAATCCACATTTTTATAGGGATTTACAATTTAAAGGTGCATGGGGGTGAAGCGAGAAAATGCCACAACTACTCATTGTCCTCAGAGGAAGTTAATAACTTTCGAGATGTCTTCAGGTCTGCATTAGATCTTTGAATATAAGATTGTTGTCTAGCACTTACCTGATCCTAGGATACTGTTGTTCAGGGTGGTTGGTCAGATCGGCATTCAAATATTTCAATATTTCTGAATTTGCATGTGGCTTACAATATAAATGAAATATTAACTGATATATGGCAAAGCGATATTGAAAGCAATTTGATCTTCTGGGGTGAAAATAAAATCACAAACATAGTTTTGACGCTTTAATCAGGAATTCGGTACTTTATTGTTCCTAATCAAATATTCCTAGTTCCTTAATCTCCTCTGTATTTCTGGTTTGCGGTTTTATATAATTTTAGCCGCAAGCATATGTATCTATTAATAGGTAACCACATTGTATTATCCTTGTGTGAAAATAATAATCGCCTGTAAATTCACTTCAGCCAAAAACCCAGCGGGCAGGATTAAATTTCCACTCCCTGGGAAACCCCTTTTTCTATAATACTGCACACCTCCAAGAGGAAGCAAGTCCCGTTTGTTCAATGTTCACATAATGATCGATTATTGTTAATCACCACAAATACGAGTATACAGCGAGAGCTAAACCCACAGAAAAGAAGTGTTCAGATAAATAAACAACCATACACGGCCACCAAAGCACAAATTCTAGCCTCAAGCCCTCTACATATGAGCACTCATACCCGTGATTCTTTGCTCTTCCGAAAATATCCTGCAACAAAGCATTTCCAACGTTTGCACTGTGGATTTGTATCTGTACTTCGCGTAGCATACACTTCGATTGACGTACAACATATTTTCCTTATTTATTTGTATATACGAGTATACTACACTTAGGTACACATTGTACCTACAGCGATTGTATTCTGACAGATAGTCGTATATCCTTAGAGCAAATAATTAAATCCTTTGTCATTACAGTGGTTTGGAAAATTCGTTCTTCAACCATTTGAAATGGGGAAAACGGAAAAATCAATGAGAAGCGGTTCTGAAAGAGTTCTCAGACTAACTACTCGTACATACATTCATATGGTTGTATTGTATATTCTATTCGCCCAATTAAAGTGGATTGCCCTTATCAAAACATCGGGACGGGGCGGTAAAAAGGAGGTGGTTGCTTTACTATTTAATTGTGCGCATAAAGGATTTTCCTGCTTCCAATGTTATGGTAGTCTCCATAGACCTTGCTTGGCATTTTTCATTTCATTTGCATTAAAAATTTACAAAAAAATAAAAGAAAGAAAAATTGAAAAAGTAAAACTGAAATTAACTAGAGCTTCCTGTAAACTATTTCTTTGATGAAAGAGCATTTTCATGGTATTCAGTGTGGGATTCTTCAGGACAAGGACTATAAGGACAAACTAGGGGGATTAAGGCTGGTTATTTTTGGAGGGCGGTAACTAGTTTTGCTGTTGCAGCTAATTTAAGAGTAATTATATATGGTGTACCGTGTACCCGTTTATTTTGTCTTACCAGTATACTCGTATATGCATGGAATATCCGCACTGTGGAATAGAGTTTGAGGACCTTTCCTTGTATATGAAGTATACATATACTGGTACACATCGAAGAATGTGAACGAACCAAAGGAACAAAGTGAATTTTCTCCGAAGGACTCATTCTCTCAGTTTCACTGAAAACTATAATAGAAGCGGGTGGAGTTTAATTCTGAAGGCAAAAATGTCTGCATTTGACAGGATTGCCTGTTGTGCACGGCTTGTTCTTAGCTGCAACTTAAATGCCGGGTAAAATATAAAATTCTTTTACAAATAAAAAAAAAAAAATAAATATGTACATTCTAGAACCAGCGAACGAACGTACACTAGTACGTGAAGCAGGAAAAGTTCAAGATGATTTCAGCTAGAAATGTAAAGGTGGGCGGTTTTAGGTCGTTGGTGTCTTCGGGAGATGAGAGAAATGTCTTAGCTTAATTATTTGCCAAGACAATTAAAGTTTTGACGGTTTGTTTGCTTTTTTTCTGAAAAAAAAACATGAGCTCTACTCGAAACATGGCTTGCGTTTGGCTTGTGTCGAGTTTGGAGGAAGGCACGTGTGCTCGTACATGTTGGCGTTGAAGGGCGTTGAAGGTTTTGTAATTAGTTTCTGATTGATTTTGAAGCTTTTTGACAGAGAGGTACTCGTTCGCAGTATTGCTGTAATTTACTATGAGCAAAGGGGTTGGCTGAAAGAGGTCAAAGTTTCCAATGTCTGCAATCTACAGTCATGTATGTTATGTACGAGTATCTTAAGAAAATATTTTGGTACCTAATTATGTTGAGTAAGATATTGTTGAACGAGGTCAAAATGAGAGAAAAACAAAACTTGCTGGTATGACACCGACGTCTTTATTCCACGACTCACCACAACTTCTGCCTTTTATACAATGTAAGAATACTGTACAATGATTTGACGAAAGTTGCGCGAAGATCAGACGATCAGGTTGAGCAAAAACTAAGTACCGCACTATGTAAAATATGAGCGCAACATGTGTGCGCATACAGGATATTTGGAATCGATGGGTACTAAATGAATATTTTCATGCATAAAACGCTACAGTTCGGCCATCCTAATCGACCCGATTATATAATTGAAAAGCTATCAACATTACAGCCAAACTAAAGAGTTTGTTAATTAGTATAAATAATCACAAATGTTTAGAAATATTATTTCATTTAGCTTACTATACAGTAATTACTCCAATTTACAATAATTCTTTTTTTCAATTCAGAAGTTATCTTGAAATGTATTATAACAAACGTTAATATTATATATAGAGAGATACACTATATAAAACTAATGATTTTACTACTTAGTAGGTAATGCAATAGGTAATGCAATAAAATTGAGCAAAACTTCATCAGGAACATTGGTAAAGGTGTGCATGACTTATGGATATTGTGAGATTTCATCATTACTTTGTTTTTTCATTGTCCTCGTCGTCATCATCGGCTCCTCTCTCATCATACTTCATGTTCCTTGTCGACACTTCATAAGGCCTCATGTTACTCGGGCAGTAGATTCCTTTGTATGGCAACCTAGTGAGCTGTAAACCATCTATATCTCCTATAATATACCTGTCGTTTGGCAAAACTTGTTTCACCTCGTATGGGCCCTTGTATTTAACCAGCAGTTTTTTGTTTATCCCCGGAGTTGTGACAACATTTTTTATCATTACGTAGTTACCGGTACTGTATTGCTTAGGAGTTTTGTGGCGGTCATCATAGTAAGCTTTGCTACGCTCCTGCTCCTTAATGATGTTCCTTTGAGCTTCATCTCTTACCTCTTCTAAATTGCTGCGTTCGACTCCTATGATATCTTTAAGATATTCTTGAACCTTACCACAAAGTTTCCCTTTCTGATCTCTTCCAAATAGTAAAGTACTGGGTGTAAAGCCAGTGCTACGATTTATAGTATTGTTTATTGCGAACTCGACTTTAACTATGTGTTTTTTCCAGTCACCTGTTGTACTTGGTTCTCATTCTTTCGCCAACATGGGTATCAGGACACGGTTAAGTCACTCCACTTGTCCATTCGATTGGGAAGATTGGGTAGCGACCTTAACATCGTATATAATTTGGTTTGGCCTTGAATAATTCTCAAAGAAAGACCTTAGGCACAAGATAACTTCCTTATTTTGTGTGCCTCTAACTAGATATATGTAGCTTCGTAAATTTGGTGAAACCATCATCCACAACAAAAATATGAAATTTTTTTGAACGCGAACTTGAGATTGGACCGAGATGGTCAACATGTAAAGTATCAAATGGACAATTCCTCTTTGGTATAGGATGTAAGATTCCCTCAGACTTCCCTGATGCGGCCGAGTAGCAGATACACTTCAGACAGCCTTTAATGAAGGTTCGAATTTTGTTTTTCATTTTCGGAAACCAATAAATTCCAGATATATGTTGAAAGCATTTCTCGACTCCTAAGTGACAAAGAGGTGAGTACGAATCACCTGCTCTTCCATATCTGAAGGAACATAGAATAGAACTTTTTCTTTTGCTTTATGGTAAATTAATCCATTCATCATTTCAAAATGAGAACTTTCAGATTTCTCGAAGTCGGAGGCAATCGCAATTATCTGAGAATCCTGTTTTTGCGCTGCTGCCAATACGAATTCGAAGGATTCATCATCGATATAATGGACGTTGAAGGATCTGCTAAGGGAATCGACATGTGGCATACGGTCACATTTTCTATGTTCTACTATATAATCAAAAGATTATAAGGAGTCCCTAATAGGTACATTCTAAATCTCTTCAAAGCGTAGACTATCGACAACGTCTCCAACTCATAACTATGGTATTTACTCTCTGTCTCTGTCGCACGCTTGGAGACATAAAATATCGGGAGAAATTTATTATCTTCTTGTTTTTGTAGCAATATTGCTCCAAATCCGATATTGCTTGCATCACAATGCAACTCAGTTACATTGTGCGGACTATAAATCGACAAAACAGGTGATGCCATCGATGTATCGATTTCCTTTACACCAAAAACAAACGGAGTATCCTTTATTAAAAGATCATAAAGGAGTTTAGTAAGGTTCGCAAAATGTTTAATAAATTTTCTGAAATAGGAACAAAGTCCTAGAAAGCTATGTTTACCCTTGGTATAAGATGGTGTTGGAAAATCGCGTATAGCCTTGAGATTAACATCATTTGATCGAACACCTTCTTCATTTACCTTATATCCTAAGTACACGATTTCGCTCTGCAGGAACAAGCATTTATCAAATCTTAGCTGCAAGTCCTTAGTTGTAATGATATGAATGAGTTCTCTAAGGATATCTAGATGCTCGTAATATGTAAGGATTCCGGATTTGGAAATTAAACTCCCAAATATGTGCTTCATATAGCGCTCGAAAACAGAAGGTGCATTCTTTAGGCCGAAAGGCATTTTCGTGTATTCGTATTGCCCCAGCGGGGTAATGAAAGAAGTGTATTTCATAGATTCCTCATCTAACGGAACGTGGTGAAAACCATTCTTTAAATCTAACGTAGTAAAGTACCTTTTACCTTTGAGGCGATCAATGTGGTCCTCAATTAGCGGTAAAGGATAATTGTCCCGAAGCGTTATCTTATTCAGCTCCCTAAAATCTACACAAAGCCTAAGTTCCTTATTTCTCTTTTCAACTAAAACGATTGGTGACGTATACTCTGAACTAGATTCACGGATAACGCCTTTACTAAGCAAATCTTTCAACATTCTTTCCAATTCAAGCTTATGAGAATACGGCAACCTTCTTGGGGGAGAATGGAATGGAATATTATTTGAAAGTACAATCCTCATCTTAAAATCACTTTCTACCGGGTAAATCTTACTATGATCCTGACAAAAAGCTTTCCTAACTATCTCTCTTACTCTTGAGCATAGGTAGGTATTTTATCATTAATACTAAAATCGCTTTCGTCGTCACCAACATGAATACTTAAAATCTGTCTTTCAAAGTCTATATTTGCTAATAGTACTTACATTACTATCCGAATCTTGATTATGAATATGAAGAGGTGGACTTGAATTACGATGATTCTGAGCGGTGGATGACTTTGGTGAATTGATTTTCCGAGTTCTTTTCAGGCAACTGCAACACCATACCAATTTTCCCAATAAAGTCTCTACCCAGTACAACGGGGTAACTCATCGAATAATTTTTCACTACAAGGAATTGCAAATTAATTTAAAATTTATCAAAATAAATGTTGTTTAGTTAGTTTTAGATGCATTTTATTTTCTTAACACTAACTCTTATATACTAACAAAAAATGCTTAAATGCTAGCTTAAAATTACATAATAATCTTATACTAACTTACTGGCCCCACACAGGCGCTCTAAGCTACTCTAAATTCTTATAACTATGTCTATAATGCTAACCTAAACCTATGTAAGCTGGCCATCGCTATTTATAGAGAAAACAGATTGGTCAGCTCTGCCTCCTTAGTGAGGCTGGTCAGTAATTGATGGAAACGACGACGAAACATCTTCTCCATCATTCAACCACCAGAAATGCTGGTGCTGCCGAACGACATCCCTCTTAAGGCGACTCCCCACCGCCCTACTGAACCTGAGACGATCTATACTGCCATGTGCGACGTCTCTGCTGTAGTTGAGTCGCCTGTCCCCAGCTGTCCGAGCGACATGGAAGATTAACGGGACCGCTGATCTATCCTGGATCAACCCTATCTGATCAAGGTAGAGGAATGCTTCCGGTGGAACGAAGCCGTCAGAGTGCACACTCTTGTGGTAAAGGTAATTGGGGTAGTAAGCCCCAGATATCAGGTTATTCGTCGAGGTCATTGCTCTTGCAATGTGCCTTCGATTCAGCTTAATTACGAAGTTGTCCACTCTTATTAGGTTCGCCCTGTTGTAAAGGACCTCATTAGGATACAATTTTTTGTACTCCGACTCTGGTGTTCTGTACAAGCGAAGGCAAGCCCTCTCAAACACCCGAATCTTTTCCATTAAGCTTGCTCGTACATTGAACCACACGGGACAACCAAATAACAGCATGGGCCTAATAAGGGCCATGTAGCAGATTACCTTTACCCTCGCATCGAGTTGGCTGCTATAAAACAGTCTCTTTGTAAGGGCAAAAGCACCTTTAGCTCTGGCCAAAGCAGCATCTACATTTTTGCCAAAATACAGAAACTGATCTAGCCAGATCCCAAGATATCTGACTACATTTCGACAGGCAAGAGGCTGTCCGTGCTGTCCAATAATCAAGAACTTGTTGACTCCGCAATATGTACGATTGTCGACATCCAATGATGAAACCATAAATGATGGCAGGAACCTTTCTTGCACGAAACTGATTGGACTCCCCGAGTCCACAAGGGTAAGAAGATTCATTGAACTCTTGAAGTGGCCAAGTCGAAATTGGTAGCAGACATCTATCTCAAACTCGTTACCTGCCAAACGTTGATGTTGATTTAAGCTGTTGTTGTGTTGGTATACCGCGCTGTCTGGAACCATCCCGCTGCTGCAGGTGCTGTTATCGATGCAAGTGCTGTTGATTGCACCGCTACTGCTAAGTTCCCTCTCTACACGTTGCAATGTCAAAACTGAATCGCGATTGGGACAGTTTTTGGAAATATGATCTAAACCACTGCACTTGAAACATGTTATCTGTTTCTTTTCAAATTTGCCAATCGCACTATTTTGATTTGGTTCTTTTACAACAGATGAATTGTTATTAGCCCCGTTCGTTTTATTTGGTGGTTTTCCACGATTAAAATACGGAGATGTACCGGTCTTTGAGCTCCTAGGTATAAAGCAACTATCACGACTACTGCTCTTTAATTTCTCATATTTTCTTAGAGGATAGTTTTGTTGTTTTCTTTATCAGGAATGCCTTAGGTCTTCCTCTTCGATTGGGTTATGCGATGCGATTTCTTGCATAGCCACCACATACTGCTGTATGTTTTTTTCACGCCGCTTCTTTCTTTCTTTTAGTTCATTATATATGTCTGCCTTAGTAACCACCTTTTTAAACTCATTATTAAGCGCATTTTTCAATTCTGGCCAACTCCGTAAGTTCTTCGATCTCACAAATAGTCTAGCTGTACCGTTTAACAGTCTTTTCCCAAAAATAAATTTTGTGCGGTCGTCAAAACCAAAATTCCCCGCATACTCTTCAAACTGTATTATCTAACGATTCACAGGGAAATTATCGTCACCACCGAATGGGCACATTATATCCTCGATGTCTTTAAAACTGTGTGGAGTACTCATACCTGGTCTTTGACTCACCTCTGTCTCTTCTAACTGCAGCTCACGAAGTCTTCTTTTCAGCTGAACTATTTCTTCCTTCTTTTTACAAACCTCCCGAAGCCTGTTGAGTTCCTCGTCGATTTGATCCTCCGGCTCATCGTCGTGATCAGACACCTGCTCTGCAAGAGACACTGACTCAGCAGCATAGGCCTCCCTGCCTCTGTATGTATGCTCCTGAATTAACCTTTGCAGATAGATATCCGAGTAATCTTGTACGGCGTCTTGAACCCTTAAATTCAGCTCCGCTTTAGTGCCACTGGTCTACATTTTCATCGATCTCAACACAGCCTTCAAAGTAGCGATAGTTGCTAGTGCCAAGAATTGGTCCCACTCTTGAGGCATAATGTTTGAACTTCGATCGGAACAAAAAACCGCCCTAGTAATCGCTGGTAAAATATGAGTTCAGAAAGAGCACCGAATATAACCTTCTCTAAATGATTTTTGTTTTTCAGAAGCACACTTAATCACTTTAAATTTTCACGGATCTATCCCACTTCTGAAACTGTAAGACGAACTGTTGAACGAGGTCAAAATGAGAGAAAAACAACACTTGCTGGTATGACACCGACTTCTTTATTCCACGACTCGCCACAACTTCTGGCTTTTATACAATGTAAAAATACTGTACAATAGTTCGAGGAAAGTTGCGAGAAGATCAGACGATCAGGTTGAGCAAAAAAAAACTAAGTACCGCGCTATGTAAAATATGAGCGCAACATGTGTGCGCATGCAGTGTGTTTGGCAACGACAGGTACTAAATTAATATTTTCATGCATAAAACGTTACAATATTACTCGTATGTCCAGAATGTAGTCTGCAGTCAGCTATAGTTCATCTTGAAGCAGTCTTACTAGTTCACCTTGAAGATTGAATCGGAGTCAGTTAGTTCTTACATTAATTTAGCATCATTATTGAGAATGTGTAGAATTTTGTTGATACCAGATCTGTTCTTTATTTCATATCACCAGCTTTTGGATCAAGGAAATCGGTTGCTATATTCAAACAGATTTCTTAATCACATTGTAGGCCATCATCAGTATTTTCTATAGTTGAGTTAGTTAGAAAACTTCCTCGTTTTGAAAGTAATTGGTCAGAAAAGTAAGAGTTTCCCGATTCTGTAGAAAGAAAAGAAAAACAACAAAACTTAATCAATTAGCAATGTAATCAAACCATAAATGCTCTTAAAACAAAAACAATAAAAATTCCTAAAATAAAAGGAATTACACGATACAGAACACTGGAGACGTTCTTTTATACCAATTATCCACCCGATACAACACCAAAACAACATCTTCAAGAAAATTCAATTCACAAACGTATACTTATCCTCCCCACTTCACTGTGGTGGTTATACTCGAGCAAAAACTTTTCTCATGGTTTTCTCACTTGCCTTCGATGGACAAGGATTCTTTATTTGAATTCTAGTCTTTTCCCCCCAATAAGCTCTAGCTAACCTTGTAACAAACAATTGAAACGTGTTTCACTCTCCCGCACAAACAAACCGAAAGGACACCACAAAAGAATAATGTTATTTCGAACGTCAAAGGATGCTGGGGATAAGAGGATATTTCTCTCTTTTGTTATTCATCACCCTCGTGGAAAATTGCTTATGCGACCACAAACATCCTGTTAGCTTGTGTATCCTTTTGAAATGGTGTATGTTCTTAGGAAGACCGACTAATTACTTTTACTGGGGATAGGGATTTGCTTTTGATTTTTTTTTTCTCTGTTTCTGTTATCCTTTTGAATGAAATCGTAACAAATAAATATGACAATCTTCAGGAAATGTAAAACCAAATTGAATACAAAACGCGAGTATTCCCCATGGGATAAAGCCAGCGCTATGCAATTATCCAAAGTGTTTTTATATCCCCTAATCAGAACAGACTGCATAAGATACGCTGTTCTTGTTTTTTTTTTTTTTTTTAAACTGCATTCCGCATCAACGCGCTCCGTGGCCGTATTTATACGAATATGTCACCCTCATGCACGCAGGATAATAATGGATCGCCGTCTCTAGTGACAAAACGCGTGTGCCAAGCGATATGTTTAAGCGCCCCCAAAAGGACACACGAAACTAAGGTGGGAATTCCCAGATTGGTTCCCACAATAACAAACAAGGTGTATGATGACATTTCTGGCAGAGTTGGCAATTGGTTGGACCGCCTTGATTACTGTGATTACCATGGATGAATGTTAGTTTCAGTTCATTGTCCTTATCCCAGGAAGGTTTATCCCAGGATTCAGGTTTAAATTATATGTTTACTACGATCTGTTTGTATTGAGTAAACTCAAGACGATGCACGACATGACGCACGGTTTCAATTTGCGACAAACGCGTTCATCATCCCCTTGCTAATCAAAATTTAATGACAGCGTATGTGTTGGGGGTGGATCAGGAAAATTGGAATTACATGTTTTATTGTAGATACGAGTACATCTACATATAATAGAAAGATGGTGTGTAAAAGCCAAGGGAAGTCGATCTGATTGGACTAGAAATTTTGACCAACGTTGAGATTCAAATTACCTAGAGTGAACCTCGTTTGACCGGCTAAGCCTGATTTGGTTATTCATGTGAAAGTAAAGTTCATTGTTTACTGGGTGTTTGTTTCCAGTTTTTAGGGTGGTTGTACAAATGAACGATAATTCTAGATAGAACAGAGCAATTGATGGTAGTCTAATTGGGATCCAGTGATTGAAGTATAAAGTTTGTAACTGATATCTTTAGGTATTTGTATCCTGTTGGTAATGGTCGAATGGTTGTTTAATTAGGTGGTTATAATCTATAATTCTGTTGAGAATTGAAATTCAAAGTGGACTAAGATGGTGAGAGTTAACATTCAGAAGTCGTATTAACTAGATGAGTTGTAACATCAGGTGGCTGAAATTTATAATTTAGTTGGATGAGTCAGAAATGTTCTTTGGGTATCGAAGTAGTCACTAAAATCGAAAATTCATGTATCTAAGAACCAATTACTTCATTTTTCGCTAACATTTTGAAAATAGACGCAAAATATAAATACAACTAAGAAAAAAATTATATAAAAATAATAATTAATACCACAAATGGTCGTTCAATCGATATGTGGACTTTGTTTATTTTATCATATCGTTGAAGATTAGATGTAGGGTTCTTACCTGCAAAATTTGACGCCAGTGAAACAATTTTGTTGTCTTTCCAACCAGTTGTTTTAATCGGAATCGCATTGCGATCGCCAACCAACTCAACTGAAGAACCCCTTGGCTATTTTTTGAAAAGGGATTCGTCTATTCAAAGACTATGAATGCCTCTCCTAGTCAAAAAATCGATAAGCAGCAAAGAGGTATAATATTTTACAATATTTGTCGAAGTAAAGACTATAGTTTCAATTGTTTGGTATTTGCCTCGCTAAACGCACAATTACATTTGAGGCAGCAGCCAATTGTGGCTTGCCTTCGCATATAATATTTTCTTGACCACGATAAGTCTCAAACCTGTAGCCAAAACCACTAACCCCGCACAAAATAGATAGTTTGAAGCCCCATTTGTGAGGTTTAGCCGGCATGTACTGATTTAGAATACTTCCAGCCTTGGTTGAGCACATCTGTTCATCTACAGCCAAGTATATACTTTTCCAGGGTCACTTTTAAAAAGCGTTCATTGAGCCTTTCAATTAGTGGTCTTACCTTATAAAGCCTATCACTTCCGGGCTGGGTGTAAGGTAACATTTTGGAATTGTCTTTGAAATGCAAATTTTTTCGCAAACTTTCAAATTTTTTTAGTGGCATAGTGTCTTTAATTAACTCCTAACATTCAAAATTCGTAAATAGATGTCTATAAAACTACTCCAACAAATTGAGGAATACCGATACTTTCAGCATTTATCGGTTTACTTGAGTCTTTTTGTGCGCTATATATGTATGTTGGTTTGATCGCGTACAAGATCAACAATTTCTTCAGTGAAAAAAATAAGAAAAAAACTGGTAGGGAGTTTCCAATTCATTTGGAAGATGCTCATTACCTAAAAAATTCAGCTAATCTGGCTTGAGCTCAGGGTTTTTTTTCTTCCATATAACATTAGCTTTTGCTGGCTTTGTCTCTGCAGGTCTTGAAATTCCTCGAGAAGTAGACGGCTGAGGTGGAGGAGATGGGACAGTAGGCTGAGGCAAAGTTTCTGGTGGTGGTGGATTGTCCGATTCGTTCCCTAATGAGCTTTTTTCCTGGGGGACAGTTGTATGATCTTCATCACATTCATCTGAATAAAAATCAAGTTCGTCCTCAATTTCGCACCACGCACTGATAATTTCCTGAAGCTGTTGGTCACTTAGAACACTTTTTCGATGTGTTCCAGAAGAGGTATATTAGGTTCCTGCAACATTGCTCTGATTTGGGAAAAATAAGAACAGACAATTCTTATACCGTTAAATACGAAATGTTGCAGATGTGCGACTCAATGCAACGAAAGGTTAAGATGGGCTCGGTACTGTCTTCCCGCTTCATTTTTATGAAAACTTCATTTTAAATTCAAACGTCTTATGATAGAAGTTTTTTACAATTGGCCAACGATTTAGTGGCTGTTTTGAAAGGAAGCATTAGTTATGCCGGTGGCCCTTAGACGTAATCATCTAAGAGTATTTTCCTTTTAATTCTGTAAGCAGTAAAAGTATATTTTTTCAACATATTGACAACCGATCACAAAGAAAAGAAGATTAGTAAGTTTAAAGTGCTCAGAGGCAAATTTAGTCCTTGGGGAGCTGAGATTCCTGATTCAAGGAAAACTAGTTTTATAAATTAAACATGTCTTCCTAAAATAAGTATACGGGCTCTGCGAAAAGCTGGACAGTTTCAGAAAGATATCTATCTCATGCACACAGGCGTTTCGAAGGAATCCAACCTTCATTTGATTACGAAGCGAAACAGTAGCCTATGGAAATTGTTATAGACATTTGGTTTTTCGGAGAAAATAATTCTGGTTGCGTTGTAAGAAGACTATATAATCCTATGGATCCTTTAACCGGATTATCTTTGAATACGTTAGCACTTTGTCTTACAAGAATGCTTCCGAAAAATAATACGTCATGTAGAGAGGGCAAAATCTTGCCATCGCTAAGAAACAGTACGCATGTGAAGAATTCGAATATGAGTGGGAATGGTATTTAAGCTTAAATCAATTTTATTAGAAATGGAGGTAAGAAGATACGTAAAAGGCTTTAGGGCAATTTTTGAGAATCTTTCAAAAGCATCTGGTTTAAGTACGACCAATGGAAAAGCTAGGATTTTATTAATGAAACTTTGTGCTCTGAATAACATAAGTTCAAGATTGGAGACAGTAATGGGCTTGGATGCCTTACTATTTATTTGATGAAGCAAATTCGTGAAAAAAAATTTAGTCCCTAAGTTGATCTGTGTTAACCCATGAGAATCTTTTTCGGGTGGAAACATTAATTGCAATACATTTGATGTTTGCTTTCGATCTGATGTGTGTTTTAAACACAATATATTTAAATCAGGTTCAACGCCTTCTATTGCGTAATATGCTTTTAGTTGGCAGCGGCTAAGAATATGGTTTTCTTCCCTGAAACCTTCTCAAAAATTTCGAGATATACGACTAAATTTCTCATGTAAAATTAAAAAAAGAAAAAAAAAAATCATCACGTATTCCATAGTACAACCGCAAAGTGAAATCCTTGTTGTAAGTTCTAAATAATTCATCGTTCAATTTTTGGTTTTCCATTTTACTGTTCCCCATCCGTTGGAAAATATTGAAATTCCACACATCGAGTAGTGTGTCAATGATTTTTTAATCCTGCTTCACTTTGCTCAATTCTATTAGTTCCATACCTGTAACTTACCAGTACAACGTGTATTCTGTAACCTGTTTGAATGTTGAATTTAACATTATTTCTGCTCACCACCCACTTATTCTCAACCCTTTTTGGGCAATGCGTGTTCTTTATATGCAAACGTGTATTGACTCCAAACAAAAACACAAAACAGAAAAAATTCTGTAAAACCATGTAAGGACGACATTTTCAATTTGTGTTAAAAGTTTTTTTTTTTTATTTTTTATTTTACCAAATAGCATCGGTACAAGCTTTATAATAAATTCATGCACTACACTTATCCTTTAAATACAAAGTGGTTTGTTGGCATGTTTCCCAACCGACAGGATTCGCAAATGTTTCGCTCAAGGATTCGTTTCAATTTTTAATAAACTTAAGGATGGAGTAAAAGTTGAGTAAAAGAACAAGAAAACGAAAAAAAAAATAAAAGTAAAAGAAATACAATCATCCTTACACATTTTCTGTGGGCGAGCCGCACTTTTTTTTTTGTCCCTATGGACATGAGTAGAAATCTTAAGGAGAGGAATTTAGTTTTACTTCCAACCAACCAGGATAATCTTTGATGGCATTTCTTGTACTAGATGACTTACTGCGAATTTTGTGAATTGTTCCTTATATGTATATATTTTTTTGGTAATGCTAAGGATTACTCCTTAGAGTAGAAGAGACAGAGATAAAGACACACCGTCAGTCAGAGTTGAGTTCCCTATGGAATTTCAAGTGTGTTTCAACCACGACTACGGTAGCGACGGCCCTTTTCCAAACTTTGAAGGCATTGTGTCCCTTTTTTGCTGTTCTAATATTCGCAACCGGCGGCAGCTCCCAGTTGCGTTTATCGCATAAATAATTGAGAAAAGCAAAATTGTTTCTTGATCACTTGAGGATACCCCAGTGGAAAATTAGACATTTACCCGGGTATTTCACTTTTAACCAAACATCATCGTTGTGTTAGTGTTTTTTTTTTTGTTTGTTTGTTTTTTGGTAAAATTCACCTCACTCTTCAGTTATTCCCTCCCCTTAAATTCTATTTCAACAATTGAATATTGGGCGTTTGGCATTTTGTTGCTGATGGAAATGATGATGTTGCTTGCGCAGTTTGTGCGTGATGCCATTGGTCCCGGTGGACTTTACGAATTCATTAGAAAAAGTTGTTGTTTCCTGTGCAAGGATTTTATTTATTCAGAGTTCTGGGTATCAATCTAATTAGAAATGAAAATGGATTGTTCGCAAAATAAAATGGAGGACATTTTTTTCAAATTTGATGTTTGTGAAAATCAACGTTTTGTGTAGAAAATGAATGTATTGTTCATATTCGAACTAGTATCGAACCGTAACTCTATCAAATTGGTTTGAAATACGAGGATCTGGTTCATGGTAAGACAGGTATATTTTCTTGTTAACAACTATCTTCTGTGTTGCAAGCCGCAGCGTTCCTCTCCCCACACCAAGTTTCCGAGTAAGGTCCTGCCTTAACATTTGTTTAGTACTGTGTTTTTGATTTTCCCGGTTAAAGAAACCTGGAAGCGATAGTGATCAGCGAACAACTGCCGATATTATTTTTTTAGGTCGCGGATTTGTTCGAAAACACAAGCAACATTCTATGGAATTTCTCACAAAGACTATGGTCATAAAGCGATGAGGTTCAACTGACGTATAGAGGTAAGCCTGTCGGCAATTAACAGCATCGTAACCTTGCCAATTGGGTGTTAGAAACCCATAAAAGGGATCAACATTTTACCAAAAATAATTTGAGCAATGATGCACATTTCCATCTTCAAGGCTCCGTTAATAAGCAGAGTAGTCACATTTGGAACTTAGACAATCCAATAAAGATTGTCGAGCAGCCAGTCTATCCTCTATCCCTTTTTGGGCAAGGGGCATTCATCTTCGAAAATGAAGTGGCCGTGGTTGTTACCATAAATGGCTTGCGTTACCGACCAATATATAATGAATTTTTTTTCGGAGCTTGATATAAGCGATATTTGTTTCCAACAGGACCGCTCTACGTGCCACATAAGTTGGAAAATCATTACTCTTTGCTAGAAAAGTTTTCTGGCCAATTCGTTTCCCGAAATGTTGACCAAAATTAGCTGCTAAGATCATTCGATTTAACACTGTACCACATCTTTCTCTAGGGCCATGTGAAAGTAAATGTTTATGCGAACGATACGCAATCAATTGTAGCACTTAAAACCAATATCCATGATGAAATAGAGTCGCGAATGAGAGTAAATTGAATTTCATCCCAAATGTCAATTTTTGACTGATATTGTATCCTTTTTTATTAATGACAACTTTTCTTGTATATGGAAAAACAAAAACGTAACCTTATTCTATAATAAACACGTACTTTCTTGATAAATCAAAATGAAATCTCTTATTGGGAAAATCTTTGTTTTACTTTAGGAACACGTTGATAAGAAGACAAATTACTATTACTACCAGTTAATAAAAAATGTTTTATAACTTTCAACACCAGTCACTGATGTTTTAATAAATGCATAAATGCATTCAAACTGACCATAAAAGTATGTATATTCCATATGAAGTTCATAAAAAAATCATAGAAATGGGTGCCGGTCATGGTTGTACACAAATAAGGTCAGCACTTAAAAAACAATTAAATTTCAATTAAAAAAAAAATAGTACAAGTATACACAACACAGCAGATTGCATATTAATAATTAAGTGCTTAGAATTATCACATTTTCTCGGTAATTAATAGAAAAAAAAACTCTGAAGACGTACAGAGTGCAGAGAACAGTGCGTTCAAGTGGTCCTATATGAAGGGGGAGAATGAAAGTGTATCTTAATAGATGCAACGTTGACTTTTCGTATCTTTTTCAATGCGTATTTTCACTCAATTTAATGATATTAACAATTGCTTTCTTCCGGGTTTCAGCTATAGCTACAGTTCTTACTTCGAATTATAAATGCGAGCTCATACTCGTCTGAAGTACGAGTACTGATAGCGATAAACAGGGAACCTCAGCTAGCGTGACGTGTGCGTGTAGTAGACGCTATGTATAATTGTTCGATTGAATTTCATTGCACCTATAAACATAATCCACTTATGTTTGAGTTGAGCTTTTTCTTCCATCTACGTATGGCTAATAGTTTATGTATTTGTTGGATACATATAATTTTTTCTTAAATTTACTATTTTTACAACTATTTTCTCCACAACTATAAACGGATGATTATTTTAGAACCCATGGCTACGCAGTATCTTCCCGTTTACGTGTTTTACCCTATAAAATACATCTTAACTTTAGAGATACAAAAAAAAAAAGTATTTTCTTAATGCTCGTAACCGTATTTAATTACGTTACCGTTTTATTGGCATTTAACACTAAAAACTTAAGTTTTGCGCATCACATATTTGTAAATAAATAATTTTACGAATTTTTTTTTTATTTAAGTATCATCATCGTGTGGATGTTGATAGGAAAGGTGTATACACTACATATGTACGAGTATATATGTATCTAAGTGAGATTAGCGATATTTAGGCTTCGTCATCCGAATTCAATTGGATGGTAAGGATTGTACGACAAAAAGGGGGAAGGAACTTTGCTTTTAAAATCGAAATGCGATGATGGAGACATTGAGGCATTTATAAGTAGACGGATGGTATTCGTATAAATGTCGCCCACACTGTCTAATGGGAAAGCCATTTAATGGCGCGAGCTGGATAGTACTTAAAAAATTTGTAGTCAAACCAAAAAAAAAAAAATAATAATAATTTTTTTTTGACGACAAGTTTAAAACGACAAAGACGAAAAAGAGATTAGATTAAGATGAAAACCTAAGCAGACGCTTGGTTAAGTGCATCTAAATGAGAAGGAGTGTGAAAAATGACTTAATGGACTCGTGATGAGTGTGCCTATGAATGGAGGCACTTTATCCCGAAATGAATTTAAATGAGTGATTTTGACTGGAGATGTAAGCGGTTTCATCGATTCCTATTGTTTAATTTGGGTTGAAGTTGTCGCTGTTAAAAGAGCCGCTTGTATTAAAATCGATTTGAGGAAGTCACTTAGAATGTAAAGGGTATTTTGTTAAGCATATATATGCTTTGCATAACTTTGTAGGCTGTTAAGGAGGTTTATTCTAAATATTATTCACTAAATAATAAGAATTGTGACAAATATATGAAAAGACATCATTGCATTCGGTCATAACATGACCCATATCACTCCAATTCAATTAAATGATTCAACTCCTTAAGTGCACGGGTTGCTAGACATATACATAGTTAGCTAATGTTAGCCGTGGTTTTGAATAGCTTCAACTCAGGAGCCTTTCAAGTGGAAAGCTATTCAACTAATTTTTTCTAGGCCTTTTTTCATCTGCAAGCCCCATTAAAGGCGAGGTTTTACATAACTTTGTCTTCAAATCGGAGATATTGTCCTATATATCGTAGGTAGAACTATTTTCTTTTCAGATTCGTCATATGTAGCTAAGCAATTCGTTGAGTTATTTCTTCAAACATACAACACAAACTGAGTTGAATTCGTTAATATGTAGCTCTGGAAACGTCTAGGGATATCTTTTCTGCGATATTTAGGCTGAGTAAATATAATATAGACAGGCTGTGATGATCGAGGTGTCCTAAAGTAATGCAACTGGCGTTAACCCCGCGAAATAGCGATTTTTTGTTGGAGGAATTGTAGGGATGATGTTATCAAAATGTCAACAAATTCTTCGGCGATTATTGTTATCGATATTGGCTTTCATTTTAGATTTCAGAATACTCGTTAATATTGGCCGATCCCTTTAAAATTTAATAGCATAAATAAAACAATTCTGTCTGCAAAGAAAAATAAAATAGTTATGAATCGGGACCGAGTTATATAGACTTGTCCGTTTGTTTTGTCACAAAGTGAACACATACTTCCATTTAGCTACTACTTTATAAAGCTCGACTTTTCACTATGGAGTGCATTTTATTGCCTGAGAAAAATGAGAAAATACTCGTATACCGACTGCAACGCTAACAAAAAGTCTTAGATACTCACCATTTCAAGAAAGGTCACAGTTCCCTCTTTTGGAATACGATTTGATTATTTTCCACTTCTTACTCGTTCAGCCAGACAACTTTACTTATTTGCAAAATCAAATTAATGCGCAAAAATCGCATTTAAAAGCAAATCAACATCTGTGTTTCCATGGAATAAACGAATTAATCATTGCCTCATAAACGGTCGCTAATACAGAAAAAAAACAAAAAAAAAGATGCTGTAGAGTTGAGTGAGTTGACTCTGGTGCAGACTCCTTATCCATCCGCACTATCTGACTATCTGTCGTTGCATCTATAATAACCGTTTGTGTCGAATGATGACTTTCTTTCTAAAAAAGGGTAATTAAAACGGTCCATCATAATGAAATTCACTTCTTCTTAACTTCTTAACTTCGAGTTAAGGAACATAAAAATTCTACCATATCCTTTGGCCATAAAGTACACTTTTTTACCACTTGCAAAGTGTACAAAGTACAAATCACACAGTATGCAGTCTTGGAGTTCTTTAGCTTTATAGTCTTCAATCTTTAGTTGTGTTCAGTCTTGAATCTTGAGTCCGGGTGTCTCCTTGTAAGTTGAGGTTTTCTTATTTTTGTGCTAATTTTGCGCGTCCTCCTGTGTTTGGTGTCCACTTCCATTTTGCACTTTGCGTGCTGTGAATTTTATTATGAATATCATATCTCTAGATATTTTTATTAGGCTTTTGAAATTTTTTTTTTCATTTTTATTTAATTTATTTTTTTTGTTTTATCTAAGGCCTGGTACACACGGAGAATTTTGTATCTTTATGCAGCAATCATGAGCAACAACAAACAAAATAATGAATCTTACCCTTTTCTCGTTTGTGCAATTATGCACTTGGAATTGATACGAGCGCGACGCTATCCAATGGATGGTATGGTCTCTTGGTTAGGGGCTTGATGGTATTTTGTTGGATGGATATAATAAGATATGCGAGTGTTGTGCAGTTAATAATCGTGTATATAAATCCTTTGGCAATGATTATTGAATGACATTTAGTTACGATTTTATTTTCGCATGATGATGATGGGTTATGTGTGAGGTAGCATGTTCAATAAATTGTTAAAATATGCGCAATTTATGAGGAGACTTAAGGAGACGCCGGCCAGCCGACCAAGCGACTTACCAACCAACCGATCGGTGTTTGTTTTTTGTATGGTTTGTATTTGACGTTATTTTTTATTTTTGAAAACGGAGAATTGTGTTTGTTGGATAATAATTCAGTGATACCAGTGACTACACTGCTCTATGAAGTTTTATTTAACATTCTCTTGTAAGGGTTCTTTTCATAATGTACATAGAAATTTTGGGAAATTTTATTGAATGCGTCTTTTGATTCTACGTCTCTTAGATTATAGCACAAATTGTGATAAAATGAGGATTTAGTTAGTCCGGTCTTTAGCTTCCATTTGTTCGCGCCATCTAAGGTGAGGTCTTCATCTAATGCGTTGTCCCTCCGGATTTGATTTGAAAATTCTGCTGCCCGGAACATTAGCATACAATCATTCTATATGTTCAAACTATCTCAGGCGACTGATGCGCAGTTTTCTTACTAGGTCGATGTCGCTGTACTGTTCGTATAGTTCGTCATTGAATCTTCTCCTCCAATGCCCGTTAGTGACACTCCGCTGAGTTCTCCCAATTATGTCGATATCATCGGCGTACGCTAGTAACTGCACAGGAAGGGTTGTGTTTCCAGCTTGTGAATTCCGAACAATTCTTTCAAGTATGATGCTAAATAAGTCACACGACAGCGCGCCACCTTTTCTAAAACCTTTTCTAGCATCACAGGTCTCGATTAAGTCGTTACGGACATTGACGGAGCAGCCATCGTTCCCAATCCTGATTATGAACAGACGGACGAGTTTGCCGGAACTAGAAAACGCGCTATGCGGCCTTAAAATAAATGTAACGATTTGGATTTCTTGAGTTTTTTCCAGGATCTGCCAGAGTTGAAGATTTGGTCGATTGTGGACTCTCTTGGTCTGATAGGGACCAATCAGGTTGTTGATGAAAGGTTTCAGACGTTCACACAATATACGAGTAGCAGATAAGGTCTTGTATCCGATGTCGAGCAGACTTATATGTATATCTATAGTTGGCGCAAATGACTATATCTCCTTTTTTGTGGATCCGGCATACACTGCTGAGATTCTATTCATCATGCATACACTCTTCTGACCAGATCTGAGAAATCAGTTGGTGCATGCTTTCCACAGAGTCATTTCCAGCAGCTTCGAATACCTCGTCCGATAAGCTGTCTGGTCCAGCTTTGGATTTAGCTTGGATATTGCTATTCTTATTTCGTTCTGGTTAGGTGGACGGAAGTTTGGCTATCATCGTCTAAGTTGAATGGTCTACTCTACATGCGGCCGATGTTTGGTTTCTCTACGTTCTGCAGAAAAGAATTTTCCATATTCTCATCAACGATTATGACTCCACTGCAGGGTTCCATTCTTCATCTTTACGTTATTCCTCGAGTACAATCTCTCAATATTTTCGATCGCGCGCTACTCGTGCAACTTTTATCTTTTACTGTAGAAGCCGGTGTTCTTCCCGTCTTTTATGCTCGCAGATCTCACGAGCAGTATTCGTCCTTCGTTGCAGCACTGCTTTATAGGCTTTTTGTTTAGCGGGATTCTTCATCAAAGCAGAAATTTATTGGTGGTGGTCGGGTGAAACCCAGCAGATAAAGCGCCTGAGCACGTGTTAAGCTTTTAGGAAGAGAGTGAGAGAAAGAAATATTTTTGCGCTTAGTGGACCCACCCACATATCCAACATTTAATGGGGAGACTAAATTATTCTAGGCAACCACTCATCTTGTGTGGTTTTAGTTGCCTGAAAAAAAGGAATGTCTATCGGCTACGGTTTGAACCACGGCCACCCACCTACGTGCTTGATTGTTCGTTGGCAGTGTTGCAACTTATTCTCGGTACTTGATACTAGCGGCATATGAGAAGTTGTGAGACTTCGGGATACGGGTTCGGCGAAGATTTGACGGTCTTTTGCGATTTTGCAGCTTTTCTACGTTATATCTCCTGGCGGTAGTTTTTCTTTGTTGTGAAGCTTGGGAAATCCACATTCACACCTTAGTTGCAACAAGGTGCTGATCCGAATTAATGTTGGATGCCCGTCAAACGCAAAAGTATCGCTTTGATTTAGCGCCGCAAAATCTATAAGCCTAAGTACATTGGTGTCGTGTGGGCTAGGCTTTCAACTGTCCTACCAAAGATGTCATCCTTTCCTGTCATGTATTTTCCGATTTTAATGTCATACTTCGGGCATTGCTTACATGTTTCATCTAGATGCTCTTAGAAACATTCTTTTGTAGATCGTCCTTCTCTTCCGTACGGGCATAGGCGCATATTAGGCTTATGTTGGTGCATTTAGTCGCAATGAAGATGGTCATAATACGCTCGCTCATCCGATTTAGCCTTGTGTGGTTTTCCTATAGCAATCACCATAGTTTCACAATTTTTTATCCTCCTTATGTCCGGGCAATCCCATCGCACATCCTGGACGGCGATTATCTGCGTGATAGCAGTCTAGGACCTCTGCTAATTGCTCGGCTGCTCGTGGCCTGTTAAGTATCCGAGCATTCAACGTACAGGTCTGAAAGTCGTTGTCCTTAAACGTTTGCTAGGGTCGTCAACAATGAGTCCATTTCTATCCGAGGCTATTGGTTGGTTCGTAACATATTTTAATCTCTTATGTATAGGGTTACGCCCTATGACGGCGTAGGTCAGTATAATGCTAGTGGCCGGGCATTGCCATTTTAACCTGCATGAGTAAGGGTTTACTTCACTTGTATTTAGAAGCTTATTTAAAAAGGCCAGGTTATAGCACCTAGTCATCAACATGGCAATGCCTCTAAAAATAAGGTTCCTGTAATGGTGTATACATTTCTTTAAGAAAATCGAAGCACTGGACAAATTTTGGTTTCACAAGGTCTTATCCAAGTGCTGGTTCTTCTGAAGAGCTTGTTTGTTTTTGAAAGCTATTGACGAGTCTAGAATCAGCTCCTAATAATCGTATTTGTTGAATCTTTTTTTTTTTAGAAAATACGACATACTACCAGAGCTATATTTCGAACCTAATTCGCACGTTTATATACAGCGCAATTTTTTTTTATATTCTCGTACAGTAGGACAAAAGCAGTAATTTAGCCAAGTCCGTGTAAAATATCAAAAGACATTATTGCCAGATAACGATTCAATGGATACCCAAAGTACTCATCAGCAAAAAATAAATCTATTAAAATTCCTCTCAAACCTCCAACTACGTGCAGAGGGTGACCAAGACTGCGCTAAGTGATATAGCTTCATGATAACAGTCACACGCTCGTTAAACGGATATCAGTTACAAATCGTAAAGTAGGATCGATTAAGAAACAGGCCAAGGTTCCACGCGAATACAATCATTTCTCATCATTTGCACCTCTTTACACGACATAGCCTGACATGTATCAAAACTCTTTTTCTGAACCACTCAGAACTGTCATTTGAAATAAGAAAACAGCTAAAAGCTACGTGTCTTAACTTTAAATCAAAAAGACAACACTTTTATTGCTGTAAAAATTAGAATTTAATGGCAAATTGAACCTTCTACCAGCACCACTTTGGACTACGAACCACCCATTCCTAGACCGTCGAAACGAGGAGAAACTACTCGTACAAGTCGACCCCGTAAAGTTAAGAAAATATAAATATGTATCTGTGTATCTACTTCAAACTTCAACTAAAACCACACTATTCAGTCGCGCACTACACTTAACACACAGCGAAATGGTCATAAAATGATTAGAGGAATCTATCTACCGCAGAACAGCAGTAAAATCCACTAAATCGTTTACCCTGAGGTTGTTGTGTTTTGAGTGAGTTGGTCATAAAAGAAAAGCGATTGACCATAAAACCAGAAGTGGAACTATTCAACAAAAACAAAAAACACAAACAGAAAAAAAAAAAAACAAAAACAAAATTGTTACTGGTGCATCGAAGTGCTACCGAAGTGAAAATAATTATGTTCAAGCCCGTTCCTTCTTCAGTGCATATGGAAATCACTTAAAAAAAGGATAAACTCCAGCATAGATACTTATAACTCGTGCACATTTCAAGGCGGCAAGTGTAAAGAGGTACACCTTTTCTTCTTCAATATGAAATTGGAGAACCCTTTGAGAAAAAGTTCACCGCCACCGTCGTTTTCGCCGACGTCAGATAGAGTAAAACGATCCTTATCGGCATGCGCAAGAGATCACTTGTTTCTTTTATGAATTCAAGTTTCAAATTACACCCACATTTTCTGTCTACCCTCTCTTCCCATGATTGAGGGTCCTTTTTTCATACTCTCCTCAGAGTAAGGAAATAAAGCAAAGCCAATTTTTGGTTCCTTTCTTTCTTTTGAACGGAGGCCCCGAGAAAGACCTGGTTTATCTAAATGTTCTATTGATTATATCTATATCTATCGATTCACTTACGATTTTAATACCGTTGTGAATATACAAATTCTGCGCTAAGTCTGAAACTTTTTCTTCAGTGAAATTACTGGGGAGAAGTTCCTGCAAATATTTGTTTCCCTGTTCAAGTGGGCTTTAAAAAGCCAGTACTACTTATCACAGTACTACCTATCTCTTCCACGTGCTACGGAATTTTGTTCCTTTCCTTAATCCCCATGTCTTAAAAAAAAAAAACAGAGAAAATAGGGGAAAAAAAATACAGAAATCAAGTAGCAGGTGGCAGCACCTTTATTTCTCATTTTCATAGTCATCTTTGCCGCCCCGTGGGGGAGATACTCGTACAAGTCCTTCGATGTTGAAGGTGGTATTGGTGACTTTGTTTCAAGTTTACGTTTGCTTATCGTAACAACGACAATAGAGAAACGAGACGACATCCTTTTTCAGTAATTAAATTTGTCCTGGTGATTTATGACACCTGGAGCACAAATGGCGTGTTTTCATTATGTGTATCTATCTTAAGTATCTAAAGACTGAAGAGTGCTAGGTATCTATTTCTAAAGCCTTGTATAGTGATGTACAGGGTGTAATAAGTTCTTTAATTGAAGTATAGTAGAATTTTTTTTTGTCTCCTTATCCTTCTGTTGTAGCTTTCTATATGTATTCCGTTTCCTGGACAAGGGGTTGACATACCCATGGATTAAGTTCTTATTGTTTAGTATTTTATTAAATATTAGATATCTAATATCTATGGCATCGAGAGAGAAGAGCAAAATGAGGTTTTAACACGCTCATTTCAAAGATGTCATCCTTGCATGTCCGTTCGCAATATCTGATGTTGTTTCTTTTTTTTTTTTGAGGAGGACAAAACGAATTAAGACATATCTAGCAATGAATTAATTGCTTCTTAGTTGTGACCAATTTTTGGCATTTTATTAGCTAATTAGATTGATTTGGGTGGATATTGTTGTTGTTTTTTTTTTGTAAGAAATATTATGGTCAGAAAAGGACTATAAATTTTTCAAAATGAAACTGGTTGCGATTTTTCATCCTTAATAACATAGAGTGACCATAAATAGTGAGAACACTTTTATGATAAATTTATTATTTATCTATTGGAATGTGTGACATTTCCCTAGTTCTTTAAACAAATTATTTACACATATAAAGAAAGCATTGCCTTGCTTTTTCATAAGCAAGCATACTTGCTTCAGTAAAATAGCGATCAGAATGCGATGCAATGCAAAGTATATCAAAAAATGATTCTTAAAGAATTTAGATGGAAAATATCTCAAATTCTAGTTAGTAAGTTCCTGGTATATCCCCAAAATCTAAACTTTTTCGGAAAGTCTTGTGTTCGTCCTTACATTTGGAATATGAAATGATTTGTGGCAGTGCTTCATATGACGACTGCGGCTTTTCTGGTTTATGATGATACTCATGTAGTATTTTCAATAGGAAGTGGAGAAGTCATACCGCCGGTATCTGCCATGTAGCCGAGATTCGAGGAGAAATGACACAAAAATTGTCACGCTTCACTAGGAACACGACTGTTTTTCTACAAAGTAAGGTTAGGTAATTGTTATAAGTACAGTTTTTAGGAAGTGACGGCTAGAGTAACTCATAAGCTGAAGACGATAAACGACAGATTTATGATAGAGCAGTGTTCAAAATTTTATATCTCATCTTCCATGACAACTTTCGGGCATTGGCACCTTTAATTCCTTTTTCGACTTAAATATTCCCTATAAATTCACTTCCCCAATTTCCTTACTTTCATTTTCTTTATAAAACCTACTTTTTATCTTTGATAACTATAAAATTCATCAATAAAGTATATTAAAAATAGAAATGTACGTAACAAAATCCCTGAGTCATGTCCCTCAGAGTGACTTAAAAAAAAAACCTATTTGATGAACTAAACACGTTTGGCATCAGTAAAAATTTGTTTACAACCATTTCGAAAGCATGGAAGCAACAAAAAATTGTTCCCACACTCCACACATGTCAACAGTCCGCGATCAAATGTTTATAACCGAAACTACAGCAAATCGCTTGGCTTTTCGAAATTATTATTCAAAAACCATTTCACCATAATATTTTGTAAAATACCACATTAATAGTGATTCTCTCGCGTAATTCATATTTTTTTTTTTTATTATTGTATGATATCTACCAACCCCGCCAATCGTACCAATCGACGTCCATCAAACCGTGCGGCTCCTAATATATTGCGACGAAATAAAATCTCAATATTCTCAAACGACTTTAGCCATAAAATATTACTCTTAGCCAAGAGTGTACGTATAAAATCAACTACAACAGCCAGCCAACGAGACACCATTAGGATTCACAACTATACAGTCGAACGTTGTCTGCATAAAATTCAATCTAATGTTGAATACAAAAAAAATCAAAGAAAAAAATGAAGGGAAAAAAAATTTAAATCATTTCGTTGCGTTCGGTCAAAAAATTTCAATACACATGTGTACTAAACAGGAGACAGCTAAAGATACAAATGCAAGAAAGGCCACAAATCTATCTTTTCTATTCCTGTTGTAGTCATAGTCATAGTCATAGTCGTAGTCGTCATCGCAACTATTAGTGTGCAATTTGTGCACTAATATGCAGAACATGTGCTAGTCGTAGGATATTTTTAAACTTAAACCAAAGCACACAAACAGATACAACATAAGCAACAGAGATACAAAAACGACTGGTGAATATGTACGAGTAATGCTGAGAGTATCTTTTGGGAAGGACATGAAAATTACTGTTTAGACAAACGATGACAGGTTGTTAATGTTTAACGAGGTTGGTAATTTGCTGGCTTCCCTCAGATTGTTTTAATATTTTTTTTTTTTTTTTTTTTCTGCAGTAGTGCGTTGAGCTCATTTAATTTTCTAATCACATTCAGATTTATGGATTCCATGCAAGCCCGCCTGGTTAACTTAGGTTTCACTTTAGTCTACGCAATAACCTTCTGTTTTGTTAGCTTGAACCCCCTATAACCCCCTATAATAAAAGTAAAAAGTTATGAGTGCGCAAGAAATTATTAGTATCTTCGATATGATATGCACGTATCTCCGGTCAGACGATT
Source organism: Volucella bombylans (assembly GCA_949129095.1). Lineage (NCBI taxonomy): Eukaryota > Metazoa > Arthropoda > Insecta > Diptera > Syrphidae > Volucella > Volucella bombylans. The sequence goes on along the minus strand of OX422140.1, from coordinate 37,994,898 downwards.
TAGACAGACGGCCGGGATACAAGAAGCCCAGAGCAGATAATTCTCTAAAGGCACAGACAAGACTTGAAAACGGTGAGACCAAAAACCTTACCATATCCAGATACGCATAGTGTCGAGACCTCAGACGAGACTTGTGTATTTTTTCTCAGCCTTGCTATACGAGTATGAATAAATTAATTGCAAAAGAATTCCAAATGTTGACAAGTCTCAGAACGCTGACTTAGCTGAATCAATCGACGAAATACCGTGGAACTTCTCTGTTCTGTTTGGACAGTAGCTTACTTTTAACAAGTACTAGCAGCGGCATTGATAATACATACATATGAAAATACATATACTGCTGGTCTTATTGGCGGTCTAATAAGCGTATGCGCAACTCGTTCAAAACGTCCGCGATGTAATGATTTTTTAATTTCGCTCACTCTAATCGCGCATGAATGTCCAATTAAATTTTCATTTTTATTTAAATTGTTCTTTAATTGGAAATGATTTAAGAAAAAACAAAAACAACAAATAATAATAAAAAAAATAAAAAAAAATAAAAATTCTTAATAACTACACACAGGTACATAGGTACCCCACTTCAAGTCCGGTGTAGAGGGATCAAAAAATCTTTGAAAGAATTTTCGTGTTAAAAATATCGACAAATATTGTTAACACCTTCAAGACTATATGATGGGTACTTGGGCCATACATCGCACTATAACGACACGAAGAGGAATTAATTAGTGGATGTCTTCACTTTTGGCTGGTTAATATGGTCGAGGTGGACTCTGGTATCTGGTCTTCGGTTTCTGGTCGTTGATCGCTTGCTTCAAGGCGGCTATCATGTCTTTGATCTGAGCTATTTCTGTGGGGGGAATTTTCGTGTTGAACGTCATTTGATTACCTAATGAGAATTTATCATATGCAGAAAACACAAAAATAAAAAAAAACAAACTAATAATTGGGTATGAATACTTGATAGACCACATACGAGTATGTACATGCCAAACATACTTATTGTGCATTGGGAAATATCTGTAGATACATCAACATGTGTCAAAAATTGGCATAAGTTGGCTTAAAAGAGATGATTTAGATTTTTTGAGTTATGATCTTATTTTTGGTATAAACGAGTATGCATATATGATACATAACTTGAAATGATGAATATTGCTCAGGAAGAAGGTTAAAATTCTGGCATCTGTGCTCCTGCTGAAGAAAGTTTCGGCAGTTTTCCAATGATATTTTTCTTGAATTTAAGGTCAACGTGGTATAGTTTCAGGTTAGTCAGTTGCCCATATGTATTTCCATTGTAGATGTAACATATGTATGTATACTACGTTTTGTGAAAAGCGAATATTGCGTTTGAACAGAAAAGTCATATCCACTAAACGGTTAACATTCCTAAAGATGTCCACAGTGATATTTTGCGGAAGACCAACAGCTCATCCCATATCATACTACGCAAAGCTTGTGAGTAAAATTACTTTTGATTTTTAAAAATTTCTTACACACTGTCTACATTCTAATGGACTGAAAGATATTTATTTAAGTTTTATTAATTTTTTTTTTTTCACAAATTTTTGATCCTTACATTTATTTTGTTTCATTATAGCGGCCTCCTAGTTCATCCCTGTCATATGGCGGAGCTATGAATGATGACGCTAGATCGCCGGGCGCTGGTAGTACACCTGGACCATTATCACAACAGGCACCTGTATTAGACACATCAGATCCCGGTAAGTTAAAAATGTTCGCAATTTACATATCTATGTATGCCACTTGCCTCGAAAGTTGCCCAACTAGACTAAGTTGATGTGTTATTACTCTTTCCTTTCCCGATCTATTATACAATACAATTTCATAAAATTTTTATCATTTAATATTTCTATTGTGCCAACAAAATAATTACACCACCCATCATTTCCATATATCAGCAGAATCTCGAACGGAACCGAAATATAATAATTTCATTTTCACTTCTTTCCCTTTTTCCAAAAGATCATCCTTTTCATCCCCCTTTATAAGGAAATCAATATGTGTCCTTATTTCACCTGCTCTCTTCCCTGAATATATCAAATTTTATGCATGGATTTGGTTCGATTCGACATACTCTCGATTAAATAAAATAAAAAATCCACTTCTATTGTAAGGTTTTCAAAAAAGTGTGAAGTATCTACAATACTATTCATTGTATCTCCTAGAATGAATGTTTCAAAATTTGGTTTTAAAACTTTTTCCTATTCACCCGGCAACAGGGTTACACACTTTTGATAACTGGAAATTCGGTACAACCCTTCCGGGAGTAGTGGCATAGAGTTAACCTTTTTACCAAGTAACCACACACTTATCGGGGGGAAAAAAAATCAAGTTATTGCGAACACCACAGAAGTATGTACGAGTACATTTACAAGCTCGTATGAGGAATCTCAATAGCTGCAGATACAAGATAAAATTTTTATGCGCATTTCCTATGTTTTGCCTGCTAAAGACAGGCTGAATGACATAAGGGTGAATAAGCAACCCTTATGGAACTTCTTTTTTTTTTGACGAATTGACGCATCTCTTTTGCAATTGCTTCATCATTCGTCAAGCCATGACGATGTTTTTGAATATAAAATTCATCTCCCTCCCTTCTGATTCACAGATTCAGTTTCAAATTCAGTATCTGCTCACCGCTGTGCGAGTGGTAGAGTTTCATTATCAAAACCGTCGCAATCTATGTAGGGTTGGTTGTCAATCCCATACTGTCACCTATAACCATAGACCATTATCATCATCCTCATCATCACCATCAACATCAGGAACGGTAGCATAAAATTTTCAGTTGACAAACAAGCAACACCAGTAAATTTCGACTTTTACCCATTTTCATTTTATTTTTTCATTATTATTATTTTTTTTTTTTTTGGCGACAAAACAATACAAAACGGGAAATGTAAGAGCACAACATGGAACGCTGCTTGTTCCGGGACTACATTACAGGATATGAGGGTTGTATGGTGGTGCCTGGTGGTGCTATGGTGGGCTAGAGCTATGTGTTGATGGTTATTTCATAAATTTTGAGGGGTTGATGAATTTCTTTTTGAACCACAGATACAGTACGCATTATATTTCATTTCAAAGCAGCCAACAGTGAGAAAGGACGTACCAAAAAATTCAAAAAAAAAAATTGAATCAGTGTCTGCACATCCTTCAATCGCAAAACCAAAGTGCACTCAATGGGTAATTTTTAATGCGATATTTTCCATTTGAATTCATCACTGGAGTCATTCAACAGTAAAAACAGCAAAAAAAGCAATTCTAAAGGATATCTGGTTTTTTGCGGTTCGTCCTTTTCCCCCATGTACTATCAGAGATGTAACGAATTTTGTGTTTCAATTGCGCGTTTTATTGAAACACAAGATAAGAAACATATAACAAAGAATAAAGACAGCTTTTTTGTTATTTTTTGAACAGAGATTGGATTTTTTCCAGAGTTTGGGTCCATGGTTTCTGATAGGACGTTGCTGGAAAATAGTCGGAGATTGGGGTCATGTCAACGAAATACTAGTACTCACATGAACTTTAATTTTTTTTTATTGAAAATAAAGCATAAATGTTGCAATAGGCCTGTAATTGGTGATGAAGTTGAGGTCAATATGTTACGTAGTCGTTGGCCTAAACCGTTGGCCGATTTTGCCATAATTTTCCTTTCAAAAATGTCCTATAGAAAAAAGTGTATCACTTCATAGGCAACGAACGTACCTAAAATCTAATTAAAAATTTACGGAAACGTTGCAGTGGCTTTGAATTTAATTTTTACAACCAATTCTTCCAGTTACTATTTAAGCTATGTAGCTCCCAATACAGCTATTTCCACCTTCACATCATGATTTGTTTGAGGTTTGCTTCCAATTTATCTTAGGGGCGGTCTTTTTCTGGTGCATCACCCTTGTGGATGTAAGTCAAACACTCTTGGGACAGAAGCGTTCAACATAAATATATACATATATACCAGTCCTCTAAGCGAGAATAATTCTTCATTAATCTTTCTTCATCTCAAATCAATACAAACAGGATTATCATCACGGGAAGAACTTTTTCCAAGCATTAAAAGGATACTTTATCACCTGGTTATGCGCGCCTGAAACAAAAAAAAGCAACTTTGATTATAAAGGTCTTAAACAAGGCTACTTTGATCGCTCTCGATGGAGTTTTGCTACGTAATGACTAGGTACGGAGTTAATTTGAGAAATTTTTGATCTGATATTCTCATTCTTGGTAGAATCAGCTGCGGAGTCTACTAAGTAGGTGAATTTTTATAAAACTTGAAAGTTTTAGTTTTCAATGAACCGCTTATTTAGTCAGCAAAACTCTTCAGGATTTTAAGGAGATTGCTGTCTCCATGGTTGACTCAGTTTAGAGCATTTGCTTACTCATTAAACGCTGCAAGCGATACTGCGAATTCTTCAGACATGCTCTTATACCATACAATGTTGTAAATTACCCAGTCTCCCTTTGAATAAATCAACAGGCACACCGGCAGCTCTAAAACCGAGTTTCACAGTTGGTCAGATTATTCAGTAAGACAACAAGACAGTATTGTATGCTATCTTTGTCTGAGTTTTTAAGCCATCAAGTAGTCTGTAGTAGTGTGTGTGTCTTTTAAATTCTCAAGATCAAGTGAGACTCTACTATTACCTTTGCAGTCTTCTATTTGGGCTTTGCATCCCCGGCATAATATTTTCGGCTTGCTGCCATTCGTCGTGCCTTGGTACCACTGCTTGTCCATATACATATGATGCTCATGCCATACGACATGATAGATAAAGTTTTGTGTGGCACCTATTTGACCATTTTTGTATTGCGTTGGTAAACAAACGTCTCTTGGCTACAACTACGAAATGAAATAAATCGATGTTTGTAGGTCGGAAGGTGCAGATATCCAAAATACTAAAAACGCAACATTCGTCAATCGCAACTGAGACTATCTAATTGACGGTCGGATGACCTTGAGATATTCATGTTTCTTTGTGAATCTCGAGGTGCTAAGAATACTTACTAAAAAGGCTTCAGACTGCGATTTTTACTAATTTTATCGAAATCCTCTCCCCCTCCCTCGTGTATCTACGGGGCAAATGTCCGCTTATGTATGTAAATCGACTACATATGTAACTAAAGTAGAATGACCAAAACTCATCAGATTTTCCTTGTAATCGCATCCCTTAGTCCCTACTCGAATACCTAAGACCCAAAAAAGAAAATCGTTGTCGATTTCTGAGAATTTAAAATAAGAAATTACATGTTCCATTCCCATGAATATCAGGTATGTACTATCTTTTCCAGTAATTATGTATCTCCTAGGCCGTTTGAACCCTCAAAATTTGATGGAAAAACGTTCAATTTTCCAAAACTATGTAGTGCATCGTTTACTGATCTACGGCGTTTGCTCGGTTTTTAAAAAGAACCCAAACCCACTGTAATTATCGCAATATGAGTGAGTGGACTATGCCCGGTCTAACGAATCTTTTAACTCGCCTTACAACGACACCCCTGTAATTATGATGTCCAAGTCAATCTCACTGGCATTTGAATACTAAATTATAATTTTCCAACCTTTTCAAGTCGCTGTGCTGTGCTTGCACCTACTGACTTTGGTGCACGTTTTGTCCCTTCGAACATCGAACAAAAGCCAAAATCAGTTGTTGCCTGCACTTAAAGATGCATCACTTATATTCCTTTGAATTCAAACATTTTGAAGGGCACGTGATTCTGGAGAAAAATATAAAAAAAAGAAATGAAATGGAAATTCTAAGCTAAACCCATAAGGGCCGGCAAAGCCGCAACAACAACGGCATCATCATAATGGGTATATAATAACAATGTATCTAAACACAAGAAGAGCATAAAGAGGGGTATAAGAATGGAGCGCGGCTTGCTTTTTGGCTTTTGGCGGCAGCGGCTTTAACTTCGTCATCATCATCGTACGAATAGTCATCGTCGTGGTCCACATCCATCCAGAGGTACCTATAGCAGTTCTTCTCGAGCTCAAGCAGGCGATTACGAGCTGGAGAAGTGTACTTGATACATAATAGACCAAGAAGACACAGTCGTGCACTTTATGCTCTTTTAACAGTAAAATCGTTCATTGATTTTGTTTTCGCTGTGTTCTCTTGAATTTGGGCACCAAGCTAGAGTTTTCGGTGATATCCCCCTTGCATTTGTGTGCCGGTATAAAGATGATGAAGATGAAGCTATAGCTATAGTGGCGTGGCAGTGGCGGCGCGGCATAGCCCCATCAACTTCATATTACACTTAAGATGTTTTCTCTAAGTTGGTGTTTTTTTTTTTTTTTTTTGCTCGTCTTCTGTGTACCGACGAACCGAAAAATTGTATCTTATCCACTGGGCGCTGGTAGTTTGAGGTAGAGGCAGAGTGTGTCGTGACTTTGAGCCGTTTTGTGTCTGTCCAAAAGAACAAGATGACACACAAACACTTATAAGGTAGACCTGAAATATGTTGCATGGATGGATGCTGTGATGTTGATGATGATCGCATATCCGTATGAGAGCGTTTTTCAGACAGACTCTCTCTCTCTGTGTGTGAAGAAAAAAAAGAAACATTTTTCCAGTAGATTTTTCCATTTTTCCATTTTTATTATTATTATTACACGCTCGAGTCGGCGATGGAACTCTAGAGTTTGGATAAGTTCTTCCTCAATAAGCCGAAGCCGCCTTGATCAAAAAAAGCTACAAAAAGACAACCAAAAAAGAAACAAAAAAATCTACAAAAAAAAATAAAAGAATTCCGCTTTACGGACAAGTTGACTTGTGGTATGTGCTTAATCCGTCGTCGACGTCTTCGACGTCCGCCTGAAATGAATCTTGAGGGCTGTCTTTTTCAATGACTTGAGATTCTTAGCTGAAAAGACTTTGACTACTCTGTATGCAGCATTCTCATCTCGTGAAACACAAAAGTCAACTTGTATTGGGTGCATGTTGGAACAGTTGAGAGATTCAGAGAGACTCTCCGACGACCATGGAATGGTTGGTCGGTCTTCATGGATTCATGACTGTGAAGATCATTATTATCATAATCATCATCATGGTGGGCTATGATGATGTTATGAAGATGATGGGCCACTTCTTAACACTTGGAATTATTTACGGTGATAGGCGAATTTTTTTTTCTTTCTCATTCTTGGCTAAGGTACTCGTATGTATATCTTCTCCTCCTTTCGTTTTCGGGTATTCACAGCCAAACAAGAAGGTCTTTTAAAGTTCGCCGAAAGTAGAGGAAGTAGAAGTACTACGGATGGTTTTTGTCTTATAGGCAAAGTGGCAAATACTCAATGGGTAATTAAATATTTGATTTATATACCAAGATGCTGAACGAGAAGGCTCTGCAAGTTATTCTGCAACATTTTATAAATACTGATTTATGTGATGCTTGTCTTTTTGGTTTTAAAGAGGTTTTCTTATTTTTTTAGTGAAAGATGTACATACATATCTGCCTTGTGACGGTTAAGAGAGCGGTTTGCATTTAAAAGCCATCATTGAGTTTTTATTAATATTGTGGGCACTTAAATTGTTGAAAGTGTTTGAAAAAGTTCAGTAATACTTTAATGGGGGCCACAGCTTGTAAAGGTTCGTGGGAATGCAACTTTGTTGCAGCAACTTTTATGTAAGAAATCCATTGTTAGAGCAATCAAATTAACTCCTACTTTAGCGTTTATTAATCGGTTGCCCAAAATACAAGAGATTATTTTCAAGCCATAGATAGCAATAGTATACACTCGATGTTTTTCTTAGAGAAATACATATCAAAAATCGTATTTGAATAAAATAAAACATTCATTTTTCTTAAGCTCACGCCCCCTTCTCGCATACATGGGCCATATTTGATCAAGTTGAATATCTTTGGTAATATGTTTATTTTATGTAGTTTTGAAATCATCTTTCAAATTTTAGATATCATATTTCAATATTTAGATATCATTTTCGCCGAGATTAATTTCTTTAACACCCGCATCTCTGTTCATCTAACTAAGCATATTTTTCTGCTCTCTACCAAAGTCGCTTATTTAAAATTCATTTTCTTACTTTAATTCCCACTTAAACACCCCATAACTGTCACTCTCAATACGCTTAAATTTAACTTCTTTCAACCTCAAGGATAACAACATCAAATGCAATCACGATAACTTAATTCAATACCTCGTGCGCTCTTTCAATCCTACTATTCTGTCGGATGCCCAAAATATGGTTTTTTTTTTTACAGATGCAAATAAGCAAGGATTTCCAAAATCATGCATCATATTCACACGCAGGATCATGGCTAAAGAATTAAATGTTTTTCAAATAAACAAATCAGCGGGATGTTACCAACTTCAAAGTGTTTCCCATTGAAGGGGGTGATTTAAAAAATAAATAAAATTTAGATTCAAAAAGGGTATACAGTATTCGTAAAATAAGATTACCCTTTTACTTCTATGAAAGTGATGTGACATTGATTGGAAGTAGCTTAGGGGTGTCATTATGTAAAATACCAGTAGCTGTAGCTGTGTAAAAATTGAAAAACGGAAACAATAACACATTTCCCTGTAACCAAATGAAAAAAAGTAACAAAAAAGAAATTGCTTAACTAACCATATTAATGGATGAGAAGCCTCAAAGTAGTTGGCCTCTTATTTGTGTGTTCTACTACACAATGGCTGACAGGAAACAGTTTTGCCTTGTTTGCCTCCTTCCTCCCTAAAGTTATCAGGTCAAAATTGTAAAAACGCGTGACACAAGAAAATTGTTACGAGTTTTGTTCGTCATCTCAGTTAGCAGTACGAGTACTTTTTGCTAAATAACAAACGAACGAGTACAAGGGGTGCGATTTGCTTGCTTCTGTTACAGTAATGCGATTATAAAACTAGAACGGTTACAATTTCCGTTTATTTATTTATTTTGTTCGTCTTATTCAGTGTTATCCTTGAAATAAAGTTGTTGTTGCCTGGTGTTATTTTTGGGTGTTTAAATCTGTTCGCACGGCTGAGTCCTTGATTTTATCTTGTTATTTTAATTTGTTACTCTTTTCTGTTTACTGAATTTTCTGACGGGTGATGTAGCTTAAGTGGTGATTAACGTTGGTGTAATTGTGTTTATGGGTTTCCGAAAGGTGACATAAAGATTCTGTTTACGAGGTGATCTCTATTAGAAATTTTAAATCATAAAGAGTTGAGAGAGAACACATTTAAAGGGACTTTATATGGAGACTCGTTATTGAAGTTAAATGGTTAAACATTTTTCCTATAATACTTTCTTTGTGCCTGGTCGCCTATTTGCTTCACTGTGTCAGTAACTGCTGACTATAATTTAACATCTTTTATGCATTTGAACATTGAAAGTTTCGACAAGTTATTGCTGAGTTGTATATTACGTTTAATTGTCTGCCTTTTTTTTGCAATTGAGTAGGGTAAAAAGTCCACCATGGAGGTATTGGCGTTCATAGCAGTCGTTTAAGTGAAATAACCAAGAATAAGATATAGATTTCAGACCACTGGTAACTAAGATCATACGAGTACCTTCCAAAAATTAGAATTAAAAAAAATATATTTAAATATCTTAATAAAATTGAGAGTACAAACATGTCAAAAAACCTCCAAGTGCTTGCTGATAAAATTTTTTTTTAATTCCACAACATTCACACATAATTCACACAGCTACCTACCTACTTGATTACAAAAAGCAAAATCGTTTAAAAATTGTCTGCATCCTTAAACACCCCATCAACTGCCATCACGGCATCACCTTCACTGACGTGTATAATTCTCTTGAGAATTTCATTTTTTTTTTTATGTTTTTAAATTTAAAGTACTCGGGAAAATCATTTTCCCATAATGTAACAAAAATGATGAAGTTACATGCTCCTAGATGATACCGTGTTTGATTGCCCGTTAGATAATTGATCAGGCAGTTATTCTCGCTACGCACATTCGCAACTCTATTCGGTTCGTAATTTTGTTCTTTACTTTTATTTTTCTACGAAGAAATTTCCACTTGAATTCGTGAAATGATGGTGTGTTGGTTACCGATTGTCTGTATCTGTGTGTGCACTCGAAGAAGCAATTCTGCTGGCATAGCGATAATATGGAAGGAAGAAATTTATTATGATTCTCCTAATTTCGCGCTTAAACGAAGAGACGGTTATTATGGATTTTTCCGTGTTTCTTTAGAATCGAAACGTATGCATCTGACAAGATTTGATATGTGTGATGGTTAAGATTAAATTTAAATGTTTGCATTCGCAATTGAGTGGAAGTAAGTGAATGTGACAATAGAGTAAATGAATTTTGAGAAATTTATTGATCCAGTTCTACCCTGTTTCTGGTAGATACATGCATCGACTTTATTGATCTACCGTCTAGCAATGCTTCTACTTTTATTAAATACCTTATGAAAAATTATTAAAAATCCGTCTACCGCAATAAATGACTCATATTTGAATAATCTGAAAACTTGGCGAACATTTCAAGAGCTCCTGAATTCAAATATCTAGCTTAGGAATGCTGTATTCCAGGCTATAATCACTTTCAATTTTATAAAAAAAATATCTATCAGATGGTTCTACGCGAAATCACTTTAACCCATATTAAAACAAAAATATAAAAAAAAAAATCATTCTTGATTAACAATAAATGTCATGTTGTTGATTTTTTTATTTCTTTCAAAATCAGCATATATTAAACAAAACAAAAAAAAATTTAAATAATAATCCACTATCTTTGCCATAAGAAAGTAATCAGAGCAACACACCATAACTACTACGGATACAGGAACACACAAATGGGAAAAAAGTGTTTCTGATTATATGAACGTTCATTGATATCTATGAAAATTATTAACGTAATTAAAGTCTAATAACAATTAATCTAATTATGTGCATTAAAAATATAATTTATATGTGAAGAAAAGATCGACGGAAAAAGAAGTAATTATGAATTATATAGTCAGCGAAAAAAATTAACAGATTTATTTGTCGGAAGTGGATTTTTTGTACCATCAGCATCTAGGAAACGATTAATTTTTGTCTATATGTGCATCTGCTTTAGTACAATATATCCTCTCTCTGCTTCTGTTTAATTTTTTTCTTTTGCATTTTTTAATAATTATACCAAACAGATAAACTTCAAGTTCATCGAGTAAAGCTGAATAAGATTGATAGGACGTAGAGCTGTGAGAGCATGTAAATCATTCATAACAAAAAAAAAACCAACAGACAAAAAGAAAAAAATAATCCGAAATGAGAGAAGAATAATCATAAATGCTCACAAGTACTTGTTATAAGCACTTGTATGTAGTTTCAACGTCGGCTTTTAATCAGTGATAATTATTATTAAACGTCAGCGACCCTAATTATGACCTACGGCATAGCGATCGTCTTCGTATAAATTTATAGAAAACAAATGAGCTATTTACGAGTTATGTGGCGATTTATTTGAAAGAAAACTATTATCAGATGTTTTTTGCGACTGGAAGTTCAAATGATAATGCTGGTCTTGGTACAGCTGATCACGACAAGAGCGAGAGTGTGCGGAGTTTATTCATGGATGATTAAAATACTACAGTTTGTCTGGGAGAAAAATGCCTCTTTTCAATGTTTTGTTATTTTTCGCCTGACTACGAAATAGCATTACGTATAACAATATGGTTATGTAATGTTCTTAGCTCCATTTCTTTATCAAGTCTATTTAAACACTTTAGCAGTTTTTCTGAGTATCTATGCGTTGTGGGCTTAGTAATTTTCTTTTATAATGAAAATTTTTAGATCTTTGATGTACAACATGTATCTGCAACATTATGGCGATTTCTCCTAAAAGGTGCAAGATTCAGTTGTTTCAGGCTGAAGATAAAAGTTCGAATCATATTCTTCACAAGTTGGTAGGGTTTTCAGCAACAGCACTACTTCTATTTTAATGAATTGTTGGTAGTACCATCATCGGTCTTCAACGTTTAGAATGGGGTGCATTGGCATTCGCTAACTTGCAAATTGTCCATTTCCGATGATTGTTCACTCGAGCAATATTGATGATTTAATTTTTAATCTTCATAGATTTTCATGACTTTTAAAATTCTCTTTGCAGCGGCTACATTTTCGAATGTTTACATAGTTTCGTTTAATTTATAGAGATGTGTGAACAACTTCCTGGATTTACTTAAAACCCGTTTTGGTTCTATTTAAAAAGGTCTTTTAATTCAAATATCAAAGTCCAATGTCAACTCCAAACCTTTAGGAAACAAACACTCCACGCGTCAGCAACACTGTCTCTTGTGCAAACACATTAAATTACACTTAGGTGTACAAACCAGTAGCACTAAAATTACTAATGATACATCAATTATTTACCTTAAGGAGGTTTCTGTTTCGTATTTTTTTTTTCTTATAGAGGGTGTAATTTTTGTGTCCTGTGCCGCAAATACACCCTCGCAATTACTCACATCGTTGGCTACAACTATATCATTAGAGAAAAACGTTTGGGTAAAAATGTGTTGTACACGGGGGCGTTGGTTCTTTTTTAGGCCACCAAATAAGTAAAGAAAAGTCCGTTTCAGTTTATTTTTTTGGAAAAACGGAAGCTTGAAATTATGTTACGTCAACACCTCCGCGACCAAGCAACTTAGGCACCCAGAGTATAAAATCTAAAAAAAAAAAAAATAAAGAAATTAAAGGTGTCCAGCGTTTGGAGTATATGATGGGATAGATGAAAATCTAATGAGTTTTCATTTTCATTTTTTCATGGTGTTTGTCATTAGAGGAACGAGCCGGCACACGAGGCCACCCTTGTCAATCAACACTTTTCCATTTCGAAATCGATCGAAATCACTTTGTTATTTCTCTTTTTTTTTCAGTTTTAAATAAGGGGAGATATGAATAACCCAATACTTCCACATACATATATGAGTATATGTACTTTGAAACGTATTGAGTGTTGCCCCAAGATCGATGAACTTTCTCTGTGTCGGCTGTTCCGGAGAAAACCGACTAAAACCAAGTAAACCAAGAGGAAAATATATATATGTATATATGTAATCGAATCGAATATGCGGCGGCGGCGTCTATATTTAAAACTTAAACGAAACAAACAGAGGCCAATGACAACCAACGTCAGCGACACCAACATCCAACATCCACCATAAGCATCAGCGTTATCCTCCGTCGCAATAGCAATAACAGCTCTCAAGAAAAGAAAGATTTTTTTTTTTTATTAAAAAGACGAAAATTATAAATAAATAGAATAAAGAAAAAAAAAACGAATACAATTCTGAAGATATTTCAGAGTTGAAGAGAAATTTCCTGTCGACATCATCACCATCATTGCGATGTCGCCGTCATCATCGCACCGCATGTCTCCGTAGCACGATAGTCTTTGATATTCAACCAATCTACCCCTGCTGACAGTTCCATTTGATTAGGTAAGCTCGAACGAAGAGCGCCGGTCAAGTGGAATCAAGAATTTAAAAAAGGAAAAAAACCAAACAAAAATTATTAACATTGCAACATCATTTTAACCCCAGCAACATTTGCGTCTATATTGCAACATTTTATTTGTGCATATTAACAACCTTGTATTCTAGCTCATTAAAAAAGATTTCTATGTCTCAGAATTTAGCCCTCAAATGTATATTATACGGATACTCTTATGTGCCGGGTGATCATAAACATCATAAGTGCGACAAGCAATTATTAATTCGCCGACAAATAATTCAAACTGATTTATGGATGAAAATTATTCACACTAAAGGCCATAAAATATAACACACTATGGCTAAAGAGCCAGTATCGCTCGCATACACTAAATACTATTACCAGACAGTTACTATCAGTAGGCTGGGTTCATCTTAATACATATTATGTATGTACGAGTATGTTTGTGTTTGAGAGGGGTATGCAAAGTACAAATAAAAGAAGAAACAGAATCAAAGATATTAATATTTGCAGATACATGTTGCTTTTACTGGCTCTATATGAATGGATTGAGAAAGAGATACTGTCTCACGGATACTTCTGTATCTCTTTGGATCCCGGCAACAAAAGTGATTTATAAGCCAATAATCGGTTTAGAGCTGCGAATAATATTGTTGTGATTGTAAAACAAAAAATAAATAATACAAATCGTCGAACAGTGAACGCGGCGAAATAATTTTTATTGGATGTTGCACGAAATCATTGAAGTTCGCAAAAACATGGCGGTGAACGCGGAATCGAAATGAGTTTCCGCATTTTTATGATTCTGATTGAAATTCTAGGTGAGCTTTCGGATTCCCATGAGAACATTTTTTTTTAATTTCATAAAAATTCATACCTAGATACGATTACATGCACATATGTGCACATGGAGAAGTCTGTGCTGACTGAGTGATAAGTGGAATGATGGATTTTTGGGTGTTGATAATAATTTTTCTTCAATTTTGAAACCATGCCATCAATGGATAGGGTTATAAGGTCAATACGCACGTAGTTCAAAAGTTTTAAGAACATATCTATATGACATCATAAACATTTTAATAAGATGTATGTAGATCTTCAAATATATGGGCGACCGCATGGTGTTGAAGAAGCATTCTATACAAATATTGCACCAAATCTGGAAATAATGAAATTTTATGTCATCCTCATAAAGAGCCCTTTTTGGGGCGTGTGAACTTTAAATTGAAACAAAACTTACTATATTTGTTTTATTTTTTTATGTGGTTGGACAATTTTTCGAATTTGATGTCGAATACAAATTCGAGTTTATGATCATCTCAATGTCGTCAAAACGTTTAAAACTGCATGATCTCGGACACCAATTGGCAGACCCATTTCACGAAATCGCCTTATTGGCAAAGAGTGATTTCAATAAATCGATAGTTGGAGTTCGGGTCAATGTCATACATTTTTGTATTTAATTTAATTTAAAACAAATTTTTGCTGAGCATGAAACGATAACGAACTCCATTGGCCGTAACGCGGGCTTCGGTCTCATTTTCAGAAAAAAAAACTGGCACCAAAAATTGGCAAAGCATTCTATAAGTTTGGTGAATAGAAGTGATGATTTCTACGATACGAAGCATTGTTAAGGCGTAAGTCCTTCCATGATGATTTGCTAAAGCATGTACACGTCATATTAATCTGCACATCTTGTTTTAGTTACCATATCGAGTTTTGTACCAAAAAAAAAAGTAAAGTTAATGCGGATTAATTCTGCATAGATACTCAAATGAAGGAAAGGTCTCTTTTTAATGACTTTGAATGTGGCGGCATTTGCTTCAAAATTATCAATGAAAGCGACATGGTTGGCCTTCCCACAAATTGTAAGTGCACCTATGGTTCATACTTTAAAAGCAAAGAACCCTAGGATTATATATAATATGAACACTTTTGTTCGATCAACGCAAATCTTTATTAAAAATTTTTAACGCAATTAAATTTGGGCTTGTTTTTAAGGAAACCAGGCAAAAGGCAAGGCAACGTTGGTGATCGGCCAAAAAGATTGAAACATATCTGGAGGTCTGATATAAAAAAGGTTACGATGCTTTTTTATATCAGACCATTTTACACACATTGCTGTGAAGAATTGAGATCACTGCTTTTAGGAATTGTTTAAGAGCCAACAAAAATGTACAAATATTCAAGTGAAAGCATATCTTTCTTTTACTGTATTTTCCGTCTTATCATTTCGTAGAGAGATAAAAACGATCAACTAAATGCTGCCGACTTCTTCTTGGCTGACCTGAGAAACATTTCTATTTTGTATCAGCTCGTTGCTACTGATTTTTCTCAGAGAAGTGATCCAAATATTTTTCTTTCAGGTTCTTCTTCGAACCTCGGCTGGAACATGAGCCTCTATTGCTTTTGACAAAGATATTTCTTTGCGATGGCGTTAAACATTATTTTCTGTGAACCATTTTTCAGTTACCGTCTTTTTTTCATCGTTCAGGGGTAGTTCTTATAGTAGTGAACAATACCTTTATTATAGGATTATACGGCGCAAGTGCGATGAAAAAAGTGCAAAACTAAAAAGCACGGAGCTGACTTGTTGTTGAGTTTATGGTTGTCGAAAGCTTGGAGGATATAGTTGATCAAGCAGGGCTTGGAACCGGTTAGAAAAGTCGCATAGGACCAGGGGACGGAGGTATAACTTGTTGTATAGGCATTTTTGGTTCCATTATTATAGTTATTGCTAAAATGTGTGGAAACCATAAGGACTTACCGTACCTCTTCAACCACTTCAGGCACAAAAACTGCGTATTAATCCAAAAGAATTTGCAATTTGGTTCGATTAAGTTGAATCTTATTTAGTTGCTGATTGTTAGAATGTCGGATCCAATTGTATCAGTTGATTGCAGTGGGGAAATCGCTGGTTCGCTGATGTTTGCCCGATTTTTACAAATAATTTTAATGTACCTCACACCTGTGCAGGTCGCTTTAAAGCTAAGCTATGCATATGGTATTATGAAGAATTGTTTACCAAAATGAGATGACTTTAATTTATACCGTGGTTGTACGGAAAGATGACCTTAAATACGTTGCGAATTTGCTACTATTTCTCAGTTTCATGTGAGAGTAGACATGTCCATGTTCCAATGTACTGCATGCAACGGAGGTACTCGACATCAGTTTACTGATGGGGCAAGTGACCAGATGGGGATTTTAAATTTTATTGGACCTTTTGCTAAAAATGACAAAATCATATGCTCAGCCTCAAGTTTTTCACTATCGGTTTCTTAATGTTTCTTAACATTTATTTGGCAACTTTTAAAGAAATCGATGGTTGTAGAATTTTGTAGGTATTCCAAAAAAATCTTAAAATGCGGGCAAAATACATTTCGTTCACACGAGAACATTTTCTAAACTAACTTATGCGGCAGTTCAACGGCTGATTTATTTCATGGAGGAGGAATCATTTGTGTCATAGAAGTAGGTACATACCGACATACCGACACCTCCATGCACGAAATTATGACAAATTTCATTTGTTTTCTGATTAGACGGAAGGTCCACCAAATCTCAAGCAACTAGCCTTTCGCATAATGGTATTCATTACGCTTTTTGTGCCCCAATTCATTCGATTCGCAGGGGTTTGACTTGTGAAATACTTTCTTCACTAATCAGACATCCTTGTATGACACTCTAAAGTTACACCTGCTTCTTATCCAAAAGTATCGCAGTACCCTAAGATGCTAAATACTATATTGAATATTTTTATTTTTTGAAAAATATCTCCAGAAATATTTCGAAAATTCGCACTCGCATATTTTGTGGATCGAAGTCGCTCTAATCTCTCTCCCTTGTTCCACTTACCCAAGATGCTTAATCTATTAAACAATTGCCAATGTCTTGGCACCATTCCTTTCCGAGACGCATACAGCAACAAAGCGACCGGAATAAAAGCAAAAGTAGTTCAAAACCCATAGCACCAGTTTCACAGTTTCACGATATTCGTATTATACGCGAGTAAATTTTACGATTTTCACTTTTTTCATTCGGGCGGATTTTTGTGTTTTGTATATTATGTAGTTTTTTTCATTCTCCCATTTTTATTGAACTACTAGATTCACAGATATTTATACGGTTTATATAGATGTACATGTACATATATGTACAGGGAACGCTTATTCCAAAACGAAAAGAAACTTCAAATGAATGAGTTTTTGATCTTCGGATTTTATGGGCGTTCTTGGCGTTGTGTAGTGTGTAGGATTTTTTTCCCCCGACTTTTCGATCTAATTTCGGTTCACTTTTTTTATGACATTTTAATAGGCTTAACATTTTTCAGGTTTTTGCTGCTGTTGTTGTTGTTGGAGGTCGTTTTATAGTTGTGTCTGGCGTACCTCTAAAGCTTTTTTTTCAGTTCGAAAAGAAGAGATAACTTCAATGATAGTAATGGTGATGGTTCTCGCTTGATGATTCATAAAGATTTGGAAACTGAATGAGTCTTGAGATGGTTTGTTGATCTTTGGATGCGCAGTGGTTAGTTGGTTTGTAGGTAGGTAAGATACTCACTTGGTAGCACACATCTAGACCAATGTTTACATCGTAAAAAAAGTATCTTTTGGGGATAAGAATTTTTGATTATCGATTTGGTCAGAAGAAGGTACGGTGTATAGTGAGGGTACACGCGGAAGCATTTAGAGGTTAACCGGTCGATTATGGGAATTGTTGACGGTGGTCATTTTTATTATTTTCGAATGTTTATAGCTTTTCTTCGAATGCGCTCGACAATGTGAATTTTAGTGAGAACAAAGGAGATTTTGTGTTTGACCTTGACAAAGTTATAAATGCGAATGTTCTTTGATGTGAAACATTCAGTCAGGAGGAGATAGGTAAATGGAACTAAATGCTTAATGAAAAATTGAGGTTGGCCTTAGAGTTGGACAAAAGTTTTTCTTATCTTGGGAACTATTTAACTCAAGAAATAGCAAATTGAGTTCCAGCAGCGATAGTAGTTCTCGTGTCAATAGGTTGAACTTGTGGTATGATTCTGCAATCTGACAATTCATTACTACTTGTATGGTATAGAGTGTTTGAAGTTTAAATAGGAAACTATTTAAATGGGTAGACGGTCCGTAACTTAAGTATATTGGTTCTCTCAATGGTTGGAAGTCCCTCAGCCATTGATTGACATGGTTTACTCTGCAGCTGTTGATTACACTATCTATACTGAGACAAGCTTCTAACTGAAGTTTTTGATTCAGTATTGGGTTTAAATACTAATTCAACAAGGTCTCCAAGGCATGACTTCGTCTTCAAAAATCGGCCTCACTACTTATATTGATTCGAAGTTGCTATGAGGAATACTCCAATCATAGTATATCCTTATTCTTTGTTTAAGAGACTATGGATCATTGTGAGTAGCGGTAAGCTTAGAATTTAGTATTTCGTACTGCAAAAGATCAACGTAAGTAAAAACCTTACAACCGTCATTCTTTATCTCCAATTGAGATAGTTATAAGAATGAGGTTTCAGAGCAGGGCAAAAAAGGCACATCTCCTTGTTTTGTTTGTCTTCCGATGGAACTGTTTCGGTTTATTCTTTTTCTTTTTTAGAAAAATACAATACAAATAAGACATAAGGTCTTTTACAGTATATACAGGATATATGAATAAATGTATACAGCACAAATAATATAGAAACAGATATATAATAAAGTTAATATAATAAAGTTAATACTGATGGGAAAAGGATAAGGAAAGAAAAACGCAACAAGTAAAAGGAACGGCAAATGCTGCTAAGAAAGACGTGTCGACTGGATTCCAGAGTCTGACGGCATGGACAAGGTATAGGCGAGATGAGTTTAAATAGCTAAAAATGGGAATTATCAAATTTGCAGTTCTTGTGGACTGTGTGTATTTTTTTTCCGTGCGTATGCACTATGAGAATACACCGCGAGTGCTCATAGTAGTGTGAGATTCTTACTCACTAAAAAACCTCCGAACATCTATCAGATTACGACTAAGTTCCCTTAACAAGTAGAGTAAGCTTCTCTAGTTTATTATTGTACATTTCGTAGATAGCTTTCCAAGTACCTACTACTACCGTTATTACATGTGGTTCTTCATTAAGGCGTTAAGTGGAACGGTCTTGTTTTTTGTAGTCGGCGCACAAGGTTTGTCTCGTCCAATGTCCAGGTAATTTCCTGATTGCAATGATCCGTAAGACGAGTACGAAGTTTGCGAGCAAGGCTTGTTACTTCGTCTTTTACGGTAGCAATTCCTCGATCGCGGTGAATGTTTTGCTGGATTGTATTGCTTACATGGAGCATTCACGACTGCTCTTAGCACTTCGTTTCGAAATTTCTGTAGTTTAGACATATAGGCATATTGTTTTGTTTGGTACAACCTCAAAATTGTATATTACACGTCAAAGAAGGTTTTAGTACTTGCTTATACAGAAGGAGCTTGTTATATAAGCTAAGTTTCGAATATCTACTGGTAAGCCAATTTATTTCGGTAATTTCCCCTTTAATTTCGCATCTACAGTCAGTCCCAAGCACTTTGCCTCATTTACGTACGGTATTTTTACCGAGTTGATGATTAGGGGTAAATCGTTTACCGTTCTATATGTAGAATAGGCATGTGTTGACTTGTTCTCTTTTAGGTCGACTCTCCAGGTCTTCTCCCACTCTCGTCGCGAGTATAGCCGTATCATACGCGAAAGGTGCTACCATGTCTTGATCATGAGATATATCTCTTGTATACAATAGGAACAGGTATGGACCGAGAACGCTTCCTTGTGGAACACCGACGTGAATTTCCTTGAATTCTGATTGTTCACTCCCATATCTAACCCGAGACCTCTTTTCAAGGTAAGACTCCAATATGCATTTTGTATGGAAAAACATGTTCCAGCTTTTACTTCAGACCTTCGTGCCACACCTTATCGAAGGCTTGCGATACGTCTAGAAAAACGCCAGAACACATGTATTTTTCTTCTAGGGCGTTTTCAGTTATGTTTGTTATTCAGTAGACCTGATCGGTTATGGAATGTTTGACCTTAAACTGGTGATTCGGGATCAATCGTCTTTCCTCAGTTATCGGTTTCAATCGTTTGAGCTGAAGTATTTCGAAGACTTTTGAAATTACCGGCGAGAACGATATAGGTCGATATGTTTTTTGTCATTTAAACTTTTCCCCGATTTTGGAACCATTGTGACTTCGGCGACTTTCCATTGGGTTGAACCATATAAAAGTCTCATAGAAGCATTTATAATATATAGAAGCTTGACAAATGCTTTTTTGGGTAACTCTTTTAGGATTTCACCTGTAATTAAATCGCATCCTTCTTCTGCCAGTTGTCATCCTTCGAGCGATTTAAGCGTTTCTTTCAAGTGCTCGGCATATAAATTCGCTTTTAGCTTGTCTTCTTTTGACCATGCGCCGTTGGCTTTTCGTTGGCAATTTAGTTGGAACTCTTGTCGGCAGTCAAGCCTTCGAGATAAGCAGAAGTCTCATGGTTCTTAAGATAGTGCAGCGTTAGTTTTAGCTTATTTGAAAGGTGGTTTAAATAAGTTTTATCCAGGGACGGACGAGATTGTTGCCATCTCTTTCCTGCTTTTCTTTCTTCTCGTAAAAGGTTTTCGATTTCGAAAAATTGAATTGAAGCCGTCCCATCTTCGCTAAGCTCCTACCGATTTTGGGAATCACTGGTAAGTGATCTGAGCAGAGATCATTGCACTCTTCTACTTTCGTGAGGTATCTAGGGATACCTTTTGCGATAAAAAAGTCGACGAGAGCTTGTATCCGTTGGCCAATATGTTGGTTTGCCCATCGAAAAATAGTCCGCACCGCGTTTCATAGTTGCTTTATACAGTAACCGCATGTTTCACGTTAAAATCACCACCGAGGATAAAATTTGACACATATGAGTCAAAAAGTAGATCGAGGTCGTCGACTGTCATCTTATATCTCGGAGGGAAATAACAAGATACTATGTTGTAGCCTAGAGAATTAATCTTTACGGAGGCTAAATTTATCTGCATAGATTCTGGGACTATTTCCATGTTCTCGGCATGCTTAATGCACTCTTTAATATAAAGAGAGGGTTCACCACTCGCGTTTTCCGAAGGATGATGCGCGTTGTAATTGGAATCGAACATATGTCAATATGGTTTTTCCATAGAAAAAATTTTACTTTGTCGATTTTGTTCAGAAAGCCGTTTGCGTTCCATGTTAAAATCTTAAGGAACTGTTTCATATTCCTGTTTTTTTAAATTTCTTTCGGCGTTCGAACTCGAGTTTACTAAAATGAGTTAATTAACTTTAGTTCGCTCCTCTAGTTAGACCCATATGATGCGACTTGAGCGTATGATCTCGCTTTTTCCGTTGCACTTGATACGGCAACCTTCTTCTATGCGGTTTTTTTCTTTTTCTTTCTTGCTTTTTCTTCGTCATTCTGACTTTTTTAGCTATCTTTGGTTCAACGGTTTGAAGATGTCTCAGCATTTCGTCCGGATGAACGGATTTCGCGAGAGTTTTCCGCCTCTTTTGAAGTTCGTTGTTAAAGTTTTCAGGTTATAATAAACATATGCATAAGTATACAACAGCTATTTTCAAAGATATTCTGTAGCATACAGCTAATTACTATTCTATGGTACTGTGATATATAGTCCCATCTTCGCAATCCGAGCACATATCTAAACATGTCATTGAAGGTAACGGGCAATTTATGCAAAGAATATGAATCTATTGTAGCTTGCAGTATACAGGTATAACAAATTCAGTAAGAGGGCCCAGCTAAGTTTTGGTGTCTACTGGCGTAAAACTAGAGATCAACCATAGCTTACGAAGACCACCATATATCTGGTCAATAGTGTAATTTATATGATCCCGGATAGAGAGAGTGGAATTTATTTTGAAACCTAGGTAGTTTTGAAAAATACCATACGCTAGTTTTTCAGACTTTAATAGTCTTAGACCAACACTTACCCTTTGCCTTTGGCTATAGAGATGGTCTTTTATGTTATAAGCCGAGCTGCTTTTGAACTGAACCCAAAATAAGACATTAGTTTTTCATAAAATTGCATCGTTGACACGATCAAACGCCTTGGAGAAATCAAGCAAACACAGTATGGCAACGTTGCTCAAATCGAATTCGGCTCTTACATCATCAAGAATGCTTACCATTGCTGTGATAATAACTATGGTACCTATGGTCCTCACGGAAACCAGATTGAGCAGAAAACATCAAACTCCATACATATATTGGCAATTTCTGTTGCAAGAATTTTTTCAAATACTTTTGACAGACACGGTAAAACGCTTATTGGTCGAAAATCTGAAATCAACGAGGATTGTAGTTTTTTGGGTGTGGGAATAATCTTTGCTAGTTTCAAAGCATCAGGAAAACATAACGGTGCAATACAAAAATGAATAATGTGCGTAATAGGTCCTAAACAGTGTGGTAAAATAATTTTAACATGCCGAATATGTTCTCCGTCCAAGACGATAGCGTTTGATTTTAATGAAACAAATATTTTCAATATTTCCAGACTCTGCTGCTACTTGAAAATCGAAAATTATTGAGAGGTTTGTAAAGAAGTGCATTACTAGTTACAAAATTTAACGTATCTACAGAACTAGACACAAATGATTATTGAGATTATCACGGTCATGTATATTAACAAAACATTCCCTTTTGCCGATTCCAATGCCGCGCAAATTACTGAAAAACTTTTTCGGGTCTTGGTGTATGCTAAACTTCTTTTTTTGGCTTGGCGCGTGACAAAACTGGACTGATTCCGTGCCCGGCAAAATAACTCCCAATTACAGTCAGTGGGACTTCGTTTCAATTTTGCTTATAACTTACGGCGAAATCGAGTCGCATTGTATACTCCAGTTGCAAACCAAGAACATTTCCGATTACGTACCGAAACGGTTTTGAGAGAGACGTGTTTATCAAAAAGTTTGATTATCAACAATTGCAAATGATTAATTTTCTCATCTGCGGCAGGTATGTAAACACAATAATGACATGGTATTCGTAAAAGGCTGGCATCCAGTTGCAAAGAATCATTGTCAATGGACTTGAAATCTCTATACTGAAAAGTATCTGGAGTTATATTAGGAGAAAAATCAATATTATAAGTGCAGAATATTAAATTAATGTTTGTTATTCCTTTCAAAGGTAATCGATCAGAGACTAGTACATTAGATAGGTCAGATACAATACAGAGATCAAGTAGCCTTTAAGATTTATTAGGAACAAAGCGTGAGAGTTAGTAACTTATAATTATCTTGCAAAATCAACAAAATATTTTCATAGTGCCGCAAAAATTCTATCGGAATTTACCATCAACAACAAATATCAAAAAAGATATTCAGTGCCACTACTTTCATATTTTTTCTCAACTTCACAGCGAAGTTGTGAACAATACACAGCAATTTCACCACCAAAAGTGTCAGTAATGCGTCAATGCGCAACAATTTATAATTAGGGATTTCGTAAAAGATGTCATGGACAATAGGCTTGAACAATATTTCAGTTATTAGCACTATATTAAACCCAGAACTATCGATGAAATAGCCAAGGAAATCTACTTTAGCTGTATTTAGGCTACTGGCGTTTATTTAACAAACTTTAAACCCTTCACACACCACTCCTCAAATTTAACATTTATCTCTGGTTTTAGATACGAGTAAGTACTCTATAATATGTACATATTCACTTCTGTCAAAACTTCATATTTGAATTGATTCCAAAATCTGAACAGATTTTTTTTCTCGAAAGGGATATTGCGACCTCGATAGCAGTGCACTATTAACGGGGTACTTAAGAAAGATATATAGGATTATCTGAAATATCTTTATCCACCCTTTGTATGTGAAGGTATAAAAACCAATCTCACCTCGGCCTTCTCGCAACAGATTCTATAACCTTAATTAGCAGACAGCCTATTGTAATATGGGAAGTAAAGACCTATCGTCGACACGATGGCTAGCAACTCTTTTCTCAGATAAATTGTTCTAACTCTAAGACAAAACTGGAATTTTTCAGGTTCCTCCTTTATCACTGGAGAATAAGAAGTCTCTATGTGAATACGAGTAGATAGAATTCCAGCAGTACAAATCTATCGTTTCGGATCAGAACGTTTGTTTGCTGCTAGCGCTGCGCAGTTAGAAAATAAATAGTCATACGTAGTCTTAGTCCTTGATATTTGATAAGCTTGAAGGTCAACCTATATCTAGGGCATATTCACCTGCGATTATATCACATTTTGAACATTTTATGAGCGATTCCTTCTAAGTTGTAAAATGCGTTTTTCTTTCTGGCTCATATCCTTAATCGGCTTTTGCCTTAGAACGCAACTCATTAAATAAATGTCCAAATTGTTGCCCTCTTTATGGCATATGCTCAGCTTCTATCGAAGAAAAAAACCCACTCATTACATAATTAACACATTAAGCCCTCCAGCAATATTAATCAACGGATAGGCCAAAAACAAAACAAAAACAAAACAGAAAGAAAAAAAACACAAAATTCATCCTAAATTACTTTTTAACGAACTAATGACTTTCTTTACCTTTTTTTCCGGGTGTTGGACAGGGGGTAGATGAGAGATGAGGAGGGCTTTCCGCCCGCATCATGCTTTGAGTTTATTTATTAAGCACTTTTTTCCTGCCATTTGTGGCACCCTTAGGAAAACGAAAGGATAACATACCAGTCCCAGAGAGAGAGAGAGCCAGAGTGGTGGCAGCAAATAGCAACAGGATAATACGTTCATCCTTGAAATGAGAGCAAGTCAAAAAAAAAAAAAGAAAGAAAAATCTTCTGCTGCTGCTGCTTATTAAGAAAACACCATCTCTAGTGGTCATAAAATAGAATTTCATTGTGCGAGGGTCCACTACACTCGATCCAAAGTCGAATTAGAAATCCCTTTCTGGGGATTATATTAGATTGAAACTACCTCGTTTCTTTAAGGAATTGGAGATCTGTAAAAGTTGTACTTTCCTCCAACGACCTGACCCCTCTTCTTTTTTTTTTTGTGTTTTCTTCAGAGTCCTTTTTTGCTTTAGCGAATTAGAGAATCTTTTTTCTTTTTTTTTTTGGTGATTTTTGGCCCAGAGGATGAGCTGTGTCCTGTGTTCCCCTCTCTTAGATGGTTATACTCGTGCCTTGTTTGAGCTTGAAGCTTCTCTAGGCCTCAGTAGTTCTTTGATAAAAACAAACGGCTGACATTTATTTTTATTACACTTTCTGTGTGAAGTACGCTTTTTGGTGTCGGTGTAAGATGATGCCGAGAGACGGGGTTGATTCAAGCGGGAAACCACCCACATAGTACAAATATACGTGTATATACACCGTTAAGGTGTACTTAGGAGAAAACGCTGGCTAAAAGATAGGCTGAGACAGGCAAGAAACCGGTAGCATAAAATACCAATTTTAGCTTGGGATTTTTATTATAAGGAATGTCTTTATTTATTTTGGACTTTTTTCCTTTTTTTTTCGCTTTTGTGTTGTTGCTTACGTCGTTGTCCTCCTTTGGAGTTGTTCGTTTTGGGACAATAAATTAAAAGCAAATTAGGAATTATATACAAAGACGATCCAACAGGCAATGAAAGTGAGAGTATGAGGTAGACGAAGGCTAAGAAGGAGGCGAATTAAGTTTTAATGCACCTTTGCTAAATCAGAGGTGACAACTTATTTCCTTCCTTCTCTTTTTTGTGGTGTTTGACTTTATTAATTTATGAGTTAGAAGTGAACTTCAGAATTTACGACACCGGCTAGGAATGAGGATTCTGAAAATGGACAACGTTGGGCTTCAGTAGTACGAGCACGAAGTTCAAAACTTTCATATTCACGAAAAGGTAAATTGAGTATACATATCAATACAGGGTACACATATGTACGTATCTACATACATATATTAAGTTCGCAAATAATAAAGGATCCTTTCTGGACAGAAATTGGAACCACAATATTTCAGTCACTGAATTTAGATGACCAGGGTGACCTAAGATTCCTGGTTATTAATTGTTCATTTGTTAGTGGGTATAACATATTCATAGCACTCTTTTACAAAAGTTTTAGAAAATGTAAACAATAATTCATTGATTTTCTTATAAATTTCCAAAGACCTGCTACGCTATCCTACAGAGAGAGGACGCCACACGTCGCGTTTCTACAAGCAACACGGTAAGACCACAGGATAAGAAAGGAGGAAATTTTTGCTAGGATAGTTCGTATGTTTAGAGTAGCCTACATGACAAAACCTCTGGCAACGGACTAAGGCTTATTGACTTTGCGGTGGGACGAAATATAACTACAGCAAGCACATGATTTCCTCATCTCAATATACACAAGCAGACAAAGCTGTCTCCGGACCAAGAAACCTTAAATCAAATTGCTTATTTTGCGATGCGCGTAAGGTATGATTTCAGTTTTCTGGACGTCTGAACGTTCCGGGCACCCAACATTTCGTCAGATCACAACCTTGTTGTAGGGTATCAACCGACCATCACCAATAAATCTCTGGTTTGATGAAGAATGCCGGCAAGCAACTGTCCAACAATGCTACCCCTAAGCTCAGGCCAAAACAAAAGCTAGAAGAAGCTGTGCATCCTCACCAAGTGTTTTGAAATGCAATACTGCAGATCACCCAGAAACCAGAAACCTTCTGAACAGGTCACTTGACACTAATTTGGAGGAAGACTGTAATCTTTACAGATCGAAGCAAAAAGAATATACGAAGTTTATTCGGATTTCGAAGACTGCCTTTTATAAAGAGTATTGCGAAAGATCAAAACTTTCGGTGAAACCAGTAGGCTGGTGAAAGTCCTTAAAATGGGAGTATTAACCAAGCTGGAATCATTCATAAAATCGAATGTCACCTACACTGAGTCGAAAGCAGAGATTTTCCGTTTCATGTGTGAGGCTCACGTAACAGGAAACCTAATAAGGTGCTAGTGAGCTGAATAACACAACACGCGTTGCAGGTATATCTTATCGGTTGAGAAACGGGTGAGGCCATTAAACATTATGTTGCTTGCTTTGATGGCTTCAAGACGCCTGGCACCGATGGCATACACCCATATGTTACCAAAAAATATATATCAGCAGCTGGTAAATCTGAAAAGCAACTTCATTGCTAGCCTGGCACTGGCATACATACCGAAACCCTGGCAAGCAGTGATAGTAGCCTTTATACCGAAAATCAGAACATCAGACCTAACTGACTTCCTTCATGTTGAAGAGCATGGAGAGTATGGTCAAGATCCATGTGCGCAAAACTGCCATGCATGTTCTGTCTGCGTTGCAACATGCTTACCAACATGGAAGATCTTGCGAGAGTGCGCTTCAGTAAGCAGAATTGAAGGCGATGACATGCATGGTGAACAGGACGTTGGTTGCGGATGCTGACTGTGGGCAATATGTGATGGCGGGAATAAACTTTCTGTCTTCACTGCTATGGTGCATATTGGTCGACGCTCAATAGTCCTGACGTATATGCACAAACACACGCGGATGATGTAGCTGTACTGTCTGTTGGACAATTTCCAGCGACTGTCTGCTCTAAAGCGCTAGCAGCCCTAGAATTGATCGACGACTGGTGCACCAGAAATGTCCTTTTAGTCAATCCTCTAAAAGTGAAGTTGTTCTTTTTACGAGAAGGAGGAAGCAGACTGGTCTGACTCGTCTAGTGCTTAAAGGCGTCACCATGCAATTTTCCAAAGAAGCTTAGCACTTGGGTGTCATCGTTCATAATAAACTTCTATGGACTAGAAAGGTTAATGGATCTTCATGACTATGATAAGGTCAATTATATAATATACGTCGGTAGCCTGGAGGAATGTGTCTCATGAAAATGCATCTTTGCTGCTTTTTATAGGTTCTAAAGAGTGATCTGTCTCTTCTGTATGGGGTTTTCCCCAGCAAGCTTTGTCCGCTCTAGAGGCATTGAAGAATCTCCCTCCTCTTGATATTTATATCATGGCGTGCACTCTCAAAGCCCTCTCCCATTTAAAAAGAAAAGTACAATATGCACTGGAGCTTTGATGACCTGGCGCGCAGACTGTATTTTGACTCTAGCCATGTGTTAAGCGACCAGATCTTCTGATGCACAAAAAATGCGAAATCGATTTTCTCTAGAACGAGGACTGTTTTCGGCTAGAATCTGAGCCAGGAAAGTAATGCAGGATGTTCACGAATGGCTTCAAAACTAATGTATATAGGATGCGGTGCTGGTGCGTTTCTGGAGGCCGACAATGTTAGATTTCACTCTTCGTTAGGAAAACTTGCATCTGTCTTCCAAGCGGAGATACACGCAATCCTGATGGTAACGAACTTGTTAAACTCTCTTACGATTTCCAAGCTAGTTCGAGAATGCAAGACATCACTGAACGCAGTCGAAAGGCTAAATTCATCCTGAAATGAATGAAGCTATCCTCAGAGGAGAAGCAGATGGTACGCGGGATGCTCAGACTGAAGATGATATAAAACATATTTTGTCTACTCCGACTTAAAGTAGTAGTGGGTGAAAAACCCTTGTACAGCGAAGCTATCAACTCACTTTCAAATGTATCATCTCAATCAACCTGGATAAATCTGGGCTCGCGAAATATCTAAAAAAAAAAGCTTGTTCCGTTAAAAGACGTTCCGCCCTGTCAGAAACTTTGAATGATCACCCTACATACATAACTGCTGGAGTTTTAAGAAGCTTTCAGGTTGGAATTTCTGTTGAATAGGTTCCTGCATCTTTCTACGAGAGTAAAGTGGAACAACTACCATTTAGGTGTAGAGAAACGAAAATGGTGCGATTTGTCCTAGATTGGTTGACATTTTGAGGTTTTGCTATAGTTGAAGTTAAGATCGCTTGCAGTAGTCACTTCCTACGGGATATGCTCACCTTCACCTGTATTGGAAACAATACGGCTTTCTAGATGCAGTCTGTTAACTGCAACGGTCCATACAATGAAAAGACGATCTTAAGACAGGGGTTTTATTCAGAATCATTTATTTATGTTGAAGTACTATGATATTTCTTGTGCAAGAAACAGTAGGAACCCCTAAAATTTTCTTATGAATTTTCGGAGGCCTCTGGTCGGCGCTTTAGTACATTCTCATGAGTCACAGCTACACTTTCTTAAGCCGCAAAAGGCCGCACTCTCACACTATATACATTTTGCAGTTTTACGAGTATCATCAGTTTTAGTTTAGGTGTTGATATCTTTTATTGTATCTGTGTCTGTAGATGAAGTTTAAAAGCCTTTTAATATTATTCTATCTGCAACTTTTTGTGCTTGCGTGCCTTAGAATGAATTTTTCCCAATGTATATAAACAAGATTGATTAATAATACTAGAGTAGAACTCGTGTACTAGAAATATATACAGTAAAAGTTTCTCATCAACATTTATTTGGCAACATGTTTAGGTACATTTGTCCGTTTTTATTGTAAACTTATGACTTTTTTCTGCATTTCGTGTTGCCACTCTTGCTGTTTGGGTGGCTTATTTTGGCCGCTCATTTATTCGCATACATTGTACATGCAAACTGAAATTCAATGACAACATGTTACAAAAACTTCTTAAGTATGAACCTGATAATTACGTAGAGCGATGTTTACCAAGAGCCACAAAATTTCCTTAATCGTCTTAAAGAAATAATTAATGACATTGAGATCTATGCATTTTTAAAAACATGTTACATTGGAATGCATAACCTCTTTGCTCCGTAGTCTCAAAAAAACGAACTCACTATTTTACTATTTGTTTGCGAATTGAAAAAAAAAACAAACAGCATTTTAACAGCTAGCTAGTAAAAAAATGTTCTCTCCTAATGACGAATGTAAACAAGTAATTAAGTGCACAGACTATTTCGCGGCGATGGTACGTAGTGGCTAGAGGATACCACTTCAAATGGGGGAATAATAATGATTATTGTAATAAAATTCCTTTTTTTTTCATTTTCATAGCTAAAGGGGGTCGAAGGACAGGTTGCACTTCTCGCGCTTTTATTACTATTTTTTCCATTAATTCCCTTTTGGATTGCTTGTATCTTCATTTCATTTGGAGTGTGAACTTTATACTATAGGGACAGTTCGTCTGCATACAATGCATTCAATAAAACCCAGGAATTGAAAATTGAGGACAATAGCATGGTCAGTTGTTGCTTTGGTATATGTATGTAGACCTATCTATATATGAATTCGTATGCATCTGTTTGTATTGACAACAATGTGGCCCATATGGTATTAATTTAGTGGTAATTATCAGACCGATTTTAATGAATTGAAAAGACTGAAAGTGCTATTTTTTTTTTTTAATTTTCGTTCGGTTTTTTGTTGCTTTTGATTGTTGTCTCAGAGGAGAGTGTGAGAGATAGACGAGTATCTCTCGTTCTACTTTGATATTTATTTAGCAATAAGGTTATTCCAGCTCTTGTTCATTTCATTTAATGAAATCCATAGAGGGGTGAATTGTTTGAAAATCATGATGATGATGATGATGATGTATGCTTATGGTGTCGAGTGTAGCGCGTGTTCCTGTAATAGACGTATATGACAGCTTTTTCGGTTTATTTGATTGAAAGTATTATTCAATTAAATTGATTCATCAGGAGGAAGCATTTAAGGAGATATATGGAAAGATTTAGGAGGTTGTGAGAGTTAGGAGGTTGAGGAAATGAGTATCGTTTTAAAAGTGTAGTCCTTCGAACTCCGTCCTTACTCAATTTTATTCCCTCTACAAGATGGCAGTGTGGTGAATGTTCTAAAATGATTGGTAGATACTGAACGAATATGTCAAATATCCTGGGACGTACCCAATATAACTAAGAATCCTAATTTATTCAAATCGCTTAACACATCTATAGCAAAAATCCTTTTGTTGAGCTTTAGATTTTGAAATATGCAAAGAGTTTCTACTATTATTTCAAACTAATTACTTGGATGACAATGATTTAATGCATTTAATCAATAGGAAATTATAATCATGACAATGATTCAAATGAAATAAAGGAGAGAAAATCCAGAAAATCGATAAGAGATACTCCTTTATAGTAATGATCTATAAATAAACATTATTCCACTATCATTGGTGTCCTTATTTGAATTTCATTTTCGTATTTTCATTAAATTCATGAAGGACGTTTACAGGAGGAAAAAAAATTGAAGTGAACTTAGGGATGGTTCTATGCTTTGTAGAGTTCCCTAATGCGTTAATGATGAAATGTTCACCCACAACAAGTCGTTGGTGTAGGCATTATACCTTCAAAGATACACGTCACTATACAAAACACACTGAACAAACAAATTTGATGGTAATGAACTATTTGACAATAATTTAAGTTGTTCACATTAGTTTTCGGTATAGCAAAAGTTCTATACATAATATACCATCCAAAAATTGTTCAATGCAGGAGGGGTTGTTGGTTTGTTATAAGGATGTTATAATAGTACTTTATGCTTCGTTATGAAAATTTACCCTTCATTTTGTCGTTGAGGGATAACTTAATTAGGATTATGATCACGACTTTAACGTTTTCGCTTAGTACGTTTTAGTCTGGCTGTCTGGATTCAGTCTTTATCCTCATCTAACCAGTGACAGCAACAGACACACCATCATTGAGTAGAATGCAACCAATCAACCGACAGCCTTCATTGCATTATTAAAATACGTTTAATTTTGTATTTAATATGCAGACATTGTGTAGTCGTAGTCGTATGTATCTACGGATGTGTGTACATGACTAAATAACCGACAAGAGTATCTATTGATTCGACTAGATGATTGGTTGTGTTTTGCGTTATGTCTCGCCACTTTACGAGAATATGCTCCATGTCAATTGTTTGACTTCACTTGTATGAGTTTTATATTGTGTTGGCTTGACACATGAACATGGTGTCTAAAATACTATTCAAATGAAAAGATTAAAAAAAAAAAAAACTAACAAACTAAAACGAAAACGACAATTCAGCGTTACATGTTTTGGTTTGTGTTCCTATGTATGATCACTTGACAGGACGCGACATTTGTGACATGGATATCGACCAGACTTGGATCACTACCATTAGTACTATTCGTAGTACCAATACGAGCTATTATTACATATATCTACTTGTCGTCGTTGTCGTTGTTGTTGTCGTCAGACGGTTTTATTATGTCAAATTGTCTACGGGAAATTCCATTCCTACGCACAGTGTCCATGTAAAGGCTTCAGATACTTTCTTGTTAACCTTATTTAGTTGTCCAAAGGAATAATATATATGTAGATAAATATAAAATAAAAACTAGTAACGGAACTATAACACCACCACCGCACCTTAATTATGTATTTTCATTTCAAGTCCATTTCTGAAAGTCCCGAGGTCTTATTGTCTTTGTGCTTATACGAGTAAACTTGTATCTAAAAGAAGAGAGTTAATGTGAGAACGAAGAATTTGTTTTAATATACGTAAAGCGACCGCATTTTTCTCTTATCATTCATCTTTGACACTAATGTCGACAAATTGAAGTATTTTCACCATGTGCAAGGGTAGAGAGTGGATGGAGTAATGAATTAGACTTTGACAGAGAAAAAAAAAGGCGGTTAATGTTATAACACAACATAACCGTACATATGCAGCAAATGTAAGACGTTAATTGCGCTAAGTAATGCATATAAACGTATCTAGTCAATTTGGTATCTTTTGCATCAGACCCACCACAGAATATTAACACATATATGAGTATGAGTACTCTTAATCGTACTTATATTCAGGCATGTTATGCTTTTCATTTAGAAGTGAAACATGTGTGCGGACAAAGTCATATAGAAATTAAGACCTTGACTGTGTGCAGTCCACTGGCACTTTGGGAATATTTACTTTATTTTTGTGACCGGTGGCAGAGATTTGTATCTACATATCGAAATACTACGTATTTGGGAATCGCACAATTTTCGACAATTTTGAGTTCTGAGTTTGAGTTCATAGATACTTTTAAAGGTGATTGTTCGTTGGGAAATATGAGGTTTGATTATGTTTATGTGATACCGGATTCACATAGGTAAGTTTTTTTCCGGTGAAATGGTCAAAATCTTATACAGATATTTTATCTTTCTACACGGTGTCCCCTAATTCCCCAAGTCAACGATAATTTGGAAAATGATTCCTGGGCATATTCTAAGAATAAAATCGTTCTACAGTAAGAGTTTCAGCCTTTGTGACGGCGTTAAAATAAAGTTGATATCTTGTTTGAGTCTTTAGATATCCAATTTCTAAGCTTGTTCCATTTTGCTTACCCATGCTAATTTGTAACTTTGAAGTCACTTTTCTCTAGAAAATGCGTAATTAAAATAACGTTTTACAAATTTTTTGTTATGAAAGTAACAACAATAAAAAAAAAAATTAGCAATAAGTTTGCAGGAAAACCCACAGATTTGGTGATATTTGGAAAAATCTGCAGCAGGGAAAATGTATAAAAAGGGTTTGTTTTGCTTTAAGCTCCAAAGGCAATGAATAAAAAATAATTTTGTGTGGTCTTAGGTAATTTTTCTTTTATCTGTGCTCAACGTGTCCTCATTGGTTTTGTATGCATGCTAGAGCCCGTTTTTGGATTTCACTGCAAATGTTTATTGATGCTAACTGCTGTCTTACTTTTAAAGACGCTTCGAAAATACGATCTCCCAATTCAATCAAAATTGCTATTTCGGTTGAATAAACAAGTTCTTTCATTTCTCCTCATACAAAAAATCCAATACTGTAAGGTCAGGAGATCTTGCAGGCCAGTGAAGTGGTTCATTTCTTCCAATCCAACGATTACCGTACTCTTCATCTAGACAATTCTTCACCTCACGACCATAGTGGGATGGAGCACAGTCCTGTTGAAAATATTATGAATCTAGTTGAATCAATAGTTCTGGTAAATCATTTCGCAAAAACTCCAGAGAGTTTGTAGAATTCAGCCTAGGTGGTAGTTTGAAGGGGCCGATTAACTTGTTTCCAAGTACACCTGCCCACATATTGAAGCTGAATTTGTGTTGAAATGATTTATGTATCCTTGTATATCTGGAGTGTGTCGGCAGCCCACGTATGAAGATTATGAAAATTTGTGATATCTTGTAAATTGAGATTCATCCGTCTAAGGAATTCTGCTAATAAACTCATTGTCCAAGCTCCGGTCCAGCAACCAGTCAGAAAACTAAAGTTTCTTTTCCAAATCATTGGAAAGCAATTCTTTTACAGGTGTATAGTGGTATGGATAAAGATTTTCTCCATGCAGTACATTAGAAATTTTATGTCTAGAAACATTGAATTGCAAAGCTAAGCGTCTGATGCTGATTGATGGATCAGTTGTAACTCTTACTTTTGGAACTCCCGCGTTCGGCCGTGTATTTGAAACTGATCCTGTTTCTCGAAGCCTTCGATACATATTTCCAAATACTCCTTTACTAGGAAGTCGGCGGTTAGGATAAAGTTCATGGTATCTTTGTTGCGCACTAGTTGAACTTCCATTGCACAGCCCATAAACGTAAATAATGTCTGCGTGTTCTTGGCTTGTAAATGCACACACTTCAAATAGCGTTTCTAAGCAACTATTCTATCAAATTCTAATAAACTGATGAATTAACTTTTGTTTTCTAATTTTTCATACCATTTTTGTTTGGTAAATTATGGAAATAGGCCTTCAAATCCCAAACCTAACTCTTTCTGAGAACTTTTAAGGAACAAGGTAAGAAAATTAGGGTTTTGACAGGTAGTCAAATAAAAGAGCACGCTTTAAAACTCTTTAATACAATAGCTATTAAATTTAAGAAAACATATTGGAAAATTAGTAATTCCTAGTAATATTGTCAACTGTTGTTAGAAACGTTGGTAAAAAATCATAAATTCCTTTTTTGCCTGCTGCAGATTTTTCTAAGTATCTTAAAATCTGTGGGTTTTCCTGCAAACGTATTGCTAATTTTTTTTTATTGTTGTTACTTTCATAAGAAAAAAATTTTAAAACGTTATTTTAATTAGGCATTTTCTGGAGAAAAGTGACTTCAAATCAAAAACTAGCATGGGCAATGAAAATGGAACAGGCTTAGAAATTGGATATCTAAAGACAAGATATCAACTTTATTTACACGCCGTTATAAAGGCTAGTATTTTTCCTAAAAACAAAGTCCTACACGAAGTTCCTAACATTAGTACTAACAGAGCAATTTCCGTTAACATGGGTACAACAAAGTAAGCCTTTTCTTAAATCCTCGATAAATGATGTCAACATTGGAGGTAAACCCTTACTGTAGAACGATTTTTTTCTTTGAATACCTATGGTCTCGAATCATTTCCCAAATTATCGTTGACGAATTCGGGGACACCCTGTATAATGAAATATATTCTATTAGAAATTTTAATATTTCATATAACTTTCGCAGTACATAGCTTTCCAAAAGTAAACAGTTTTTTTTTCTATCATCCAAATGTTTTGGATACCATCCTTGAGGACACAAATAAGACTCTCGAATATACGTCACGTAATATGAAACGCTTTTTTCATTTTTACTGTTATAAAGGCGTAGTGTTTTTTGTTGTCGCCTTTTCACAGTCTGCAATCTGTAGGGGTTCAAGGTCTCGTTATTTACTCGTTTTGTCGGCAATCGACTCGAATTCATATTCATCCTCTTATTATTTCGAAGGATAAATGTTTGTTTGGGTGGTAAAACTACTCATTGGTGTTTACGAATATAATATTTTGGAAGTTTGAAGTTTTAATTGCTATGTTTAAAGATAATTTGGAATATCGAGGACCTTCTGACATGCCTCGACCAATTCTTCGCATGTCATCGTAGGTATGTGCACAAACTCGAGCATCTTGGCTAACCGTATTCCTAGTTGCGTATCGTTAAGGTTACAATGTTTAGTACGTGATAATATATTGCAAGAGCGTGTATTTAACATCAATCCTGCTAATATACGAACTCATTAAGTACACAATGAGCGTCAACACTAAAACAAATATTTTAAAACAAAAAAACCGAAAATAACTTTTCAATTTCTTAAAGTCCAATTATCGAATATTCGATCAACTCTACTCTCAGTTTATTGAACAGTTTAAAATGAGCAAGTTTTTCTACTTTTCGTTAAAGTAGTGATGGTTGATTTCGTCAATTGGAAAGCATCTTACAACCTTAAGTACACCGTCAATACTTTTGGAAACTTAAAAAATAATTTCCTTCAATATACACATTTACGACATCTGTCACTTTGTGAAAAATACCAGTTCAACATACTGAAAATTCATCAATCCCAGAGTCTTTGTCAGTTCCCTTTTTTTTTTTGGCAAAAATTAACAAATTCATTAACACAAAAATGTCTGCCAGCTTAAAGCATGTTTCACCAAATTTCATACAAGAAACAAAACAAAAAAAAAACTTCACCATGTTTTTTCAATAATTGCACAAAGCAAAAACTTGAAAAAAAGTTTATTATTATTTTTTAAATCCATGAGTGTTAAAGCGCTGAAAACGAGGACAGCCAAACTCTTTGGATGGTATTTCCTTTTGCAATTAATCATTAGGTATCTGTATGGTTTTGTGTGATTATTTTTGTCAGTTCTCTTTTACTCGTACACAGGAAGATATTAACAGATAAACAACAACAAAACAGTGGTAAAACAAAAAAATATTTAAAAACAACAACAAAAAGGGAGAAGAAAATTGACGCCCCACATGGGGTTAATGATTTTATATTGTTCGGGCTCGTAACCTTTTGTTTGTTTGTGAATTAAAAATCGATTACAAAAAAAAAAAAACAAAAAAAACACCAACTGCTAAAAATATTTTTAAGAAAAAGAAAATAAAATAGATACATAAAATGTTTTTTTAAATGTACAAACAATAATTGAGAAATCAAACCGAATTTTAAAATAAATAAATATTCAAAAAAAGATGGATGGAAGGAACAGATTTTTTTTTACATTTTTCTCGAAAACTGGTTAAAGGTATTTTTCTAAATTGGTATTTTATACAAATATCTGGCGATTACTTTAATTTAATAGTGAATTTTAATTAACATTTCGATAAAAAGCTGCGATAAGACGTACATAAGTTGTGCCGAGAAATGGAAAACGAGAATATCGCTAAGTGCTAATGGAAACAAAAATATGTTATTGTTTCCTATTTTGGAATTAAGCACAAATGTCAAAATAATTTTGGTTTCCCTTGCGGGAATATGTAGATGTCAAATTGTTTTAAATAAGATATTGTCTCAGATTAATCAGACAATGACATAGTGTATGGTGATACATAAAAAGTTAATCTCGACAGGCTGTTGGTTTATTCATTAGAGGAAATATAGGCGATTCTCGTCTAGACAGGTTGTAAAGCGTTTGACCGAAAATAATCTGAGTGAAATTTGGCACTATGACTATTTTTCATGGTCTCGCATGCCAGATGGCTTCACATTATAGAATCGACAGGGCTCCGAGTCCAGTTTCCAATGAAAGGTGACTTCTTGTTTTTATCTCGGTCTCTTTTTCAAATTGTATTTCCCATTTATTCTTCAAATTGTCATATATTTGATACTATTCTAGTATAGTTAGTATAGGTATAGTTAGTATAGGCCTGCTGAATATACCAAATGCTACTACATTGATATGTGGCGTGCGACTGATGATGTGGTCAGCATAAGCCAACACCTGTTCTAAAGTACATAGGCTGTCATTCTCTTCACTAAAGCATAATGTTCAACTTTGAAAAGGATGCGGTGACAGGATTTCCGTTGAAATCGCGAAGAGTCTGCGTTACAGTCACAAAACTTATCACTTTCCTAATGATTTCATGGCAATAGATCTACTGATCGTTTGCATTTAGGGGGCTTTGTGTATGCACCTTTATGCGTGGATATTGTTTGTCGCAAACATGAACGTTCATCAACCACCAACTGCTGGTACGCTTGTGCCAAATCGATTTTAGCGAAAATTAATCCACCTTCAATGAACGCCAATAGTGTACTGATTGCTTTAATTTGGTGGCAGTGTGGCTTAACTTCCTGATTTGATTTGTAATCCCCACATATCCGGATGGAGCTATCCATCTTAAAAACTGGCACTGTAGGAGTTGCACATTCGGAGTATTACGCAGGTTCTAGAATGCGTTGACTGTATAGCCTTTCGGTTTCTTCTTCGTATAGACCCTTGATGGGGAAAGGTATACGCAGTGGTGGTAGCCTCACTGGCGGATATAACTGCAACAGTTTTGACAACATCCCAAGATGGAGAATCCATAAATTTTTGCACAGTTCCGTTCAGTTAACATCCAGAATGCTTTCCAGTTCCTATTGAAAAGGAAGATACGTACCTATTTCCAGCAATACAACACAACATGCATGAATCGATGTGTACAGTCACCGGAGATCCCGTATAACAACCAAGTTCTGGTGAGAATAAGTGCTTAAACTTATCCAATATTGATTCGATGCTGATTACGCTGTTGACTGCCTAAATACCTTTCCATGTCCAGCGCTTCGAACCAGTTGCAACCAACTAAATTAGAGCCACCTACCTAGTTTATATGACAGAGATTACGATTAGTGGCAAATTGTCAATTACGACAGGAGGACAGTAGTATATCGAAAAGTTTCATGTTCAAGAACTCACTGCAGGCTTAAGCTATTACAGGTGTTCTGGGAACTCAATGTCAAGTATTTTATTACTTTATGAACAGATGAACATAACGAACAGATTTAATACTCCTATATGAATTTTCATATCCAGATAATTGAGGTCCTTCATTTATAAGCACATGTTCGCCATATGAATCACTGAGTGATACTGTGGTGCAGTTCCTAATACAGAATACTGATAGGCGTAAGCTGTAATCTGTTGAAATATAGTGAGGCCTGCACATCTCGACTTTTCAACTACAATACAATATCAATAGACAAATGACAGAAATCCACCCTTGGACATCAACGCAGTCAGGGAAGTCTACGCATTATTCGAAATAAGAAACAAATTAACTTGGGGTCGAATATTGTTGCTACTCGATTGAATCGATATAGTGTTACAAGTTGTTAATAAAGTTATTGATCTTATATAAGTTTATTCTAATTTCAGTTTTTTGAAATTTAGAATTGTTGCTCGCAAAATATACTGCTGCAAATTGGTGATTTCTTCTTCAATGCTGGCTTTATGGTTTTTGTGGTAAGCGCGATATTTCAAAAAGTCTTAAAAGTATGTAGAAGTCTGGTGCTGTCAGATATGGCAATCTGGCTGGCCAGTTCAAGTCGCCGAAACGGGAGATCACACGGCTTGGAAATTGGTGATCCAAAATCCCCAACGTTGCCCGAGCTGTGTGAGGGGTTGCTCCTTTCAGCTGGTACCAACAATGCTCGAGACCCAATTCAACAACTTGCCGGCAAAAAAAAACTCGTTTACCATCTGTCTGTAGCGCTCACCACCTACGGTTATGGTTGAGCTGTCGTCGGCGTCCTCAAAAAAATAAGTGCCAATCAGTTTTTCACACCAAATGCAGCACCAAACCGTAATTCACTTTGAGGGGATGGCTCTTCGTGCATTTCATATGAATTCTCCGTACCTCAGGAATATTTATTCACATAAACACTTTAACACCAGGTTTAGCAGAGCATGGGAGTAAGTTGATCTCACTTGACGGTCAGAGGGCAGCAATTGGTGAACGGTTTGCACTTTATAAGTGAACATCTTCAGGTCTTTCACCAAGATTCTACGCAACGAACGTCTGATGCCAAATATGTTGCATCATTGTCACGTCTATGTTTGTGGACTCTCTCGGACGTCCTTGGCGATAGCGGTGACTCTTGCGACGTCTCTAGTGGACCCAGTTTAAATGAGATGCTCAGCCAAAAGCTTAATTGTTCGCGCACATGTTGCATGAAGACAAGGAAAACGACGACAAAATTCATGCTGCGTTTAAATAAGCATATAAGCAGTAACAATAATTTCGCGTTCTTCAGGTGTGTATTACTCCATTACTTATTGTCAACTAATTCTCTAACTGTCTACAATATAAATAAAGCACGATGACACTTGACGCTACTTGTAATAATTATGGCACATTCACAGTATGACATTACTATTGTCCCACCTTGTATTATCATCACCTATGAGTTTGATAGCACGGTTTTGAATCCTATCTAGTAGCTTCAGGGATGTTATAGGATAAGCTGACCAGATGTGCGCAATGTACCCCATTGTGGACGGATGAATGTCTTCTGTATTGAGACCAGATCAGAGAGGGTGAAATATTTCTAACATCGCTTGAGGAAACCTCAAATATGTGATCATTCCAACGTAGATTGTCATTTATACATATATCGAGAATGGAAAGTGTTTATAATGGTTGGTTGTTTAAAATACGGTGTAAGGGCAGGAGAAATCATTGTGTTTTGGAAACATTCAATTCCACTCCGTTGATGGTTCTTTAATCATTTATGTGAGTCCGGGATTATGTTGGGTCATTATTGAAAATAAAAAGAGTTTCGGAGACAGAACGGAGTCCTCGGGCACGCCAGCATTTATTTTGCTAATATCAGGCTTGAAACAATGTGAGACAGCTTGAATTGAGCTTTACGAAAAATAGCTTCTTATCCACTGAATAAGAGATTTAGCGATCCCCAATGCACGGGTTTACGACAAAAGAAATCACCAGTAGATCTGTAGCGAAGGCCGAACTGCGGGTCTGAGAGATTTTCGAGTTTTGAGATATTTCATAAGCTGACGGCTTATCAGCGTTTCCATGACCTTGGAAAGAAGGGACGTACGTAGTCGCAATGTGCCTGTATCAGGATATAGAAGAGGATTCGCATTTTTTAGGGACGGGCTAGACAAATGCTGTCTCCCAACTCCTCGGAAAGTATTCTAAAGGGTAGGATTGATGAAAGAGTTAATTCAGTGGTTTTGCCCGTATGGAAGAACACTTCTTTCGAAGAAAGGGAGATATACCATCTGGACCGGATGTGTGAAATGTTAATATCTTTAAGCACTCTTGCTACTACACGAGTTCGAAAGTGAATTCGTCTCATCGAAGATTCGACGCACTCGAGTCTAGTCAGAGCCAAAGTACAATCTGAAAGTGTTGAGATGGGCGCAAAGTGCGCAGTAAAGCAATGGCCTTGTCCAAAGAACTGACAGTTGGAATGTCATTATAAACGAGCTTTGGTCTGGAGGATGAAGCAGAATTTCAAATGTTTTTGACAAACCACCAGCAATTTTTACTAATTTTGGGACATTTTTTGCCTCAATTTTTGGTCTTAAGAAAGGTGTTGTAGTAATTCCTGGCTAGTTTGAACTTCGTTCTACTTTCCGCTGTCAGCTTGGCTTTGTAGGATTTCTTTACAGCTCGAGCCGTACCATGCCTTTTCTTTTAGTTTACTCTTCTTCATCCGATGACGGATAAACGATCTCATTCTAAAGAGAATAGTCTCAGTGATCATATAGCGGCATCCACGTCGTTATCGAGGAAACATAACAACCAGTTAAAATTCCTAAAGAAGCTGTTAAGTCTGCTCCAATTGGCTTTTTTATATTGCCATATGGTTCTTTTAGGAATCTTTTCTCTAACTGTGTGGTCTGTAGCTGATACGACACAGTGATCTGACAAGCCTAGGGGGATAGAAGATCGACGTTGTACTTATCAGGTTGAGAAGCTAAAAACAAGTCCAGGGTTTGCCGTATTCGCGTGGGTTTTTTTTACATGCTGGGTCAAGTTGTTTTCCGCAGCAAAGTTCTCAACACACCGTCCCTCGGGTATTGTCTGTCCAGAAAAAGACACAAAACAAAACACCGAAGATGCTTAGCAAGGCTGCAAACACTTATGTTTTCTGATAAAAATTCAAGAGCTAGTCTGAGACATTAAGTAAACCTGAATCACTAAATCTCTGCATAAATGGTAAATATATCATCTTCATTGCCCTTCTTGGTATAAATCGAAAACTGTCCATGCTAGAGAGGTATCCTAGGTGTTAAATGTTTTTGACTAAGTTGATGTCGCCGTATGGCCTTTATTTCATAGTGTCAATATCAATAATATAATGTACATATCTTCTCCAAAAATCTTTCACTCGCGTTTAGGATCTGGGATGACGGAGGTTTTATACAGACAGCCCTTATTTTTTCGTGAAAAGCATTTATTACACAGTTGCTATCTTAACCCAATGAATCAGCTCTTAGTTAACGTCACTATTCATGGGGTACCTAAAGAGGCGACGGTTATGATTAAGTTTTAAATGAAAAATATGTTTGGAGGGTGTTTTTATACGTCCCCGCATTCAATAAAAAAGAACTATACATAAGAGGCTGTAAAAATGAGGCTTACTACCATCAAGATTGTAAAGCGAAATCGGTTTTACTATCTGAATGTCATAGATCTCAAATTATAGCTTTGCTAAGTTTAAGTATAAACAGTATTAACTTAATGACTAAAATATACACCTTCAGACTTTATATTCTTCTGAATAAGTATGGGATTTAGCAATATTAAGATAATTAAATGGAAGTACTAAAAGCCCTCCCACCTCAACTGTGCCATAAGATCCGAGAAGGCCTTTAGTTAATAGGACATCAAGTTAAGCTGAAAAAATCACTGAAAACCCCATCCTGCTATTATATTTTATTACTGAGTGTTGCACCATCAAATCCCAACAGCAAACACACGTATTGCTATATTTTGACTTTCAAAATCTAATACTTATTTATTTAAATAAACTTTAAAATCTTTTATCGCCCCCATGACATCTTTTTTCACCAAATTGAATAGCCAAAGTGCACCTTACATTCATAAAAATAAATTCGTATTAAAAAAAGGTACTAATAATACGGATACTGATCTTATGAAACTTTAATAAAAATATTTATTACACGAATTAAATTAGCCATGCTATAGGCAAAACACTTCCACTTTAGAGGATCTCATATTTCCACAATTAAAACGTTGAGCGAACTATGCATTTAAGCTTGATTACCTACTTCATAGATATTCATTTTTCTGTCATTTATAATTAAGATATAAAAAGCTGCTATTTATAATTGATCATGATATAGCTTTTTGAAAAAATAAGTAATACCACTGAAATCGGAAACAATACGAGTCGTATACTAGTGCTAATTATGCAATCGTATTCAGATACACGCATCTGTATAAAGTTGTATCTGCGTGTCAAATATTTCAAACAGGAAAGCGTTACATACATAGGCTTACAAAAAATCTAGGTGCACATAAAACAAAAAAAATATTGCAAGTATAATACTTGCAATGGATTTATTTTGAATAAAATTGCAGTTGACTTAATGTGGAGTATGGAAAAAAAATTCTATACAGGTTTTTTTTTTGTAAACGATGTCGTATCTTAATTGCCCCGATGACATGGATTGTGTATCTATTTGTGCTAAATTTGTTCCTCTAACTTTAGAGAGATGCATTTATTATTTTTTACTTTATTTTCTATAATTTTTTTTTTTAAATCATGCTGATTTATTTTAAATCTATCTAGCCAGAAAAGTTTCATAAAAAAAGAAAAAACTCGTGGTCGACATTTAATTGAAAAATCGTGTTTGGTATGGCGCCAGGGCTATATATTTTTTGTAGTTTTATTTAATCTGCTTTTGTTTTTTGTTTTTTTTTTTTGTTAATAATTCATTTAATGTGTTCATCAACGCATTTGCATCATAGATAACTCCTACTTACTGTTCACATTTAAGTACATTTGTCAAGTACAAATTATGTATAAACTTTTTCTGCATGCGGTTACAGAGGGCTTATATAGCATTTGCAATTGTGTATGGAATATTGTTTGTACGTTAATAACCTCTACATGCCAATTTTATGAAAATAATGTAAAAATTCAATTAAACGACAAACAAACAAAAAATACATCCAATACAGATAGTAATTTAATGTTATTGCAGCTAATAGCAAATGTATGTTGGATGTATAAATGTTTTTTTTGTGTGCAGTTTTTTTTATGTTAAGCAAATACGATCACCTGTATCTGTGGCAATAAATATTGAATTATATCTACCCCACTCTATATTGAAGATATCAGGCTGAGTACGAGTAAGTAAAGTCACTCTCTAGCTACATGTACGTTCGGTCAATTAGGTCCTGACAGGGCAAATAATTTCACAAATTTTATTAACTTGAATCCTTGTTGTATTTTGTTGTGTGTGCGGTCGGTTGGAGTTTTTTGTTAGTTAGTGACTCCCTCCTTAAATGGGACACTTTACGATCTGTAGCTAATGAAAAGTGATGAGAAAGCCTATTTTCAAGAATATAAATAAATAAATTAACTCGTATCCCGCAAATGAAGCACTTCTTCTATATTTAGTTGAAAGCGCACTCTCAACCACCTCCCCCTTGTGTCAAAATTAAAAGCATTTTCAAGTCAAGCTGCAAATGTGTTGATACATACATAATTTTTTGGTTTTTCTTTTCTTTAT
This sequence comes from Volucella bombylans, assembly GCA_949129095.1. Classification (NCBI taxonomy): domain Eukaryota; kingdom Metazoa; phylum Arthropoda; class Insecta; order Diptera; family Syrphidae; genus Volucella; species Volucella bombylans. The sequence goes on along the minus strand of OX422140.1, from coordinate 37,950,026 downwards.
TTGATTTTTTACGCGATTGAATGTAAATTATTATAATCCTCATCGGTTATTTTAATTTGTCAGGTGGACATTAAATGAATAAATAACGTGATTTCACGTGGGCATATATAAAGTGGTATGAGATCTACAAACCAGGACACCATAAGTACATTCACGTGTAGAGGTGAGATAATCTGTATCCGTAGTGTTTGGTTTTTTTTTGGAATAAGAAATTGAAAGATCGATGGAATCGATTCTGGTTTGGAAAATGCATTTTCGCTTATCAACCCCTCACTAAGATACTGGTCCAGAGTACAGCTGCATACCATCGAGAAGAGTGCATAAAGTGTGTGCATCATTTCAACAACTCAAGCATAAATGCCTTAGAGCAGCATCACAGAAATGGCAAAGACAAACAAAGTTATGTTTGGCTCAGCACTTGTCAATTCCATGCATTTCTTGAGGACAACACTTAATAAAAACAAAAAAAAATTAGTAAAATAAAAATCCATCTACTCGAACCCCATCAGTAGATGCTGGTCCTCTTGGAGTCCAGTTGAAGCTAATTTACTTGTAATAAATATATTGAGAGATATGAAAGGTACCCTTGAGAATTTTGCGGATTCTTTGTGTGGCAGGTTTTGTTTTTCTCTACGCAAAGTTATGCCATGCTGTCCGTATAAAAGAGAGTATCTGTACGTATCTAGATATATTAATTGAATATCTATCAGTTGTAGATGTATTTATATCTGTCTGGCAAACAAGTTGTGCTAAAAGGACAAATTCTTGTTATCGCTACTTCAGCCGCCGCCGCCGCCGACAACGAACCATAAGTAAAGTTACAAAAAAAAGTATCTCTACTACCAAGGGATTGCAGACAGAACTGCATTTAGAGAACGTAAGCGTGAAGCAGTTTTATCAAGATACTTGTACTTCTTTTACTTTCAAACTTCCTACAAACAGATCTTTGGTCATTTTGTGTGATGTGAGAGAGCGGGTGCGATCACAATTCGTCGACGTTGTCGATCGTCGTTCATTTTATTCAATTAGCATTGGAATTTATGCAAAGCATCTTTTGCCGAGGCGATGAGGTGATGTTTTCTTGGTTTTTTGCGCATATCCTTAGCGCGTCAACCGCGCGTTGATGATGAGGCTTGCTTTGGATGTCTTGTCTTGGTTACTTGGTTAAATCTTTTTATCAACATTTCCGTAAGTAGTTTTGTTTTGCTGTTTTTTTCTCCCTGTTTTATTTCTCATTTTCTTCAGGCATGTAAGTAGAGAGAAGAGATTCCAGAAGGTCCCTTGTATGATTAGGTGATTATCATGGCGTCCTGTAGTGTTCTGTTTTTGTTTTTTTTTTTTTTTTGTTTTGCTAGCGCGCACTTGTTCACTTTTGGCATGCAAAATAACTATCGTTGTAGCCATCTCCTTTTGCAGCCGCCATGAAAATTGGGCTAAATTTAAAGTTGTAAAACGTGAATGCGAATGCAAAAGAGAGGAGACCATACAAAAAACTGAGTAAAATACCTTTTTTGAGAAACCATTTTTTTAGCTCATTATCGCCGTAGGCGAATAAATTATACTGACTTAAAAGAAAATGTGTGCGACCATCATCAGGTAAGATGGATACTACCTTTTCGATGGTGTACTGCAATTAAAAAATACCATTTAGACAATTTGCACAAATTTTTACATACAAATTCGGAAGTTGAAAATGTTTTTAAGTCAAGACATGCACACCTTTGCCGTATAATTGCAGTATCATTATCTTTGCCAACCCATGTTGCAAGGGAGCAGGTGGATGGAGGTAAAACTTTTCAATATCTTCATTAAGTGCATTAAAAAAAAACTCGCAAAAGAGATCAAACTAATAACGCATGAGAACCTTTGTGAAGATTTACTAGTGTTCGGATATCTCTACAAGAAGCCATTCGTTCTGTGAAGGTGTATACCACCACGGGAAAGTAGAATGACGCTAAGATATTAAATTGAAAATAGTTGATTTTATTCAAATCCTAAGGATGTGCAATGAGAGCCGCACCTGCGTATTAGTAATTCTTGGATACATGTACGAGTAGGTGCAGCTCAACTACTTGGAGTGAAACCATCAATCGCATTTACGGAGACACCCCATTCAAAATATGTAATGTCAAATTTTAGTAATGTAAATGGAAAATGTAAAAAAACTTCACAACGCAAATATCCAACAATATGTTAAAGACTAATTTTGCCGGCTGTTGAACTCTCTTTAAACTTTACAATCTTAAAACATCTTTCACACCATAACCTCTCGTTCACATTTACTTCCCCAAAAAAATGTTGCTAAGCTAAAAAAAAAATAAAACACACCATCATCCTTAGACATCCTTAGAGAACAACATAGAGCAAGTTCTTTTATGATTATTTTTATGTTTATTACGCCGATTATATGCTATATCACTCACTGTTTGATGCGAAGACAAGAGTACGAATAACAGGAACAGACACTCTCAGTTGTTCATGCATCTGAAGCATGAAGATTAACATCCATCCCTGGTGTAAAATTGCATGAAAGAACTCTCTGTGTGTGTTCTTCCTCTCATATTGACGGCATAATGGAGCAGATAAAAAAAATAACAACAAATAAAACCATCTCCTCATACTTATAGTGGATAATCATAAATATTTATCACTTGTTTGCACACTTCAGAAACGTGGCGAAAATTAGCTTCAGCTCCAGATCCAAACAAACCGATTTTAGATACATTATACAGAAATCATTGAAAATAGAATGCAATCATTACCTTCATCAATGCCAACCAAGATTTCCAAATATGGTACAATGGAATTAAAGCAAAAAAAAACTGCAAATACCAATTCCCTGTTTGAACAAATGAGCTGAAATTAATTTAAATACTAATTAATATAGCGTGCTAGGTTGCATGTGCCGCCTCCTTTAAATACCCCTACTTAGACACAAAAGTATTGCATGCATGATATTTTCTATGCAATAGCCTGTCTGAATAAAATACTATCTGAAGCTCTCGCATGAATAAATAAAAACGCAACTTTAGCATAATACTTTGAATCTCATTTTATTTGGTAAGGACTGCCATGAATGCAATTGTTTTCTGAACCCTATATTATGAAAAAAAAGAAAAGTGAATAATCCCAATGACGCAAGTGTATTATAAAAGATAAAACAACGACAAATGTATCTACAGTCTGTATCTGCTGCATGTAGCACTATGTTAGCACATATTGTAGGAATAAATGAGAAATATTCTAATATGTTGTTATATCATCGAATTAGAAACAGTATTCTTATACCATGTATAATGAAATTTATATTTTTTGGTTTGTTTTGTTTGGCAGAAACAGTAAAAAAAAACAAACCAAAAATTTCAACGAAAACCAATCTGGCCAAATGGCAAATACGTCCCTAGAGCTGTCATATGGATAATTTATTGTGACCATTTTCCGCCTCTGGAAGTGCAGTGTTGAGGATATCAAAACTACGCTAACTGAAACTGACCCCTTTCCACCACCACCAGCACCACCACCACGACCATCATCGCCAAAAGAGTGTTAATTGACAAATTTTTCGAGCTAGACAAAGCATGAGATAGATTTTGCATGCAGTTGAAGTTTTGCACGCGACAAAACGACTCACATTTGTGAAGTCGTTATTCACTTAGTGAATGAAAATTTTGAAAAGACAATGGAACTCTCGTAATTAGCCTCCTGCTGTCGCTGCTGCTGCTGCTGAATGTGATGTATGGCGAAAGGCATCAGTTGCATTTGCGTGTTTGTGTCGTTTATTTGACTAAAAGAATTTTGTTCATTTAATTGTAATTGAAAAGATTCAATTAGGAAAAAAAAACAAAAAATCATTACTAGGGCATGCCAAGTTAGCTGATCCGTATCTGCGGGCATTTTTAGGTATCTCATCGGCTAACTTCGTTGCTGCGATTTAGTGTTTGTTGTTATGATTTTTTTTAAATACCAATAATAGTAGATGAGGTTGATGAGATCCGTCGTCTGATTTGTTACAACAAGAAAATGCACAAAATGCAAGCCTGCAAGCGTATCAGTCACCTGTAAAATCTGTCGTTTTGAACCCCAAACACTAGACGTGTGCTAAAGGCATCAATGAAATATTCATTTTGAGTTAAGCCATAACTGACACCATTTGTTTTGTAATATGAAATCATCCAAATATCCTCCAAAGAAACGCTTGCATAAGCGGATGCATTGGACTCAATATTCCATGATTTTTCGCATGATTAAGTCGATATTCAAGCAATTTCACGTCGAATATTTACCTCCAAGTCCTCTAAAGTTTCTGGCTTCTTGGCGTAGACCAAAAACTTAATGTAGTCCAAAAGAAAAGAGTATAAAAGTGCTACATTGCAAGAGCGAGGCGGGCAATTGGCAGGGTCATTTCTGATGATGAGACGATTACAAAACTTCGCGATATCGGTGCGGAATCGTTTGTTTGAGGCTTTGTATGATTTGTAAATATTGTTGAAGTACATACCTTTCCATAATTAAATAATATGCCATCTGAAACGTAATTATGGACTCTATTAGAAGACGGTATGCGTTAATTCAGAGAACCCCTATTGCGCAAGAGAATATAAATAATTTTGACTATTTGCGGCACGTGTTGACTCGCTAACAATTTTTCATCCTTAATCTATAGGTTAGTTTATGCAAGAGTGCCTGTTAAAAAAAGAAAACCATCCCATTCGATCTATCGGCCCACTGCAATGAGTCCAGGGACTTGATTGCGGCCTGACTACCCGAAAAGATACGGATATCCCTTGCACATATCACGTTTTCTTCAGCCAGGACAGGACTACTTTAATCGCCAAAATTTCTGCCTGTGTGAAGGAGAGGCTTAGATTTAGCTTATCTGAAAAAAAAACCATCACCAACCCCGCTATCGGTCTTAGATCCATTTGTATAGAAGTGGAAAGGAAAGCAATATCCTCCTACAATGATCTAGAAGCGATGTTAACAGAAAAGTGTGTAGTCGCTTTAAGGCTGACAGCTACGTTAGAACCCACTTGCTGCTGAAAATATCGAGGTGTATCAAATGAAACAATATCCAGTGCCGCGGAAGGAGTATTACGTAAGGCTACGCTAATGCACATACATGCTGTCCTTTGGACTTTGCCGCATTTGTCTGTCTAAGGTCTTATAACCAAGACGTATAGCCAGTGGGAAGTGCGAGTTTGAAGGCCCCATTTGTTCCTAGTGGCTTTTTTGTAAGAGAATAGAGCTGTAGCTTTCTTTACTATTTCTTGAATGTTAGGTTCCCAGTTTAGTTGTCAAAGCTGGTACCATTGACTGAAGTACGGTTGAGGTCTATGGTTGCAATTTAATATTTCCTGGAGGAAAAAGAGCAAACTCATGCATATTGGAAAACACCCTGTTACCACACGCTGCCAGGTATATAAGCGGTTCATTGACCGCTAAGTTCCAGAGAAGGGATGAAAGGAAACATTCTTGCGGCATACCTCAACTTTAGCAGAAGCCCCAAACAGGTGATAATCCTGCTATTTAGCAGGAAGCTGTTAAATGCACCTTCTATGTCCAGGAACGCAACCATTGTGTACTCTTTATAATGTAGGGATCTTTCGATGTGGCTAGTCAATGAAAGTAGAGCCGTTTCTACGGACCCTCCTTTACAAAAGTCATGGATCAATTCTAGTTCGTATGTATATGGATATCAATCAGTCGTTCTAAAGTTTTCAGAAAGAAAGATGATGAGGTCTTTTCGGAGAACATGACAACACTTTTCGACTTTAGGAATGAAAACTACGTTAACTTCTCTCTATGACAAGACAAGGGAATGTGGATGATTTCTAACCAGCTTTTCATGATATTCTTTAGTATTGGCAGGATAATATCTGATAACCTTTCAGCTCGACAGGTATTATACCGTCCGGCTCAGCAGATTTGTATGATATGAAGCTATGCAGCGCCCAGAGCAGCTTGTCTCTTGTAATCAGACCGTGGATTTTAGTCGTGGCTGCAGCAGTCCTGCGAATAAGGAGCTACCTAGAAAGTGGGTATCCAGTATCAGGTGGAGTGATGCATCATTTGAGGACATTCAAGAGCTTATTAAATTGATGAATACATGGATATCATTTCCAGGGATCTATCGGCTGGGATTAGGTTGTTTTGGTTTCGTTTGTTTTGTTTTGTTGCTTGACCTTGGATGGCTTGAGGTAGACCATGAGTAAAATCGCTGTTGCATTTTTTATAAGAATCATCGAGTCATTTAACGGATTTAATATTGAACTTATCCTTTTGTTTTCTCTAAGTGTTATATTTTCGACTTACAATCAAATGTGATGCATTGTGTATCGTAAGACTTACCGCGACATCTCAACTAATTCCAGCTAAAAATTTCAACATCACAATATTTTATCTCTAGAACATTCATGTAAATAATCAGCGATCTGAGTAAAATTACATGGTAACTCGTATATTGCTATTATATGACATATAATTCATGAATTGAGAGATGTTACAGTCTTTCGTGTAGCCTTTATATAGTTAAAAAAGATTCCAATATCTGATCATTCAATTGGTCGAAATCTTTTCTCTTTCATCATTTCATTAAGAAACATCGCGAGTTATTCAAATTCATGATTTTGAATTTACGTTCGTATTTCGAAAAGTGTCCAACGGACTTCGTTATAGCATGGCAGAGTGAAAGTTATTGAATCACTCATTTATTAAGGCTGTAATGAGTTACATGTTCGTAAGAGAACTGTCATTCAATACTGCCAGTGTAACATGTGAGTCATATTGTCCGCGTTGGTTGAAGAAGCATTTTTTTTAATTGCCCAACAAATACCATACATAAAGGGTGTTTTTTTTAAGAAGTTTGGTTTCTAAACTGCCAACACTGTTACCATAGATTATTAATTTGGTAGTTGAAAGTTGATTTGTGGTAATACGTACTTTGCCATTTTACGATGAATTTTACAATAGACTAACGCCAGAACAACGCGTGCAAATTGTGCAAACTTATTTTGAAAACCATGGTTCGGTTCGAAAAACTTATCGTGCGCTATGTCAGTCGACATATCGTCCAAGTTATGAGCAAGTTATTCGGAACATGATGAATCGTTTTCACACCATGAATACTCTAGTGGATAATACGCATCCCCACTGACGACAAACAGTGCGAACAGATGAAGTTATTGCTATTGTAGAGCGCAGAATAATCCGAATGAATCGATTCGCCATCGTGCACAGCAATTGGAGCCATGCCCATCCACTTTGTGGAAGATTTTACGGAAAGACCTTGGCTTAAAAGCTCATAAGATTCAGATTGTGCAAGAGTTGAAGCCTTATACGCGTTATAGGTTTGCTGAATGGGCCAAAAACATGATTCAGCTTGATCCTCATTTTCAACGCAAAATTTTGTTCTCCGATGAGACCCATTTTTGGTTAAATGGATATGTAAGGAAGCAAACTTGCCGAATTTGGAGTGGAGAAAATCCAGAAGCCTTTTTTGAGACGCCCTTACAACTATTAAAACTCACTGTTTGGTGTGCTTTATGGGCTGGTGGAATCATCGGCCCATATTTCTTTAAGGACGATACCGGGCAGAATGTTACCGTCAGTGGAGAGCGCTATAGAAACATGATTTCGGACTTTGTCGTTCATGACTGACATTGACATGACAGAGCTTTGATTTCAACAATATGGCTCAAAATGCCACACAGCGCGCGACACCGTCAATTTATTGCGGGAAACATTGTCTGAGCGCATAATTTCGCGTAATGGACCTGTGAACTGTCCTCCAGGATCCTGTGATCTCACACCTTTAGATTACTTTCTTTGGGGGTATGCGAATTAATAGTTATAAGAGACGATGGACGATTTGGAAGTCGACATTCGGCGTGTTATTCGTGATATACGGCCCCAGTTGCTTGATAAAGTTGTTGAAAATTGGTCTTCAGGATTGCGCTCCTTTCGAGCTTCATATGTAGGTGTATGCCCGTATAAAGCAAATATCATAGACATTAGCATTAGCTTCAAGGTGTTTTATTTCATATTGAATTTGTATAACTCTAAAAAAAAACACCCTTTACAATGAACAGATTTATTCAAGGATTCTAGAGTAATGAACTGCCCACATATAACAAGCGGAGTTAAGTGACTTTTAATTGATCAATCTACAATCCAACAACCATCTAAAGTCCATGTTATTTTTCTGAACACAATAACGATCAATCTAATTAGCATTTGATTGAATCACCGCTAATTTCACTGATTTACATTTTTCCCTCCAAGTCAATCAGTTTCAGCTAAGAGTCAAATTTGAAGAATTTTTTGTACACGTGTTTTTTTTTTTTTTTTGAAAAAACCTCTAAACTTAATTTATATCCTTTAGATGTTTGAATAAACAAATCTGCCTGATTGGCTTTTATTCCAATATCAATAAAAATCAGCAATTCAGTCCGACGGCTTTATGGGCATATAGATTATTCATCAGCACCTAAAAACGTTTAAAAAGCGTTTCAATGTAAATTCGCTTTGGGAATTTTATTATCATCTTATTTCACGATAAGCATCGGACACGTAAAATAAAGAAAAGAAAAGAAAAAAAGAAAACAAACAAATACGGAACACAACACCGATATGACCGAAAAAGCGTACCACCTTATCTCTGGCTCTGTTTTGAGCTGTGTTTCGAGTTCGTTCTGTAACATGTTCATTCAAAATTCAAAGAACTCTCAAAACTTTACTGTGTTTCCAGTCACAGAAATCAACTTAAAGTTATTTATTTCATTTTTATTTATCAAAGATGAACTGAAAAATATACCACGGACTGGGAATATACTCGTACATACGTAGCTAGCTTTATTGTACAGGGCCAGGGGTATACTCGTATGGCTGACCACCAAGTCCGATTTGTGGCCAGTGCTGCCTTTAAAGGTCGATAAATGTCAAGGAAAATTATGTGTCTTTGTAATTAAATTGATTTTAACGTGATAACATGCAAGCAGTGACAGTTATTTGATTTTTGAGGTTATTTTATCCCATTTTCGCGAATCGAAAGTCTAAATGATTGACTTTCTGCATCGCATTCGTCTTAAGTGAATTTAGCCATTAACTTGATATACAATTGGTAATTTATTGTAATGCAAATTGTTGTATCGGATTTCTTATTTCAAATGTTAAGAAAATCATAAAAATAAATGGTGCACTTCGTTTTAATGATATTTTGATCGAAACTCGGAATAGCTTTACCGCTATTAGTGATTGCTTTCAGTTGGTTTTAATACCAAACAATCGCTTGTACAACGACATATAAAACACTTTAAAAAAGCCATTAAAAGAAACTGAATTAGTAGAAAAGAACCCTTTAAAAGGGGTTTCACTTTTAATAATATTTTTTTTAACAATTTTGATTTAAGAGCATTTCTTTATCAATGTGCTCTTGCTTTGACAAGAAAGGTAGGAAACAAGATGCCTTTTCCTTCAAATATTTGACGTTTGTAAGACACTAATAGTGTCCCATAGAATATCCTGGCGAACCTCTGGCTGGACATCATTTCTTGGTGAATTTAAGATGCACCGCTATTGTGCTTATGAGTAAGTCCTTGATGAAAAACTAAAAGAGGTAGGTGATTAATCTAGAAATGAATAAGTGAACTGCATTAAATGATGATGACTTTTGCCATAAAAATTTCGGAATGAAAATTGGAAAGGATGCTTCTATTATTCTATAAAGTCAATTTCACTGCAGATAATTGTCTAAATGTACTGCGAGATATTATGTAACAGGTCCAAGACTGTTAATCACAAAGTTTCAGGATTAACAGTCCTTAAAAAGTATTCAAATATTCATCTAAATACGCGAAACGAGAATGAAAACTACCTATCCCTGTTCGGATGTGAATTGAATATCAATAATTCTTATGGATTGGTTCTTGTTTATCACTGGCCACATTGATCATCACCCTGGGCCATATCATCGTTTGTAGTTTTTCTATGTTACGAGAGGGAGAGGGGATCGACGACTTAACAATGGAAGTGAAGCGAAATTTAATAGCTTCTGCCAGATAGAGACGGAAGACAGTATACTACAATATAAAATATAAGATACTGCCGCAGAGCTCTTAAATCCTTTGCCTTCACTTTTGGAAATAACCGAGATTTTTGGATCTTATCTACTTACTTACACCCTTAGTTATCCCGGTCTTTAGCTTACCGCCTATAATTGCGCACTCCAAGCCGATTGAGATCCCCCTCTACTTGTGTGCGCCACCTAAAGGTCTCCTACTGTGTTGTCCCTATGAGTTTGATTCGAAGACTCTGTGGGCCGCAACACTGGTGTCCATTCACTCTCCATGTGCTAACCATCTCAGGCGGCTGATGTGCAGTTTTCTGACTAGGTCGATGTCGCCGTACAGCTCCTATAGTTCGGCATTGAATCTTCTCCTCCAAAACCTGTCAACGCAAAGGGAACCCGAAGGTCTTACATAGAGTTTGCTTAGTTCTTCGGGATAGGCCATTACTACTTGGTTTTGTACTCATTGGCAGTTTTCGTTTCAGTATTGGGTGACAGCCTGCTGAGTTCTCCCAATTATGTCGACATCATCGAAGGATTGTGTCTTCAGTGTTTACTTGTGGGTTCTGCTCAATTCTTTTAAGTGTGATATTAAAAGTCATGTGCGCGTCACCTTGTGTAAAACCTTTTTTGAATTCAAAGGCCTCGGTTAAGTTGTTACCAATCTTGACGGAGCAGCGAACGTTCTTAATCGTCATTCCGCACAGACGGACGAGCTTGCCAGGGGTGCCAAAACCAGACATGGGTCTATAAAGGCTCGTCTCTATAAATGCTGTTGATCAAAAGTTGGTATTTGGAATTGTTAAATTTCTTCCAGGATGTGCCGAAGTGTGAAGATTTGGTCAAATGTGAACTTTTCTCGACCAAAACCGTTCTGATAGGGATCAATTAGGTTGTTGACGATTGGTAGCAGACGTTTACACAATATGGCATATAAGACCTTGTATGCGATATTAAGGAGACTCATGCCTCTATAGTTGGAGCATTTAAAGAGGTCTCCTTTCTTGTGGATCAAGTAAACGATCTGAAATGTCTGAGTAATGAGTTGGTGTATACTCCACACAAAGTTACGAGTATGTCCAGCAGCTTTGAATACCTCGGCCGAAAAGCCGTCAGGTCCAGCTGCTTTATTGGATTTCAGCTTAGATATTGATATCCTTACTTTGTTCTTGTCAGGTGAAGAAAAGATTTGGCTATCACCGTCTAAGTTGAATGGTCAGCACCGACTCTACATGCTTCTGTACGGGTTTTCTTGCCTTGACAGGTTTCTTTTACCTGTTGGTAAAACTTTCGTACGTTATTCCTGGAGTACAAACTCTCAATATCTTCGATCGCATGCTTTTCATTCTTTATTTTCTTCTTCTGAAGTAGCTGATATTCGTCCCGTCTCTTCTGCTCGTAGTGATCACGAGCACCTATCTTGCAAAACCTTTTCTTGCAAAACCGCTTTATACGCTTCTTTTTCAGCTCCATGTGCTTGGCAGGATTCTTCATCAAATCAGGGATTACTTGGTGGTGATGAAACTCAGCACAGCAGTTGCGACGTCTCTGATGGCATATTTGTAGCGTTGCCACTGGTCTTCTGTACTTGATGCTGGCGGCTAGGCAATTGTTGCGCGATTTCGGGATACGCATTCAGCGAAAATTTTCTATGTTATATCTTCTCCCAGCACTTCTTCTTTATTGTGGGAAATCAGCATTCGTGCCTTGGCTACAGCAAGGCTGTACTCCAAGTCAATGTTGGCTGCCCGTATTGTTCGATTGTGTACTCTCAGAATACATGAGTCATGTTTTACCTCGATTGTAATGTGATCGATTTGATTTAGCGTCTTCTGATCCGCCAATGCCCTCTTGTGTATATTGAGATGAGGAAACCGTGTGCTTGCTTTAGTGATATTCCATCCCGAAAATTTATTAAGCCTAAGTCCGTTGCTAGATTTGGTGTCGTATAGGCTATGCTTACCAACTGTCCTACCAAAGATATCTTCCTTTCCTATCCTAGCGTTGAAATCGCCTAGTATGATTATAACGTGAAACTTAGGAGATTGCTCATATGTATTATCGAGGAACTCGTAGAAAAATTCCATAGGGGCACATATCAGGCTTATGTTAGCGAATTTAGACTTGATGCGAATTGTCACAAGACGTTCGCCGACGTTTCTCAAGCTCATTACTTCTTGCTTTCGCCTGCCGCGAATAAATGCTGATTTTTTCCCTATAGCAATCACTATAGATGTTTGGATCTCTATAAAATAATTATTTATTGTAAAGTAGCTTGGCTGTCCTTGAAAACAACAATTTGCCCGAGCTTATAGCAACCGTTTCAACATTTTCTCAATATCGTTCACACAGTCTTAGTTCAGTTGAATGTAGGGATTATCAAATGATCAAATGGGTTGCAATTGCCCACCAAAAGGTTGTGAATTCGAAAAAATAAATTACTTCTCCCTTCTTTTTGGTGTTGAGCGAAATTCAAAGCCAGGCCCTCTTTCGCTGTAGTCGACGAACCTAACCACTAAACCACTCCACCGACCGTCTTGTTCCACTTAATGTTTATTTACCGAGGGCGGCAGTTTTGAAATGAAGATCTTTTCTTCCTAGTTTATCCGCTATATGTTTAAGATATCATAATTATTTGGATACCACCACCGGTTTCAGGAGTCATACGAGTATTTAGAGATGCATGTCATAGCAATTGGAATTAATATTTGGGAAAAATAATCGCACTACCTACAAGAGTTATAGCGTATAGTCAGAGTGCCGCGGGGACTATATCAAGTAGTAATATTTATTTATATATACTCATATAGCTGTGACCTTTCTATCGTCTAGATACAGGCTATCTCTTGAATATACGGCAAGTTGGTTCGACAAACCTAGAGCCTATACATCACTCAGTTCGAGTATGTATGGTTATGTATGGTAAATCTACAGGGCCTCCTGTAGAAATTATGATGTCTTCCTAGCACCCAAGTATCTGATTTCGTCAATTAACTCCAACTTCAAGCTTTTAATTTCTGGAAGTTTTATGTAGTAATTAACACAATTCAGTTTCTAATGAGTCAATACTCTGACCTGTTTCCAAGTTAACTGCTTGAATACGACTCAATAAGGTCACGTTGTTCTCAAGTTGGCAGGAACATTCCTGATACTGTGATTGTTAAATCATCAACATTTGCTTAGCCTTTGTAGATAGTTGTACAGAGTTTAAGAAAATGAGGTAAACAAAACAGATGAGATGGAACCCAGGTTATGGGTTATTTATGAAGTGAATAAACTCTCCCTACGCATTCCTCTCCCCCAACCAAATGAAATCTTAAACCGACACATTTAGGAAATTAATAATGAAGTCAAGGAATCTCCACAGAGACAAAAGACTACTTCATTCCATTCGGATCAGATAAAATGCTTTTGATTAAAATATTTGTTACTTTGTGTGTATAATTCAATTTTGATATCAATGACATTCTACAACTTCCATACCACTTTCTTGACTCATTTGAGCACTCAGATCCGCGATCATGATGGTTAATCTCTGATAACGTAGGTATTGAGCATACGGATACACTATGGTGCGCAAAACATTTCTTCTTATCTTCAAATTGATCTGTAATAGCCAGGCCGAGTCTTCAAGCAAAGACAAATGGTCTTGAAAATTTACAAAAAAATAAAAAATTGTTTCTCACTTGCAATACGATCTTTTATCAAGATCTCAAACTCAGGCATTGTCAGCCATCAAGTATTGTGGAAAATATTTTCGAATTCTCACTGCCCAGTGCCCAGTGGCCAGTTGACTTCAGTTTTTCTAAGAAAACCAAAAATCAACTTGAGTTATTCCCATTTTCAAAAACTATACAACATATACAATACATATGTACGTCTTGTTTTTTTTTTTCGAGATATTCGTATTTTTTCAGATGTTCGAATCATGTTTTTCTTGTGAAGATTTATCTTAGCATCCGATCTTTTAGTCACCAAGAAACACGTCATTTTGTCATTTTGACAATGGTGGCGGCTATATACTGTGTTAACCAGAACCCGAAGAAAACCAGAGAGCATGGTATTTGCAATTTGATCGATGGTACAAGCAACATCTTAATTTTAACATTTTGAGATGTTTTTTTTCCTCAGTTGACATTCAACCGTTCAAAATTATGCGAAGTGTTTCGGGGAGACTTCTTCCTTTTATTTATTTCTTTTTCGAAGACGAAGACTTTCTCATTAATTCTTAAGGCCATTTTAAGTTCAATGGCGGGCATAAATAAGATTTGTGGTGGGAAACCATTTAAATCTAGTCAAACCGTGATCTATTTCAAATTAAGAAAGAACATATGTCGGAAATTGGCACTTAGAGCACTGGTGTAGATGAGAATGCATCAGGATCTGGGATTCCACGAGTTAATGTTCAAAGATATAGAAAAGATAGCTTGTATTTATATAGGGTCCCTCAACAATTTTTTTTTTTAAATGCTATAAAAAAAAAACTACTGAATATTTTTTCAAATTTCTTCTTTTATTTGAAAGTACAATCCTTCTGGTCAATAATGGAAAATAATTTCATTCAAATCGCTGCCTCGGCTGGCCATGCAGTAGCCTTAATAATAAAAAGCGTCAATTGTCTCTGGCTTGTCGGCGTAACACTTATCTTTTACGGCACCCCACAAATAATAGTCCAACGGTGTCAAATCGCAGCTCCGAGGTGGCCAAACGACATCAGCTCTGCGGCTGATAATGCGATCTTCAAAAACAGGGCGCAAAACATCGAGTGTAGCTTCGGCTGTGTGGCACGTAGCGCCGTCCTGTTGAAACTAAATGTTGCCAATATCCTCCTCTTGCCAATATCGGCTTAGGTATTAAGAATTGGGTTTTCGGCGTTATCATGCCTTGATTTAGTTTACACATAGGCACACAAGTTTGAAGTTTGATAACAGATAGGAAAATATTGGGAAGGCTGAGGAGAAATTGGCGTTCATTTGGATTATGATCGTACGATCGTACGACTATGTAGGGTCTTAGGATAGTAGGAATTTTCCTTTCTTGGAATTGGGCAGAAAATCTACTGTCTGCCCATGAAGGACACATATTGATGGAAGCGTGACACAATAAGGCGTTATTTTAGCTGGAACAAAACCTATAGAACTCATCCTTTATTTAGATTAGAACTACAGAAGATTGCCATTGATATAATCCCTCTTTCATCATCTCCTTGGTTGTTCGTTAATCCTCCGCTCGGATTCGAACACCGTTTTTATTGTAGCCTTTACGTACATCCAGAAGCCCTTTGCATCGGTTGGTTCGAATGCTTTTCCTGTATACCAAATCTTCGAGCATGTACATTCGTTGAAAAAGGCGCTGCTCCTACAACGATTAGTTGATTCATATTTTCAGTAAGTCTTTGTGGGACAAATAACCTTGAAAAATTGGTTCAAAATTGAAATATCCACCCTGAATTAGTGATAACAGAAAAAAAATTAGTTTCAGAGGTCTCCGAATGAATTCTTCACTTTCTAGAAGACGTTTCAACTAAAAAAGAAAAATCGCAATGTAACACATATTATGTTTGTATTAGTCCCAGAAGATGAAAGTATGCTCATGTTAAGCTGCAACATCACAATGTATGATCACCGTTATTTCAGCCACTAAATGCATCGCGTCTCTACCAACTAACCAACTGTCAAGTGGATATCTCACTATACCATCTTTGACACTAAGTGCACTGTTATCGTACTCTAACTTCATAAAAACTCACCATAAAGATACATCAGATACTTAAATCCATTTATGGCTGGCAAATAACAATATTACTTGTAGACGCACTTTAATTAAGTTGACTACAACTACTCGTTCAAACTGCGCACAATTCCACAATCAGCTCAACACTGTGCAATCATCATTTATCATTTTTCCACATTTGCAATTGAAATTGTCCTAGTCTCTGGCACTCAATAAACAAAACCAACATGATCCCCAACAATTGACTCAAACAAGTCAAAACTCAAAATAAATTAAAAAAAAAAAAAAAAAAATACAAATCAACTCAATTCAAGAACGGCTACAAGGAATGCCATTGCTACACTTTCCCAAACTGTGTTTGTAACACCTTTCTGGATGCGCGCGCAATTAAATGTCCGAATCCAAATATGGCATCCGATTTATTTATCACCTGTCGTCTGCTGTTGCCTGTCGATGTCGTTGTCGCCTTAGTCTTACTCGTCCTCATCATCATCATCCACTTTGAGCACGTACAATAACTTGACTGCCATCCAAGTCTGGCTAACTTGGAAATCATCTACGCTATACGTATACAAAAAAAAAAAAAAAAATAAAATAAAATAAATAAAACGACGCTAAACTGTATCAAAAACCTTTTCACTCCTAAAACAAGTATCTCAAGATCCAGACTGACCTTAGTTGTAAATTTCGGTCTCAGTCTCAGTTACTGATAGAGTAAAGTTTTCTCTTCAGCAATTAACAAATTATTTCCTTAGCATCAAACGTTTTGACGAAGACGAAAATTGTCGCATTACTCGTATTCGTAACTTCGTACCAGTGAGTTGTCGTCGATACTTTTTGGCTTGCGTGCCATTTCATCCAATTCCCCAGGAATTGGGTGCTTGCACCCAACTCGAGCAGGTATCTTCGTATCTTTTTGTCGAATTTGTGTTCTCTTTTTTTTGCGGTTTGATTGTTGGCCATCATCATTCGAACGGATTTGGCGGCACAGAAAATTGTATCACATACAACAGGGTACGGATGAGTCTGGGATTGAATTTGAGGTCCCGAAAAATGAAAATCAACTCCAAACTGCCCGAGGAGATGTGAATCCAAAAAGTCATCTTGCATCAAATTCTCATTTTACGCAGAAAGACATCGTACGTCTTTAGTTTAAGGAAAAAGGGAAAAAATGTTAAACAAAATAAAGAAACAAGGTGCCCTCCAGCAAATCTTATCAAAAAGAAGAATTAATAAAAATTGGTAGAAACACAAATAAAAAAAAAATCATTTATTTTGTTTTCTTATTCTTTGGCCAACCAAGGCAACACAAATCCCATTTATACCAAAAACGGGATGGACAAACGGACTACTACGAACCCAAAGACTACTCCACCTTCTCAATCCTTGTCGTCGTTGTTTGTCTGATCATCATTCTTCTTTTTAGTGTATGTTTTTTTTTTTTCGTTTGTATAAATGTGGTATGAAAATGGAATGAGAATTGCAAACTTATTAATTCGTATCCAAAAAAGATACTTTTTCACAAATCATTCAAGCTTACGTGAAGGTGAATCTTCATCTCATCTCATCTTCATCTGTAGGTTGTACTCGTACTTCCATGTTTCGTTGGACATTTGTGTGTGTGTGTGTTTTTTTCTCATGTTGTTACTTTCAGACTTTTTGCCATATTCAGATATTTTCTGATTTCATCTTTATCTTTATATGAATTTTTTTTTATACATAGGTACGCTTCAGTTTTTCTGAATTTTTAATTAATTGAATTTTTTTCTTCTTTTCTTTTCAGATGGTAAGTTCTTATCATCATCACATAACCCTACAGAACTAACATATGATGGTAAGTCCCCATTATGTTCATCCTATTAACAAAACTAAAAACAAAATCCAAATTCACAAACATGTTAGTAGTTGAGTAGTGCATTTAGTTTTCGTATCTGTTCATCTGATCGTAAGTGATTTCGATGCAAATTATGGTTATGGAGTACATCAGGAGTGTAGGGTTTGGCCAGTTCTGGTTAATGAGAAAAAATTGATTAGAAGATATCATTTGGTCAGACTTTCAGATGTGGTTGGCAGATAGTTATTAAGAATATAAGATCTTTTTCCCAATCGAATTATCTTATTTGAGATTTAAAAAAAAAAGAAGAAATAAACTTAATTACATCCTGCAGGGCTACCGTGTTGTTTGATGCACTATACAATACAAGTGATCGCAAGAGCACATCATTCTATAAACATCAATGTTTACACAACCAGATAGAAAGAATTTTAGCTGGAACCAGATATAATCGAGTATCCTAAGTTTAAGCTGAAGATGCAATGTCTTTTACCCATAAGCAAACTTCAAAACTGCCATGACATCTAGATGATGTAGATGTGTCTCAAATTTTTTCTTATTCGTGTTTGAGTATTTGAGTATTTGATGTATGTGCTGTATCCCCTTGTAGATCGTAGAGCTTGCTCGCTTCCTTTAGATGCAGATTCTTCCCTCTACTCAGCTTTCTTCTACTTAACATGCTTCTTCTTCGACTCTTCTGCGCTATGTGTGTCTCTATCGATTCACTCTTCTTTCGTCCAGGGTAAACGCATGTTACAGAGGTGTCGTCTTTTCGAAAAGAATGTAGAATCCACTGCCACATTGTAGTACGTATAAGACACTCAACAGAGGTCCGAGTTGGAAATGCGATGTTGTCAAAAAATCCTTATTCCGTAGACATACGAGTATATATAAAAATGTTTGCAGATTCATTGGGATAGTGATGGATATTTTTCAGATACTGCACACATATTTACAGGACTGTCTCAACATTTGACTGTAACAGCCATATATTGGCTTTTTGGCTGATAGCATTAGTTCTCAATATTCTGGACAACATTCCAAACACAAAAGTTAACTAGTTTATTCGGCTTGTTATACCTAGACCAATCCCAGAGACGAGTTTATCTGAAGACTAACGACGCTCTACGCGCTAATTGTCAGTTGGTGGAGGTCCATGATCGTATGCAATAGGAAGTAAACCTTGTCAGAGTAGTCAAGGTGTTATTGTTCTGAAGTCAACTAAGTTTCTCTATTTCCAGTCGATAGAGCAACGCAGAGCAAAATCAAAATACAATAATATTGGGCAAAGGATACATTCGTGTAAAATGTGCTCTGTCAGCTTCCATTTACGCAAAATAAGAGATTTGGATCCGTAAAAAATTATTTTGTTATACTCGTAAGTTATGGATAAGCTAGATAAATGTAAATTGATGATATTGAATCCCTTTTTAAAGTGGATAAACAACAGGTACGATGAAGCTGGATATTCCACACTCTGTTCGATGTTTATCCGCGAGATGTTGATGTGGTCGGTACTAGAGGATCCCTATTGAAAACTTGAAAACCATGGTGCTTTAGTTATTATCTCGGAAATCACACCAGTTTCCACATACTAAAACAGTTCTTTTTCTGAACGCTTAATGAATGATAAGTTCCTTATTCCACCTGGGTTTCCAGGCTCTTTCTACTTCAGTTGCTCAGTAGTCCTATTGCCTTGTTGATTTTCAGTACTTTTATTACACTAGTGATATCACCTTTACTGGTTGCACATCGCAACCGAATACTCCGTTCCACCAACTTCTGAGTCGGTCCTCATCCGAGACGAGCAAAGTACGGTGCAAGGCTTTTACTGAATGTTGCCTATAATTGTGATTATACTCAACTCATTAATGATTCTGCCTATACATCTATTTGCAGCTACCTCAGTTTCCGCGGCCATCATATGAGTGTAGTTGAGCTACGCAGTAGTTCTCTTACATACTACGGGGTTGCTGCAAGACGAGCCCTAAAAACTTTCCGTTCTTCAATTAGTGGCTAGGTGTCCTCAGAAGAACATGGGCTCTGGGTTTCTTGCAATGTTCCCACAACTGCAGCTGCAGCTGTTGAAACATTTTTTTTTGGGATGGTTGCCAACTCTCTGCCGCTGATTATTTTCACTGCTGCTAGTATGGTAATTTTTGAGATTATCCTGTTTTATAAACAATAATTTTCTTGTCCAAACACTCACACATACTCGTATTATAATTTACGAAAAGAGATGCAAATTACTCATATCGCAAGCCAGTGGCAACTTAAATTTTCCTTCACATGCAACCGATCTAAAGTTCCGACTAAAACGGAGATCATTTTGTTAACAATTGACAAGTAGGTTTATTTCCAAACGGGAAACCTTTTTTCCGTTCCCGAGTAGTTAAAGCAGATTATATTACTTTATACACGGCAAATTTTATGACGTGTTAAAATGCACAGAACACACAATTATAAGAGATCTATTATCTAAACAGGTTACGGTCTATGTCTTCCACCAACTAACGATTACATTGTAGTTATGTTGGAGCTATGTTCAGCCTACATATTTCACAGGTTGTTGTTGAGGATTTTCTTTTGCGTCAACATCACAGCTGCTGCAAACAAGACTATCAATGTCAAGGCTTTTTTCCTTACTGTCATTTTCCAAATTCAATTAACAACGTTTCCTCTTTAACTAATGCCGGCTGCAACCACTTACTATAACGTCCGCTTATCTTGAACAGAAGCAGAAGTCACTTCCTCATCTCGATCGCTAATATTAATTACCTTCTCGCATACCTACATCGCATGCAATTAATTACATCCAATGATGCATCGATGGACCCGCGATTGCTGTACATTTCATCAATTTTCATTAAGCAACTGACTTTTAATACCAAAAAAAGGGATACTCAACGCGCAATCTGATCGACGTGCTCGAGACGAGGTTTCGCGCCAATTCTCTTCAACTAAAATCGCAGTACCAAAACCTAACCAACTTCAGCCTATGGATACGCACAGACATCGCGGTCAATGGTCCAAAATCCGCAAAAGGCAACGGTTCGATCCCAAAGATGATGATGACGAGAACGAGGACGAGAACGATGATGATGATGATGATGACCACGACGACTAATTTCGATGCATTCCAGATTTTCGTCAACAAAATTAATAATTCCCAAAACGAACAGTAGGAAGAAATGGGACTTTTAAATCTTAGAAGGTGCTTCCATATTTTCTTTTAACTTGTCTTTCTTTTTTCTTGTTGAGACGAAAAGTCGAAAAGTCATCGAAACGTGTGCCCAATGCGGTCGCAATATTAATCGATCAAATATGAGATTCTCTTGTGAAGGGTGCCTATCTTCGAGGACTTCCCTTTTTTTGTGTGTAGACTGTTTGAAGCTGTGCGCATTCTTAAAGGAGGTGGAACAAACCACGACAAAAAAAAAAATAATAATAAAAAACCAAAGTCCGGCTAAAATTTAACCGTGCTCACGACGACGACTGTCGGCTCTGATGAGTTTTGGGTGGTTGACCCATTCACTTTGATGGATTCTCTGACCGATCGATGATGTGAATCGAAAAAATGATGGACTTCTGTCAGGAGCATCAGCCATCCTATCGGTTTGGGTGCTGATTATAGCTACCGCGCTTCGTACGTGAGCATTTACGCCTACAAATATCGGCTGTGAGTTGATGTTCGGCTGCTGTCCGGCTACTTTGCGCTTGTGCTGTGCTGCACTTTTAATGAATTTATAATCTTTTAATGACGTCTAGATAAGCAAATAAAAAACGAGACTAAAAATTAAGTTTATAGCGATCGACACGTTCGCCTAGTCACCACCGCACGCGGCGAGCAGGGCTACTGGAATTTGGTTTCTATACGCTTTACAAGTCTTCTCAGCAACCCAGAATCCCGGCAGACGGTCGGTAAGAATATCTCAGATCTTACTACTGTTGAAATGAAGAAAAAGTAATTTATGTGCTGGAGAGTTTTAAAGTTTTAGGGTGTCCACCCGAAAGTATATAAATCCCCAGCAATAAGCCATAAATATCATTCAAGAATATAAAGAGGTGATCCTTAAAATTATTTTTATGGCGCTCTTACTCGTAAATGTGAAAATGAATTATTTTCACGGCCGGCACAGCGGTGTGCTATGGTCAGTACCAGCGGCTTGGCCGTAGAATTTTCTTTCATTTGCCAGAGTGGAACAAATTGCTGTACTCCAAGCTCAGTTGTAGTGACTGATGTATCTGTGTTGTGTAGAGTACTCGATCAGATTTAGTTTTATGATCACTTGATGGGGCGCGGGATAGCTGTCTTTCTGGAGATTGTGGCGGCTAATGGTGGAAAACAGTAGTCCACGTCGGATCGATGGAACCATTCGTTTCATAAAATTTTACTAAGGACCATTGTAATTAGCATATAGAGTACATTTCGCTGGATTTTGAAACAAATGGTATTTACATGCCGATTGAAAGTTGTCGGCCTTTTTTTGATGGTCATTTAAGTTACACAGTTGTGCTATGAAGGTATAATGGAATTTTTTTTTAATTTAATTTTCGGGGCGTTAGCGATAGTAATTTGCGCTGTCAGATGTGTCTGTCTGTCTGTTGTAATGGTACTACCTTGCAGGTAGTCCTTACAAAGGCGGTTTCTCTTAGTTGGTGTAAAATAAAATCCATTTAAGTGGTTTTGGCTTTTGAAGTTTCTTGTTACTTTGAAGTCATGAATGTAATATGGTAGCCAAATACCAGGATTTAGTCGGTTGCAACTATCGGTTATGGGAAAGATGAATGTAGATTGCAATATTCCAGGAGGCGGATTAAATTCGATTGAGTTTTGGTAGAGATATTAATATTCTCATTGTTGAAATATACTCGAATGAATTTTAAAGAAGTGCCTCAGGTCAGCTTATTTGGCCCCATATTTATATCATTTGAAATTGATTTGTAGGTATGTTTCAATTTTAGACCCAATCGCACATAAAAGGAAGTTGGCTGCACCTTTCAAGTATTATTTTTATTTATGACTTTGTTTGGCTGGATGCTTTTTAAATGCAAAGGTTTTTAATATTGCAATGAAGTGAGTTTTATATTTGATCTGATACGAACATCTTTGACTTCATTAGAGATGAAAAGACCTGCCACCCAGTTTAGTAGACCAAGTCTGGGCTCACTAATTGGGCACAGAGGGCTGCGACAAGACCACCTCGACCTGGCGTAACTTTTGAAATGGTGTAAGGAAGAAGGAAAGAAAGTGTATGATGTTACTGAAAATTAGACTGCAAGAGATCCACCACTTACTTTACCGTCATGCTGGACAATCATTCAATATGTAATATCTGTAAAAAGATAGACCACTCACTACAATTCTTCAAATATTAGCAATTGGATTTGTTGAGGAACTTGGGAGTTATTTTCGTATTGATATATGCTTTGCCTTTCAAAAAAAAAAAAGCTGTCGATTGTGCCGTTCTGTGCAATTCGTTGATGTTGCATGTCCCTTCTTATTGACAGCATGTTCTTTGTTTTACCGCTAACCTATTCTGGCAACTTCCGGTTAAATAGTGGCTAACGCACCGGTAACATACCGCTGAGTTCTACCAATTATGCCAATATCATGACGTACGCCGATTGTGTGTCCAGTATTCGCTTATGAGTTCCACACAATTCTTTCAAGTACTTGTATGATATTAAAAAAGTCACATGACAGCACGTCACCTTTTCTAAAACCTTTTCTGTCATCAAAGATCTCGGTTGAGTCGTTAACGACATTATATGGTGGGTATCGGTTTGAACTGCTTGAGTTTTTTTGAGGATCTGCCGGAGTGTGAAGATTTGGTCGATTGTGGACATTTCTTTTGTGAAACCACGCTGATAGGGGCTGTCAATTGGGTTATTGACAAAGGGTTTTCGATGTTCACACAATATCTTGATCTTGTGTGCAATGTTGAGGAGAGGAGTTAAGGGGTCTCCATTTTTTGTGGATCGGGCAAACGGTGCTGAGACTCCATTCATCAGGCATACACTCTTCTGATAAGATCTGAGAACTGAGTTGGTACATACTCTCTAACAGCTTCGAATACGTCAGCCAATAGGCCGTCTGGTCCAACTGCTTTTTGGATTTCAGCTTTGATATTTCGTTTTAATCAGGTGGATGGAAGTTTTGGCTATCATCGTCAAAGTTGAATGGTTTATTCTACCTGATAGCTGAATGTTGCGCTTCTTCGCCATTATAAAGTCTGGGGAAAAGTGTTTCCATATTCTCAGTGCGGACGACTACAAAGTTTCTTTCATCATATCTACGGGTTTCTGTGCAGTTCTTCTTGCTTTGACATGTTCGTCTTATCTGTTAGTAAAACTCCCATTCATCGATCGCGAGGTTCTTGTGCTCTTTTTTCTTTTCCGGCAGAAGCCGATTTTTTGCCGCCTCTTCTGCTCGTAGAGATTACGAGAAACTCTCGTTTTTCGTTGCAGAGCCGTTTTGAAGGCTTCTAGTTTAGCTGCATGTGCTCTTTCTGGTATTCTTCATCAAACCAGGGATTTCTTGGTGGTGGTCGGGTGAAACGCAGAACTTCAGTTGCGACGTCTCTGATGTCACATTTGTAGCATCGGCACCGGTCTTCGGTACTTGATACTGGCGGCATTGGAGTTGTTAAGAAATTTCTTAATACGCGTTCGGCGAAGATTCTGGAGATCTCTTGCAATTGCAGCTTTTCAACATTATATTTTCCTATAGTAGTTCTGCTTTATTGTGGAGCTTTGGAGATCCGCATTCGCACCCTTGCGATCACAAGGTGGTGATCTGAATCTTGGATGCCCAGCGGGTTCGGATGCTCAGAGTGACGTTCCAGAGACCCCTATGTTACCTTCTGTATATTGAGATGAGGAAACCGTGTGCTTATATAGTGATAAAGCTATTAAGCCGAAGTCCGTTGCCAGACGTGGTGTCGTGTAGGCTATGTTTATCAACTGTCCTACCAAAAATGTCCTCCTTTCCTATCTTGGTGAGAAAATCGCCTAGTACGATTATAACCTCATACTTTGGACATTTCTCATATGTTTTGTCGACGAGCTTGTAGAAATATTCTTCGGTGACGTCGTTCTTGTCTTGCGTAATGCTCATGAGTGCATATTAGCCTGGTCTTGATGCGGATTTCATAAGACGTTCGCTCACGTGTCGGAAGCTCAAGACTTCTTGCCAAGTCGGCCGCATATATCAAATCTGCACCCGAATAGGTCCTGTTTCTCTTCCCTATAACAATCACCATAGTAGATATCACAGTTTTTCATCCTGCTTATGCCTGGCCCATCCCATCGTTCTTCCTGGATGACGGTGATATCTGCGTGATAGTAGTCAAAGGCCTCTGCTAATTGTTCGGGCTGCACGTGGCCTGTTAAGGGTGCAGATCTGAAAGTCGTTGTCCTTTAAACTTTTGCTAGGGTCGTCAACAGTGAGTCCATTTCTATCCGATGCCATTAGTTGGTTTAATCTCTTCCGTGAGTGTCCATATCGATTAGTGTTACACATAAAAGCCATTCTTCTTTCTCCACTACGAAGTTCATAATCGGTGTCCCTCTTGTGTAATAAAATGGCACATCTCAAAAAGAAAATTTTCGAGACTTTATAGAAGTAGAGGTGCTTCAATGGAAGGATTTTTGAACTAACGCTAAGCGAAAAACTACATTCCCTGACCCCTTTATTTTTTATATAATACGCACGATATATTGTTGTGCAACTAATAGGGAATTAAGAAAGAAAATTGAAAGTGCTTCCCCAACATGCGAGTCCGTATTGTAACTTCGATTGTACCAGACCTTGTAGAGCAAAATTTACTAAGACGATTGTATACATCAAACCAAGTTTCCTCAAGTAAACATGAATTGAGATTTGAAAAATGAACTCGATTTTAGGTTTGGAAAGTAAAGTATATCTTTTGAAATAAAGGCACGTCATAAATGATTAGATATACAAGAATCAGATATAGAGCTACATATGTAGTAAGAGAAAAATTTGTATAGCGATCAAGTCTGGCGAAAATTGTTGTCTCATTCATGCAAGATTCTAAACCATTAGCTGATATTAGAGCCTCGTAATTAACCGAGTCCGAAGACACGCTAAGTGTATCTATATTCATATCGCCAACACTGAGAAGATTATTTGTGTTTTGTGCACTCAATAAAGACATCAAGTCCTCAATGAAGACATCCTTACTTTCGTCGTGTAATCTATAGAGACGAAGAAAAACGAGTTTCTGCCTTGGTATAGGGCATGTAACTCCAAACAAATCGGAACTTAAGAGAGAAGTGCTTTTTGACACATAGTCCAAAACTTTATTCACAAAAACGGCAACACCACTCGCTGCATAGATGTTATTGCAATTAGCTTCGAATTTGTATCTAGGTATATTAAAGGGAGACCAGATAAGAACGATAGGAAAAAAGAATGATGTGTGGAATAGCACATCATTCAAATGGCCGCCTCGGCTAAGCCGGCAGTGCTGCAATTTTTGATGACTCGTCCAATATGTGCGGCGTTATTCCGGCAGTAGCGTGCCGAATGTTGGTCCCAATCTCGAGCGAATTTTCTGGCCTATTAGCGTAGAATAAGAACTTGATGTAGCCACAGAGAAAATAATCTAGCGCCGTCTTGTTGAAACCACAGCTCAGATATATCGATGTTGTCACAGAAAGTAGGTTAACATCGTTCTATACCTGAGACTTTTGACGGTAACGGTCTCTTCTTCCTAATGTCGAAAGAAATAAGGTTCGATGATGCCGCCATGCCATAAACAGCACCAAACAGTCAATCTTTGTGGAAGCATTGATGGCTGTCCGAACACTTGTGGATTATGTTCGCTCCAATAATGGCAATTTTGCTTGTTGACATAGGCGCTGAGCCAAAAATGGGCCTCGTCCGAGAAGATGATTTTTTGGCCAAAATCCGTATCTCCGGCAAACATTTCCACCGCTCAATTAGCGAACTCACGCCGTTGTCTATGGTCATCCAACTTCACTTCTTGCATCAGCACAATCTTTTACGGACGTAGGCCTAAATCCAACAACAAAATAAGCCGGGTTGGCTCTCTTGCGATGCCCAATTCAGCTGATAGGCGCCGAATCGACATTTCTGGGTCTTCTTCGAATCTGGCCCCTACGGCGGCTTTGTTTTCTTCATTTTGCACCATTCTCTGTCTGGTTGGTGATTTAGGATTCAGAAAAGTGTACTCACTCTCAAACATTTCAACGGTGCGACGAATTGCCTGCACGCTGAAGCCTTCATGATGACCGACTTCACGACACGGAGGTACACGGATAGTATTTTCTAATAATTTCCGTGCGTTCAGCAAGCATAAAACGATGCATGATGAAATGGGAAACCTTACTGAATATTTTGACAGCTGGATGTTATTGGTAACTTTGATAGCTGCTGAAACATAACAATTGGAAAAACTATTACCAATACTTGTCCATTGATATAGAAACCTTTCTCTATTTTAATATATTTAACTTTGTTTAGTAAGCTACAATAAAACACAGATAATGTTTCGTTTATATATATTGGCTTGCTTTCTTGTTGATTAGTTAAGAAGCCAGTTGAAGGTCTTAAAGTACGCACCTTTCTTAGAATTATTTGTTCGAAGTTTGAGTAGGTACATTGTTAGATCCCTGGCTCGTAATTATTTTCACAAAGCAAGACTCGATGTCATCACTAGTTGCGTTCCCATCTGTTCCCTCCATCAGTAGCTTAACTATAGAACTCTGAGCATTGCTGTTGTTCTTTTGACTTTCTTAATTTTTTCGATATGGCATGTCTTTTCAAATCACGATACTAGAGGGCTCTAGAAGAGAATGGTGCATGCCGCGCCTTATTACTTGATGTAAGTCCCCAAGGTATTTCAAAAACTGAAGGCCAGACGGGCCGAAAATGTTTATGGTTCACATCTGATCCAAAATCTTAGATATTTTTTTTCATAGTTCTACTGCACAACTCGATTACGGACTGCCCTGCCGAGCTCTTTATTTTCTAGTCATTATAACTTGCAAACATTTAAGACCAACGCACATCGGTATCTCTCTTTATTTACCTCTTAACTTCCCTTCGCCCACAGTGCGCAAGCATTTTAAGGGTACTCGACAGATTATAAAACAAAAAAAAAATAACTGCGTCAGTACTGAAGATTAATGCTTGTCTTAAAACATAGTTTTTTCGTATACTAAACATGTACGAGTATCTCAACATTTTTATTTTGACGTTCCAAGCAGGCAAAACCTCTTTCTTATAAGATCCATTGCCTTATCAATCATTTTACTCGCTAAATCTAACCCGAAACACACCCTCAACTCAATCTAATGTCAATGTCCGTCTCTAATTAATCGTTTGCCCTTTGTAAGCAACATAACCCAGATCTGTCAGATCTGAGAATGACATAAAACACCCTCCACAGAAACATAAATTTTCTCCAACAAATCAGAAAAAAAAAACAAAGAAAAACGAAAACCGAACAAGTAATCGTTGAAGGTCATTGACCAACAATACCACCATCATATTGGCCCAGACTGACCAGACACTTCTCCGTTTTCGAAAACAAATGGAAAATGTCTAAGTCAGCCTTTATTTTTTTTTACTTTTATTTATTTATTATTTTTTGACATACTACGCTCAATTTTTCTCTTCGTCGTTTTCCTCTTGCGCCTGACACAATCATGGTCGTCACCTTTCAAATAGCCACCAGGCAATACCAGCAACATCACACAAACCACGATGACTGACCCATAATCTAATTTATCAATCAGTTTAAGCCCATGTTTACACTTCCTATATTTTGTGTATGTATGTTTTTATATGTATATAGTCATACTCGTCATAAATGCGTGTATGAACACTATATTCGTAAATACAGGAGAAGTGCTAGTCGAGCAAGGCTTCTTTTTGCAATGTCATCTTTTATTTTGACAGCTCGTTGAAATGTCGAAACGGGAGGCACACACAAAATTTTTGTTTGTAGGTAAACATTTTGATCCATTTTTTGCTGTCAAAATAACAAAATGACATTTGTTGTTGTTGTTGTTGTTGCTGCTGTTGTTGATGATGATGTTGGTGTTCCTTGACCCTAAAGATGCGTTACAGGTTTCCGCATACAAAACTCACTTTTACTTTCCGTTTTATATGCAGAAATATACGGATCCATAGAATTGTACCTATAAGCATACGAATACATCGGTATGTATGTATGTATGCATATATGTATGTATAACAAGCGAAAGTTCAACTTTAAATAATAGTCTGTCAGAACTGTCAAACAAGTCGGCGGGCGCTAGAATTAATGGCACTATGGGTGTCTACCGGGTTTTTCGGTGCCGCTCTGTGTATATTCATTGTCGGGCTATCCATTATGCGACTCTCTGCTGACGTTTGTGCGCCCTTGTAAAGATTGTATGTACGTTGTACGTGTGTTTGTATGTGTTTGTGGGGAAGTTTCTTTGTGTGTAATGTCACATTGTTATTTATTATTATAACATTTTCAAGGTCGTTTGTACGATACGAAGCACCCATACTAGAAAAAAATTATAAAAACACCGAAAAGGATGTCAGCGACTACGATTTTTTGAACTAAAAGAACAGTTACTTTTTTGTTTGTTTGCTAGTATGGTCACCCTTCTCGTACCTAGGGAGCACTTTTGCTTTCTCCTGTCAAATTTATCACTTTGTCAGAAACACTGACGACTGCATCACGACCTATTTCCGTGTTGAACCTATTTTATTGATTTTTACTACGATGATGTTGATAGACACATTTTTCTCCATCCCCAAGGCAATCAATGTTTGTAGTAGTGTGTGTATGAGTATGCAATAGGCTTGAGGTTAACAGTCTAGCTGTCATTAGGTGTCATCATTGTCATCAAAATGAATTGACATCTTTCAAATTTGCGCGACATGACGCTGTTATTGTTTTCTATCACCAATTTTCGTATTACTAGGCTCTTACTCGTAGTCAGACTATCTCTCTCGCTCTCGATTCGTTTACAATCGTAGAAAATATTTAAAATCGATACAATTTTGACAGATTATCATTGTCTGACCCTCACGCTACTGATGACAGAAAGGTTCAATGAATTGTTTATGTCTATTAGCGTAAAGTCAGTCAGAATCTGTCTATATAAAGATACATTGAATCAGCGAGTTTAAAGTGATTTATGATGTGAAGTGCGGTTATGGTTTCTGCTGTTTGATAAATGTTTGAAGGAGTTTATTGACCGATTTATAGCAGTATACGTTGTATAAATATGTATCTGATGATTTTTGTTTTAATGAAAATATCATAGCGAAGTGATAATCTGACAGGAAATGTTGATAAATATGATTTTAAGTATGAAAGATGTTGCTAGCAAGATGATTAGTTAAGAGATGAATTTATTCATATTTCAAGATTTGTCGAAAGGTGCTGATTTGAGATTTAATTAAAAATTGAAATGTTTATAAACATGTTGCTAGATGAAATGATCTCTAATCTACATTTTCATATGAACGGCTCAACCCTCCTTTTCCAAAAGTGTAAGCTTTGTTGCTAAGAACGATATTGGGTATGTGTCTAGCAATGGGTTAGGTAAATTTGAAAGCAATAACGTGCAGTACTAAGGATCTTTGCATTGCAACAGCTTAATATTTAGTAGAGGATTGGTCTTCATTGGTTGAGATCATATCGACTGAAACAGAAGATCTAATTTGACGTCGACTATTGGCATGCCTTACGTTTTTCATTCAGCTTAATAATTTCAATAGTAATCTGGAAATTAAGTGCTGGGAACGCTAGACGCTAATTTAGTAAAATGACTGTCTATTGATTAGAAGTCACTCCAACCTACCATCGTTAATGTCAAAGATGAGCTCGAGCAAATTCGTAGCTCATCTGAAGAAAGCTATTCACCAATTTCGTAAATTGATAAAGCGTGTTTTAGTGCCTTGATGGTGACGATGCTCCCAAATGGAAGCCATTTTCATCAATAGCCATCGTTGCTATGTAAATGCCAGCTTATCGATCAGATTGTTTCAAGTCCTTCAAGGCAAACTTTCAAATCTGCGAAGAAAGAAAATGCGAATTGTTTATTTTATTCGAATATTTTAAGGAAAACAGACTGTGTACATGTGTCTGTTTCTCTATATATATTGCTGGATTTATTGTTTTGACCTCAAATTGGCATCTACTCGTAAGTGAATATCATTAAGTACATTGAATTCAATTGGATTGTGAGTAAATTATGGGGGCAGCAAGGCATAAAACTCAACCATGCAAACAATGATTTGATTTAATACCATCATCATCAAAACACTCTGCTGGTTCTTGCTTGGCGTAGTGCATTTCAATATGCATTAGGTGTATCAACGCATTGAACTCGGACTTCACACGCCATCACACACATAAATAGAACCCAAAGGAGAATATGTTTAAAATATTGAAATTCTACATAATAGTGGTTGTGATTAAAATCATCTACAACTGACCATCGGCTATTTGTTGTATCTAGTCTTAGTCGTATCTAACTGTCAGTCGTCGCACAAACACAATAACGTAGTGGATTGCCTATGTCTGGGCTAAATATCGCGCTTTATCAAATTATTCCCATTAGAGCACCCAACTCTCAGACACCCTTTATCGAGTAGCGTCTCTCAGCGTTGCCTGTACGAAATGCTACTCTAACTCAAATCAATGGATTAAATGCCTTCACTTCATTTCGAATGATGAGATAGATGTCATTACAGTTCAACTATAGAATTTCACTCCCAATTTCTACCTCCTATTCCTAGTTGTGTGTAGGCTGTAATATAATTTAATAGATAGTTTAGAAGCAGATGGATTCACCCGCACGATATAACTATATAACTATATAACTTTATATATGGATATGTATTGTATACATAGTGAAATTCATGCACATAGATCTATCATCGGCAGCATCATCATCATCATCATCATCCTCATCATGAACATCGACAACGAACCTAACCAAATTGAAGAGGAATGTACAGTCGTTGCGTTGGTTAGTACGATTTTGGGCACCATAGCAACATCAACACTGACATCAACACACAAATACAATATCTAAAGTAAAGTTTAGATGATTTGTATTGTTGTTGTTGTTGTTGCTATTAGAAGCCTCTGCTATAATGGAAATATTTAGTTTTCTAGATCTATAGAAACACGCAAGCATATCACATATAGGTTTAGGTTAAATGCTGGATACTCGCATTCTCGCATCTCGCATCTAGCATCAGGGTGATGGTTTGATTCACGAAACGTATAACTAATTTGGACAACTGAAATTGAAATCTCTGAAACGCTAATGTGTTTCCATCAAAATGGAGCCTAACGATGAAATGTGTCGTTGCCTATTTGGTAGCTACAGCTGGTTGATGTTGTTTTGTTGTTTCTTTTTTTCCTCTGTCCAAGCCTTCTCGCATCCATTGGATTAGATAAACGAAATAGTTTTGCTGCATGAATGGCTTTGTCAGTAGTTTGACGGAGCGTGTGTTAATCAATTAATGCTGAAGGTAGCTACACGCAAACGAGTAACTATACTTTCATTTTGAATTTATTTTCATTTTTGGTAATTGTTAGAAATTTTAAAGTACCTTAAATGGAATTTGTATCTTGGAAGTTCTGATGATGATCGTTGTTTAGCAATTTTTCGGTAATGAAAGATAATTTTCATAGAAATTAACTTGTAAAGAGTTGATGGCAAGGTAATTTAAGGAACGATCTGAGCAAATTGTCATTTGAAGATGATATTTTTGATAAAAAAAAAAAACAGTTCTGATAGTAACAAAATGTCTTATTTTCAATTGTTTACTAGAGCAAATATTGAGCAGCATGTTGCTGCAACACTTTTCTATTATAAAAGCACAG
Organism: Volucella bombylans; assembly: GCA_949129095.1. Taxonomy (NCBI): domain Eukaryota; kingdom Metazoa; phylum Arthropoda; class Insecta; order Diptera; family Syrphidae; genus Volucella; species Volucella bombylans. Next base: position 37,917,496 of record OX422140.1, on the reverse strand, counting down.
AGCTGCCATATTGTAATTGAAATTAGAAATGAAATATACATATATTTGTAGATATTCACACCAGTATACGCTCGTAACTCAATCACTAACGAAGCTATCTGGATATTAGAACTAGATCATAATTTTCCCTTAATGAGAACGATGTCAATGATGATATGAAAAGCCAATATACATATTACATATATTAGTTCAAAGTTTAGCAACATGCATCTGAAAACATATAAAGGGATCTGCACTTAAACAGTAAGGATAAATAAAATAGGAGACACGTCAGTTTCTTAAAAAAATATTTGAGCGTCCGTCTTAAGTACTCATATTTCACATAACTTTTCAACGACCAAACTAAAATTTGGGGAATGCTTTTAATTTACCAATGATATCTCAGATTGGCACAGTAGAGCTAAAAATATCAACGAATAGATATTTTAAGCAGAAAATATCACGAGTTATTTTTATCAGCAAATATACGGGTATTAGTTGAATTTTAGTTTTAAAAAATTCTTCCTGGGAGTTGATATGCATAATATTGTACCATATATACAATTTGTCTGTAAGCTTTTGTGAATAAAAAAATTATATATTAAAAAAATCACTAAACTTACTCATTGCATCCAACAGAAGGTCGAAAGTATTAACGAAGAAACAACAACTTTTTCCAATTTGCATTTTTAAAATGGAAAAACATTTTGTAAGAGCAGCACGCGGACAAAAGGTGAAACGTGATGGCAATTTCAACCAAAAAAGATGAATAAAAAAAAATCTTCCTTGTGCACTTAAAAACATCCATCCATCGTCGTATTTATGCTGTGTAAACAACATTCGCATGTTGAAGTTCCTTCATACAAACTAGGCGGCAACTTTTTTTTACTCTCCGAACATCTACGGAATACAAAAAATTAATATTAAATCATAACAATATAAATTCCAATAGTACAATATATCTACAAGCATTATAGATACAGTATATCCTCTTCTTATAACATCTCATTCCCATACCAGCTCTTTCCACCCACCTTGGCCCATCATTCTCTGTGCGATCATCATAATTTGTTACGCTTGTCTGTAATAGAAAATTGCTTCTGCTTCTGTTGGGCTTTTGCACCATCTATACGAAACTCGTATATAGCAATAAAGTTAGGGAAATATAAGTGACACATTCCCACGTAATCTATTTGCTTATGAGACTATGACGAGCGGCCTTACAGTCATCATTATTCTACTAAGGGATGTGCCCGCCTTTACATAACTTTATCTACTAGATTTAATAATATGTCCTGCTTTCCTGTAGTCCTTTCTTTTTTTTTTTTGTTGCTTTGCTTTATGGTGGGTCTTCTTTTCGTGTATTAAGGGATATAAATTCATCCCTTTTTGGGATATAGAAGGTATTCTCTATCCGGTAGTATGCGAGTATTCCCCCAGATATACGAGGATGTTCATGCTTAGGCTATGACCTTAAAGCTTTGTGTGACCAGCATTGATAAGTAGAAAGGTAAATTCAACTTGTAGATACATTTTGTAGGTAGGTACATGTAAAAGCCGGTAAAGATAAGAGGAAATTTTAGTATTTTCGTCATATCCTGAGATGCATTTACTGAGTGATTACTTTGACTTAATAATTGATTCAATCGATATATCAGTAAAGTTTGAGGTGAAAAGAGAGACGAGTCAGAGCAATCACCAATGACAATATAAAATATATTTTGTACGGAAATTTCTGTTATATATTTTAGTTTAGTATAGACTTTCTTTTCAATACAATCATAAATTGATTCACCTATTTGCGAGTATCTATTCCTGGGCTTCTATTACTCATTCATTCTATATGAAAACTGGTCAAGTTTGAGTCCAAAAGGAGGGAGTCAAACAGGAAAGGTAGGACGAAACACAGGGCTCTATTTCATCCATTAACGTAATAAATTTATAAATAATTCATATACCTAAAACCATAACAAAGAAATTTCCTCTTTGTATACGTATAGATACACACAAGTTCCTATATCTTTGTTGTTTTGCTTCGTTTGGTAATATTGTGTCCTTCAATTTGGGGAAAAGGAAATCATTGACATTCGATAACTAGAAGAGAATCTTCTGTAAGATGTTATCGTTTTGTTTGTTCCAAAGGCTTTTATATTTTATTTTATATTTATGGAATTTTATCTAAATTTACATTGAGCAAATTTGTCTGGCTATTTTTCGAATTTCTTGAAAATCTAGATATGAATTCTGCAGTTAAACTTTGGAAAATCTTAATTCTTTATTTTAGATGTTATACAAAAATTTCGAATAATTATTTAAACCAAATATCTATACTGATACAACTTGCAACAAAATAAAATCCATTAAATTCTAATCAAAATAAGTTGGTGGACCTCAAGTTTAAGTTCTACTTAGCTGCCGTTTTCAATTCATACATGTTGCGACATAATTTTAAACTAATAACTTTCTTATTTTGCAGAATATTTGTTCGTTTACATTGCAATAATTTTGTATCTTTTAGTTTTGAATTTCCTGCATGTTAGTGATAGTCCAGAAAGGGTTTAGGTTTCTTCCAAGTTTTCAATATGTTTTCCTTGAAGTAAATAAAAAAACGTAATTGTTAATTGTTGTGGCTGTTTGAAAAAATTTAACAAAGGCGCTTCCAAGCTTGTTCCTAAGTTTTTGTTGTTTATTGTCTATAATGATTTTTTAAGGTGCGGAGGACCTGTTATGGTTTCAATTATCTATTATCTACTTAGCTATCTGTTATCCCATTTCGAAACCTATTTGAGACAACCGTTTCACTTAGTATGAAACCAAATGATACGAGGGCAACAACCCAAATCAATTTTATATTAATATTAATTGGATTATGTAGCCGCATCTAAGTTTTTATTCTGTATTCACATGCTTGTGATACTTTAAGCTTGGGCAAATACTCCTATCACAGACCTTGTTTTGATCGCAAGCTTTCAATTTGCTGCACTTCATAGAAACTTTTGATAGAACCTCGGTCATTACTGTGTGCCAGTCGAGCGATATCATTTTTGAATCCTTGGTTATGACTTACCATAACACAATGAGAAGCTTCGAAACTTATGTCGATAAAGTTGGTTGAATTATTTATAAAAAATATGATTTAATAAAATGTTTCAGATACATGTTGCTAAGAAACAATTTTACTTACAAATGGAACATGAAAAAATATAACAAGTTATGGTGGTGGCACAAAGGACTAGTTCGCTGACTTCAACCAGCTCGAAACTCGGTCAATACCAGAAGAAAGGAAAAATGATTTACTTTGCTGGAAAACCTCGGCCAGTGCAATCGTCTGCTTATAAATGTTTCATACTCTCACACCGTTCAGAGTAGACAAACAATTGTATTGTATCCATCCTCACTATGCACAAAATGACAAGGCGAACAATAAATGAGTAAGACAGACTAAACCTTTGTCCTAATTATTGTTCCAACAATATACTCGTATACATATTAAATTTCTGTTGTGAGCTAAGCTTACTAATTTGATATCAATTCTGCTGTTTGTATGAAGCAAAAAAATTATGTTGCTTACATTTGGATTCATTTACCTTATATACGCCTATCATTACTTTGTAAATTAAAATAGACTTGTAAGTTTTGTAATTAAAATTCGATTAAAACTTAAAACAATTTATGTCACTTTGTAGAAAATATATTGCTATAGGCTGTCTAGCAAACCACAGTTGCTTTAATCATCACCATAAATCAAATTTTAGGGTCAGTAAAGTTTATTGATACAGCTCTGTGAACTATGTTGTCTCATTAAGTGTCGTCTATTTATTGATTTAAGGGTGAAAGAGAATGCAACGAAAGATATTGTAAATAGTTGTAAATAAATAGATTTATTGGAAACAACATTGCTGCCTCAAGTTCTTCAGCTACTGTACAATTTTGACATAAATACCCTTTCTCTAAGTGATTTTCAGATACCTAAAACATGTTAGACCCATGCTGCTAATGAAAACGTCACATCCAATAGTAGGTTTTTTCAACAAGCCATTCGGATTAATTTCTTTTACAGCCTTCGTAATCTGTTAAATCATATAAAGTTAAAACACACCACACGATGTACTTGTTGCCACGCAATAAAATCCATGTTGCACAGCTATTTCTATAGATGTTCGTACATCCATAGTGCAATTATCGTAACAATTTTATTTTTACGAAACAATTGCAACTCGCTTGATGATGTTGATGATGATGATTTTGACTACTGCAGGCTTGCAACTTACCCCACCATTATCATCCCGCATTTATGGGTAATTATTGGCGCAGCATTGCTAAACTCTCTTTTACAATAAAATCCAAGCAACGGCAAGTATTTTATTTTGTATTTCAAAGCGGAAAAAAAAACTCAAATCTATCTATTGATGTCTGCACCGACCGACCTCTATTTAATAGCGACAGCTAGCGCACATTTTGTAGATTGCCAATAATCAACCAACATCAGCCTAACATCCACATATCCACATACTCGTACTCTCTGAACATTCTGGCCTTCTGAATATTGTCTACTGCAGCTCGCTAGCTAGGTCTTTAGCTGATTCTTTTAGATTCAGAGTGGTGCAATTGGTTTTCCATTGCGGCGACATTATTGTTTCGTTTAGTGGTCTACAACATAGATATGGATTCAAACATATGTATATATACACAAGTGCAAGTATTTATTTTGTGCATCTATTACAGTGGTATTTGTTAATTTCGCTTAATAGTCTGGTTGACAACAACATGCCCATTTAGTAGGCTCAATGTGGTGACTTTTGCAAACATCCAAAGTGTGTATGGTTTTTCATATGCGCAATTGCATTTCAATTACGGCAATTGTTTGTTATCACACGAGACAGTAACCGGGGTACTTAAATGGAAAATATAGAGAAAAAAAAATTATGTAAAAGGTTAGTATCTTTTCCAACATGTTGAAATAAATTGAATCAAATTTTATAGTATTTAGCTTAGATTTTGAACACGTTGCTTTGAAATAAAACCATTCTCATGACTATGAGGATAGGTAAGAATGAGTTAAGGACTCTACAGATTATATTATAATTTCCATTAAATTGCTCACTAAAATATTCTTTCTGATCGAGCAGTGGAATAATTTGTGAATTAAAAAACAAACTTCTTGGAACGTTGTTTTATTTTTATTTTCAATTTAGGAGGATTTATGTCGACAACACTGTTTTAAGTTTTGAAAAACGAGTTGGTTGTCGTACATGGCACCACATATTACATAGCCATTTGTGTGACATATTCATTTCTCATTGATTCTCATTGATTTCTTCCTGTTTTAAAGGCTTCCACTGACATAGAAAGCAACATATGGGCTTAAAATCCTTGTGAATGTAGTAGAAATTTCACAAGCACGTTATGGCTTTCGATTTTCTGAATATACACTTTGAAACATTTAATTCTCTGGCTAGCAACATTTATGTTTATATGACATTGAGGTCTTTATTTCAATATGGATTTGATATCTTTCGATGGAAAAGAATAGCTCAACGTTTCACCAAGTTTATTCTACATCTATGATTAGTAAAATTTTGATAATAATTTTTAAAACAGCATTGAAATCAAGACATTAGGTTACCCTTAAATGTTGCATGATCTTTTAAAGTTGTTTAATTTAATTTTTCTCTAAAAAGGGTATCATAGTTCCATTTGTCTTCTTTCAAGCACAAAGTTCAAATCAATTTTGCTCTTCCATATCCCATTTGTTCCACTTTAAAAGTTCATAAGCATTCCAGAGCCAATTCATTAAAGGCGATTCCACTTAAAATAACGACGTAAACAATAAATACATATATACGCATTCATATTGAATTTGTTTATCATGAATCGTGACTTGTTTTTACTTTTTGTTTTCATTGGAACAACAAAATACTAGGAAGATGACAAATACATGCAAAGTTCCTTGTCACTGCCTTTTCCAAAGAAAAATAAGGACACACATATTTACAGTCTAAGGTGAAAGGTGGTAAAAATCTTTCAAGTTTTCTTTATACATGTTTCATCATTTTGTCCAAGTCTTATTTTTTTCCAACACCATGACATATCATACACACCGGTAAAATGTATGTGTCTGCATCTTTTGAATACATATTTAGAAAATAGAAGAACTGCCACTCTTCTAGTTCTTTTTAGTACACAAATTTTCTTTGCAGTTTCTCGTTTCATTTTTATTTTTATTTTTTTTCTAAATGTCTACTAGCACCCTATATAACTTAATTCATCTTACTCTTCTGGATTCGATGATTTTAAGCGCCTGCGTTATATGGAAACCAATCGCATCAAAGCACCCCATTAAACTTTACTCCTCGAAACGTACGAGTAGTAGCCATGTCTACCCGTAAGCTATAGCCGTATAGTCTTCGTCCTTGCAGTCGTCATAGTCATCATCATCATCAACATCGTCATCATCATGAAGAAAATCATCACTAAAATCGTCGTTATCACCATCATCATCATTATATTATTCTCATTGGAGTTGTTGTTCATCGTCTTCTTAGTCAATTCCTTCATTTGTCCAGTATAGTTTCTATGTGAAATCGCAAAAAAAAAAACACAAAGGAAACAAAAAATTCGTAGCATCAGACTGAGAGGAGCACCACCCAGTGCCAACCATTCACCAAAGCAAGTTTCTCAATCCAACCTGCTTCAGCATTCAGGTCCTTTTATGGCATACCAAATGACTTTATATATGAGTCCTGGGGATAAGTTTATAGTATGTCTATATTGTTTTCGTCTACAACGATGAGAAGTTTTACCTCTACCATCCAACCACCCAACAGTCGTAGTACAGTCTTACAGCCCCAACCATCCCATACCATTGGCCCAAAACACAAACACACATCAAAGTTTTTCGAGGGTGGAATACCGAACAGGAAAAGCAATAGCAGTAGCAGTAGCAGTAGCAGTAGCAGTAGCAGTAGAAGTAACAGCAGGTGTATAGGTAGATCATTCATTCATGCTTCAAGCGCCTGTCTCTAGCAGTTTTCTGTGTGTGCCCACGTCCTGTCGCTCCTGCTGAGACTGACTACAAACGCAAAACGTCATTCATTCGCTTTCGTCGTTCTTACCATCGTCGTCGTCATCATGATACTCGTACTACAGGGAAATTTGAGGGAATGAAGGAAAAATCTCCTCACCGAGTACAATTTTCTGGCGCAAGGATAATAAGCAAAACCAAATACAAACACACACAAACACTAGCATCCTGGTTTACTCTCAAATACATACTTCCACTTGGCAAATGGACTAGGTACTACTATACTGGGATCCTTGAATTTTCAAAGCACACAAATATATCCTTTTTTCGGAAGAAAAAGCTTTCCTTGTTTAGGGTATATAATGTCCCTTTGCATCTTATATACTTGGTCTATGTTTGGCAATCGTTTTCTTTAATTTTTTACTTGTTTGAAAAACTAGGAAGCTTCTGCATAGGATACTTTTTTGTGTCGGAATGAAGGAGGTAATTTTTTTTGCCCTCCCTGCCTTACGCAAATACAAAGAAAAGAATACGAATAAAAGCGTATCCCCGTATGTAGGAGAAAAACTGTTTTGCCAAAGAAAAATGCAAACAACAACAAAAACGAAGAAATGAAATACTTGCCCGACTTGGCTGCGCTGCCACATCCTATATCAAAAACAATTTTTTTTCTCCATCATAGATTTTTTCCTTTCGGCCGAAGACACTGCAAAAACGCAAAAAAAAAAATACAATGTAGGTATGTGTCTGCGCATAGTTTTCCTTATCTAAGGATCCTCACACACTCGTAGATATGCATTTTTGAACTTAGATACAATTTTCTCAGCTCGAAGATATTGCAGATTCTCCTTGGTATATACATATGTACAAACACATATATTGTAGTATTCAAGATGCATATTTGCTGACGCATATTTTTTCTGCATATAAGGATTTTTTTGAGATTGTTTTTTTTCTATGTACATATAATGTGAAAGGATAGGATCCTGCACCATATGGTATTTATCCCATAGATACTAGTGCTCTCTTGCTTGATAACTCTGAATCTGAAAATACAATATATCCTGTGTATAGGAAAACTGTCATACATACATGTATGAGAGTATGGCAATGCAATGCGACTTTTTTTTGCATTCATTTTGTGGTTCGTTCTTTGAAGGTTTTTTCTTTGAGAAGTGGGTGGGAGAAGATCTAAAGATGCCAAGAGTATTGTTATTGCATTTTCATCTCGTTTCCGGAAACTATCTTCTTCCTCTTGGTAGTTGACTTGGTTTTGCTGCAAAATTTCATTAGAGCCACTATGTGTGCAGAATAGTTTTCGATATCTTGTTGGGGTCTTTTGTAGACGATGACAAGCAGAAAAGAAGGAACATTGTGCTGAGTTATCTAGTACATATCTACATACATACGTACATATGCATGTATGTACAAATATTTCTAGAAAATAAAGGATAGCTTATAGCTAACGGACTTCCTTGCCTTCATTTAGTTGTCTATCTAAGTTTGAACGTATTTTTATGGTAATTTCTTCTTAGAGACTGATCTTCTTAAAATGAATGCCGAATTTTTAAAGGTTTATTTAAATAACTATAATTTGTATCTTTAACTTTAAAAACGGCACGTAAATAATTCCAGGAAATCTTGAAGCTCTTCCAGCTGATATTCAAATTTATATTCCAGAAGGGCTCCAGCAGGATAATAGTCTGGAAAATGCTGACAAAAATTTCTGACTTGAAATCGCTTTGTTAAAAAAATTACCTGTGGACAATATTTATCCTCTGTATTTTATCTAGAAGGCTCACCTTGAAATATTGAAATAGGTCCCTCAATTTTCTTCTGATGGGCATTCAAATCTGTTCAAATTGAACTCTTGTCAAAAATACGAGTACAATATTTTCCACAAACAATATATCAAAACTACCACGAAATTCATCAAGAGCAATTGTGACACCCCGTTCGAGGCTAGTGATGGTGCTTCAATCTTTTTAGTAAGAGTATGCTATCCCTTAAGCGCTTCGAGACGATGAGATTCAATTCCAAGCACTTTAGTTTTAAAGGAATGCATAGCTCATCTTATACTGGCAAAATACAAAAACTCTTGGCAGAGTTGAATGTGATTATGAGGCTTCTAAATAAGGCCCTATCGGTATTTTAAGTCGAACCCCCAGATAAACTACGAGTATATATGAAATGATGCTCACGATCTAACTTATTGGAATATCTCTCTACTAGTAAAATGTTAAGTTTATAACATCTCGAGGACCTTGAATATGCATATTCGTATCTCGAAATCAAAATAAAGTTCAATTTTCCGCACATGTGTTTTTCTAGAGTTCAAAGAGGATATACTGATGCTCATTCCAAGATACCTAAAATTCTTTGCATCAAAACAAAGCCTGAAAAAGAAAAACGACAACCAACTGAAAACCGACTGACGTATTTTTTGCTGGTCTTCACTCTTGGCTAGTATATTGGTACGGCTCTGGGTGTGTTAAAGAATTCGTTAATTTCCGAAAATATGTTCTATGGAATTCATTTTATTTCGTCGCTTGAATTTTGTGGAATTTTAATTATGTTTTGGCTTCTATTTTACGTATTTCTTTTGTGTGTTAGTCACCACACTTCTTTGAAACGGCCATATATCTCATAATTTCATTTCTGGCTGCTTCTGCTGCTCTGCCCACCGCAATCCCTCTCAAGTTTTTTTTTTCAGTTGTTTCGTGTGTGTTTAAACTTTTTTAATTAATTTAATGGCTTTGGTTTTCAATGGTTTTCAACTGATTTGTTCATGAGTCTTGTGTCTATAGATACATGTGTATTTGAGATAATTTTGAGTATAGCCAACCAAGAAACTATACAATTGTTTCATGTTAAATCTCCTCTCAAGTAGGTGAGTGGTTAAACAACAACGACGATGACGACGCCACCGACTGGGGTATTGGAGGTGGGCGCCGCCCCAATATGTCTGTTTTGTATCTTCTTTTTTTTTATTAATATTTACGTTTATTAATTTTTAATTGCAAAAGTTCTTGATATCCCCATTAAAGTGGTTGGTCGTTGTTGAACATTTCAAGATGAAACTGTGCAACACACTGATACAAAGTCTTATACTCGTACAATTATTTGTATCTATTTCTACTCATTTACTCTAAGGTGTATGATTGGCTACTCCAAAGCACTTTTCATATCAAAATGATTGATATTTTTTCAATCTCATGTGATTAGTTCTTTAATTACCGGTTATCCGTCTCTGGGTTATTAAACTTGTAATTATTAGTGGCAGTCGGGCTAAATGAACTTTAAACATCTCAGGGAAGAAAATCGAATTCCTATTTGGCTTTAGTTCCACAGCGTTCATTATGAGTTATCTCGTATGTATATGGGATGTCCAGTGACGCCCGAAAATTTACTTTATCTTATCAAGGAGGTAGCAAACGCTCATTCGGTAGGTATCATGGAACGAATCACTAAGAAAATTCTAAAATTCAAAACGTAATCACAATCAGTGAACTTTTGAACACACCTTACGACTTTGCTTAGATAATTTAATAACAATTACAAGTATCTATGATATAAGTACTTCTATCATACATACAACTGAATACGAGTGAATATAAATATATACATAAACTCGTACTTATTCCCGTATCTAAATAGTCATATCTGAGTATCTTAAGGAATTTACCAAGTTGGTATACATACAAGCATTTATATCGTTACGTTCTACAGATAAGATTTGACGAGTGAGAAACATGTTTGTGTCAGTATAAATTGGCAGTCATTTGTATAAGCATATATTTTAGTATTTTTAGGTGATTAGATATTTGATGAGTGGATGGGAGTTACGAGTAAGCCAGAGGGATAAGAGGGGCGGCATCAGTTAAAATTTATTTAGCAGGCGCTATACTTGTCATGTGATGGATTTAAGTTGGGTGGTGGTTTCTAATGTTGATTCGTCTTCTTTTTTTTTCTGTAGTGTGTTTGTGGGAGACTTTTGTCGAAAACAGTGATTCAATGTCAATTTGTATCTATGTATATACGTGTAATATATTTTAATGGAAATTGTTGACAAAAAGTAAAGACACATTTTTTCAGTGATTTTTTCCTAGAGAAAGTGTTTTTCTACCTTGCCAACAACTTTGCTGTGAGGTTTATTGTTATTTCGAGGATTAAATTTTAATTTAAAACAGACAGCTGATGTAGCGTTGTACCTACACAGTTTTCTGTTATATTGACGGGGTATTTGTTATTAAGCGTATGGCGACGTTTGATATTTAGTTTATCAGTTGTGAATTTAGTTTATATACACATGTCCTCATTACAGTACATACAAATAAGCCAAAACAACTATCGCTGTGCTTTAAACCGACAGCATGAAGGTTATAGAAATGAAATTAAATTTCTAAATTAATCTACCCGGAAACTTAGACGCCAATAAGTCAATGTTTGCACGTGTTGTGTGACTCGTAGCTCCATCCTGTTGAATATAAAGATCATCTGTATTTATTTCTTAAATTTGAGGTCACAAAAAATTTTCAATCTTTTGTCTATACCGCTCTCTATTGACGGTAGCAGCTCTTTAATTTGCATCTTCGAAGAAAAATGGATCAATGATTCCAACAGCCTAAAACCCACACCAAACACTAAATTTTTGTGGATGTAATTATTCTCTAAAATTAATCGAGAATTTTCTTCCCCCCAGATGCGACAATTTTGTTTGTTGAGCGAATTCATCCAATGTGAAATTTTTTTCATCATTAAAGATGATTTTGCGTGGAAAACCAGCATCATATTCTAACAACACATTGACGAAAATTCTGAGTTGATGATGATCTGTTGGCTTCAATCCTTGTGTTAATTGATATTAACATCGTGATATCGATGTTAAAGGTTCTCCAGCGGCACTTTTTACTACTGTAGTTATGTTCTCAGTAGAGCGTCCACTTTTTGGTCTACCAGACCTTTTTCGATGCTCGGCAGAACCAGATTCTTAAAATCTTTTCACTAACTTTTGAATTGCTACGCGTAACTCATTTGGACGATCATTTACAAAGAAAAACTCACGAATTTTACGATATGTACTCGTACTTTTTAAAGTTCGACCATTTTCGTAATAAGTTTCAATAACTTTAATGCATTGTCTTAGCGTGCCACTATCCATAGTTAAAATTGCACATGTGTCTACTTCATAGTTGTCAAAGATGGCATGAAAAAAAGGTAACGTTCAGAAATTATTCAATACTGACATCTATGCGCGACTTTTGAAATATCCTTTATATAGTGGCGACACTCCGGTTTGCAAGTGAAGCATGTAGTTTGGTGTATTTCAAATCTGAAGATTTGAAGTATCTCAGAAATTTTTCAACTTTTTCATACTGGTAGATATCCCAGACACACTTGAGCTGCATAGCACATAATCGGTTTCACTACCGCTTCATAAATGCTATGCTTTGTGCTTAAAACGATGTTTACAATTCTTGCTGGTGCTTTTTAAAACTCAATCGTGGGGTTATAATGACTCCGGGATATTTATACTCCTTTACTTCCTCTAATGCTTCTCTTTGCCAGGTTCATCTTCCATTCCTTCCATGTTTTGGATTTTTCGATGTTCGCTTGTATGTTCTACAAACTGCAGTAATGTTCTAGTTTGTTGTTTGTTTTGCATCGTGGTGTCCCATAAAATGACTGACATAAGTGTACATAAGTAGTTTTAGTTTTGCAGAAAAGATGGTAGGCAATCCAAGAACAACGAAAATAGTAAGGCCCTCATGAGTCATTTTCGCTATCACAAGATTCCCGCTTCCCAAATTAAACCGCTTCCCTAAGGATTGTCGAGGTCACCGTAAATTTTGGTTGCAACCATAATCTACTGGAAATGCTTATTCTGTATTCGGTATCTTTATGAACATTGGTGATAGGTTTGTTACTTAATTTAGTTTGTCAGTTTCGATTAGTTTGATTATCTTTTGATGATTCCTTCCAGCATATCGATTGCACGCATGCATACAAAACTATGTTCTTGAAATAAATTTAACTTCTTTCATATGAAAGGATGATTGGTATGCGTATATTTCTATTAAAGAATTCACATTCTCAGTTCACTAGTTTACTGTCAAACATTTAGAGACGAATTGCTCATATGTGTTTCAATGACACACGAAGTGAACATTTTCTTAATACCGTGATTTGCATATATACGAGTATTTCCCTTTTTAGCACTAATCCCTGGCATCTAACATGATTGGCAAATTGTACCTGAAAATACATTTATCTCCATGAAGCCATCTCAATTCCAAAATCTAAAAGTGACACTACTTAAACCTTGTATTCTAAACTAACTTAAGCGACTAAATTTAAACATATTCATAATGAAGAGTATCTTTGAGTACCTTTGAGGATCTTATGCGATCACATGTGCCAGCATATGTGATAAGTTTTAGAACTTGCATCGAATCCAATTAAATTAGTTGTTGGATGTTTTTTTTTCGCTATGTTGACTACATCGATTAGTTGATCCAATCCTATTGATTTAGAGTAATTTTTTTAATAAAAAGTTCTAGTGACTAGGTTCAGTAGCATCAAGATCATTATCCACGCTACTTATAATCATTCACATGCTCGACAGTTCCGAACATCGATAATGGACAATTCAAGTCTCCTGAACGTAGCCAAAATCTGAAAAGGATTAGAACAGTCTAATTAATCATTGTTCTATCGTTCCAAATAAAATTCGTGTCCAGTAGAATAATTCTGTTCAGAACACCAAATTTTAGATGTTTGAAGCTACAAGAGTTACTAATTATCCTCCAAACATTGTACGCTACTGATTTATACAGCCATTTGGATATAACCTCTTTTGGTTAAGGAGGATTAGGATCAAAATACAGAAATAATTGGGTCTAATGACCTAAAAATAAATGTAAGTAGTACAATAGCTTCATTCTTATATCATCCGTTTCAGGGATGCACAATTCCTGGTGTTTTTGCGCTTAATAGTTGAATTTCTTCAGGCACATGGGATTTAAATTTAAAGCTAGTACGGTAGCCATTTTCCCAGGCTAACATGCTGCGATATTTTTACGTGATCATGTGCTTCATTTAACAATGCTTCAAGTCTATAAAAAATATGATTAAAATATTCTGCACTGCTCATAACATTTATTGCCGCTTTTCTGCTATTGCCGGAGAATGCGAGTGAACGGGTATCTGAAGTTTCTTTTACAAAACTATGCACTTTGTTTTTAAGGTACGATGACTACTAAATTATAAGTACATATATGACTCATAAGCTATACGTATTTAGGTATTCATGGCACACAAAAATTCGAAGAAGTATCAATTCATGCATTCTATAGATAGAACACTTAAAAGAACAGATATAGATTTACATATGTGCCATTATCGATTGTTGAGAGGCTTTAAGATCTAGTAATGACTATCCATGAGGTCCCGATTCCAGAAATCGATTGAAGTTTGTTTAAACCGATTAGAACGAAAGACATTAGTCCATGCACTGCACGCAAAACTCTAACACTGATTATTATGTCTTTCGCACCGTCGGCAAATCAGTTCTTTTATGTTTTAATTATTTTCCAATCAACAGGCTAAGAAAATTTATTTTGTCTTCACCAAATTATTTGAGCGATTTAAATCAAGCCAAAATGCCAACATGGAATTCTGTAATTTTGATGTCTGAGAATAGCTCTACATATCCAAAGCCAAACCCCAAGGATGCAAACTTCAACCGGATTTTACTATTACACCATAGTGTGAACATGAACAGTCATAATTTTACGGCAACGTGTTTCATGTTGAAACGTTTTCTGCGAATGCAACTACCGCAACACAGCGCCCTGGTAAAAAAGTGAACAAAGATCGAGAAACCAACAGTTTATTAATTTGATTTTCTATGAACATACATATGTATGTATGGCCGGCCTACACTTCAAAAGGAATATCCTTTTCTTTCGCAAGACAATCTATGACATACATGTATAAAAAGTTCTGTGACTGTGTGGAAAAGCCGTTGCTAGTAGTTAAATTGCCACATTTACGATATAGGAAAACAATTTACCTTACAATATTTATGACCAATGAAAATGAGCTTTATTCTCTCAGCTAGCTTTTCTGTGTATATGCCAATTGTTAAAGCCTTGGAATGGTACAAAAAAAAAAGTCCTTCGTAAAAATCAGGACACCAGCCCAATTCCTCCAGCTGGCACTGAGATCTAAAAAATAAAAAACATCAACGAGTAAGCCACCAAAGGGTAAGCTATTTTGGTGTCAAGTTTGGATGTCGCTAGAGACGTATGCTAAAAGGATAACACACTACCGTAGCGAGTAAATGAAATTCAGGAAGCAATAACTGTTATTTTTATTAAAAACAATAAACACTTCTCGGTGCTTTTCTCGGCAGGCAGTTGGAACTCTAGGCACCACCAAATGAAAATAAGGAGTAGGCTGTAAAAGCCGGAGCAGCCTGATATTGAAGTGATTGAGGTGGCAAGGATATTTGGTGTCAATGACGACATTGACTTTGGATAGTGACTCGGCAGTCTTGATTCTTGGTGTGCTTTGTTGTTGTTGTTGTTGTTTTTTTTTTTTTGTGTTTCTGATGTTTTTCATGAGTCAAGGTTAACGACCAACGATATATAAATGTGGAGTCTGTTTTTTGTGTTAATGACAACAAGCAGTAAGGAGTACATATCCTATTCATAAATGTTTTCTTGTGTATTCGACTACTTTGTGTGTATCTTCCTTTTTATGCTTCCTCAGGTATATATGGAAATTTCGTCATTTTTTTTTCTTAATTTACATATACGATTACATATCTCACAATTCTTGTCGGGATAATCGATGAAATCCTCGATGAGTTCCCGCATGGTTTTTATTCTCTAGCTGCTGACCATCATTTATTTATTTCACCCCTCCCGATAGGCGGGTGACCGGCGACGACGGCAGAAACGGCGGTCGGTGGTAACAGTGGCAATGGTGGTGGCATTGGTATTGGCGAAAACCCCATCGTTTCAGGGAAAGTATTCACGTTCGCTAGTGACTTTCAGTTAGAGGTGATTTGCCGGACCTACCAACTTGCATTCGATTGTTGCCGAAGATACACATATCGCGCAGGTTGCACACTACAGTGTGTCTGAATGCGTGTGTTCTCCGTCTGTGTGTAGGACCACGCTCTTGCACACACCATTTCACGTAACATTAATTCTGTGATTTATGAGGGTCACGTGACCGTCAAACGGACGAATGTCAAAAAAAAAAAAAAACAACACAAACCACCGAGGAATGAAAAGGAGTTGAGGAAAGCAGCCAGAAGGATAGAGGCACAGTGGTCGATATATTTAATTCACCGCATGCATACGGGTGATTGTTGGGATATTTGATTGAGGTGCAGAAACCTTAATTTTGTTACAGAAGTGCATGTTTGAAAATTGGATTTGGTTACTGAAGTTTGACCGCAAAAGCGAACTTTTTTTGAACAGTCGTTTTTGGAGAGCTGTATAAATGTGTACATGCACAAACGCTTTGCTAATCTCGCAACAAAGCACACTTACATACATCAAGATAAAAACTAATTTATGCAAATCCCCCTCATCGCGAAAGAGTTGAATTTCTGTATAAAAATGACAAATCAATCCACTTACATGGTAAAGATATCAACTTCCACTTAAAAATACCTGTAGGCCAGCACTTCCGGAAATTCTTGCAATCTGAGTCAGCACAAATGGAGTGTTTTGTGTGTATCTGCAGCCACATGTAGTTTTCATGGAACTTCTAAATGATGCTACATTCATGGCCTTCTATTTATCTCACTGTCTAATGTTGAATACAGCTGGCTAGCGAATGAAATGACTGAAAAAGGTTACTTTCTAGAACTCTGATAAGCTGTTTAAAAATTGCAAACTTATTTTCCAATAGTAAATCTAGGACACAGGGATATAAGCTGGAATACAAAATATCGTGCTGCTATAGCGCTTGGCATTTTGATCATCAGGGTTAAACTATTAGTAGGCTTTCATCACTACATCAGGGCTTATATACGATGGCTTTTCTAAAACGAGAGCTCGCTGCTTTGATGAATAACTTATGACTGAAATATGGCACTCATCCAAGAATTGTTCAACCTTGCAAAACAGGATCAAAAGCTTGAGTTTGCAGTCAGTTGCGTTTTGCAATTCATTGACTGTAAACGGTTCAGTGAAATTAACTTCTTGAAGATACACATTGTGTAGTCCAGTGTATACCGTGTTGTTTGCTTGAAAATCTATGATGTCTAGACTGAGCATACAGTCATATTCTCGAGCATTCGGCTTTGTATTTTGATGATTGGTTTTCCGATTGGAAACTTACATGCAGAGTTTACTTCGCTGGTCATAATGAGATTAATTATCGGACGTCTTCGTCCTCCAGTTCGCAAACTTGTGGTACACATTTCTGATGTTGACCTTTTGGAAAACATTTTATCTGTTAACGACTAACCTCTTACTAACCTCTGAAATATGTTATTACACGTATCTTCATTAGAGTTGCCTGTGGCTAAATTTGCAAACCTTTATGTCATCCTACAGGCCACTTTATCTGATGATAACTTTGATTGATTGACAACTTTTAAGAGCCGTTTGAGTGTCTAGATCGGAGATTTCGATTATGTGCTAAATTTTTTATGTAATTTCGTAATTCCTTTTTATATAGACAATAATACAGGAGACCGGAGTTGGCCAGCAATTGCAAACCGAGTTCAGATTCATGAATAATATATATATGTACGAGTATGTATAACAATTTCAGCGAATTTTAGGTACATACTCGTAAGTCATATTAGTCAGACCGTATTTGTATATCATATGGCCGGGTAGTCAAACAATTTAAAATCACAAATAATCCCCGTCACTCCCACTGTGATCACTCCATAAAAAGAAGTGTCCATCGCGTCCTCTACAACTTTTTAAATGGACAACTGTTTGTGATGCATCCAAGCTGAGATGTCATTTCTCATTTTTCAAATCACGAAAAAAAAAAATTCAGACACAGAGGAAATTTTTTTTTTTAAGGTGCATGAACTCATCCAACGCATGCGGTGCCCAGTGCCTGATGCCTGGTGCCTGATGCCTGGTGCCTGGTGGCTGGTGGCTGGTGTCTGATGCCTGGTGTATGCATACTGATACCACACACACTCTGGACTTCTTCTTTGGGATGCTTAAGTTTATTGTCGCCATCAAAAGTGATCAGTAATCCGCCACCACCTACGCTCATCGCTGTCATTTGCTTATATGTGTATATTAGTCACACAAAGGGGCTGCGTCTAGAGTGACTTGAGACTGGAAACTGAAAACTGGACATTGATGGTGGAACTCGCATCTAAATCTGAATCTGAATCCGAAGGCATAGGACAACAACAAAAAAAAAAATCATCACAGATACGACACCAAAAAATTGTAATGGGTGTGTGTGGGAACAGGATACGGATACTCGGATACGGTTCGGTTTTCAGACTTTCGACTCTCGACTCTTGGTTTTGGACGAACTCTTCAATCTACACACACGCCGACCGGCCGGCCATGTGATACTTGAATGGATACTGATGCTTCTTCTGCTGCATTACACTTAGGAGGACAGTGTCCATGTCCAGTATCCACTATCCACTATCATACACCTTTTGTTGTTGCACTGTATGTACGTATCTTACTCTTAGTTCTTTGAGTCTTAAGTTAGACTAACAGCTCAAAAGAGACTCTTTATGCGGCTGTCTGTTGTCTTTTTGGATTGAACGAACCTAAAGGTGTGTAGTGTAGTTTTGCATTTTTCTGATGTGTTCTTTGTTGTTGATGTGTCCAAGAGATTGCCGATCAACATGTTGCTAAAGGAAGGTTTCAATTGCCTGGCTTTAGTTACAGATACCACGTTCAATGATCTCTGCAATACGATATGTCACCACTTGTGACATTCGTGTGTGGACAAGGTGTGGAGCACAGAGTACAGAGCATACCGTCGTCTACGAGCTACCATTTGTGGGCCATTTAAATCAAGATTAACCAACTTCACTGCACCGGTTAAGTCGAACTCCGACGAAGAGGTCGATAGATGTCAGAGTTTTTGATTAATTTGCCCCGAATTACACACACTCATGTCAGTTATAGATTTTTATTGATTTTTATTCTTATTTTTGCTTTTGGCAACAAAAGACCACCGCTTGCCGCGTTCCCAATTAGCACGTGTCACTTGAAAGGTCAGAATCGTTCGATTGGTGAGGGGGGGCTCTATTATTCTGTTCTGAGCGGAACAAGGCATGAACAAAACTGAACAACTGAACGCAGGGTGTTGTGAAAATCGTAAATATAACCACTTTGCGTCACTGTAGTACGGTCGTGTCTATAAGGGAGGCATTATGAGCGACGCATTCAACTGTGCACCTCCGCCACCGTTGTGTGTGAACGCCATCATTGTTCGTTAAAACTTGGGTTCGGTTCAGTTCAGTTCAGTACGGTTTGGAAAATGTGACGGATATTTGAATTTGTTTGCCGATTGTTGGGCGCGTAGAAAAATCAATGATGCGCGAATTGCCACAACGGAACATTTTTTTTCGGATTCGGTGAGTGGATGTTAGCAGATAAAAAAATGAAAAATAAAAAATGAAGACAGCCGACGCACGGGAATGGGTCATGAATGAATGACATGACTTGACGCTTGAGTGAGCGAGGGCAGCCAATTTAAAATCACACTTTGTCTGTTTGTTTGTTTGTCTGTTTGTTGTGCTGTTGCTGTTGCTGTTGTTTTTTCGGTTTTGTTTTATGTGAAAATTGGGCTTTTTATTAGGTTTTGATTGGTGAAATGGCATTGTTTCGGTTTAGTATTACGATGAGGTGCTACAGAGTCGATATTAAGTGCGAGACTATTCATTTTATTTTAGACAATAAATCATGTTTTGAATTGAAATAGATTTGGAATAGATAGTCTTTTTTAAATTGAATGTCGATGGATATATTGGTCTTAACACCGAGTTTTGAATGTTTATTTTGTCTAAGAACGGGATATACTATCAATTGACTGCTTTCATTTAACTACCTAATCAAAACCAATCACCTATCTCTGACTAAAATTTGCTGTTGAGATCATCTAATCATCGATAGAATGCCTTAATTATTGATGGAAGGAAATCTTTGCTGAGTCTTCTGATTGAACTGTTGTCAAAACAAGTTACAGAAGAATCAAATTATTGGAAAATTTAACTACA
The DNA here is from genome assembly GCA_949129095.1 of Volucella bombylans. Classification (NCBI taxonomy): domain Eukaryota; kingdom Metazoa; phylum Arthropoda; class Insecta; order Diptera; family Syrphidae; genus Volucella; species Volucella bombylans. Next base: position 37,897,250 of record OX422140.1, on the reverse strand, counting down.
TTTTAGAGGCCAGATATGCATCGAACTGTTTTGCTGTGACATAAAAATACAAAAAGATCCAGTGAGTCCGAGTAAAGATTGTGTTAACTTAAGGTACCTACTTATCTCTTCGACATCTCTGGTTGAAAAGATGCTTTTCGAAAGAGAATAGATTGTCTTACCATGACTATGATCTATTTCAATTTACCCATATACTTATGGAAATTAAAATCCGTCTAATGTTTGGTATTTCTTATGACTAGCTTGCCACCGTCAAAAAGGCAAAGTCACCTTTCTGGGTGGCAATGATTAAATGAAATAGTCAGGCAATCGGCAATTTCATAGAAAGAAAAATCTGGCTCTTACTCCATCGCTGTCCCAAACCTATAACATTTCCATCCTATTATTGTGAGCTGAGAATGTTTATTTTATATTTTACACTGTACTCTAGAGCTTATATGTCGTAGTTCATGGTAATAGACGAATCAAACATGATAGCGGATCCTCAGATTTGACCTTCTCCAATGCCACCTAGGGAACATCTTACTCTGAAAGCTGAGTAACAGCTCTTTGGTAGTCAGACAAACGGTAGCCATCACTGAAAACTAGTATACACTCTGATTTTTGCGAGACTTTTGAAACACAGATCTGAGCACTATTCCGATTGGAATCTTACATGCCCCAATAGAACTTGGGTTAGCTTTTTGAAATCTTTCACAAATATTAGCCTGCTCCGTTTCTATCTCTGTAAATAGTTTGTGATACCATTAAGTTTGGGAGGAAGTGCGACTATCACTGATTCTGAAGATACTTTGTTTGAAAGTTCGATGGATAAGGCGCATGACGACGGGCATTCAATTTCTGGGTTAACACGTCACCTTTAATCATGTTCACCTATTTCGCGCACATTAATCCGAAAAATTTGTATTCACTGCTCCCCAAATTACATCATGAAGGCAAAGATTAGCATTTTGTTAGTTTTTTTTCGGCCAATCAGCCGCAAGATTTTGAGTTTGTAGATACTCAAGATACAACCAACTATTATTAGAACATCTTAGAGGATTAGGTTAAGTCTGGCAATATTTGTGGTTTGTGATTCTGACATGGATCTACTGGCTTCATATTGGTCTCAATCTTTAAAAGATTAAGCCGATAATCACAATAGATTTTTTCAAGAATTGGGTGTAAGGGAAAGTTAAGTTGGTTTCCATTAGTAAATATTCTGGCGTTAATGACAAGCTCTATTATCCGGTTTGCTTGCGTAACATAAATTGTGCATCGAACTGTCAATATAAGCGAAGAAAATGTATATTAGAGACATTGAATCTCTATAAGTTCCAAAAAGGAAACAATGTGGTGTGAATATTATGTGGTGTGCTTGGTGTGGTAGCAACCGCTCAAATATGCCGAAAGTGTTTCTCAAAATTCGCTTCGGATGAGTTTTCTTCGAAAGATGTACTCCGATAAGGAAGGTAATCAGACATCAATTATGAATAGCTGCTCTGTATAGCTTGAAGTTTATCAGCAGCTGCGCTTGATCACTTATTTTTGTGTTAATACATTCTGTCTATATGCCAAACGATTTGAATGAGAACATTTGAATAGAAATAACTTCAAAATGTTTTTAGGCAGGATAGGAACTGTTTTACTGCAGATGAAACAGCCGATGCTTATACCTTGCCATCAACGTGAAAACCTGCATCAGTAGAAGATTGAGCTGTTATGTTTTGGTATCGTACAGGTCCGGTGTACAATTAACTACTTAACCAGAAATAAAACGGAAATGTTGATAGTTATTGCACTTAGTTTGATATTTTTAAATCAGGAATACATCAGAAATGTCCATATTTAGCCAACAGATATGGTGCAATCCTTCATAACGCAAGTCTGCATATGGCAAAGGAAAACTGAACAAAAAATTTCCGGATCGCGTTGAGACATTTTATCAAAGTTTCGGTATTCGCCTGACATTACACTCTCGGATTAGGTACCATCTTTTTCCTAAGTAATCATTTTCTTCACGAATAACTGACGTTGGTAGCCATACCGCCAACACCCTGGACTTGTTTTTAACCTCTCTCGCTGATAAGTATGTACAAGGTCGATGTGCTATCTCCTCTAGGCTCGACGGACCACTGTGTCATATCAGCTAATTTTTCTTACACGGATCACATAGTTAGGGAACAGATTCATAAAAGAACTGTAGGGCAATACGAGAAAGCGAATTGGAGCGGATTTAACACCTTCTTTAGCAGTTTTTAGTGGTCGTTATGTTTCCTCGATAATGACGTTGATGGCCCTACTGATACGATCTTAGACACTATTCCCCTTGGAATGAGATACGGATTAAGTGTATCAAACCAAAACAAAAAAAAGAGTTGCACGACTCGAGCTGTAAAGAGGGTTTCAAGGTTTTTTCGGTCATACAAGACCAACCCGACAGACGAAAACCGAAAAAAGTCCAAAGGAGCCAAGAATAAACGCAACGTAACGCTTTTCTGAGGCAAAATATACTACAATATCTCAAAATTAATAAAAATTGTTGGTCGTTCGTTAAAAACACTATAAATTCTGCGTCATCCTCCTTCTCAACGCTCATTTGCAATAAAGTTCCAGCTGTCAGCTCTTTCGGCAAGGCCAATCTGCTTGCTGCACGCTTTGCCACCAACTCAATACATCCAGATTGTCTTCATTGCCTTCACCTACATTTGTGTCGAATCTTCAATGGATTGAATCCACTTTCGCACTCAATTAGTAGCAAGAGTGCTTAAAGATCTGAACATACACAAATCTTTTGATCCAGATGCTATAACGCCCCTTTTTCTGAAGAGGTGCTCTTCCCCGCTGGTAAAACCACTGCGTAAGCTTCCTCATCAAACTTACTCTTTAGGACAATTTCCGAGCAGACGGAAAAGAGCATTTATCCAACGTGTCCCTATAAAAGGCTAATCTTCTTCTCTCTCCTCCTACAGACCCACTGAATTTATGCCCCTTCTTTTATGGAAACATTGGTATACCGCCAGCTCATGAAATATCTCCAAACACAAAAACTTCTCAGTGACCGTGAACAGAATTTTTGTAGCAACAAGTCCATTGGTGATTTGATGGCATATTTCACTGAAAACATGCGTCAATCTGGCGAGAGATAGTTTCATTTGATACTTTTAAGGTATTTGACGACTCTCTTTTTTTGAATTAATTACGACGTTCAACTCAAGTTGTTTTGCATGGTTGCAAGTCTGATATTCACAGGGCTCCGTTCTGTCTGGTACTTCTAATCCAATATATTTATTTGTTGACGACAGCACTTTCCGCTTTTCGTATTCGTTCCCGTCTGTAATATGGGAACTGCAGTGTATGCTAAGCTTATTAAATTCCGATAACTAATTGGTGAACCAATTTAATGCTGCTAATGTTGTTAAAGCGAAATTTAAAAACCCACCCATTATCCATGAATGTCACTTGCATCGTAGAAACCAAAATCTCGGTATTTGTGTCAGTGACAACCTACGTCGATATCGTTAAAAATGTTGCAAAACTCACATCAACCAAGGTAAGAAAATATTTCACACCCCTCTGATCTGGCCTCAATATATTTACAAGGCGTTCGTCCGCCCAAAATTGGAGTATAATGCCCGCATTGTTCAAGTGTTCCGAAAAAATCTCTGCACCTTTAGCAGGTTTCAAATCGAGCGATAAAATTCATTAGGTGATGGTATTGTAATAGCACCCAGTCAATTGATGCCCTCGAACACCGACTTAATGTCTCCTGTCTCACCTTGTTCTATCACTATTTTCAACATCAAATCGAAAGCATTTCGCCTCTTCAAGCCTTTAACGTAACACATCGTCTCGCTATGAATGCTCATCAGTATCAAGGCCACTTTCAGACTTACTCCAAGCTGTAGCCTATTGGAATGCCCTGCCGAGTTCGTTTTTTCCTAGTCATTACAACTTGCAAACATTTAAGACCAACGTGCATCGTTATCTCTCTATCTTTCCTCCCTAACTTTCCTTCGCCCGCTCTGTGCAAACATTATAAAGGTACGCAAAATACCTTGAGCGCGCGCCGACTATAGAAAACAAAAAAGTGGAACAAACCAAAAAGGTGCCAAATATTCTGAACTAATGAAGGAAATTATATTTTTCAACTTATTTTTGAATAAAATGCCGGATAATATATCATAGTTTCGTTTTCTTAAAGAAAGGGACAGATCTTTCCTACATTTCCTACTATTTACCGTAGGGTTCTCATTTTACTCTGGAAATAGTAAGGACACAGCTATTGATTTCTTCACAATGACTTCTTTTCTGCAGCTTCAGAACTAGCCTTTATTAGATATTTCAAGAAACTCAGCATGATGCCATGTATCTGGCATCATACATATAATACTTATCTATGTAGGATAATTTAAGGGCCTTCAATTGACATTCTCAAAAGACGCAGTCCGTATGAAGAGTATCGGCATCCAGAATATGCTGAATTCCTAAGTCCTGAAGTCCATAGCACTATCGCTGTCAGCGGATGTAGATGAAACCTATCTGACGGTATTGTTCTTTGCTATGTGAACAATGACTGTATGTTTATTTTGGTATTGGAGCAGCTAAAGTCCAAAAAATGTGACATAATCTAAAGACTATTCTTTATTGCAACATTTTTTGTGTATAAATCAAGATAGGCGTAGCAGATATTTTCACTCCTAATCCTGACAATGACACTCACTCAAACCCCATATCTACTTCAAAAAATCTACAATATTTTCCCTGAAATTTAATCCATTTTTGTATATTTTTTTATTTCATTGATAACTTTAATTCCATTATCCTGCAAACCTATCCATTTTTTTTGTCGGGATTTTATAAAATTTCCATCCCATCGAATGTAGAGGCTTTTTTTTCGAAAACCATGCCAACCAATGCACATTTGGTTAGCGGTCATAAAACCCTGACAGATTAATATCCTAATTAGTAATCTGAACCGAAATCCCACAGAAAATTATAAATACACATATTTATAAATATAAATTTAATTTTTTGTACAAAAAAAAAACAAGATATCAGTAGTGCGGGATCAACAAAATAAAAAAGAAATAAAATTGAAAATAAATATAAAAACCCCACTGGTCAGCTGGATACAAAAAAGAAATTCTCTCTGCAACGTCGGCAAGTATGAGGTGTAAATGCAAAATGCGAATTTTGCCGGCAGGATTTTTTCCACATGTCTTAACAAAAAAAAAAAATTCAAAATACACTGTCTCCCCAGCACATATGCGACTGCAACAAAAGGGTTGAACAGAAATGAAACAAAAAAAGTCAAAAACTCCTACCCTTTCCAAGGAAGTCTGCCAGCCTGCCACGGTTTATACCATGGATTTTTGTGTCATTGTTTGTTGCGGGGGAAATGTGCAATGTGCGTTGTTTTTTCATATTTTTTTTGCCTCTTTTTTTGCATAGCGGACAAAAATGGGATTGGTTTAAAAAAATAAAATGGGAAAGCTTTTTTCGGGGTTACGGAATAATGGCGAAAACCCTAATGTAATAAAAAGCTGAAAGAGGAACCAAACCATGCGAATTCGAAAAAGGGGTGTCGCATAAATGTACATACCTACATACATCTACCTCCTGTATATGTATGTACATTTGGTACATTTTTTTTTTTGTGTGCTTTGTCATTGCACTTCCTTTTAAGCTTGGCGCAAATGCAACAAAATTGTTGCTTTTAGAGAGTTAAAGCAACAAAGGATAGGACGAGTAGTATAATAAAGGGTAGCTATACTCATACCGAGGGTATCATGTTTTATTTTCAAAACACACGAACTTAAACTTGCACATACGTCAGACTAACAGCGGGCGCTAACGATGTCATGACAACACAGACGAGTTAGTACACGTGCTAATACAATGGGTTGTTTAGGGGTTGGTTTTCCAATTTAAAGGTGTATCTAGATGCATTTATCAGGAAGCCATGCACTTTTGTTATTGCTAGTGTGGGGAGAGTATGTATGTGTTTGTGTGTGGAAAAGATGTTGAAAGAAAGGAAGATGTATGTAGTAAATTGGGGAGAAAATAGATTTGTTAGCATTGGGGATGGTATATTTTGCAAAGAAGTGGGTTGTGCTTTATTTATACTTAAGTTTGGAAGTTATTTCCTGATAAAAAAAAGCGACTTAAAAGATTTTATATGCAATTATAATATTCAAATTAAAACAAATTAAGAAAAACCATACATTTTCAAGATGTTGCAGCAACATGTTGCTAGAATTAAAAGTCTTATTTTTATTTATAATTATGTAATTGTTCCGACTTCCGTTCAAGATGTTATTAATATTTGTATTATAGGTTCTCTTACTATTGGTAGTCGTATGTTTGTATAATAATTTGAACGGTAATGCAACATGATGCAGAAATGCTTCACAATATTTCATTTCACCAAAATACAATTTTTCAAATTTAAAGAAAAATAAACTTGAGAGAGACGCCTACTTATGTGTAGTATTGATGTACGAGTATCAGATATTTAAGGAAACTTTGCGAAATGTTGCTGAAATCCTACAAAAATGTAATGTACCTTAATCCAAATTAATAAAAACACGTTCTGTCGCCAGTATTTTGATTGTTTAGAAAGTGGATGAAACGTCATACCTCGTAAGATAACAATTTTAGTTGGAGAATGCCATTACATTGTTGATGCACGGTGTACGTTAATGAAGTAGGTACAAACTTTAAAGTTCAACCACCCAACCAGAACCAACGCGGATCCTCACTAAATTGCGGCATTACTGACGTATAAGTAACTACCGACAGGCTGTTTTCATCGACTGTTTTATAATATATACGAAAAGCAATGCCACGGATGTATATTCATATGCCATTAAGCCTGAATATTAAAGCTTGAACGTGTAAATGAACCATGTGGATCTAAATTGCTATACTCATGTCATTCAGAAATACATATCCTAATTTGTGTTTATCGTACCAAATCCGAAATCATATCGAGGCCAAGCCACATGAACATATCATACCCGAGTAGCTTAAAACCGGCTGTATCATTTTAGGATAGTACTCTTTACGTAACATAAACACATTTGAAAATTACTCCATGACCGTGTAATAAATTGAAAAATGTTGCTGCAACATGTTGCTAGTACGCATTTAGTAGTCTCTGAAATTAATTTTGTTTTTGGAAATACATATAACTAATTTCGGTTAGCAATGATTAAAATTAAATAACCAAAACTCGGCAAAAACGGCAAGTTCTTACTTTAGTCAACGAAATAAAAGCAACAATTCCGAATTCGCTATCATGCATAGGTGGCTATTATACATTTACAAAAAAAAAATAAAAAGAAACATTGTAGTCTCGCTGCACTTTGGTCCTCGACCAATCACCCCACTCTAACCCCTCACTGGTCCCGTCATAGAAGTAGAATATTTTTATCGCCACGGTGGCGGGTGATAAATCATTTCAAATGTCACTTTTCCGAAACAATTTTATCTAGTTGCGTTTTCCTCATCGTCTGCTTTCTACTAATACCACTACGACAACAATCATCAACTGACTGGATAGATGGGTATTTCAGCAGTTTTACATGATGGAGGAGACCCCTTCTCTGTCGCTTTACATTTGTTTGGTTCTACCCTGTAGAATGCAATCTAGTTCACGGAACCTAATTTTCTCTATAGAAACACTTATGTTGATTCTACATAGAAACATATGTATTGTAGCTAGTATATTTGTACGTATATTTATGAATAGATGAGGATAGACCTGAAGAAGAGTTATCAACATTTGAAATCTGGACTTAAAACGCCAAGAATCAGAGTCATTCATTTTATAATGTTTTACTTAGCGCCATTTGTCATTTAATTCGTAGATACAATGTTATACAGTGAAATTAGTTGGGGTACCTACCCAGGCGATAGGGAAGGAAATTGTTGGTCGGTGATTGTGGAGGTTAATTACATTGCCTAATGTAATATATTACATTTAGTATCACAAAAAATATGAAAAAAAAAGCAATTCATAGTGAACTAGGAGTTACCCTCTTGGGAATTTGAGCGCCTGTTGACAGTGATTTGAAGATATGATTAGATTGAAAGGTGAAGGGTTTTATTTGTGTTTAGAAACGTAAAAGAAATTCATATTCCATTGTGAGGTGATATCTAGAACTTATTGATAAAATTCATTACGAATGGATATTAGAGGGATTACTGATGTTGAATAAAGATGTTTTTTTTATTTCACAGAAATATTGATAAGACATTGTCCAGTAGTTTTAGGATACGGCATTGTCATGGTTTTTGTTTTTTTAATTTGATAAGAAACGAGTGTCATTCAAAAATGGATTTTAATCTTCAGTTTCTGAATGGTCGAACATGTGACGTGAAGCCATAATATTATATATTAAATCAACCATACAATGCTTTAACTATCTTAACCATCTTTTGACTAAGAAAGTGTAAAATATTGTTTTGCTACAGCAAAACTCATTGCCAATGACCAGCGATTTAACTACATATTATAGTACCATCTTTGCTCTAAATGACAAATAAAAAATTATAAAATGACTACTAGCAGATCAACACCGAATTTTGATGACAGGAATAAATCATAAAAAATATCAGCCGAACCATGCGTTAGTAAATAAGATATACCTAACTCATAAGTGGTATAAACTTTGATAAAGTTAGGGGCCGGTTAGGTATTCTGAAGTATATTCTGAAGTATAAAAGAGTTTAGTAATTTAAATGAGATTCGATCGGAAAATGGAAGCGCTTCCTTGTTCCACCATATTATGTCTACGAGTACTTAATTGCAAAGGTGACACGAGAAACTGTAACAATTACAGATCCGCGAAACTGATGTAGCACATGAAAGTATGTGAAAGAGTTTTAAACTGGTTTGCAATGGGGCTTTGTAAGGGAGTAATTTAACAAACGATTCCAGTTATGGCTTACATACAACATCGCTGTGCGTTGAAAAAAATTACATTCGACTGTGTTATGAGATATCTTATAAGAACGGGATTAAGATAAAAAGAAATCGAAAACGAGTTTAAATGTTACAATACGTCTATAAGGTGTCAAAACCAAAATGTCGGATAAGAGTTCTACTAATGTAAGGCTCCTATTAAGACGTTATTTCATTAAAAATATGCGTTTTCGCGTTAAGATATCAATCGTGGAAAATGTATGATTGAGCACATCATATTGTATTGATCAGTGCAAAGAATCTTGCCGAACAATTCTATACAAAAAGCAATTAAAGCTCAAATTCTAGTCAGGATTCGAAGAAGAGGTTAAAATAAATGAATTAAATTAAATTTAGGAAAAATAATTTAATCATCCGCAAACAATGTGACCCAATTAGGATGACCCGGATGCCAGCCAGTTCATTAATGATGTCTATAGAATTTCAGGAGGCAGATGCATTCGTACTTGATGCAGTTGATCTGGTGTCATGTTTTCTACATTCCTTTTATGTGATCTCGCCTTTAATCATATTCCGTACCTTAAAGTAGCTCGGCCATCTGGTCTAGACGCTTTGATTTTAATCTATCATCAATGGATGGAGTAGCAATTTTGCTAAGCCTAGTTCCGGCACGAATCTTACGGCGAATCATAAAACAGAACTCTATGTTACCCGATTTCCACGAGATATGATGGCTACCAGGAGTTTACAATGCCTGTTTGCATTAATATTCATATGCCTTTCTTACATTGATTCTACCCGTTATTTTACTCCTTATTGAAGACCGAGGTAATTCCTCAATTCCTAATAAAAGTTTTCTGTAAGGTCGTTTCGCCGATTCTACAAATTTTGGTTTCAAGCACATTGGTACGTATAATAGAACCACAATAAAAGGTTCGCGCTATTTCTGTTTGAACTATGTATCTCTATTGTGCTTGTTACTCCCGCAGTACTATCTTGAGCAATCCGCGTTTGAGGTAGGTGTACTCGTATTATTCGTTACGAACATATTGGTATGTTCATTTCTTTGAATCGACACTTGTAGGTCAAGTGATCTTACTGGATTTGTCGAAAGGAAAGAAGAAGGATTGATCTCCTGCTATTTAAAGTTGGTAACAAGAACTACCAACAATTAGCTTTACTTACTTGGAACATTGTCGGGTAAGCTATTGCTCGAAGTTCGTCTTGGCTATTGAGTGGTTGCCAGTTCTTCATCTAAAAATTTTAAATGGTTAGATATGGTTTAATACTTACTTACTTAAGGTAGCGCTACTGTCCGGGTTGGGCCTGGGTCTCAACCAACAAGCGGCTCCAGCCAGCTCGATCTTTAACTACCTGCATCCACTCGGTTGAGGTTTCCTTCTACTCGTGCGCACCACATTAGATGAGGTCTTCCTCTGCTGCCCACCGATTTGGAGGGGCACATTGGTGTCCATTCGCCCTACATGTCCTAGCGATGTCACGCGATTGATTCGCAGTTTTCTGATTATGTCGATGTCACAATATAGCTCGCATAGTTTGTAGTTCGTTCCTCCAAAGCTAGTCAACGCAAACGGGACCGAATATTTTTCGAATGATTTTTCTCTCGACACGACTGAGGATATCTGAGGATATTCATCCGCTTTCGAGAGAGTCTATGCTTCAGCGCCATAAAGTTGGACTGGGATGATGAAGGTCTTACATACTTGTAGAGTCTCCTTAGTTTTTCGGGATAAGGCCTTACTACTCAATTGTTTTTGGCAGAATATGTAGCATACCTCGAAATTATAGCTGTCGAATGCGAAATTCTGACCTATTCGTCGATGTTGTGTGTCTCTTCTTGTAGACAGCATATACCTGGTTTCGGCCTCATTTACTGCTAAACCCATTTTGACAGCTTCCGTTTGAATACTAGCCGCCGCTGAGTTCTCCCAATTACATAAATGTCATCGGCGTACGCTAGTATCTGCACAGACTTTTGAGAGATTGTGCCTCCCATGTTCTCTTGTGAGTTTCACAGAATTCTTTCAAGTATGATGCCAAAGAAGTCATATGACAGTGAGTCACCTTTTCTGCAACCTTCTTTGACATCAAAGGTCTCGGTAAAGTCGTTACCGTTACCGTTACTTTGACGGAGCAGCGAACCCTCCATTCTGCACAGCCTGACGAGCTTGGCAGTGTGAACATTTTGTCGATTGTGATCTAAGACCGCATTGATTGAGTTCAATCAGGTTTTTGACGAGGGGTTTCAGATGTTTATACAGTATGACAGATATGATCTTGTGAGCGATGTTGAGGAGACTTATGCCGCTATAGTTGGGGTAGACGAGAGGGTCTCCTTTTCTGTGGATCGGGCAAAAGATGTTGAGATTGCATTCATCAGGCATACACTCTTCTGATCAGATCTGAGAAATGAATTGGTGCATGTTCTCCACAATGTCACTTCTAGTAGCTTTGAATACATCGGTCGGTAAGCTCCTTGCTTAGTATGTGTTGTTTAACGTGTGCTTGTCGGGATTGTTCTTCTAACCAGATGAAACCCAGTACATCAGCTGCGGTGTGTCTGATGGTGCGTTGGCAGCGTTGCCACTTGTCTTCGGTAATTGATGCTGGCGGCGTAGGAGTTGTTGAGAGGTTTCGGGATACGCGCTCTGTGAAGTTTCTGATGGTCTCTTGCGATTACAGCTTTTCCACCTTATATCTTCTCACAGTAGTTTTTATTTGTTGTGGCGCTTGAGGAAATCCTGTCTGCTGTTGCTATTCGCAATTGAAAAATTTTGCAGTACCCACATTTACCTTTTTGACTCGGAAGTACTGACAAAAATACGGAGAGTGCACACAATTCATCGATTCGTCAGCGTGCACAAGAACTTGGCCTGTGTCCATTGACTTACTGAATCTTACACAAGGGTTCTGGTTTACACGTTTACAAAATTTAATTTCTCCAAGAACTGAAGCTGTGCGATCTTAGTTTTTGCATGGTGACTTTGTTCATTGCGCACTTAAACAATTGGAAGTTTATCCACACGGGGCCCACTGTTGGCTTAGTGGCTTTGTCAATAGCAAACTTAGACAAAGGAAAATCTAAAGTTGATTCATTAGCTACCGATAAACCCGGAAAAATGCACTGTTTGGTGGGGTCTAAGGGCTGGCGGCATTATCAGGTCGTCCCTACATCCTTAAAATTGAGGAAAGTTGAAATCGCTCAACGATTTTTTCTTTTCAAAAGTCCTGCAAAATGGTTCCCGCGACATTTGCTCTCATCAGGATGGTGCCACATGCCATGCTAACCGCGAAATCATCGACATATTGAAGGAAGTTTTCGACGACAACATTATCTTCAGAAATGGACAAGTGGCTTGGCTATTTTCTGTGAGTCTATTTGAAATCGTTGGTGTATGCAGACAAGCCAATAACGATTCTAGCCTTGAAAGCCAACATCGTGTAAGATATGGCCTCAAATGTTCGAAAAAGTGGTCGAAAATTGGTGCTCCAGGATGAAGTTTCTGAGACGTTCCTGCCGTGGCCATATGGCCGAAATCATTTTTCGTCATTAATGCCATAAAATTATGTACCAAATAAAAAGAAACCTTAGCTCGTTTGCTCAACTTGTGTTTGTTAATTTTAAATCTTACAGCACTTACAAAAAAAAAAAACACATTTTTAGTCTTCCTCTGTAGACTCGTTTTAAAAACGAATTTTAATAAACAATTTCAAGTGGATAAGGCTTGTAATTTACTAATAATAATAAAAATTTATGAATTCAGGAAAACTAAGGATGTCAAATATTCCGATATATTACAGGGACCTAAATTCTTGTCCATCCTCTCAGTACTTTCAATTCAAGGGCAGTCTATGTTTTTGCCGGGTAGCACAGATATTCTGTTCAAATTGACTAGTTTTGAAGTTTCTCTCAAACACGTTGTAGGTAGTACAAATATATATTATTATTTAAAGACTATTAATTCCCCTAGTCTCGTCCATTTATGTAGATATCAAGCATGTAAGATACATAACTATATTTCCATGTCTGAAAATTTGGGGGCATTTGATGATCTTCTAAGATTTATGAATGTCAATAAACAGTAGATAGATAGTAGTGCACAAATGTATATTTACAAAAGTCTCTCAACATTTATCTTCTTTAATGTCGAAAGTGTTTTGAGCTACACCTTCATACTCGTATGCTAATACTTAGCCTTCCACCATTCGCTATTATATTAGACTCCTACCAATGTAAGATTTAACTGTAATTCAGATCTAAATCAGTAGAAAAGACAGGTAATCCGTTGTTTATAGTCTGCCAAAATGTTTGTCTAGCAAGCTTCGTTTGATATCTTTGTACATGGATGGAAGTATCCACCTATTGTCTTTTAAGTAAGACATCGCGAATTTAAATTCAAAATCAGCAAAAAGAAAATAAAAGGGGAAAAAAGCTCTCCACCCAATTAGGTAAGAAACGTTTAAACACATTTCTCCCAAGATAAATATTAAAAACAATTTCCTCCCTAAAATACACGATTTAATCTGTTTAAACACCAAACTACAGCAATTAAGCTCCCGCCATCTATTTGTGAATATCCACTCTATACAACAATTGACTGTATGCCTGTTGTACACATAACTTTGGTGTATACTGTGTGTACAGTGTGTGTATAGTGTGTGTTGTCTATCCCCCTTCATTTTGCTTTGCTATTCCAATTCCGATTCCCAACAACACAACACTCATTACAAATATCAAAATGGCAGGTTGGGTCTTAAATTAAGCCCACCTCTCTTGTTAATACATAAAAAAAAAAGAAAAAAAAACAACAGCACAGAGCCAACAGATACAACTCCTCCCCACCCATTCTCCAACGCTATCAGTCAGTCCAACGGGCTGTGTGTATTTTCTACTACTCGTACTATCTGCACTTTGTACTTCTTCGCACAACCAACAGTTTTTTTCCATCTTTTTTTCCTTTCCGCGTTGTTGTTGTTGGTTTTCGCGTGCAAAAAAAAATGGAAATAAATAAAAAAAACAGGAATAAAATATCTATGAGGTAGTGGCTACGTATCTACGTATCTATGCCCACCTATGTGTGATGGAACGGTTGTGTGTTATCTTATTTTCATTTATTTATTTACTATATTTCTCTTTTGAATTTAATTTTTATTTAATTTTTTTCCCCCTGCTGATTGTTTTTTCTTTTTGTCACTTCATCATTCTACACTTTATTCTCATCGTTGTCGACGTCTCGTAGTTGTGTAGTAGCTGTCTTATAGCCTTCGTATTTGTTTTCATATCATCTATCCATGTTGGTCTACTCTGTTGGGCTTAGAAAGGGGTGGTTGAGAAAAAAGAAATAAATATCAAGTAGAAATTAAAGTAAGCATTAAAATTGTGCAGAAGAGAACCGACAAAAATGACCACAAAGTGCAATTCCATTATTAGACACTTTTAGGAGAATGCTTGTGGCTGATGAAAAAAGTGCAATTTTCCTTTTCTCCTCAACACATGGTAGTGAAAAAAAAAACCAAAAAAAAAACATAAGAAAATCCCAAAACTATGAAGCAATTTTCATTCGCTTTTTTCAATACAACGCACACAAAGATACAAAGATACTTTTCAGTTCCTTTTCGTATTTTTTTGTCTTATTTTTCTGCTCTCCCTAACGAACACATACAGTTAGACAGCTTTGCCTTAAGTTCAGGAATTTTTTTTATATTTTTTGGGTTTCTTTTATTTTTTTCGTTTTTTCTTATTTAAAAGGGGAAGTGGCTCAGAAGAGTATGGCATGGCAAAAGTAAAGGCACAGCATAAATGGCAAGTGTTGTCTGAGTGTGCAACATTCGCATAGAAAGAAGAAAACGATGAACGAGCAATGAGAAGCAGAAAACCCCAAGAAGAGGGGAATTTTGATTTAGTTCTCGTATCAGTCACTTGTAGACAGAATGGCAGCACTAGACGTTATAAAGATTTATGTGAGAATTTTATATTTTTTGAAGGATTTTTACTTCTTTTATTTTTGTGGATACTTTTATTTGAGATACTTACATATGTAGATACTTTAGATGCTCCATCAGAAATGTACCTTTTCATCATGAAATTTTCGAAATGGAGAAGAGATTCCATCTAGTTTGTTTCGATTAATTTTGTTTTTTTTTTGTTTTTGAATTTCGAGGGCGGGTTAGAATTCATTCTTCATTTTGACCATTTTTCTTAAATTTTTATTTTTGGATTTTTGAAAAATAAATTTATAGGATAGTAGAGATTAATAATTTTTTAGGTGATGTTTGACATAATTTGTTGGGAGAAGGTAATCGAAAATGATTGGTTGATGTAGGCAGACTTATGAGAGCTGTAGAATAGATTTAGAGGAATTTCAAGAATTTCAAAAACAAAAAGTAGAAGACTTGGCAAAGGGGAGAAAATGGATTTGATTAATGACGGTATTCTTTTTGGGGCGATTTTTTTATTTTTTTTTTTTGTACTTTTTAAAAGCTGAAGTTGAGTTGATTGAAAGATAATGTAGTTCTGGGAGTTGCCTACTTGTTAGGTGGATAAGGAATGTAGTTTGGGTATGTGGAATTCGATATGGAAATTAATTAATATGTCCAATGTATTTTGATGTACATACCATATGTTTAACTTTTTTGTATAAAAATCAAGAAATTTAATCAACTTGCACACTATACAGCGGTGGTTTTTTTTTGCTGTTATGTAATGCACTAATTGGCTACAATTAAATTGATAATTCAACAAGAACAGCGAATTCCAAAAGGATGCTTTTTAAGAGCCCTATTACGACAGGAATAGAGTTTGAATCAACAATCTTTATTCATTAGTTCATGACGTTATGTTTCGAGTACCTTTGAGTGCAGACATATGGTTTCATTGGCTGTTTTTGACTGACCGAAACCTTTTGGTTTTATTTTGGGACACTCTTTTAAGTATTTGACGACGATTTTACATAGCCCGACAAGAAGTAATCGAGCGGTCTCAAATAGCATGATCTCAGTCGTCAATTCATTGGTCTAATCCTCAGTAGTCTTAGGCAGTACAACACATATCGCCATTCTTATATTCGAAGAAATACTGATCATTGTCCAGCAATGCTTTCCATGGACTGTAGCGCGAGCTGATAGTACCCATTTAGCCAGAGCCTAGCCTAGTTACTAATTACACGCTTTTCAAAAAATAAGAGTCGAGTTCAGGCTGTTTAAGAAACCAATTCGCGAGCTCAGTTGGTCGATTATGATGACAAAAAAAAAATCATAATGTAGGAATAATCTTCCATACGTTTCGCGAATATAAGACCTATTTTCGAAATATAATTGAATAATAGCAAAGCGTTTTCCTACTGAACAATAGTGTTGAAAACTACCAACAATTTAAAGATCTACCTTTAAATTGCCATTGCGAAGCAAATCATTGGCTTTTTACGAATACCTTGGGTTTTGCACACTTTTTTCTTAAAAATCTTTGATCAGCTTTGTAATAGCCTCTAAATTCAAATAATTACTTTTACAATCAAACAAGTAAGGAACTGATTGAGCCAACAAGAACGTAAAAATATTTAAACAAGCTTGTCCAGAACGCCGTCGAGGTCATATGGGGCACTCAAATCATTAATACATCCTGTTAGGAAAAATAGAGGGAGGGATCCCTCAGAAAAGACTAACAAAATTATAGACGAGGTAAAGTGACCTTTTTTTGCATCCCTGAGAACTGAAAAGCAATTGGCTGATCGAAATGGTGTTCAAATATCAATAAGGAACACATTTTGTCGTCTGATGGATGTCCAGCTCAATGGAATAAATGCCGCAACGAGACCTTTCATCCTCCAGAAAAATTGTAAGTGATGACTTGTTTTGCAAATGCTAACAAAGTCAAGTCATTGTCCTTCTTGAAAAATATTTTGTAAAGTGAAGAAAGCTAATTCAATTGGCTGGGATCCTATCGCAACAATTTCGTTAGCAGACCAGTCAACTAGGTGTACATATGTACAATCCTACGTAAACAATCAATGCTGTTAAACATAGAGGTTGGAGCATAATGTTGTTGACCACGGAGTCATGGCATGGCGTTGGACATTGGAAAAATCGTCGGTATTATGGGTCAGCATAAATACAAACACGTTCTAGAGAACCTTATGAGAGATACAATGGCGAGACGATTCTCAAATGATGACCTAAAGGATTCTTCCTCTTGAGAAGAATTAGCTTACGGGTCAACAAATATCTGTCCTTAATTGGCAAGCTAAAAACTTTGGAACGATATCAACTTAGTAAAGGACATTAATCCAAAATATTTTGATGAACTTTGGCGGACAATAAGGTCAGTTTGGACCACTATCTCTTCAGATGTATATAACCGAAAAAATGTAGAAACTGGCTGACACATGAAAAGCTACATTAAATATTTCAATACAGATCACATTCAATTTAAATGGTCACAACATTTTCTAATAGAACCAACAGCACCATCATTAATCAATGAATTCTGTCTTAATTTACAAGATTTTCGCAAGCATTTCGACTCAGTAGAGGGCCCCTGTACTAATCCCTCCAGTTCCTTTTTTTCTTCAGTTTATTGAAAGGAGCCAATAACGTGGCCAAAACATTTTAAATCATTTTGAGATTTGTATGTTATTAAGCTGGTTTGCGCACTTAGTATCCTTATTATGGTTTCTTCTCGTTCAGACTTAATATTGATCAGTAATTGGCAAATGTTAGAATATGCTCGTACATATAATGTGCTTTTGCATAATATGAGAGGAACAGTTGTATTGGTCTTGAGTTGCCTGACCTTAATGATCAGTTATAGTAGTCAAATCTTGAAATTAAATTAGCTTTCAGTTTTGGCGCAATAGAGATAATGTTTCAAGAGCTCCTTAGAATTTTCCGCTGTTTTGTAAAAATCTCATTTTCTACCAATTTTGTTAACAAGAAATCAGTTGACGTGATCCGATACCGTCCTCCTTTCATTGTATGGGTCTCACCTTTATCATTTTCAAAAGAAATACGGCTCGGTCACCCTGTTAGTCTGAAATCCACACTGAAGAGTAACTTTAGATGCATGTAATCACACTTTCAAATTCTCGTCTATCGTAAGCGACAAAAAATGAATTTTACGGGAGACGTTAATTTTTGTTTCCTCCTTTATATTTGAAGCAATTGGCCCAGATTTTGACACTATATTATATTTGGGAGGATGGATTTGAATGAAATAAATAAAAAAAAAATTGTGTTTAACAGATAAAGACAATTTATAGCGTTTTCTATATTTTCGGGGCCATGCTCGGAAACTTAGGACGTTTACGATAAAAGATTTTTAATGAGATAATACTTTATGTTTTTGTGTTGGAGTAATACAAAAGTCAAAAAGGTATTATACATAGTTCTAAAAGTTCTTGTCAAAAATAATCAAAAGGCTTATTGCAATAGATATATAAAAAAATCAAACTTGATTCAACTTCAACTACTCAGTTGAAACTGACGAATCCTTTGAAACATCCACAATCGTAGCGTCGGATTTTAAAGTTAAATATTTGTTATGGTATCGTTCGGGAACAGTGTTTTTTTTCCAAAAAGTTATTTTAAATTACGATATTTAGCTTGTGATACTTTCAGCTTGTTTTTATCTAATTGGGGCAGCTCATTTTCATTCGCTACTACTTACTTACGAACGGATCTCTTATGGGCTGTATCATATTCTTTCGATTCACAATCATCTAAGCGTCTACTTTAACAGGTGCTTTTAGTTAATAAAAACAAATTGATAACTTTCTTGGTGGAGCTTCTATAAAAAAACTCGCTTTTATTTGTATATCTTAAGCTATTTATACATCAGAGTTATGCTGATATTCATAATTCAAGGATAATTTGTTGACCCACAAAGTAATGCTGATGTTGATACCTTTGTTTGTCATCCCTACGGGATGAACATTCGTACTTGCATGCTCTGTATTATTGTACATCTAGAAATCCATTTTTTAACAAAATTAATGATCCGTTTTTATTTAAGACACACATTCAAGCGAGTTAAATTCTTTTTTTACTTTGGTTGGAAATGATACCAGTAAAAGTTTTTTTTTTTCAAAGTACTGCTGAGTCATTAATATGCATTCGTAGGACATCGAATTGGATTTTGCGACTCCTCCCAAGGTGGCACACTGTTTTATTACGAATAAATGATTCAATAGTACTATGGATAGTTGGCCCAGGTAGTATAAAAGTTATCTTTATATTTGTTATAAAAGGTGCGTATGTCCGCGCAGTTTATCACAAAAGAGGCGAATCATTTGTTCAATATTTTGGTGATCTACAGATATTTAAAAATAAATTTCACTGCATCCCCGTACGTATTTTCTTGAGTAGTAAAGAGTTACTCCTTTACCGTGTGGATTAATAAGAAATTTTTGGTCTGCGTTGCTTTGTGCTTGATCTGCCAGAAACATTTCTTTTGATTTTTCCTTGTCCATAATATGAGTTTTATATTCATCTGTCTTCCCTAGAGCACTTCGCTTTTCTTTCTCAGAATGTTTGTATTTTTCATATAATTATGCATCCGCCTTTTTTCGGCAGATGGAAGCCCAAGTGGAAATCTTTGTTAAATATTTGACGAAACATTCTTAATGATTCTATGTTTAAATTTTTTTTTCACACTCAAACAATAGCACAAACATAGGGCAAACAACGCAACATGACGTTGCCTTGTGAAACCTGAAAAAAAGTACTTTAAAGTTAGTGCGCTGTCAAGCTTACAAAAGCTGAATAATCTACACAGTATACCTGATTGGTGTAAAAGAATTTTGGCTTAAAACTTAGTTTAGCGCAAGGGATACCTATTGGCATTTGCGACAAAAGTACCCAAAACACCTAGCTCGGCAGCGAAATTTGCCAGGAAGATGTGAATATAATTGTTTTCTTTGTAACTCCATATTGGGAAATTTTATGTTTACGAAAACGTGCGACTTGATCTCGATAAATGTTAACTACCGAATGATATGGAAAACACAATTTTAGATAAATTGTTGCTTACAATAAATTTGCGGTAAATGCTCAACAGTCCTTTTAAAAAAGCTTCTTCGATTGTCACACTTGCGACATTACCGTAGCTCTCGATGAGGAATGTTTATGAAATCTTGTCCATTAATGAAATGTGATAGGTGTTAATTACAATCCTATTTAGAAAGACAGCTTTTCTCTAAAATGACTGAGAAGTAGTAGATACTGGAGCATTTTAATTGAGGGAATCCATTGGCCTCGAGTAAATTCTCGAGAAATTCAAATCACTTTTTAAAGCGGTGGGTGTGTGGGTGTGCCCGAAAAGATTCTGAAAAATAATAATTATAAGGCTGCATAGTCGACAGCCTATATTGATTGTGTGACAGTGGATATTTTTGTTGGCCAAATCGTGAGATGACACTGAGAGTATTTTAGAAACATATTTTAGGGTATTTCAATAGAATCGAGCACAGATAGTGAGTAGCGACCCTCTTTTTTTCACTCAAATTCGGTGGGTGAAGTGGAATTTTCCGACACACCAATAACTGATTCGAACCACTGGGTAGTTTTTAGAGATGAATACGGATCTGAGTATGATTGTGATCGTGAATAATTTTATTTCCGTTCAAATATATTTTTTTAGCTTAACTATTCGATTTAGAAGGAGCTATGTACGAGTAGGTGGCTGTTAGGTTATGGTTACCATCAGATCCTACTCTGTGTATGAATAAAATAATTCCGCAGTACTATGTGTAACTATTGTTTCCATTCAATCAAGCCCTAATTGTTGGAATGGATATGCAGTAGATCTTGTGGAATTAGTGGTTATCCAGAACTGTCATGTAATTAATTTTGAATAAACATTTTGATAATTCCATTCTTTTGATTACAATTAGTATGAACAGCTTATTTTATATGATATGTATTCGTATGAAAGCCAAAGGTAGTAAACAGGTTCAATATTTGTGTAGCATCTTTCTCGTTTTTCTTATCTGTTCCTCAGAAGAAACAGTGAATCACAGTACCACATTGAAATGGCTGACAAGCAAACTTTGCTAAATGCAATGTTTGTTTTGAAATACATAAATCCCTGTTCGACTATAAAAATTGCGCAGATATCATTTAACTAAATATGCAAATTGTCGTATTTGTATATGTTTTACTAAGAATTCTTCATCGGAAACTCTAAAAAAGTCATCAGTTCCCTTCTAAACATTAGCAATCAGAATCCTGTAAAATATTGCTGATAAGCTTACTGCAAATACAACATGATTAAGTAGTTTTTGCATAGTAATCGAAATAGGCATTATAGAAAAATTCAGAATACTTCACAACTCCTTGCAGGCTGTTAAATACACAGTTCTTGCAATTTAGTTGTTCTCTATTATGCTCTCGTAGACAGGGTATATTTGGCGACGGAATTTTTCACTCGGTAATCTTTTCATTTAAAATAGCCAAAACGGGGTTTATCACATCGGTCCTATATGAGGTACCTTATTTCAGCAACATGTTGCATAAAAACTGAATAAATCTAAATGCGGTCCACCATCCTTGGCTATTAAAAATTCCATAAAAAACATCCCAACAAATTAACTTTCCTGCTGTTAATTTTCTTTAAGTTTAATTTTTTTTTTTAGAAAAAGTCAGTGACAGCAATAACGATTGAATAACCACCTCCAAATAGTACTTTCTCTCACTCAAAGGTTGATTTTAAGGCAAACTGTGAGATATCCACTTTCCTTTGTGTATATCTACACGCCGAGTCACTATAGAGCTATGGATACGCTGCAATTGCCAATTATTATAGCGACTAACGTATTTGTATCTTTTCTTTTCTTTTCTCTTTAGCACTCCCCCTCATTTTCATTGTCTGTTATTTGAGGTAGCGAAATAGAGAAATTTAATATTAAATGCTCCATAAAAAGTGTAATAATAATTCATAAAAAATGCAATTTGAATTTTTTGTCCATCCTTTGTCGTGTGTGTACATAAAACTACGCTGCAAAGACGGTTGGTTTCCTGGCGAGGGTGTCAGTTTAGTCGGATACTGCTGTTTTTTTCTTTCGGTTTCATTTTTCCGAGGGTTAGTCTAAACCAGACGGATATTGACTGAGAGTAAAAAAAAAAAAACACAACATGGTGGGATAATGAGGACACATGAAAAAAATAAAAATAAATAAATGAATCTTCTGTTTTAAAAGATGTTTACCCTGTAATCGAGAACATCGCTCATCCTCATTTCATTAAAAATTAACAAACTTTTAACAAAGAAAAAAAAAACACACAAGCTGTCAGACCCTTTCACGTTAAGCATGCCGCTTTGCATAAAACCACACGTTGGTACTCCTAGTCATTTCTATATTTCAAAAAAAAAAAAAACAGCAGTCACCCCTGAGAAATCGGAAAAAAAGAAATTACCACCCCAAGAGACAAAATGACATCCCCACGCCTACATTTATTTCTTTTTTTTTCCTCTTCCATTTAGCAACTATTGGATTACACTTTTCGCTTTTGCACAATGCAGTCTTGCAAGTTAAGGTGGTTTCTATTTAAATAAAGGTGAGTTACATCAGCTTATGAGGGTGGCACATGGTGACAATACTTCCAAGTTGTTGGTACGGAAACAAGAAATAAAAAAAAAAAATTATTACTATTTTGCATGATGGAAAATTACCCACCATCACCATCACCAGTATCATCATCAGTACCAACGATGTTGCTACATAGTATCTAGCCCCCAATTCCAGTTCAACACCCACTTCAAAGTAGACCACCGACGGTTAATGGAAAATAAAAATGTCGTTGTGTACTAAACAGGTCGTATCTTTCTCTTGAACCCTCAATATTCTCTGGGGGACATCGCATTAACGGTAAAATGAGGAAAATAAAAAGATACAAAATGTTTGGAAGGAAGCATAGAAAATAACTCCAGACATCTGAAATACTCACTCAAGACTCTACAAATACGGAAAAATGCGCACCAACATAGAGAAATGTAATTTCAAGTTTTGTCAAGTTTTGCGGCGCGAAAGAATGAACTAAATAAGGATTTATTGTTCTCTTTCATATTTTTTTTTTATAATTCCGTTTGTCCCTTTGGGATATCCTTTGAGGATTTCATCTGTCTATTTTGGTATTAAGTTAGAGTTTTTGTTTTTAATTTCCCTCTTTACTGCCTATTTACCTTGTTTAGCAGATCATAAAAAATGAAACTTGAAAACTTTTTTCTTATTTTTGATTGCCGAAACTTTTTCAAAGAGATACGAATAATTCAGCGACAGATAGGTAATAAACATTTATCCCTTGGCAAAGACGGCAATGTGCAAAGTTTGTTAATTGCATCGATTGGGTGCAAATTTCAGTGAAATTTCTTCGAAACATGTATCTGCGACATTCTGTAGATACACAAACGCCAGCGTTATGCGTTTAAATGCCCATAAAAAATATCAAATGTACTCGTAATTTCAGAGGTCAGGAGCCCAAGTACTTTTTTAAAAATGAACACAACTGTTAAGCTCTGGGTATACATACCTAATCAATGTAAGAAGCGAGCCACTTTAAGACGTCCCGACGAGACGATGAGATCGTTATAAACAATTTTGACTTCTTGTAGTCCAACGTATTCGCGAGTTTGATTACTGTTGAGTACGAGTACTTAGAATGTCTAGGATTTCACCACAAGTTTTAAGCAAAAGTTCAGCGCAAATTTGTATGGCCTTTTGACATGTGAGGTTATACCTACATATGAACCATAAATGAAAAGACCACAATAATAGCGACGGAGAAATGATGGATCATCAATATAGTCAAAAAAGTCAATGGAAAGACACCTAATACCACCATCACGAGCTTACACTGTGAAAATTTGCTCCAAAAAATGAGGAAAATATCATTTAAAAAAGATAGGGACTTGTGGGTTCTGTACAGAAATGCGACGGTTTATACATAGATGATTGAAGGTTCTCATCAAGCCATGGTTTTAGCATGACCTGATCCCTTATAATTGCTTTCTACTTCTGAGTCTAATGAAACCGCCCAAGGTCAAATGCTGTCATACACAGGTCTCTTCTTCAAATAAAAATAAATATGATTATGAATGAAATAATCTGTTCCACGTAGTAACCAGAAACAAAAACTTTTTCTCGAACAAAAAAAGTCTGGTGATGGGTTCCCATATGTTATATTATTCCAGTCGAAATTATGTGGTAAAAATGCCTCAAACCAGATGAGACTGATTTGCCATCGCATAACTCTTCCTTTTTTTCAATTGGACGTACATTTCAAAAATGGATATCAGTCTACATTTCACTGCTACAATAACTAGTCTCATATCCTGCTAGTCTTGCAGCTACATCTAGCTACAACGAAGGGTATGAAAAGTGTTTTCCAAAACTCCTTAAATCAAGTAAAGCAACATTATGGAGGTTTTACTTTTTGGGGCAGATTGTTGCTTGTAATAACAATCGCCTCATTGCCTGAGGTTCTATATTTTATACAAGATTTGCTTTAGATGCACTGATCGATTAAAGTCGGTCAAATATGAGTACACATATTTTTTTTCCATCGGTGTCTGTTGTTATCGCATGTCAGGTTGCATCGGATGTACATCTATATGAATAAATCAAATGCAAAAGGCACTTAGATGCAATATTGAATTTTTAGACAGCTATGAATGCTACAAAACTGTAGGGACAGTAGTTTTAGGCCAGGAGAAAAAGTCAGCTTATAATAATTCAGTACTTTGCTTTTGATGTGTCCTCAATTCGCGTTAAAGCAAAGTTCGCCTAGATACAATTATTACAACGGCGAATTAACTTTTCAATATCCTGTTAGATATAGCCTTCCTTTTGGTCTGAAAATCTGATTTTATTGCACATTGAGATCTTTATTGTTTAAAAATTGCTCTCCACGGAGATATACTTGATTTTGAAATAAGGAAAGTGTTTTAGCTACTTTGTGCCGGATCTGGATTATAGGGTGAATGGTTGATTTCTATGAAGCCGCATTTTCTCACATCAGCCTCGGGAACCAATTTATTGTCGTGAAGAACCAAAAAACCTGCGGTCAGTCTTTCTTCTTTTTTTGATTACTTCCCTTAGACTACGTAAGATGCTGCGTTTGTGGCTTCACCTCTTTTTGTGTACTTGAAGAGGAAAATTACCCTTGAGTCCCAAAACACAGTTGAATTTTCTTTGACTTTAAGTTGGTGGCACCTTTGTTATGAAATTGCATAGACTACAAGCTACAGCTTGCTTAAGGTGCATGCATACTGATGAGCCGACGATTCATCTCCAGTAATAATTCGGTCGAAAATGCCAGACGAATCTTCGCCACAGAGATCCATATGTTCCCAATTACACTCGATTCGCGTTTGTCGGTGTCAGCCATTATTGTTGTTTCGGACTTTCTGTTTTTTACTATTGTAAAAAGCTAAAGATCATAATTGTACTGACCTTTGTATTCATACCCTCAGATGATATCACTACATAATTAAGTAATTAAATTACCTTCATCGTTTGCTGATGATCTTAACACGCTGTGCGAGAACTTACGGTAAACATAAAACTATAGTTTTAATTTTAATATTCAAAAGATTGAACTATATTTATAAACAATCATGGAATTAGTTTCAGGTAATCTTCAGTAGCTTGGGGTAAAGTTATGGGAATACACAATCAGGTCACCACGGGAAGGCGGTGATAGTCATGCCTTCAAGATAGAATAAACTTAATCGAGTCTGTAAAGTTCGAAGAAATTTTACGTAAGAAATTCTTAGGGCTATTTTAAAATAGAGATCTCTAGATCGCTCATGATGATTGAGACATCCAAGCAAGTCTAAAAAAAAAACAAAAAACTATCTAAAGGTCAAGAAATGTTGAAATGAATTTCTCATTGAAGTGACTACATTTTAGTATGTTGTGGCTATATGAATACCAGAAAAAAATCGTTACATAAGTGGCTAAAGATATACTATTACTCCAAAATAAGTGGCCTCTTTGTCAAAAAGTACTTGTTCTCCACTCTTCAAAATACTAAAATATTCTTAGGTCCAGGAAACTCTTTTATATATTTTTTGATATACTACTTTCAACACTTTATGTAAGCTTGCTGATCAAAGAGCATTAACTTTTCCAAAAATAGATGTAAAAAAATAACTCTTATCCATAAAAACCATTTGCACAATAATCTCTTGCACGTCATATTGTTAATAAACACTTCAAATGGATCTAATAAATTTAACCTGTCACAATTTAGATAAATAAAGAAATTCCACCAATTCAAATAAACCCATTTACCAATGACCACCACCGATCATCTGATCGTCAGGAATACAACAAACAAAATAAAAAAAATAAAAATTAATTTCTCTCGATCGATATTTGATCGTCGGTTTGTGCGTGCTCATCGATCATTTTTCACGACAAAAAGTTACGTGGAGAATTTGTTAAGATATGTCAAAAAAAGAAAAAAAAAAAAGCAAATCAAACTTCCTTCTTGTTGTAGAATTGGTTGATAGATCAAAGATTTAGATACTCATCCATACATACGAACGTACATATGTATATGCTTTGGTAATGATTTATTTTCTTGGATTCATGTTTACAGCGGATTGAGTCTAGTAGTACTTGATCTTAGTAATTTGCCAGTTGAATCTTCAATTAATCATATTTCTCGTTGAGCCAAACGCTATGTTTAGTGGAATCCCTTGATGTACTCTTTAAAAATTAAAAAAAAAAAAAAAATTACTATAACTTTGTAAACCCAGTCAAATTTCTGGATAAGGTTAATTGATTATATTTTATTTTGTTTCAGGTCGATGGTGTCGAAGAGAATGGTCATCGCCTGCAGATGCTAGAAATGCTGATGCCTCCCGGCGGTTATATTCCTCAGTCTTCCTAGGTAGTCCTGGTAAGTGGAATCAAATTTTCCTATTCATAGAGTTATAAAAATTCTGAAATAATGTATATAATTTTGCGAATGGTTTTCAATATGAAGTAGTTTTCGCATGCTGATGCAACATTTTCTGGAGGGCTTTTTTTAAAACCCATTACAAATTGTTGAAATATTTTGTTGCACCTAACATAGGAAACAACAATATGTGATTTTGAATTTCTTTACATTAAAAAGAAAATAGCTTTGTGGGTACTACAATAGATACGGTTGCAACATGTTGCTGCAACATTTTCGCATTGATTATTTTCTATCTAAAAATCAAATATTGATTATTTGTTTCATATTTGATGTTCCTATTGTAATGTACCTTAAACTAAATACTCACCAAATAATTCACCAGTCCGGCAAAATATCACAAGAATTCAGTATCTATTGTATACTCGTACATGTGAAATGGTGGTAAATCTTGCATTGCAACTCGTCTACTCAAATACGTTTGTACACCCGTAGTAAAGTAAGTGTATCCATCATTTTATGCGCGAGCGATATCATCTCTACCATGCAATCGAATCCCGACATAAATACAAACATAGGTCGCCCATAAAAGTCAGCACTGGATGATGATGATGTTGACGTCGTCGTCGTCGTTCTTCGTCGTCGTCGTCGTCATCATCATCATCAACAGCAGAAGCATCACCGTCATCCTCCGAAAAACCAATGATGCCTTTAGGGTGCCATAGAGAAGAGATGGCGCACACTAAACTAAAAAGACATACTTGCGCCTTTCCAATGCAACAACAGAAACAACAACACCGACTGCAACAAAAGCAAAATAACTTCTTTTAGATAGAGTGAGCTGGACAAAATGATTTCTCGCTTCTACATTTGGCAACATGTGTCTCTACATATATAAAAAATCATTATCATCGTCCATTGGTATAGTATCATATTTACTCGTACCTACTCGTACTTTACGAACGTCTCTCGCATCTACATTGGTGAAACTTTTGCGGAATTGCAATTTCCTGCGTTTCGCGTGTTGTACAACAACAGATACGTTCGTTCATACATGCATTCCACATACAAGAATACGTGCCGCTTCCTCTTCCATTTTGGAGGAGTTTTGTACCATTCTTGTACACCCTGGAACTCATTTAACTCACATCTTCAATGGCTTTTTGAGTGTGCCCAGCTTCTGCCATTCTTCTTAACCCATCTATCCATCCATTCCGAAGCATATCCATCCGACATCGATTCTCTCTTTCGGTTTTGCTTGCTGTTTTACTATACGAGCATAGCAGCAGATGGTGGGTTTTAGTAGCATTGGGTGCTATGAAAACGCACTCGGGAATAGTGTGTGTTGCAAGATGGTTGCTGCGCGGAACGGAACTTTACTCCTCTTTCATCATCATCATCATTATCATCGTCATGAACGGCGCGGCGACTAGCGACTATATATGCTCTCGTATACTTCCAATCTCCTTAGGGCTTCAGAGTTGGTCTTTCTTTCTTTTTTCCCTTCATTTCTTTGCCTTCTCCTATGTGTGGTTAAAACGATTCAGCAAAAAAGAAAAATAAAAAAAATATGAAATTGGTTGCATAGATACACATGCAGCTAAGATGAGACGTAGATAACCCAATATCGATTGGTTCATAACCTAGGAGGAGTGGCGGTCTTTGGAGTGCGATGTTAGAATGTGATAGAACGGCAGGAATTGGTGTTAAACACTAGAAGATATTTTGTAAATTTAAGCATCTATGCGAGTAAGGCCAGCAGTGGTTATTCTGGTTAAAGGTTGTTTAGATATCTCTTCATTTTACCAGCTACATTGGCAATAAACGATTTCAGAAGATCGAAAGGGTATACAGACTTGTATCACATGCCTAAGACCGAATGCAGAATGAAGATCAATCAGCGCAGACACAAATGGAATGTGGGCGATAACTTTGGTCCTTCAAACTGCATTTTTGTATTATTAAATTTTTTTTTTATATTTACAAGCTAGCAAAATAGATCTAGTTTTTTTGTGCGTAATACTAAACCGATACCAACATGAGCTGCTGTCAGTATCAAAATTGATCGTTAAACGATACTCTACCGTAAGTCACATTAGGTATATATAGAAACACAAAATCTGTGGAATTCTACTGACATTTCGAACCGGTGTGCCCCTTTAACTCATTTAAAATCCACTTAGCCTTTGGCCATTTAAATTCAACTCAACTTGAAAGCATTTTAACTTTACAATAGATCATGTTATTTGACGATCATGTACATACTCGTACATACACTTTACCTAAATACCTTTGACGGCAATTATTTTCCATTCGAGCCGCCATCCTCTACACCTAACCAGTATATCGGTGCCTACCCTCTTGACTTAACTCTAAAGTCAAGTCAGTTTCGTTGCGATAATTTCAATGTTGTACCGACAATCTATTCAGCGCCTATTTTGCCAAATCACTTTCAGATACATTTGCCTTCTTCGTCTCCAGGTTTTGTCTTGATCATGATATGGAAATTTGTATCTTTTGACACAAAGGCGACCGAAAAGATCGCTGCGATCGCGGAGAGGTAGAAAAAAAGAACATTTTTCAAGATCACGCCAGGTTGCTGTTTCTCCTACTACCTCAATCCTCTCACATGGGTTAGTGTAATAATACTAAATTGTTACTGATTATCCTGTTTTTTTTTTCTGCACATACATAGATACAATACATATGGTGTATAAGACCATGGCAGAGCTCCGATGGCCTATTTTAAAATCATGAGCCGTACCAACTGTTGCAGAACATTCGTTTGGATTTGGCTTAAAAATATTTTTTTTTCCACCTTTCGTATGTCGTTTGAACGAGAGAAAAACGATTGGGCGAAAATAAAAAGACACAAAAGCAATGTAATACCAACTTCAACTGGAAATACAATACAAAAAATCAAAGCAAATCCGCCGCAAGTCTTGACTTGACTTTACAGTTTTTGTTATTTTAGTATTAGTTTTTTTTTTTGTATCTTTTTCTTTGTATAGGGAAAATTTCTTTAACTTGAGTTAAAAAGTTGACTTAAAAAATATAAAATTCCGAATACAGATAGATACAAGTACTCTATATCTCTTATTCAAAGTCTGTCTATAAAGATCAGAAATCTTTCAAGAACTAAAAGGATAGAAAGAAAATATAATGAAGTCTGTACATGCATTAGCATCGGCATCGGGATTAGACTCTTTGTTGTTGGATGCTGTGTGTTGTGCATACTTATGTACAATTTTGCGCAGCATGATCGAAATCGCTAAATCGAAGTAATTTGATAATGCGGCGAGTTTAGAATGCACACAAGATACGAGTACGATGCCAGGGCATACATAGATACTCACTTTCATAGACTTGAAAAAAAAAAAAAAAAGAAAAACAAAAAGCAATTGGTATTCCAAAACGAGTAAACAAAATGCAAAAGATTAATGATCGCCGCTTGCAATTACGAGGTTTCAATAGATCTTTGTATAATTCACAGTTAAAAAGATACACAAACTAACTATAAGATACAGCATAACAAATCGCATTTGGCTTAAGAAAAGACAAAATAAAAAAATCTCCCAAGAACTTCTCATGTTGTCAAACTGAGTATCTGCCGGGCAAGTAATTCTCAATTCTCAATCGAATTAAACGCACGGTAAGATCCATTAAATTTCAAGATAAAAATTGGTCAAATGTAACCTTAGTTTAACCGGGTTTATCCTAAAAAAATACTCGTAGTTTCGGCATGGATATATTGACCAAAGCGAAACCGCAACGAACTGAAAGTTTTATCAAATTGACCAAATCAAATGAGTTTCAGATATTTTTTCTGCGATAAAGAAATGGAATATACGAGTAGAGGTAGTAGTAGTAGTAGTAGTAGTTGTAGTAGCTATAATATATGTACGAATACCGAATATAAAAGGATCTCAGGGGAACACAGCCGAGGAAGAAAAGTAAACAAGATATAAAAATTGTACAATCACCCATTTCGAAAGCGGTCAACTTAATTCATTTAATGGTAATGCGAAGAGATTTGTATCTGTATGTTGCTGGCTGGCATTTTGATTTTTTTTTTTTAGTTCTGGTTTAGTTTGGTTTGGGGTCTTTCTTTTTTTTCTTAATCTTCTTTGAATTGCTCTGAATGTGCTTGCAAATCTTGAGAACGGGTTAAGTGCAGTTCCTTTTTTTTCCCTGGTCCAAAGAGGTGATTTTTTTTTCTGAGGGTTTAAAGTATCTTTTGTGGCTTTACGCCAGTTAATTTCTTAGATCTTCTTATCTAGATAAAATTTAAGAAATGTAATTTTGTATTGCGTGTGTTTCGAGTTCCTAAAGATGCTTTAGATACCTAGTCCTGATGTTTAAATGTACTCCATGGTGTGCCTGATGTGATATGTATCTGAGGAAGGATTTTATTTGCATTTAACGCGAGTTTTATTTTATTTTTTATTTTTGAATTTATCGTTCTCCTGCTTGAATTTCAATCAATCAGAGTGGTGTATAGAACCTTTGTGCAACCGCAAATCTGTTTTTTTTATTTTTTTGCTTGGATAAGGTGTCTCGTCAGCACCTTGCTGGGGCATGGGTCATTGAGTTTGGTTTTGGGATGAATTGAATTTGCCAAATGTCTGCAGCGTAATAAAATTTAGATCAGATTTTAATTTGAATGCGGTTGAGTTTGGTTAAGAGTGCTAGTATGTAATAAAAAACGCAATGTCAGTTTTTTTTTTCAGTCTGACATAAAGCCAGGATGTGGCAGATATTTATTTACAGTAAATGTGATACAAATTCAAAGGATTGGTAGAAATCCGATTTGTCCTGGTGCAGTGGGACAAGTGGATATGAACAAAATAACATTTTCTTGAAAGAAAATCATGACCTGACAGTAGCTATTAGTTAATTTTTACAAGATAAGTCTAATTAATTGTCAGTGACTTGAATTCGAAGCTCCACTCATTAAAGATATTATAGATACGTAGAGTGTTTCTTATGGTGTACCTATCTAGATTTTTGATTACTATACCTCCTTATTTACTAAAGCCAGTGCTTGTTAGTACATGTTGCCTACATCCTATTTCTCTTCTGAACTTCTGAACTCATTTAAATGTGACCATTTGTTGGGTGTCCTCACAAACTAAGATGCACCAACATGTGTATGTATGTATTTTCTATGAGCTTTCGATACTTTCTTTCAACCTACATAGAGGTGAAGTCATTTTGCGTACTAATTTGCTGAACGTTTTCATTCCTTGCATTAGGTGATTCGTTACTTTGTGATACAAAAAGGAATTCCTTAGCCCGTTTTTGCTCTAACATTAACTACTAAAACTGTCCTCATATCACCCTTAAGCGCAACTGTCCTTAATCTGTTCTGCAAATAAAATCAATTAGATTTAGGAATGCTCTTCTGAAAGGAGTTCTGGGCAGATATAGTACCACACATTTCCTATCATTGCAGAAGTGTAAAAAATGGTGGTCACCGTTCAATTCATCTTATTATCTTAGGTTTGCATGATAGCGATAACGTTTACTCCAGCATTTTTTTGCATCAAATTTTCAAGGGCTTTTAAGCATTATTTAAACTTACACTCAACAGAGCCTAATTTTCTGAAGAAGTCTATCATTTTGAAGAATTATCTTTAATTTGGTGGGCTAAATCTAAGCGCCTAGTACGTCCGCTTAAGATTTGCAAATTTTCTATTATTTTCAGTCCTATGCAAAAATGATAACACAGATTACTAAATCTCTGAATACGATGGTTAGATTATGTTGTGATCACTGATTTTTTTCCTATCAGCTAACACCTTGTGTATTTGAATACTTCTGACTAAGAGTCCTGAGAATCTTTTTACTTCGGAAAGCACAGATAGAACGACGGCTGATGAGGGAGTTGGTGTTTTTGCTTCTATTATTCCCAGTGAATTCATGTTATCAAGTCTTTGTTTATCTCCGCTCACGGATTCCGTTCGGGGAAATTAGAACCTCCGTGGTCATTTATCTTGGGTTGGTATTCAATTAAATGATGATAGCTGTAGTAGCTGGAAATGTAATCTAGGCGGTCAAGATATCATTGTTTTTTTTTAGAAAAAGAATAGAAATATGCAAAATGGCTCTTGAGTCAGGTATTCTTATCTAGGGGATTTTTAGGGACAGTGAAGAAATATGTGATAGGCATTTAGTCCTAAATAATAAGAAGTCCTATCAATAAAAGGTCTCCTAAAGTACACGCAAAAGAGTCTGTCATTTAGAAATACTTCTCTATATAAGACATCCCCTTAGAATTCCAATCAGTTCCTCGGATCACAGAACATCTTTGCTATTCTAACCAGACTTCTGTTCAATTCTACAATAGTTAGACCAATAGATTGGCACGTCTACAAAAAGTCATTACTATGCGTGTCTAGTTATGAACTACAATTCCCTTATCAAGTCTTGTACCTATCTATCTAATCATCAACCTGTTGTATCCCCAGTTTTCACGTTATCACGTACCTTTATTAGAATTGACATAGGCACATCGGCTAACAAGACACATTCCATATCACTAGAGTCTCTTATGCCCATCCCTTCTTCAAGGCTGTCGCTGCTAATTTCTCTAAGAACGACCTTAAGTACGTTCTTTTTTAACCGTGGAAAAAGAATCTTTTAAAAATCGTGAGTTTCGCACCGATTACCAAGCAGAATGCAAATTTAAAAAGAATTCCCCCCCTAGTTGCCCGTTAAAGGATGGCGGAGAAAAAAAAATTGTATCTACAAAACCCAAACGAAAATCAAAAGCGACCTGTGCACTGCAACAACGGCAGTGTCGAAACCCGCGTAAAATTTCAATTAATCGGTATCTCCCGTGCGCAGCAATTGTGGAAAATGTATAATCAATTAACGAAACAATAAACGTAAAACGAATGGGATATTTATTCATCACACACCAACTACTATCTAGAATATTAAAATCGGATCACCACCAGTTCGGGACAAAACTGAGTGAAAAAAAATACAAAATCCCAGGTCTTCTCCAACGATCAACTTCTTGTCCAGATTGTGGGTATCGAAAAAAGTTGGAAAGAAACCAACACCAACCAGTAAAGGTCTTTTTTGAAACGTAGGTTTTATACGACTGACGTATGGGTACTTGTACCCGTACTCGTATCTCCGGGATGATGATGATGAACTCGACGTCTTTTAGAACGGTTGCTGGTCGAATGAGGCTTTTGTTGACAGTTTTCGTTACGTTTTTTTGTTGTTTCTGTTGCTGCTGTTGTTGTTGTTGTTATTGCTGGTGTTGAAGTGTGTGTCTTTTTTCTGTATTTTTCAGCAACATGATGTGAATTTTTAAAGACACACAATGACTCGTTGTAAAATGCACACAGAATTTGTAAAAAGAACTTTGAGTTGAGCCCTGAGAGGTTTGAGGTTTAAAGACATAAGGAATACATATATCTCTATCTATCCACGTATTGAGTGTAGTAGGTTTTATTTTAAATCACCTCAAGGTGATTGCCCAAAAGGATAATCTAATTGCTGAAAAGAGATACGTTAAAGGAGAATCCGAGGGAGTATCGTCATTTTTGTTTGGTATCATGAAATGCCACCAACGTGCAAATGATTGCTTTTAGTGGAAGTTCGAGTATCTGTAACGATGAAGTTAGTCCAGTTTCGATTGGAACGATTATTTATGAACTGAACGCGATTGTGTCAAGTAGTTTTTGTAATAAAAATCAGAGTAGATACAAAAGGCAGTCGATTGGGAGAAAATTATTCATGCATCTTTAAGAGAATACGGATACTAGTGCGTTTCTGTTTCTGTTTTTTTCATAAATTGATTTTTATCACATGACCGAGGCATAAAAGTCTTTTTCTTCTCGAAGACAATATTGCCGGAACTTGCTGAAAAGTATCAGTTGATCTGGAAAAATGTAGGTCTATGCAGAAAACTAGAAATGCTATGGATGTATGGATGTGAATATTTTAATTACCTTCAATACAAATGTCTATTATTAATAAAAGGGTCTCCGTGGGAGATGAGCTTAATTTTCCATAAAAATCATAAGGTATCAGCACGCATAACTTTTTGCAACTCAACACTTCCGGTATCATATCCACCTCGTGTATCTTTGCTGCCAATGCCAAATTCCGACAAATATTTTCTTTCTATTGTAGGCTGAATAAGATTAATGTTCTAAACGAAAAGGAGAGTATGGTATGAGATATTCATTATGTCACAAAATCAACGTACCTAATTCCTTTTTTAGACCCAAGTGGTGCAGACTCCCTCATGGGATATTTTTTAAGACAGGGAGTCATGCTTTTCTATTTCTAGTCCACTGCACGCATATGATACTGATCCGAAAAATGTAGAACGTCATTCAACGAAAGGTGTCATTTTAAACTTCGCGCCATTGTTGAATTGTCAACACTCAGCTATTATTACGATAGTTTGTGATAAGTAAAAATTAGGAGATTATTAAGTATGGATCGACATGCACTCGCATAATGTGTTAAAATAGTAAAAATTCACTAAAAATACAGTGAAAATATAACGGAAAGTTCTTACTGCTTTTAATCATCATCAAGTATATTTTCGCATATCTATGGTGAATTTAATCGATAAATTCGTCCGGCAAGGTCAGCTGAAAATATTGCCTCCGTAGCTGACTGTAACTGAAAACCCAGATGTATCCATTCCGAGACGATCACAAGAATTGGTCCTATCCGCAACCACTTTGCACTGCATTCTGCATGAAGGTCTTCGCATGCATGCTTGGCTTGTAAGATCCAATTGACACAATTCCACAGACCACACACAAATTATTCTGAGTGATGAGGCTCATTTTCATTTGTCTGGGTACGTAATCAAACAAACCTGTAGATTCTGGGGCTCTGAAAACCCAAGAGAAATAGTGGAAAAACCTCTCCATCCATAGCGAGCGATAGTTTGGTGCGGTTTTTGGGCTGGCGGTGTGAATGGGTCGTATTTTTTCGAAAATTATACAGGTGCGACCGTTTCAGTGAATAAATTGTGTTACCGAAAGATGTTGACTGACTTGGTTTTACCTAAAATTGATGCTACGGACGTAGATGACGTTTATTTTCAGCAGGATGGCGCCACATGCTGGTGACACAATGGCTCTATTGCGTGACAATTTTCCTGTACATGTGACTTTTCGAAATGAAGACTTCAATTGGTCGCCGAGATCGTGTGATTTAACACCACTAGACTTTTTTCATAGGGACTACATATATTAAAGATAAAATCCACACCAATGCTCCACTAACGATTTCTGCACTAAAAGATAATATCAGAGCTGTTATTCGCGAAATTATGCGAAAACGTGATAAATAAATTCATTAAAAGAATAAATGTTTATAGACACAGCCGAGGCGGATATTTGGCAGATATTGTATTTCATTACTAACCGCAGGGCTTGTAATTTATACTATAATAAAATAATCACCATTTTTTATAAAAATTCTGCGTCTTTTAAAATGACACCTCTTGTTGGATGACCCTGTACCGCATGTTGACAGAATTGTTGATGGCTGCAGTTCAAAGGCTCCAGTAGTCCATCATTAGATGGTGGACACGTACTATGCATATGTTAGATCCGTACATGTTTAGGGTTTTAAGGGTAATGTCAGGTCGTAGGCTCAGCGAACTCCAAAAGTGGTTTCTGATTTACATAATTATTAGAATCTTGGAGTATCTGTATGCTGTTTCTTGAGTGCCTGAACATTGCTTATATCAGAGTGTATTGAGGATTGGATATCGTAACACAACTGCATTGTATACAGGAAGTCATATGTATACATGTAAATTATTACTTCCAATTTAAGGTGAAATAACGGCTCTGGAAATCTTATATGAACAGATAAAGCCGAGGCTGTGCCATAATTACTGTAATTGCCTAATCAGATAGGAAAGGTATATAATTTAAGATATCAGTGTAATATTAATATTTTCGTGGGAGCAGGTCCTAGAGGTTCATACAAAATTGGCTCTTACTAGGGGCTTTGTGACATGCTGGGTTAGATGGGATTTCTGCGCCAGGGATTTCTTATTCTTGGCAGCATTGTGGTATTATTTATATTCACTTATTACACTAATCCAGTAATTTTTGTTTCTTAGTAATGTCGTCCATACACATTCAATCGTCAGATTCTTGTAGATAAAAATAAGAATGTGACATTGGCCACCACTGCTATGACACTGCTCGTACCTCTTGAGCAAACATTCTTTCATAACCCGAGCAATCTGATAATAAACATCAAATGTAATGAATTTGCTAAGAAGATCAGATATCGGAGAACTAATTTAGAACCTTGTTTTATTTTAGACAGATGCAGATGTCACCTCGTCTCTAACTAACTTACCTCAATGATCAATAAACATTGTAGACATTGCCACATTCATAAGATTAATTGAATCGCATATTTTTGAAAGAAAAAGCACATGAGTTGTATGTTTCAGCAAAGCCAACTTGTTCCAATCTTGAACCTTCTGTCTGAATATTTTTCCATTTATTTGTAAGAAATTCGAATGCGCATATATGGCAGACATTGGTCACGTACTTTACATAACCACACAGTATATGTGTTAATGGCCCACTACTCCCCTTCGTATATTGATTACAATCCAATCAGGTAAGATTGAAGAAGAAGAGAAACGATATGATGGATCACCAATTAAATAAGCCTTCATAGCCTATTTGGTTGCAATATTTTCATAATTAAAATGCCTGTATGCATGTATCTAATTGGACTATCCAGCCTCTTGCCATGTGCGGAATTTTTTTTATCGATTTCTTCAAGCGGCTGGAAAGATAACTGCTTGATAACGTAAGATGAACGAAAGATTACTATTATAAAATATTTTGCATGTTATTGCGCAAGATTTAAGAACTATCAGCGCTATAATCTTCAGATATAAAGTTGATGACTGCAATCTTACAAAAAAGATGTTCACAAAACCAACTCAATGTCTATAACCTGAACATTAACAAAAACAAAAACTTCCCACGAATACGGAACATGGACACAACACCTCATGGCTGAGCAACCAAAATAAAAACCATGCACGTATTGTCACACCATATACGGCACTCTTTTGTCGCCTACAGTGACATTAACTTAAAAATGAAAAAAACACAGATATACGAAAATCCTACAAAAATGAATTTCTTTTTATTTTGTTCGCCTAGTCACACTAGAGATCTCCAACCAGGGGGTCCAACACAAAAAGAATAACAAGAAAAACACAACTACGCCGATGTTGCTGATGATGATGATGATGATGATGGTATGATTTTATGCACCACACACCATAGCTCGCACACATACTTACAAAACTACAACAAAACTTAACATCCCAACCATTAATCTTGTGCAGTGTTAAATCCACGAAATGACAAACACATGCTCTACGATCCTAAAAAAAAAAAACAGGAACAAAAACCGTCGAAAAAAAGAAGACTTTTTTCAATTCGTTTTGCCCACTAGATACAATCTATCTGTACATGTAATCAAGGTGAGATACATTTCAATATGCCTCATAAATTTTAACTCTCGCGCATTGGATTCAGATTTAGAGACGACCAAATCGACGAGACCACGAACAGAGGTGTACGTACATAGGTACACCACGATATGGTGCCCTCGTTATGGGGAGTCCGAAAAACTTAGTGAAGATCACAACCGGGGCGGGTAAAAGACACAACATTTGCCTGCCCCGACATTTAACATCAATAAATTCACGACAATTTGACAATTATGAGTGTTATTAGTGAAATAGACAATAAATTCATTTGAATTTTATTGGGCCAACTACTTTTCTCTGTTTTATGGCGATGCGAGTATGTTTTTGCTCTAGCAACATGTTGCAGATATGGGAATGAGTGATGTTGTTTCTGGTGCATGTACGCACTATTGGTTGGTGTTTTGCTGTTTTGTTATTAAAACCAAAAGGTGATCGGATTGATGTAATGTACTCGTAGTTGCGAAAAAGGTTGTTCAAACAGGATGTAATATGCATGTTGATGAAGCAAAATATTTATATCACTAGATATTTGTAGATTAAGATGAGGAGGAGTATGCGCTGATTGAGATTGACCGTATACGAATGTTTCTTGTTTTTCAATGGCGCGGGCTTTTCATTTCCAACGAAACATGTTGTGACTGAGTTAAAGTGGACCTTTACAGTTGCAACCTTTCAGGCCGTTTTTTTTTAAATTTGAAACAATAGCTTATGTTTTCGCTTAATAAAGGAATAGTTTTTATGGAAGTAAAGCAATTCCTGCTATAGGTTAGGGCTAAGTGTGCGTAGAATTTTTGACATCGATGTCGGGTAAGACTTTAATATGACTTGACCTGACATTTCTGAACTGTCGTTGTACTGCTACTTGGTAAAGGCGAATATTAAAAGGTCAAAACATTTTCCTCCACACGGTCGATCAAACTTGATTTCATGAAGGTGTTGAGTAAAGATTTTAGGAATCTTGTTTTCGAAGGTATTTTTTCTGTATTTCATCTGTAAATTTACAAGTCGAGAAGTGGAGTACCACCGTCAGAAATGCATACAGGCATACTATACCCCCTATGTGACTATTATATTCCTTTACTACGACACAGCATTAAATGTTTATGTGGGACTTTTGCTCTTTACTCTATCGAGAAGCCGAACTCATTACACCTTCTCTGAAAGCTGTAGAAGCAAGTATAAAGCTGCATAAAAAAACATGGAAAAAGTGTAAACCAACCTACCTATAGAAGAAGTAAGAATAATTTTCGAGTAATACTTGATGTGGCCTATTTCTTACATGTTACCGGAATGGGTTTGAACAGCCCCTCAAGAACGCAATCATTTCCTCGTCAACTGAACAATTGCTAAACTTCTTAAAATATCAAGTGTGCGAGATCTAACAGCACCAATAATAGGCATTCGTTATGGGATTTGGTTTTTTTTGGAACGGAAGAAGGTGCTTGCTAGAAATGTTTAATCTCACATGAATATGTATTTTCTACTAAACAGTCAGTATTAGGAAGCCCAGAGAGCCTCAACTATGTTGATGAAATTGAGAATCTCTCTGGTGGAGATTTTGAGTAAGGAAGCATCATCTAATTAAGGCACTTGCATTCACATAAAATGTTTTCAGCAATTTCGTGGTCTTCCATGCAAAGACGATATTCAGTTTCCCGAATAAACTCTAGGTGATATCAAAGGTGGCAGTGTCCGGTTAGAAATTCAACCCCTCTTCTGATATCATCCCTTCTGAGTTGTTGGTCTTTTTTAGATTTGTTGTGGAAGGATTTGATGGCTCTTTTAGCCTGGCGAAGCCCTGGGATGTTTTCCCAATGAGATATACACATATTATTCTCCCAACTCTTTATTGTTGAGTTAATTGCTGAATTTGGAATATTACAGAACGGCTCAGGGCCGTTGAAAGAATCAGCTGAATCGTTTCTAGCCAGTTCGTCGGCTATTTCATTCCCGACGATACATTTATGATCAGACACCCACCAAAGTTTTACTTTTTTCTTATGGGAGAGATCTTTTAGTGTATTGAAGCAATGAATTGCATGTATTTCCGCTTGAAATACACTGGGACATTTTCCCATTAGTTGCAAAATTCTGATGTTTGCAGTTAGGACCAAATATACCAGTATCCACCTCGGTGTCCATCTTTGATCCATCCGTATACGACTTGATAACTTTAATGTTTGGGATGAGGTTTTTATAGTCTCATGCTTCTCGGGCTGAGATCACTATATTGAGTCCTAGATAGGTGATCGTTTACCGCGCAGATTTGGAATAGTCCTCACCCTTATTTGGTTCATTAGCTTCCCCTATAGAAGATCCTTTCTCACTTGGAACAAAATACTGGTTCACACAATGCACCTGTGCAAGTGCAGATGGCAACAAATCGTGTAAGTGTGTTTTGCTGTTCACCCTTTTTCGGTAATTATTGTAATTATCGTCCCACTTCATTGAGGAGGTTCGCTCTTTCACACGAAATAAAACCTAATGGTATCACCGATTGAAAATTTATACCAGGCTGTGAATTATTAAGGATGTATTATAGTTGTATTTTTATACTGCTATACATTTACCTGCTAACTACGAGTAGCATCGATCGAACTCCCCACGTTTCTCTTGTGAATTTCGTTGCGAGAGTTGATTTTTCACTCCAAAAGTCGGATAACGTTCCAGCAGTTCCAGATCAATCACCGATATCTTTCCGCTTCGAATGGTCAGGAAGCTTTAGTCTTTTGACTTAATTCGGATGGAAATCCAGTACGTTTCGCGTTAAGTTAGAGTCTTGAAAAGGCAGATCTCATATGAAAACCCATTATGCCAAAACATCGTTGCGGTATGGACTTCCAAAAGGAAACTGAATCGAAAAATGTGTAGTGATGCTTTCTATTTTGAAATAATAATCAAAGTAGGGAAGAGCTTTAAGCTTTAACAGTTCTATAGCAAAGATACATGTCTCTGTATCCATTAATCTGAATTTCCAAATCCCTTAAATTCAGAAAGGCATTTAGAAAAAGCATTTAGTATTATTACTAAAAAAAGATGTTGCTAAGGTATTCGAAACATGTTGATAACAACTTTATTTACCATTTATGTTAAACAAGCCCCCAATTTATAGTTAAAAAAAAAAAAGAAAAAAAGTTGAACCTATTAAATATCTTAAGACGACAAGTGTTTTAGGTTTTAAGTTAATGTTCAGTTTCAAATCACGTAGAATTCAAACCCGTAATCAACTCAAAACCACAAACCGATCAAACAAATCAATATAAGAGTACTATATCATTAATCCTTTTCAAATCACCAAACAACTGTCCATCTGTTCGAGATATCTACTTATGGGCAGGCAGGCAGACCAAATGTATGAGAGAGTGGATTTCAGAAAATTGTATCCTCATTCCACGAATCATAACATGGACCCGTGGACAGTGGATAGGGATGCAGAAAGGTGCATGATTGGATTTGGCCTGTGTTTTTCGAAAATATTTTTCCGCCTTTCATTTTGTCGGTTTAATAACACAGAGGTCGTCTTTGGATTTTTTTTCTTTATTTTTTGTTCTTGAGTCAGAACAAAACAACTTAAAAAGGACTTGAAGATACACATTTTGTTTCAACGTTGTTTTGGTTTTTTTTTTGTTCGATAACACGATCCTTTTGTTTCGTGAGGAGTGGCTGTATTTGGCTGGTTGGACGGCATCAGTTTTAGACCACTCCGGGACTC
This sequence comes from Volucella bombylans, assembly GCA_949129095.1. Classification (NCBI taxonomy): domain Eukaryota; kingdom Metazoa; phylum Arthropoda; class Insecta; order Diptera; family Syrphidae; genus Volucella; species Volucella bombylans. The sequence goes on along the minus strand of OX422140.1, from coordinate 37,855,181 downwards.
TTTGGACAGCTCTATAATTATACAATATGTGTGGATATAAATTTTCTGATTAAAAAGTATCTTATCATTATGAGGGACACGAAGATGAGGTTCTTCTTCTTCGTACTATGTAGCATGTAATCTAATACTTTTGAACTGCATTTGACGTTTTCAGTTTTGTTTCTTGATTAGGTATGTACCCCAAAAATAGAGAGATAGCAGAGAAATGCATTTGAGTGGAGGAATTTCCAGAAATAACTCATCTTGCGTTGTTGTCGCCACTTTAAAGGTTTCATAAGATCGACTTTTTTGTGCGTGAAACATTCAGTCGTTTGGAAGAGGAACGATTCGGATTCTCTCTAATCCCGAAGGGGTCATTTGAATATATCAATGTGTTCCCCCTTACAGCCTGAGGGTATCTTGCGTTTTTGTTTTCATAGATGAAACACTGATGTGGAATACAAAATAACCAAAACCAAAAACTCCATTTTTTTTCTGTTGTTTGTGGCGATGACTAAAATGGGAGAAAAGAACGAAAAAAAAGCCGCCAGCACAACAATATGGGTGCCATATTGAGCATCGATGGTGTATTAAGACGATTAGTGATGTTGTTGTTTTAATTTTTATTTATAACAAAAAGAAAAAATCTCTGAAAGAGGAAAAAATTAAAAAAGAGAAAAAAAATAAATGAAAAGATTATGAAAAGACCACAAGTTCGTGTTTTGTGCTGTGAGTAAATGCGGTATGCACATAGCTTAAGGCTAACAACTCATTATGGTTGTTCAGATAAAAACAACAACAAAAACACCACAAAACTGAACAACACAAAGAAATTAAAGCATGGCCGATGTATTTTACAATCATGTATCCGTATGAGCTCATAATGTATAGTAAAAGTATCTGCGTATATCTATGAGTAGGTACATATACTTTTTCCAGCCACTGTGAGATGACGGTTCTCCTGAAACAGTTTCGTGACTTATGAATTTTAACAAAATTGCATTTATGTTCACGCATATACTCTATACATATTCGTGTTGAAAAATATGATGAACAAATGTTCGCATTCGTTTTGTAGGTTGCTTTTTTAATAGAAGCTCTCATATTTCGAGTAATTTTGACGTCAAAAGGCTTAAGGTATGCTCGAGGCTTAGAAACACTTAACCTTAATGTCATGGGGTTTTTGTTTGAATAAGTTTTCTGTGTTTTTTTTTGTTTCATTGTGGTAGCGCAAAATCTAGTGAATCGTGGAAACGGTGTATTTTTAAGCGTTTGGATAATTATATTTCTCACGGATTGCTATATGGCATGGTTGGGTTGCGTAGATTTCAGTGTACTATCGGAGGTAACAACTACTTCAGAATTGCATGTTATGCAAATCTGGTTGCATTTAATTACGGATATTATCCGCGAGCATTTACGTAGCACAACAGATCGATTGACCTTATTCGACTTATCATATTGTTAAGAAGTTTTGAGTAATAAAACAAGAAGCCAATGCTCAACTGTGACTATCATAAAAGACTAACAAGTCAGTGATCACCAGGACTCTGATTTCGTGTACTCGATAGGTATTAGATACCTATTCTTCACTCTGCAGATAAAATGTTAAAGAGTTGCTAATTTTTTGGCTCACAAAGCATCCCTCAAAAAAAAGGATTACGGGGTCAAATTACAGCTTTGAGACATCATCGAGGCAGTTGATAACGCTGTTATCGAACTTAGCGCGCAAACTGATTGGATGTGTTGCATTGCGAGCCATCGTGCTGAAACCAAAGATCATCCAGGTCCATGTCTTTAATTGTCTACAAAAGTTCACTAATCATGGCTCTGTAGCGCTCACCGTTTACCGAAATGGGGTTTCCAGCAGCATTCTCGAATTATAATGGACCAATGATGACATCACCCCAAAACCCGTACCAAATTGTCACTCTCTGCAGATGCATTGACTTCTCGACAATCACATGCGGGTTTTCCGATCCCAAGATGTGGCAATTTTGTTTGTTAACATAGTCGGCGATATGAATACTTTTTCAGGCAAATTCGACATTCAGTTCGAGCCCAATCTGAGAAGTGATAACGAAACATATGGTCGTTTACCGAGTCAATTTTACTTTCTAAGAGAATAGTCCGAGATTCTGAGGTTGATGCGTGAAATGTTGAGTTGTTTAGATCGATAGCGAATTGATGTTCCTGGATTGAGTCGAACTCTCTCGGCCACAGCAGCCACATACTCGTCCGTACGTACTGCCAGTCTCACACACTTTGTGCACAAACTTACGTACACAGCACTCACTTTTGAAATAAGTTTGGAATATTTTCCAACATTGTTTCGTTTCGTTCTAACTAACTGACAGTCAAGATTTCGAACAGAAAGGACCTTTCGGTGTCAAAAACTTGTATTTGAGCCACCAGTTAGATGTGTTTTTCACTTAAAACCTTTCATAGCTCTTCCTTTAGCTGGGGTTTCGGTATTCAACATTAAGGTTCAGCAATTACTGTCACACTAAATTTAAATATTTTTTGGTAATAGAAATAACAACAATCACGTTGGCAGCGGGTGGAAGCTCAATCCATAGCTAGCTGCCTCAAGTCTGTTGAGATCACTTTCCGAATGCATGCGCTGTCTTTGATATGGTCTTCCGATACGGTGTTGTCCAGTTGTAGTGGATTTGAAGACCTTTGGGTTGAAGTACTGGTGTACATGCACATTATCTTATTCACCACAGATGCAGTCATCTGACCAGATCTATGCTGCTGTGCAGGTTATATAATTCATCGTCGTACATCCTCCTATACACTCTATATTTACAAATGAGACCGATAATTAAACGGAGGATCTTTCGGCCAATTCCGAAACAGAATGATGGGAGTCTTAAATAACATCTTTTTCGTTGCTCGAGATTGCTCTGCTCATTGCCTTCTTAGCAAAAATAGGCAGTGATTGGCAAGGACTATTCTTTGCTTGATCTCCGTGCTTATGTCATTCCAAAGACAATAGCCTACTGTATAGCCTAGGAGGATGAACTAGTTCACCATCTCAAAGATAAAATGGTTATTTTTACGTTCTGCCTAACCTGCCGGTGTTGATAGACCATTTTTGGTGACAGTATATACTTTGTTAACTTCCTGACAGGGAAGTTCTGACATTCACCCCGAAAATCCAAAGTGAAAATTTTGTGATGACTTACGGTTTTGTGGTTTTAAGAAAATGTGTGTGTGTGTCCGTACGTGCTAATTTGTTTGCATTCGAAATGAATTTTGGTCAGATAATGCGTCTTCATGTCTTCATGATTTTAACCAAAATCTGCCGATGGATTTTTAGATTGATTTACCAATGTCATCTGCATATGTGGTAAACTGCACACATTTTTTTGAGATACTATGCTTCTGGTGCGGGTGTGAGAGTTGCAAACGTCTCAACTTCGATGTTAAAGAAGTGTTTTTAGATCATTTTTAACACTAATAGCTGCGATAATGTTTCTTCCGAGTTTGACAACACATAGGGATCCTTCACAACCAGATACGACTTTATTAAGCTTTCTTAAAACCGATAAAGAGATGTTGGGGTGGGTTGGAATGAGCTAATTGCATAATCTAACCTGAGTTCTAAGGGGCACTATTTCAGATTTACCCGCTTTGGAATTCTTGTAGTTCCCAAAGTTGAGCCAATTAATTTTCCCTTTAAAAATTGACTATACTGAATCCTAAAAATTCTTAATAGATCTATTCAGCTCCATAGCGCAATTTACAATCCTTACGACTCCCTCATATTCAAATACATCTCCCTCATAAATACATCAGTTCAATTCACACTAAATTGAGTCTTCGTCCATCAAAATTGCGTAGGTTGTCACTGAACAGGTATCATATTTTTTATTGGCTATCTGAAAACTGTATAAAATGTTTTATACCAGACTACATCTAATATAGCCACACATCCGTGAATAAAATTTATCACATGTTGTTTACAAGACTCCTTCAAGATCAGGCTAACCTAGAGCTCTTTCCATTCATCCCCATTTACTGGTGGGGTTTATTTATTTAGTTAATTCAATGATTTAGCCACGAACATAAAATAGATACGAATACTCGTACTTCGACATCCGGCGGCGGCGGCGGCGGCACTGAGACGCACAGAAAATCCAAATCCAATCAAAGTGTAAGCAAACTGCTTTGGTGGCTATTATAAGAAGGTACCCCACGAAGTTCTGTCCCAATGACGATGACCGACAACGACAGAAATAAAAAGATACATCCTCGTATACGAATACCATTCTGCTCAGCAGACTTGTCCCAAAAAGAAAACTTGACTCAATATACAAATTTACCACTATTCCCATTCGTACTTTCGATTGAATGTTGAGAGCGTGTGGATACGGGTTAGAGATATTCAGTATCTTCTCGAGAGATGTGGATAATAAACGAATGAGCCAGGACTTGATTGAAACGACTGCAGGACATGAAAGGTACGCAAATCAAAGAAATTGGATATGCACATGAAGTGATCCCAAACGAGGATAACTTTTTTGACTGGAAAAACTTGAAGACTTGGGCACCGAGCGCAACTAAAGACTGAAGGTTAAACACTCTGAATTGGAGACTGAGAATTAGGAATCGAGAATTGAGAACTAAGGACTGAACACTGTAGACTTGATATGAGATTGGTTTTTTGTTATAGGCTCCAATCAATGGATCCAGTGGTGGAATTTGCATACCATTGGCAATCGACAATCGAGAATATACAATCGGCAATCGGGCAATGCCATGCAGATATTACATACATAGATAGGGATACGGAGATTCTGCATACGAATACAGAAAGTATGATATTTCCTCTTCCTTGTGTCTTCTATACCACCATCACCTCTCTGTTGTATCTAATAAATAAATTACGATCAAATTTGAAAATTCAATTTGTTTCACGAACTGAGGGAATTAGGAATCAAAGGCCCAGACAGGATTCAAGGTAAATTTATGATCCGAAAGTGAAATCAAATGCAACTGCGGGGTAAGGTCACTCAATGTTTTTTTTTTTTATTTAGTGTTTTTCGAAATTTATTTTGGTTTTCTTGTTTTGGAAAAAATTCATTCAGAGTTCCAAATCCGAGAAAAATTAATAAAAAGGAGCAAAGAATTGTAATTGAGTGCGAATTGATTTATTTATGTTGCCAAGGGGTGGTGCGGTGTGTGGAGTTTTGGGGCTACGAACACAGGAGTTATGGTGATTTCGATTTCTGTTGTGTTGTTCGTGCTCCAATTTCTCGTGCATCATGCATTTGCAGGCGAATTTTATATTTATTTTCATTCAATGGATTCAAAAAATTGGCAAAAAAAAAAGAAGCCAAACAAAATCTGCGGGCTCCCTGCTCTGCATATGATATTGGTTATTCGTTTGATTTTTATTTCATTTTTTGGGGGTGAACCCATTTATAAATTGCATTTGGATTGGTTGGAAAAAAGATTTAGGAGGCTTAAGTGAATTGAAAATGTAGGCACATACTTTGTTATTTGTCTCTGGTAGAGGGATTTTTTTGCACGATATCTTTTTCTTTTCTTTTTTTCGGGCTCAATGGCATGCGTGTTGCATTGATGCATGCATTGGACTTGAATATACATAACATATCTGCTCTTTGGGTACTTTGTATTGTACGGCGCTGTGCGTATTCTGTGACTTTGATGAGAATATATGTGTTTTTGTGAGAAAAAAAATATCATCTGATTTATGTTGCGGCAAATGGAATAATTATTTTTCATGTGAAAACAATCGAATTTGAGTAGAGTATGCATGTAGAGGACGAAGAATTTGATGTGAAGTGCAGTTTGAGTTAAATTTTGACACAATTTGTTGCATTCGAGTTCTTTATTGAGATGTTGCTTATTTGAAATGAAAATAATGTGAAGGTTTGGAGTACTCCACTGCAAGATCGTATAATTTTGATTCACTTCCATTACTTTAAGGGGTATTGATTACTACTAAGGATAGCAAAATGAGCTGTTTTTGCTACGAACAAAATCTGCCAACTTAATACGGGGTCTATTTTAAACTTTTCCAGTTCACCTTCATTGTCTTTTTATAGCTCTGTACTACATTTTAATAATTCGTTTCCGAGAGAACTTTTTTTGACTTTGTCTCCTTGAAACGTATGACAATAAATCAAAATTTATGTTCTTTCCACCCTGGGTACGCAAAGGGTAATTTACTTACCATATGGATAAAAATCTTTCATTTTTTCCGTTTCTTTCATATAAACTCATATATGGTGCCGGAAATTTTACCTAATCTGGCATAATGATCTCGGGGTCTCGAAGTCGTGGGACTTATTAGTTCCCTGGCTCACAATCTCAATCCTAATTCGCAAAACGCCGCATGAGAATTTTTCTTAGATGCGGTATCAAATTGGCGAGTTTTTGTAAGACCGCAAAAGATAACCCTCTAATACTTTTTCTGTTAAGGCACTTGTACCAATTCTGGGGTAGAATTACACATCTACATTGTTGGGACGTCAGTCGTGTTCTTTTAGGGATATGGAGCTACCGTCAAATGAATTGCATTTAAAAATATTTTGCAAGATTTGAGACAGCTTTCTTCTCCCTAACTTATAAATCATGTCTTACAAAAATAATTGTTTAATCAAATTGGTGTATCACGAAATTTCAAGGTTTGTTCCGTCGGCTTTAAAGAGTGGAATTTTTCCAAGGTACATCAATTTCTAAATGGCCTCTAATGCATAGCTGCTAATAGTTATCGCAATGATAATTATTACAATAATGACTAAATTATCTACTTACAAAACCAACTAGCAAGCCTTCGAGTAGCAATATCAATTCAGGATTAGAGTCATCTTTATCCTTCAAGATCTTGGGCGATCTGCTTTCAGTCTGTTAGACAGGGCTGTCTAACATCCACTGTTGCTGGATCCTAGAACAGGAAGCTTGGCCTTTTGGGTTCAAAATTTTACTTGACTGTGGTCAAACCACTGTAGTTGACAGATTTTCGCTTTCCTGGCTACAACAACTTCTTTGAATAGCTTAAAGCCCTCTTAATATGAGTTCGTATCTTCCCATCATACAACTTTTTCACAGTTAGGACCATATAGCCGACATCATAATTCTTTTTTAATTCTTGGTTGCCAGCATTTGGCTCGTTGCAAACTGGCAGGTTATGTACTTTATTCATCAATATCCTCCTAAAGTGCTCCCAAGGGTCTGTAATCTGTGTTATACATCTGATCTTGTGCATCACAATCCTGTAATGGCTTGTTTTTTTGAACCAATTTCAGGTCTTGACGTATTCAAAACAATAAATTCTCTTAAGAATTCGAGCTCTTGTGGTTATGATGATATATTCAATATTATTCTAAAGAATGCCTTCAATATAATTTACGTTTTGGCTTAGTTTTTTAACTTTAGTATCTTCTCGGGAAAGTTTCCTGATCAATTAAAATGTGCCAATGTTATTCCCCTTTTTAAAAAGAGCAACTATAGACCGATTTCCTTACTTTCCTCTTTATCTAAAATTTTCGAAAAGACTATCACAATTAAAATACTAAAATACGAGTATCTTACAAAAAATAACTTTCTTAGCGAGAATTGGATTTAGAGAAGGCCTTTCCACAGAAGATGCTCTCCTTGATTTTTGTGTTTTTTTGTACAAATGACTTGATGTTAAATATCGTTCTGCCGGGCTCTTTGTGGACATTTTAAAAGCTTTTTGAATAAGCTACATTGCGTGGGATTCCGCCGTTTTATGTTAGACTGGTTTGCTTCCTATCTAAAGAACAGAATCCAAAGAGTAAAAATTGGGGATAGTTTAAGTAGTTCAAAGATTGTCAATCTAGGTGTACACCAAGGATCTGTCCTTTGTCCCACATTGTTTTTAATTAACGTCAACTCTATTTTTCTACTTCCCTTTATAGGTAAGGTTAAAGCTGTTGCGGATGACTTTGCTTTTGCTTATAGCACCATCCCCTTAAACTTAGTTGCGGAAATTAACCACGACGTACATCTGTTACGCCTTTGGTTTGTCAGACACAAGTTTATAGTGAGCAATAAGATAATATTTTTCAGTTTTGTTGAGAAAGCACTGACCGCTAAAATCACTTTACATTCATCACTAACTATTATATAACTATTCTCTTAATTAAATTATTGACTAAGAATTGTTAACTACTTTTATGAAAAATAATATGATAATATGAATTAAAATAAAGAGAATAATGAATTAAAAAAAAATGCTATGCCCTTAGAGGTGGGAGGTTTAACCATGTTTTACCAAGTTATTCTCGGCTCAGTTAAGGTGGATTTTGCTGAATGCATATTTGTCCCTACGTCATGGATAAAAATCTTTAACTGCTTTCAAAGTTGCAACTGTGTTTAAAGATAAATATTGTATTATTTTTAGAAATTATATATTTACGAGTATAGTCTATTCTAGTAGCTGGACTGAGAATGACAGGATAGTTATGAAAACAATGTGTCTTCAGGATAAGCTTCTAAAAGAATGGGATACCCAGGACTAGTCTCATTTATTTACTTCATTCACAAATCAGCCAAATTTGCATTCTGTTAATGACGATCAGAAAATAATAAACCAGAAACGAAATGTTGCCAGAAGGTTTTCTGTTTAAATGACCGACATGCGTCACTTTCCTCACAAAGTGATATAACATAAATGTGACACGTTCATTCAGATATCTTCTTACCTCATATCTTATATCACTTCTTTGTGGCGACCAACGCTCAGATTATGATCATGTAATATCCTTATCACTTGCCTGTCAACGGCTTGTGCCACTTATCGATGTCAAATCAATCGCCAACACCATTCTAAATATAAATGGCAAAAGTTGAAGTACTATCAGCCATGCCCTATCGACTACAGTTCAAAATAAGTCACTCCGTATGCTAATCCAAATAAAATAGAACAATTTTACAGTCATAAGAAGCCGATTAAGTTGTTGTTTTGAATCATAAAACAAACATAAACCAATAAAGCTGATCGTACCGATAATAAATCTGAAATTGATCTCCCCTGCGCTCTTTAAGTGATTTATTCCCGAGGGGTGTTGTAAAAATCACCTGCCGGATTTTGCACAGATAAGCTCGTTTCCCGACTGGTTACGATACTCTTCATTCTTGAATTTGAAGTCTAATCGGATTTTAATTTTTATAAAATTTTCGGTGTTTTTTTTTATTTCCCCAAGTTAGTGATTATTTTTGTTTTTTGGATTGCGATTTCGATGTCGTTCGTTCGAATTTAATGGAACGTAATTCCCATCTTATGACCACATCGTTCATATGACTTCATAACTCACTCTTTGTCACAATACAAAAATATATGAAGAAAAAAGAATCAAACTATTTTCGGATTAAGATACAAACTAAAGTGTATAGGTACAAACGAGTATATGTCTGTTGGTATTCGTACGGGGGACGACAACATCTAGAGCGAAAACATCCTCTCAAGGAAGAAAGAAAATTCTTCTGAGCAAAAGGAAATTTCCAATTTGCAGTAAATTTTACCAACGTCTATTCTACTTCCTTGTTACACTTTTTTTTCCTCTTTGAATCAACTCCTTCGCTGCACTACTTTGTGCAGAGGAATTTTTCCAATTTTCCTTAGAACACGATGAGTTTTCTTCTCTCCATCATTGTCGTCGAATTGTTGGAAGAAAATTGTCGGAGTATGTATCCTTCTAGCCGTATCTAAGCAAAATTTAATTTAACACCACAAAATGTGCATCCTAATGGGAACAGATACAGATAGGAGAGTACTCGAACTCCTACTCACACCAAGCCCCACACCGAGAGTTGAAGTGTAAGCATTGAAATTGTCAATTTTAATTCACTTATAATCTCACAATTTAGTAGCCCACAAGTGTAGAACATTGCAATTATATTTAGTAAAAATTATTACCCTTTGTTCCGTTGCAATAAAATCGCTGATTTGGGTTTTTCTCTTTTTTGTTGAATATTTTTATGAAAATTTATTCACAATTTCCGCATAATTGGAGGATTAACAATTTTTTTTTTCGTTCGTTGAAATTTCAAAATACGATGAATCTTTTGAGAGATTAAAATTTGTTGTGCAGAAAAAAAAGAAGAGAAAATCCATAATCCGAGAAATTATTAGCAATGTGGCAAAAAATTTAATTTAAAAAAAAAGTGGGTATATGCCCAATGTGGGCTGTCGAACAAATAATCTCCAAAGAATGCGACAGAAATAAACCAGAGAACCACAACTAAATCGAGTCGGAGTGTGTACAGATTGAGCAAACTGTCACAGACATTTGACAATTTATTGCAAATTGATTTTCGTATTCTGCCTTCTCGCCAAAAATCAATTCTAAAAGAAAAACAACCAAAATTGACGCCGATAAAATATTTTAACCGAAATTTATTTAAGGATTATACGATCTACGCTATTTGTGATGTCAGAGCTTTGCGAATAAACGATACAAAATCTGTCAAATTTATACTGAATATTTTGTTGCATTATTAAATTGAATTATGAAAATGAATCATGTATGAGTAACTGATTTTGGAACAATTTTTGGGAGGTTATCGTGGCGTGGCTTACACCATGAAGGTAACAGAAACGGTCATAAAGTAAACAACTTACAAGAAAGGCAATTTTCCTTGATATGAATGATCTGTACTGGTATCTTACATATGTACCATACCGAATTGAATTTACGAATGGTTTTTGACTTCCTAAGCTAGCCTAAAAACCACAATTTTTTTACGTACTTCACTGACCATTCATTTGGGCCAATTGCAAATCAAAACGTAGATTCTTGTTCCGACTGTCGATAATGACAGATTGAATGAATGGAACTCTCCGTGATGATATTTGTCATGCATTTTGATTTCTTGATTACTTACATAGGTGGCGCTACAATTCGGGGTGACTCTCGGCCTCAGATAATAAGCCTCCCCAGTTATTCCGGTCTTTAGCTATCTGTCTCCAGTTTCGCACTCCAAGTCGGTTGAGGTCCGCTTCTGCTTGTGCATGCCACTTAAGTTTAAGTCTTCCTCTAATTCATTGTCCCTCCCAGTTAGATTCGAAGAATCTGCGGGTGGGGGCATTGGTGTCCATTTGCTCTACACATCCTAGCCATCTAAGGCGACTGATGCGCAGTTTTCTGACTAGGTCGATGTCGCTGTATAGCTCGTAAGGTTCGTCGTTGAATCTTCTCCTTGAAAGCCCGTAAACACAAACGGTACCGAATATTTTTCGAAAGATTTTCACTCGAAACGACTGAGGATATCTTCATCGACTTTCGGTGGGGTCCATACTTTAACGCCATAAAGTATAACTGGGATGATGAAACTCTTGTATAGAGTCTTCGGGGTTTTTCGGGTTAGAGCCTTACTTTTCAATTGCCTTCTTAGCCCAAAGAAACAGTGATTAACAAGAGAGAATATTCGTTTTATTTCGGCTGAGTTGTTGTTGGCAGAGTTCATAGCGAGCCATGGTAGCAAAAGTCCTTTACTACTTCGAAATTAGAGGTGTCGACTATGACGTTCTGCCCAACTCGTCGATGTTGTGTGTCTTTACTTGTTGACAACATAAACTTGGTTTTGTTCTCATTTACCGCTGAACCCATTTTGGCAGCCTTCGTTTCAATACTATAGTTTATCCAAGAATAAATGTCAGTACAGGGAAGATAGGTCATTTGCCTCTTAGTCTGGTTGAAATAACATGCATAAATGTGTCCCTCTTTAAAGCTTTCATAGGGTTGCCATGGTGTATATGATGAAGAGAAAGAGCATTTCACTTAGGGTTACCATCTCCCCATTTAAAATAAACAAATAAAAATATTGCTGAACGATATAAATTTCATTTATCTTCTTTCTCGCCATCCAGCGTCCAATATAATTTCCATTTTGCTAGAAAATTCGATTCCACTCTCCAGTAATCAATGGTTGAGACTTTGCTATTCAAGTATCGAAATCTTCTGCTCTTCGAGTATCGACATCTTCTGCTCTGTAAATCTAGATGTCGCTGCTCACATTTAAGTGGTTATCACAATATGATCACTAATTGCACAGTCAATGAATTCTAGTTTCGAAACACCGCGAAAATAATCCTCTTTTTCTTAAACACGACATTAACACCGACTCAACAGAGTAATTTGAACCACTATTATTTAACACAATATCACTAAAACGCACATAGTCCAACAATAATATGGCCACTTATTGCACTGCTTTGTTGCAATGCATTAAAATAGCGCGCGAATAAAATTTAAAATACAAAATCGAAAAAATGGTTTGACTACATTTTAACGGTTTCTCAAAAAGAGGAGAAAAAAACGCAAATGACACCACCACCACACAAATTCATTTTTGTGTTCTCAAAATCTTCAAATCGAATAATCTCTGTAACAATAACACTGAAAAATCAGTAACGATGTGCTAACATTGGAGAATGGTAACACTGCTTTGATGAGATTATTTTCAATGCACAGCCAGCAGTAATGGCGTATGGTGATTTTATGATCATTCTGCCCACGGCTATCGGGCAAGCAAATCATAAGGTGGCTGTGGTTAAATCTGAAAATAATTACAACAACAATTGTACACAAAGTTCAGTGTACACCTACAGGCACCACTGTTAGAAAAAAAAGCTTTCCAATAAGCCCTGTACTGACATGTTTTGTTGGATAAGATATAGCGAACGCTACGCTCTCCACAAAGATATTTCCAAAAGCTTTGAATAACTTGGGCAGTAAGCCTTCAAGTCCAGCTGGTTTGTTGAAAGTTCACTAAGATATTATTATCCTTGCTTCATGTTGGCCAACTGGACGGCAGTTTTGGCAGTCATCGTCTAAGTTGAATGGTTTACTTTGCCTGACAGCAGAGTGTTGGGGTTCTTCGGCCGTATTCTTTCGTATTTTCAGCACCGACTGTGACTCTACACAGACTCTACTACAAAATTTCCTTCATTTGTACGGGTCTTTTTGCCTGTTGGTAAAATTGATTGGAGTACAGCCTCTCAATATTTTCGATCGCCCGTTTCTCGTGCTCTTTTTTCTTCTTCTGGAGAAGACAATGTTCTTCCCGTCTTTTCTGTTCGTAGAACTCACGAGCGGCGCCGTTTTGTAAGTTAATCGTTTAGCTGCATATGATTGCCGGCATTCTTCATCAAACCAAGGAATTCTTGGTGGTGGTCGGGTAAAACCACATCAGGATTGGGCCTCTGTTGATACGTTGGCAGCTTTCTCACTTGTCTTCGGCAGTTCGTAAATCCGCATTCGTTTCCTGCAAAAAAGTGGTGATCCAAGTCAATGTTGGCTGCTAGAAATTTCGAATGTCCAGAATACTAGAGGGATGACTTACGTCTATGGCAAAATGATCAATTTAATTTAGCGTTTGATGATCTGGAGACTGCCATGTCCCGTTGTGTATACCGAGATGAGGAAATCGAATGCTTGCTATAGTAATATTTCGTCCCGCCGCAAAGTCAACAAGCCTAAGTCCGTTGCCAGGCTTAATGTCGTGTATCATATGCTTACCAGCTGTCCTACAAAAACTGTCATCTTTCCTATCCTGGCGTTGAAACCGGTTAGTACGATTTTATTGCCATACTTAGGACTTTGCTCTTATGCTTTGTCGAGGAGCTCGTATAAACATTCTTTGATGGCGTCGTCTTTGTCTTCCGTAGAGGCATGGGTGCATATTAGGCTTATATTAGCGAATATGGCTAGATGTGAATTATCACAAAACGCTCGCTCTCTTGTTGGAAACTCAAGACTTTTTGGCAAAGTATGCCGCATATGACAAATCCGCATCCGAATAAGCGCTGTTTCTTCTCGCTATAGCAATTACTATAGTAGATATCACAGTTTGTCATCATCCTTATATCTAGCTCATCCCATCGCACATCCTGGATGGCGGTGATATCTGCATGACAGTAGTCAAGGGCCTCTGCTAATTGTTCGGCTGCATGTAGCCTGTTAAGGTGCGGATCCGAACGTCGTAATGACTTAAACGTTTGCTAGGATCGCGCTATCACGTCGTAGGGCGGTATAATGCTACTGGCTGGGCATGCCCTTGCTATTTTAACGGGGGCCGGTGACCACCATTGGGAGGTAAAACAGTCACTTTGCTACGAACTTGACTGTTGCACTGTTGGTCTAATTTAAGGTATAGGACACTCAGTAGTTTCCCCGATCAATCGCCACTCAGGCCCTCAGTTTTACATTGTTACAACCTTGATCTCTAGCTAACTCAATCCATAGCCCTCTTACTCCAATTTCGCATGCTGGATTGACTAAGGTTTTATACAAACTTATCTTGATCACACTGAACAGGGCTTTAGTACTCAATTGCCTCCTTGAACAAAAAAAGAGCGAATATCCCTTCATTTTCTGTGCCGATGATGTTGTCAGATTTAGCTGCGAAAGCTTAGCAGATGAACTCATTTATTACATCGAAGTTGTAAATATTTATGGTGAGATTGCGGCCTCGATGTTGCATGTCTTTTCTTGTAGATGGCCGCATTTTAGCTCCATCTCTATTGATGCTGTACTCATTTGGAAAAGATTGTGTCAATGGATTTGACTTCAAAAATTATTTCAAAATTTTTTTTTAAGAGCGAGGATAAAAAAGAAGTATTAGTGCGATTGCCTTGTATTAATCCTTTTTGAGATTAGAAATGTTTGCAGTTAGTGCCAATGGTGGAGGAGTTTAGCTGGAACTCTTTGTTACCACTAAATCCTTTTTCTCTCCAGGCGTGTGTAATGGGCAATCTGGGCTTTATGCGCTCACCTACATAACACACATGCCGAAGCTTAAGCAGTTTATGCTCAAGTCTACTGCTTACGATCTATGTTGCAATCATTATAGAAGATGTCACTGTAATTTTATCTTAACTGTCATAACGTATACAATTTTATGCAGAGAAAAAAGCCAACTATTGGGCGGATGCAGGCAAATTTGGATGCCTTGACTAACTACTTACTTGCTTAAATGACGCTATTGTTGGCAACTATATGTGGTAACTTTAGTCCGCTTGGTAGGTTGCTAGTGATTTTGCGATTTTGCACAGCAAGCAAGTTTATGCGCCTTTTTACTTCTCTGCATTTTTTGTGAAGAGGTCTTCTTTTGCTGTTTCTTCTTAGAGTCCTTTAATCATCAAAGATGTTCCCTTGTTTTTGGTTTCCTTTGCATTTACGAGGGCCAAAGGGTATAATTTTGTTTTATATTTGCATTCACTTAGGAAATCAGGGACTTGCCTGAGGACTCATCAATCGGTATAATAGCGTGTTCAATTTGTTGCTTTGGATGAAAATCTAATAAAAACATTCTTAGGCAACTAAAGGCCAGAACAAAAGGGGATCTGATAGCAAATGAAACAAACTTATGAACATGGTTGTATAGTCACAGTTGTGTGTAGAATTATGTTTTCATTGCTAGCTCCTTAGAACTATTTTATTACCCCATCCAATATACTATGTGGATCTTTCCACATTAGACTATGATAAGAACGATTATATTAAGCACATCTTCTCGAAATGATCTGTCAGATACATTGTTCCGAGTCGAATTAAGCACCTTCCACCTTGGATGATATTTTATTCCTTCCAATCAAAATGCTAACAACTCGCATAGATCAGCTGACATTAACCCGATGACTTAACATCGTCATTAAATGAAATTAACTTTTCTAAACTTGATCTGGAATAAAAATGAAGAAAATGTAACTCACGATCTCAACTCAATTATCTACTTGGCCAGAAAAAGGCGCAAACGAGCATTCTTTTGCAAATCTTTCTCTTTCGATCGATCGAGTGCAACTTCTCGACCTCCAAGATGTTACCAACTGAAACTCTAAGTGCAAAATGTATTTTTGTTGATTGCAAAAGTACTAGATCCCCATAACATGAGAAAAATCAATGCCACTATTGTTCGCAGGCACTTCACATAAAGTGCAACACGCTTCAGTGACTTCAATTTCAATTCTTTCAACTTACTACGAGTACAAGTAATTCTTCCTTCCTTTTATCTTGTTTTTGTTTTTTTTTTTCTAAATTGTCTATCTAATAACCGTAGATTTTCTCCTCTTACATTGCGAACAAAATAGTTCAAAACTTAAGAGTTAAACGTTATTACCACATGAATAAGAAGAAGAGGACGAAGACGGCGAAGAAGTAGTAGTATTTCCTCCCGCGCGGTCGAAAATATGGATAGACGGCTGTGCTTGTGCCTGGATGATGATGACGAGAAGTAGTATGACGATAATCATGTTGCTTAGCTATAACTGATCATGCCCTCCTTCAATACATGCTGTGGAATTCCACTTTAGAGACCCACATCAACCATGCACCATCCTCAAGTCCATACAGTTGATGTGTGCAGCAAAACAATTTCGAAAATCTATTCGCTCATAATAATTTTCAACTCGAACGCTCGGCACTCTCGAGAATTATTGGTGGCGATACTAGTGGCGGCGGCGCTCCTCATTGCATTCAGCGTTAAATGAACAAAGCACCATGGAATAAAAAAGTAAAAATAAAATGAAATCCTTAATCCCACCAGAATACGACTCTAGCTAAGACTATGAATTTAGATATGAATACGAGTATCTCTGGTTGTCTAGTGGGCAACGAAAATTCACAACAACGCCTGAGAGGAGGCATAGAAGGCAGGAGTTGGGAAGGAAAATCCCTTGGCTTTTCTTAAAGTTTTTTATATATATATATGTATATATTTTTGTTTTAATCTTGCTATTCCTTCAGCCTTTGTTTTCGTTTTGTTATTAGACATCGATTTAATAAACTCGTATACTCAAGTCACTGTAGCTCTGGTTGTTCTTCTTCTTAGTTGGGTTTTCATTCTTTTGCAGTAAAGAAAATCCAACGAAAAAAAAAAAATAAAATTGAAAAATCCATCCAAAGAACCGGGAAACATTTGCTGTCTGTTTGAGCGCATTTTGTGGGCTCCCCATGTACTGGGGCTTTGGCTGGAACATGATGGAAACACGTTGCCACCATCGTCACGGCTTCTGCCGCAAATAAACCATACTTCGTACACTACACTCTACATAGTGTAGTTGTACCTACTCGTATCTGAAGGCTTGTAAAAATGAATACCATATAGCGCCCCCTTGTGATAAGGCGGTAGTCGTCGTCATCTGTACAGTGTTTCCCGCCCGCCATCGTCGTCGTCGCCATGGTTGTGCTCATTGTCAGAACAGAACGGAGCAGAGCAGAGCAGAGCAGGAGGAATATTGAAGGCACCACCAAACCAACCAACTACTAAACCGACGATATTGCTTCAAGGAGCGAAATTATCTCTCAAGAAAATCCAGTAGATCGTAAATTATTAGTTGTTGTTGTAACGTTAATTTTAAAATAGAATGAACGTTTTTAGTTAGTTTTTTTTTTCTTTTCTGTCTCGAATGTGTGTGGTTTTGAGGATTAAAAACAAAAGATACTTGTACTAGAACGTACTTTTGGTTTTGTTTTTTTTTAGATTTTGCGCGTTGGCTGTTTTGTCTGAGAGCTGTAATTGAGGAATTCATGCGGACCTTGTAGATACTCGTACATAAATGGAACTCACAAATTCATCAGTGAGTGCATTTGTGAAATCTTCAATTATTACATGCATCGTGGAGTGGATAATTATGGGGGTCGGTATCTGTAGCATGTTAGTGTCATTTTTGACAGGCTCTAAGAGATTGAAGGGAAATGCCGATAGGAATTCGAAATCTCATCAAAATCGACAGAGGATTTTGTAATTGTCAGATTTATGCTTTCTTTTTGAAGGAAATTCATAAATCAACGAAATGATTTATACAGATGTTGTTGGGGTTATTAGCAACATGTTGCTAAGAATTTTCCTGATAAAGGGGTTTAGTTCTTTTACGATCTTCAAATGTCTTTGATTTTGTCGGCTTTCTGCAATGAATATTCATATTTTGAGTGTGTTAAGCAATTATAGGTCAACAGCTTGAGAGCATTTATCTTCCTCACTATAACCTATGAAGAAGTTTTAGGTACTTAGATCGAAAGTTGAATCGTTTTTGTTAATTTTGTTGGTACTTAGAATTGACGTAGTAGGATCAGGAAAGGTCTTTCATTAAGTGCAAGTGACTGGGTGTCTGCAGGGAATGTGATAGATTTATCTTTGAGTGAGCGTAAATCTTTGGTAGCCTAATGCGTCACTCTAGGTGGGATGCAAGCGAAAATGGCAAGGTTACTTACGGCTTCTTGAGGGATCTATCGTCCATGTCTGAGCTGGATCTGAGTTTTAGTCTCAGTTTGGGCTTCTTGCTTACCGGACATGGCTCTCTAAATGCATTCCTGCATAAAGGGCGGTTAAGCTCTAATTAAGGATTATTTGCACTTCTTTGCTCATAGCCTCGCGAATGGTATTTTCCATAGTCGGCATCTTCCATAGCAGGTAGGAATTAAATTAGGTTGAAAATTTTCAAAGGTGCCCAACTGAAAGAGACTGCAAAGTTAAGAAGCTCGACAGGAAACTAAATTCAGGTACCACGGGAGGTCTGGGCCCCTGGAACTTCTGTTCCATCCTGCCCTTGGAATTGACCCTCTTGTGGGAGTATCGAGGTTAATGTACGAGTAACTTATACCCAAAATGACGGGGAGGGTAGATCGACTGGAGCTTGGACATCTTATGGTTCAGCATATGTTGTAGCGTGCTACGACTTGTGCCCAACCATTTGATGGCTATGAAACTGATCGGTCTGCTCGATGTGAAGTTATTAGATAAACCTCGACCCTCCACCAAAGGGAAAGTTCAAACATTATACGCGACTTCGAATGTGTTACTGGAAGTCGCATCATTTCGATTTCTTGTACGAAGACGCACCGTAGGCTTGAGCTTTCACGACAGGTTCCTGTGTTAAACACATAACACGTCTGTACAGTGTCCTAGTATGGTCCGACTTATGACGTAACCGTCATTTCTTAATGACATATCCTGATACTTTTCAGCTATTGATTACCAAATGGCCTCAATTATTTGCTGACTTTGTTATGAAAATTTCGTAAACCAAGAGGTTCAAACTTTTTCTTGCAAATGAATCTGCATTTTCATTTTTTTTATAGATTTTCAAATAAATAAAAAAAAACCGGTAGCATCTGCATGGGAAATTTGAAAGTTTAAGTCGTCGGGGTGAAGTCGAAGGATGCTAATTTTGACCATAATACTGCCCTATCCGTGAATTTATCCTTTGGAACAGAACTTACATCTTAGCGGCAGCTGATTGAAGGTGTAGCACCTTTGAATGAGTTTCTATCCAAATTAATTTATTATAAAGGAAGTGTAACAGCCGACAGGAAGCAAAAATTTGCCGTGTTAGTAGAGCTAACTGTGGCTAGTGTCCGTATTCAGTGTTGAGCAGAAAGTTGATAGTCATACTCAATGATATCGAAGATAGAGACCTTTACTTATTTTCGTATTTAGTTCAACCAATAAAGTTTCCGGCGCTGATATATTTTGTATATTAGAGAACGGAATGAATGAAAAAATTTTAACTTTATGTACGTGCAACTTAAACAGTCCCTAAAACATTGTCAACAACTATGGTCGAACTGATAGATATGAAGCTTTTCTTTAGTATGAATACCACTTTAATCGTTTAGCGTTTACAGTTAATTTTTCTGTGATCCCAACCGAAACTGAATGTATGTATCTATGGTTTAAAAAAGCGACTTTTGATGAAACTCTTTATTCTGTAATGAACCGAAAGTACCAACCGAATTATTCCAATCACCTCCTGTCCCTTCGAATTATTTAATTTTGGCTTCCAGCCAACAGATCAGATAGGAGTATCTATCATATGACAAGACTCTGGTTTTGCAGAATTTGACGAGCTTAGTAAATGTTGTTTGTGGTGATGGGAATGTAGAGTCATTAGAGGAGTAGGCTGATGCAAAAAGAGGTATAATTAGGTTTCCTAGAAGTTTAAATATCGATTGACAGCTAACCTTAACCAAACTGTTGTTAAGGTGTTCTCAGACCCACAAATTTGTAAGAGTATACTGTGGCACGCTAAAGCCATTTCGTCTGTATTTTTCAGGATGAAGCAAAGTCTCCCATATTTGCTTAGTGATCCTTAAAAAATGCACAGTCACGTAAGTACCCACATTTCGGACGTCACTTCTTAATGTCTTCACAAATCATCCTTGTAAAACAACGTGAATAGCAAATGTAAGCCTCATATATCTTTCTGGATTGGAAACATGCATTCCATGCTCATGCACTTCAGTAGTTATCCAGTCTAGTGTAGTCTTCGTCACTTCCAGCGATGTAAAAACTTGCTCTCGAACATACATATGTTTTCATGTCTTCACCCTATCGATTGCCTTACAGATTTTTTATTGGATCCATGAGTAAATATTTCTCAAGCAATTACTGATACCTTCATTCAATGTCAATGCAAAGTCAATACAAGCCCACATTTCCAAACAATAATTAGCCTTCACAATCGATGGTAATATGGTCATGCTCATGCTCATGCTCCAAACTATTTGTTTGTTTAAATAAAAGAAGGAAAACGAAATCAGATTCCGCCTTGGGGGAGGTCTTACTTAATGCACATGAGCATCCCGTGCGCAATATCTCTTCGCATCGAAACAAACAATCACCAAACATAAGACCGCACAGATATGAGTGCCTTTACTCATATCCGTAGCATTGGCTCATTGTTCCTAGCCGCCTCATTGCTTGTCGTTGTCGTCGTCATCGTCGTCTTTATTGTTGTCATTGTGAACGCGACCTCTTGAAAAATCATCTCCAAACGAAACAAACACACACGGACATGTGTTATAAAACAAAAGCACTTCACTTGTCAAGTGTTTGAACTTAAACTCTGCCTCACTATACGGTTTCTACTGCCTCCGATGGATGGTATCTTAGGCGGCCTCCTGTCGGTGTTGTGTTCCTGATGGTGATGGTTTGGTGGATCTTTGGCAAAAGGTGAATACTCGTCCATACACCCTATCATCATCTAGAAATGTGTGAAAAGCACTTAAAAATGTCCTCTTGAGACCATCCAGCGGTTGTTTTTTGTGTGCAAGTCACTCAAGGGGCTCACACAAGAACAACACACACTTTTCGGCTGGCACACACGCGTGAGTGGGTGTTTAATTAATTCCCGTGCCTGTTATTTTTTTTTGTTTATTATTATTTAGTTCTCTATTGGGTTGTTGAATTTTTCCCGCCAATTTATCATGTGCAAGCTCCGCTCAAGCCTTGTGACATCTTGATAATTCACTTGAAGGATGAAGGCTAAGATGCAAAATCACGATGAAGAAGTGAGGAAGATGCTTTAGAAGATGATACCGAAGAACACCAGGCAGAAGTGGAATTCCAAAAGTTGTCCACTCTATCGGGACTCACAACTGGTTTAGCCATAGCCATCGCCACAGCCACCGTCTGTGTGGCTGTCGATGACAGGAGGCGGATGATTACACATTAATTCCTATCGGTAGTTGGAGCGGTAGTAATAATTTTTCTCATCTCTGATCTCCCCGATGCCGGCCAATTGACCGGGACTCAGGCCATATGAAAGTTTACGCCACCTGACTTGGCGTTTAAGTAAACATGTTTAGTTGTACGAGTACCTTGCAAATAAATCGCCGCAAATATTTACAAGCGGGTGATTTATGCCATTTAGTCGGGGGACAAGGGTGCGCTACAGAGCCTTCAGGTGGGAAGTCGTGGTTGATTTTTTTATTTGCTCTTCTGATACCTCTGTAGTTGCCTACCTACCAAGAAGTTGCCTTCGATGCACTCAAGTGGATAAGCGAATAAATATTTGAAATTTATTTACAAATTGCGGCAGACGTATGGCAGTTAGTTTGCCAATGGTACGTATAGTATGGCGCAAGGGTTAGGATTAAACGGGTGCTGGTTAAGTTGCATAAAAAAGTGACACAAACAGAGGCAGAGGTAGAGATGGAGAAGGAGACATTGGCTGGAATGCTAGAGAGGTGGAACTGGAATTTTAATTGTGAATACCAGTGATGGGTTTATCAAGATGAATTTTTTCTCATTTTTTTTATTTCTGCATCTAAATGTCGTTTTGCCACTGAATTGAATGTGGAGCTAACATGAGTAATGCCACAAGTTTGCTCCAAGTTAGCGGCGACATTTTGTTTTTTTTATTGATGGAGTGCGCTGTCGCCTGCTGGGGCAAAAAGTGGATTGAACTAAATCTTACTAGACATAGACGTCGTATTCGATTAATCAGTGAGTTATGTAATCTATAATTGCTCAACCTTAAGTAGGGCTTCTTTTGAAAGTAGGAAGATACAGAAAAATACTGCTAAAGTTATTATGACCTCAATTCCAGTCAGTGCTTGGGAAAATTTGATTTTGATGTCGTTTGCGAGGTTTGTTTAAGAGGTAGATTAATATACTAAATAAAAATGTGTAGATATGTTTCTCTATATTCTCGTACTTAGTTCAAAGTTTTCTCCAGATCGACCAAGACGATATGCAGATTTTTCGGGACGTTACGTCGTTTCTGCCTCATTGTCGTGGTGTTAGCCAATTTTTCCTATAACAAAACCACATTAACTACACTGATTATTTTCTGTTATCGGCAATTTATAATTTACTCATTGAGTTCCAGTGCAGGTATACGATATTAACTCCACCAATCGTTACAGTTACAGGGTTTCGTGTCGCATTTGCCTTTATACGGAGGAACAAGAGGTATTCCAACTCCATTTATTCTTAAATTTTTAAATATGTTATACCTGAATATGATAGGTGAGTTAACTCATCGCATTTCTTGCTCAATGAGTGTAATAGCTATCTATGGGAATGAGCTTTTGCGCAAATATATTTCAATGTCTCTTTAACGCCCAGTCATCACGGAAATACTTCTAAGAAGTACAGAACAAAGGCCGGTTAGATTTAAAACATGAATGGGATTCCAGGAGTAAGTTTCACAAAGAAAAGTCTTATTAGCAAGTTAACATGTAAGCAGCGTCCTAAGAAACAATAAGTTTAGGCAATTTATTTGTTTAATTAAATGCCAGATCTACCAAATGTCCCGAAGTTCTTCACTGGTTCTAGCAAGAGTTTTGCTTCGTCCATAGAGTTTACGGACTATTGGAAGAAACTTATAAAAAGACAAAAAGTTGGCAAGGTTCAAGGAGAGACAATCATAACGGACAGAGTCTTAAGCCGAAGGCATGGCCATATAGTATCTTTCCTTCTAGCAAACATATGACTTCGTCTTTCCAAGGTGATGCAAAATTTACTGCCACTGTGAAAGTATAAACATTAGAGATGTTCTCAACCACATTGTATGATGGTGGGCCAGTTATCCATTTTAACGAGTACGTAGAGATTTCAGCTAAAGGCTTTTAGATCGTTTTGACATTACTTAGTGAAATATTGGTTTGAACGTGCAGAAAATCTACCTGCACTTGCTTAATGCGTTTGACAATCCTTAAGATAGCTACTCAATATCGAATGGATCAAAGTTTATCCAGATCTTGATCTGATTACATACTCAGCCTTTCAGAAAATCTTACCAACTGCAAAAAATTTAAGGCTAAACTCGAATTCAATTATATAGGTGGTCTCAGTATACCTTTAACATTGTCCTTTCGAACTTCAACAACTGAAATACTAGCCTGTACCAATGGTCATAACTTAAATGATAAATTACCTCTGCTCCACATACTCAATTACCAATTGAATGTATCAACTGATACAACGTTTTCCAACTTCTTGCCGTCATCTCAGCCCACGAACCCCTACCCCTAACTCAATGGTAATCAATTTTTTCCGGAACACAGTAAGTAAATTAGCAGTAAGAAAGTTTTCCCCTGTATTTTTTTTTTTTTTACCAAACTGACAGTGTTTATGCATTACCACTGACACCAATGGCTATGAGCAAACGACGTATTTCATGTATCTTTATGCGGCAGATGATTGGAATGGTGCTGGTGATGGCAATAACGATGCTGATCTTAAAGTAGATATCGAGATGGTATGATGGTAATGATGATTATGTAGAATTTGCCATTTTGGGTCATTCCAGACAGGGGGCAAAATGATAAATTCGCTTCTTAATGATTATCTCACATTTGCAATAACCAGAGTCCAGTACTGACAAGTACGAACACTTCTACGAGCTTGTAGAAGCGTGAAAATCTTTCGCATAAAAATCCAATAAAACTTTATAAGCTTGTGGCATGTTTAGAGACCAGCTTAATGTATCCAGAATATGCGCACGCAGATACATCAAAACTTAAGTAAAGTGTTCGTAATCCTACGCCTTTGGTTTGATTGGCGATGATGATCGTTGCTAGTGCACAGCACTACACTACTTCATGTCTGGGAATAATAAAACAAGGCGAAGAAAAAAAAAAAAAAAAAAATTAAAACCATTTCAAAAGGATGGAATTTATATCTTCATTAAGGTTATTTATTGACTTGAAAATTGATTATAAAAGTGTTTATACAATTTGATTAATGCCATGCGGTATGCGGCTATAGGATGCAGCGGTTGTTGGCAAGTTGCAACTGGCAATTGGCAGTTGTTAGTTACAGACGCTGTTGCGATCACACTCCGATCACGGCGATGGCAGATCACTTGCAATCATTATAACTTTGAGTAGTGAGTTTCCTTTCAAAAATAACTTTTCAACTTTAAAGATACGAATAAGAAGGCGAATACTCACAATTAATTTGTGGTTGGTTTCAGACAATTTTAAAGCTGCTAAGGTGTTGACGAGATGAGGGAAATAAATTTTGATCATTGCTGGCCGCCCACTTAGGCCATGTTATTCAAATGAAGACATCGTTCCTGTCAATTGATTTACTTAAGTTGGTCGTAAATTTTGGCAAATAGATACAAATTGTGTTCGCTGTGATTAGGT
The DNA here is from genome assembly GCA_949129095.1 of Volucella bombylans. NCBI lineage: Eukaryota > Metazoa > Arthropoda > Insecta > Diptera > Syrphidae > Volucella > Volucella bombylans. The sequence continues at coordinate 37,830,321 of OX422140.1, read as the reverse complement.
AAAACAATAATTTCTATACCACCCATGGTGAGTTAATGGCATTTAAATTATTTGATGGATTCTAAAGGAATTTCCACTGACAGTTGTTGGAATGATGGAAGTGGTTTTTAAGTAGAAGAACATGTGAAGTGGAAGATCAGTGTGAAGGTGTCTGGTGACAGGTGAAATTTTTGTTCAACTTTTCTCGGCTGTGATTTACGATGACAGGAATTGTTGGGATTTCGAATAATTAAGCAAATGGGTCTTTAAAGTGGTTCAAAAGTGAACATTTTTCTATATATTTTTTTATGTCCGATGTTAGGAACGCATACTATAAATCGTTGTGTTGTTAGTGCAGCAGTTTTTGGCATAAATGGGTGATTACTTAGTCAGGGAGACATTAAATTAAAATAACATGAGTCTAACTTTGATGACAACATAACCTAGTACTATATATGCTCTGATTTCTACTAATGCTTGGAAATCTACATCAGAAAGCAACTCTTGAGCGATTGAAAAATATCTCTTGTGTAGAAAAAGATATCAATGAGTAAATATGTATATAGCATTTATTATCCAAAAATGGGTATTTCAAAGAATTTTCGATACATTTAGGTTCACAGATATGTGCTCGAAATAAAAGTGCCGAAACTCTTTGGATTGCAGTGTAACTAGGGACAGTGAACTCTCAAACAAGCTTTAGCAAACGCCTACATGCTTATCTCAGTGGAGGAGAGTAACTCCAAAACAGTTCACCCAAAGCTTTTACTTGAACTCAGGAGAAATAAATTATTAGGAATTACTCTTATAGAAAACTGTCTGAAAAAGTACAACTTCAACCATAACTTCAAGGTTTCCATTCCCTGACCGACAGAACTGGCAACAAAATATACCTCTGTTCAAACGAAATACACTGGTGTTACCAATACTACCAATACTTCACTGTACGCAAGTATGAAAGGCAGCATCTCTGTATTTCAAGTTCAGATACGCGCAATAGAGCTCAGCATTAGAGAGAACTTAAACAGACCCGCCATTAACATTTATATTCTCTCTGGCAGCAAATCGGCCCTACTTACTACCAACTCTTTTGAGATGCCCTCAAAAAATGTCCGGGGCTGCATTATACTTCTCAAAACCCTAGCCAAAACCAATAGAATCCATTTAATCTGGATGCCAGGTCACAGTGGTTATGATGGTAATGAAAGAGCAGACAAATTGGGCAGAAAAGGTTCCGCCTGAACATTCATGTTGCCACGATTATTTTGCGGGTTACCAAAAAGCTGTTTAAATAACTGGTATAATCAACTGGCTAAAAGCAAAGGCACTCCATTGCCGAAACTGAAGGCAACAGGCAAGCTAGAAACTTCCTTAATTTTTTTACTTTTCAGGAAGAATTTAGGCATCGTGGCTCTAAAAACTCTGTGAGATATTTCCCCTCTAGAGAGCCAGATAAGTTAAGCAAACTTGAGTCAAAATAGTCTGTGCCTTGATGCACACAATCAGATTTCGCAGCTCTTTATCCGACTTAACACATTTTATGAGATCTTCTCTATGAAGAACAGTTCGTGTGGTCGTAGCCACTGATATTTCATATCCTATCCTAGCTCGTAATATTAACCTATTTTTCACTGAGTAATAACTTATAATACTTACTTCTCCGACTTGCGAACAGTGGATACCCATAGTCTGGATAAAGTGTTCTTTCATCCTTCACGGCTGCGTGCACGCTGCTTTTAGGTTGTTTAAAGGATTTGTAGTAAATATTTGATTTAATCAACTTTGGAATCAAAAATTCGTACGGCATGAGTTGTCCATTTGCTCAATGTTGCCGAGCCTCTCTGTTTGACGGATCTCCGACTTCGTGATTATACGAGTACTCATTCTTTGTATAACTAAATGCATGTGCCTTATTTGCATCTTCATCCGTTAGAAGAAGCATATTTCTTTCAAAGTGCCTTAAATCAACTCAGCTGTCATAGTTATCGTCCAACTTGATTTCCAAAGCGGTGTGCGATAGGTTTATTTTTGGTCGACATCATACAGTTTGTTATCCAATTTTGACACACTGGAGTCGAGCAATTATATCTACATATATCGTCTACGTATCTTAATAGTTGAACTGGAAAAAATGCACTTCATGTTCAGTAGCCGCCCCAAAGAAAGATTGATGAAGTCACACGACAGAGGAGTTTGGAGGTATCCTTTCAAATGGCACGGGGCCATCGTTGTATTTTGGAGCTGTGTGCGATACAATTGGATCAGTTTCTAAGGAATCCTTAAGTTGGTCATCGCTTTATAAAATTCCCAGTCATGAATGCTACTGTACTCAGGTATGAAGTTCTTGAGTTAATGAGATTCTTGAGATTTTTTTCTTTCTCATAACCATTTACACTTTTTACGTGGTTGTTGCGGTACGATTACGCCCAACAACCAGAAGTGGATCCACCTGAAAATCTGCAACTTGACACCTATGCTCTACTAAATCTTGCTCCAATCTGAGCAAATTTTTGATACTCGTCGTTTTCGTGTTCCAAAGTGAGAAATAACACTTCCAGAGGACTGTCGATGCAACCTTAACTCAATGATTGGCGGCAATAGGATTAAATTATATTGAATATCTGAATTAGACAAGTGAAAAACTTTTCTTTCAGCCGATAAGACTGAAAGGGATTTGGGTAATGTCTTCGAATATCAGCAGTAGAATCGCCTTTGTCGTTGTGTTACCGTGGACCTATGTATATGGTGAGTTAAATATCGTACTTCCCCGTCGGGAAACATAGAATACCCTTTTGTCGGAAAAATCCCCCTAGACTTACAGCTTTTCGTCTTTCTTTTCCTCTGAGATAAGACTTGTTAACCTCCAAAACTTAAGTTGGAAATACTTAATTCACCATTAAGCCTGATTGTTCATGCACCTAGTAACAAATTGACTCCATTAACCTCCTAATCTTGGTTTCATGCTTCATGTATGCTGACCAAAAAAGAAGGTATTTTTTCTTTTTCGAGAACACATTTCTATACCCCAAAAGCAAACATGCAATCAAAACTCATGGCTCGGAATAAAATGTGATAATTATGCAAACTCTCAATTTACTGAGGTGATTCATCAAGCGGAAGTCTCATCGCCGCCGTCGGCAATCTCATCGGCATCACAATACCCCTTGGCATGAACAAGTGCAACTCCTTAATAGTCCGTTCCATTTGCTTAATGCATTTAAACCTCTTTCGAAAGAGCAGATACAATTTATTCAAATTGATACAACAGTGTGACGATGAAAACGATTCGCGTCAAGTTATGTAGATTCTACTGTCTAATTGCCTACCGAAGTCCATAGACTGAGACTTAGGCTGAGACTGAGACTGAGACTGAAACTGTGACGATTGCCACTGACATTGTTACTCTAGTCGAAAAGACAATGACCATTTGGGAACACAAAGTTTTGGAACAGTTCACTGAAGACAAGATTATCAGTGCGTTCTCTGTCAATGAATGGTCATGTGCAAACATACATAAAGATTCCGATCTCTGACAAAATACACCACGCTCAAGTGGTGCTCATCTAAAAAACAAAAAGACCCGGAAAGATTGATGTTCGAAATACGCATAAGCACGAGGCGCACTTTACCGACTGAAGACGGCCAAGATACTTTCTTTTCTACTGCTTAACAGGGGATGACAAAAGAGTTTACCCTCGGTTAACTAATTAGGCAAATAGATGTAGGTACAATACAATGAGGGTATATTCATGGGCCTAGAGATAGAGCCTCATCTTTTACTTCAGAGCACCTCCAACACTTTAGGAAACACCGCTGGCATATCACCGCAACTCAAGGGCTAATCGAGGCCAACTCGTGATTTATTTGGTTTAGGTGGATTTTTTTTTGTAAGATCCAACTCCTAGCCAGTGAAAGATATTCTCGATCCAAAGTGAGTACATCCAACCGTTTCTTGATGGGTAAATATTTGTAGTGCTGCTGTGATAATAGAGGATAGCTATGGATACACCAGTAAGCAAGGGCACCTTCTTTACTCGTGGTTAATCATAATTTTTCGTGGGTGCGTTCACACAGTAGCGCACGGTGCTGATGAGTTTCATTTATTTTTTCTTTTAAATTTTCCATCGTGTTCTATTTGGGGTGGGAGAAGAGTTAATATTTTAATAAGAATCCGACGTGAATCCAAGCGGGAAATGCGATACAGATACAGGATGTGTGTCGTTTGATTTAAAAGAGTTTCATTCATGCATATGCATGAGGTAGGAGGATGCATATACATACGAGTACATACCATATGTTGAGTTTTATGTTGTGCGTGCTATTAAAACAGTGTGTCTGATGTGTTTGTGGTTTTAAGATTTTCAAAAAAACAAAATGTTTGTGTCACCAACAAGTGTGTTTAATTTGAATGTTGTTTTTCAAATCTTGCATTTTCAGGTGATGCCAGCAACGCTAGTATAGGTAGCGGTGAGGGCACGGGCGAAGAGGATGACGATGCGAATGGTAAAAAGAACCAAAAGAAACGTGGCATTTTCCCAAAAGTAGCAACAAATATTTTAAGAGCGTGGCTGTTTCAGCATTTAACGGTGAGTACCTAGAAATATGATAATTTTCAATTTTCCATTTATAATATTTTTATTTTTGTAAAACTTCGGTTTGAACATGAGAGTACGAAGGTAGTTATAAACCATCCTCTTAGGTGGAAAGCTCAACGAAATCAGAAATGTGATAACCGAAATATTCCTTATTTCTATAATAGAACAAACGGTTGTGAATAGAGTTTATGGCGATGATACGAGTAGCTTATCCTTGAACATTTCAAGAATCACTTTAGTCATTTCATTTTGGAGTTGTTTCAGAAAATATTCCTATCAAGGATTTACTTTTTCCTTTTTATCTGTTCACATATCCATCATCTAGTATAGAACAGTGTTAAATGCTTTACCAACAATCCTTGAACCAATCATATCTAAAAAACAGTGCTTAAAAGTAGCACCGCTATCGGAGGATTCTCTATATTGTTATTTTTTGAAGTCATGTGCAAGATACTTGCTTTCAGGGGCCTTAACTTTTGCCCATCTAAAAAGATTACTCTGAGCTAAAGTTTTTTTATTGAAGACCGCAACTTCTGGGAGCTCATCGATTTGGAATTTATTTCTCAGAACAAAGACATACTAGTTTAAATATCATATTGTAGAAATAGACGCGAACTCGTAGCTGCATGGTAGGAACAGATGGGGTGGCCGTGGTGTAGTGCGTACTAGTAATCGCTTCTCACTCGGAAGGGTCAAGGTTCGAATCCTGCCCATGACAAGTCTTTCAAGTTTTTCATTTGTGTGATTGGAATTCAGACAGAAAAATTTTGCGTGTGAAGGCATAACACTGACACGTAGATTTGGGTTTCAAAAAAATACTGCGAATTATAAACTTCGAATCACTCTGAGTGAAGAAAAAACTCTCCGTCCTATTCGGACTCCCACCCCCTGGAGAGCGAATATCGAACCCAAACACACCTGAGTTTCAGACCACTGCAAAAACAATTTTTCCTTTCTCCTCCTTCTACCTTTCCGCCCGCGCCCAGGCAACAGTAAACGAGTATCTAATCCCTTAGGCGAGCGTAAATTATAAAAAAGATTGAAGAAAATGGTCCTTTAGGATATCAACTGCAAATTTGATCAACCCAGCATTTGTGTGGCGGGTTTTATAATACCTCAGAGCCTATATTTTTATAAATAATTTTTACTCATACATATATTAAGTTAACGCGAACCGGCCTGGAAATTGGTGATCCAAAATCTCCTCTGGTATCAACAATGCTCGAAACCCAATTCAGCAACTTGCCGGCAAAAAAAACTCGTTTAATATCTGTTTGTAGCGCTCACCAGTCACTTTAACTGGCTCTTCGTGCATTTCATGTAGATTCTCCGCACTCCAGCAATGCAATTTTTGCTTATTCTCATAACCACTCCCTTCTTACACCAGAGCATAGGAGTTTGTTAACCTCACTTGACGGTCAGAGGCCAGCAATCCGTGAACGGTTTGCACTTTATAAGGGAACATCTTAAGGTCTTTCACCAAAATTCGACGCAACGAACGTCTGCTGATGCCAAATTCTGTGCACCGTTTTTTTCTCGTCGATATTTGTGGACCCTCTCGGACGTCCCCGGCTATAGCAGTGATATTCTCGCCCGAAAACTTCTTGCGACATCTCTAGTGAACGCAGTTTGCTGTATTTGTCTACAACATAAATGTCATTTGCAAAAATTATGGCACATTCACATTATTAGATTATTACATTACTTTTGCCCCACCTTGTATACTAACAATGTCGTACGAGAGAGAGTAAGAATATTTGAAAAAAAAGCTGCTGCTCTTATCGAAGTGGAGTAAAGAAGCAAGTTATAAGAATTTAAGAATCCATTCAGAAAATATTATTACTCATCTTCCTGGTGTGAAGGGAGTAACAAAATGCAAGAAAAGTGCTCTGGAGTCATGTAAGTTACTTTTTTCACATAGAAGATGAAGCGATGACATCGCTTGACATCGACAAGACTAGCAGCTATAGCTATTTGTTATGACCAAAATCATCAGCATTTGCTCAATTAGACTGACCAAAAGTAAATAAAAGCCATTTTTGGCTTTTTGTTTTTGACTGGCTTATGCATGTAAAGAGCATTGATTGAATATTCAAGATCTATGGGGAAATGATTGTAGTATGATAGATCTATTTCGTACAACGATGTCTGCACAGAGCTCTCAAATTTTATTACGGCCTTTGCGATTTCATAATAAATAGAGTGGAGCGTGTTTCATTTGACAAGTTAGCGCCTATCAGAGGCATATTTGACCAGTTCGTTTCTTATTGTAGAGAATATTATACACCCAGTGAATACTTGACGATTCAGACTCTCTTTAGGCAGTTCATTCCACACAAACCGGCTAAATATGTCATTTATGTACAATATTAGCCATTGTCGATGCCAAAACTTCTATTGCATTAACATGGAAGTTTGTGTTGGAATGCAACCGAAAGATCTTTTCGCAAGAATAACAGCCGTCTGATTGAACCCCTATCTGGGACTAAATCTAATGTGACCTTTGACAACTGGTTTACATCTGTTGGAACCGTATGGAAAAATAACAAGTAGATACCATTTGTGCTCTTAAACATATGTAAATACCAGAAAAGCTCCTAGTTCAGTATTTGCATTAAAGGAGATCATAACTGCTGTATCGTAGAATCCAAACAAATCTAAAAATGTCATCCTCTTTTCTACATTAGATCATGATGATTCTATAATCCCTGGAGATAAGCCATTGCCTGAAATAATCGATTTTTTTAATGTCAATAAAACAGGTGTCGTAACTTTGGATGAGCTATCTGTAAATTGCTCTGTGTCCAGGAATAGCTGAAGATGGCCATTAACATTATTCTTTTCACTTCCAAACACAGCAGTTTAATTGGAACTGACGAACATTTTTAAAGGAACTGGGATTGTAGTTCACATCCGAGTTTCGAAATAACAGAGGATAGAATCCACGTGTACCTCGGATCGATCGATCGATCCAGAAACCAGATGTAAAGAAACCTGCACAAAAACGACGTCAATCCAGGAAACCATGTTCGGTTTGTCCGAGAAATAAGGATCGGAAAATGTTTTACGGCTGCATAATGTGGACAACTCCACTTTGACTTGTGAGAAATGTGCTAACTTGAAAACATCGTTTTTACAAAAAATTAAATGTTTCACAATTCTAGGTAATCTGCTTTTAAAACAATCCAGGTTTTTAATGAAATAGTATTGATATATATTTCTAAAAACAACAATAGGAACTCAACCTCTAAATGTACGTTAAATGCCGAGTTAAACATCTTACGGCATTGGATGCCCAGTTTTATTTCTTACATGCATCATGCTTTGGTTCAGAATAATTAATTCATTGATAAATGTATATTGTTACGAATTGATACGTTGGTCTTCGTACATGTATCGGTTAACCTTAACCCATAAGCAAAAACATGAAAATTTAATAGAAAGAACAACATCAAAACTAGATGGCCCTGTCTTCTTAAAAGATGCAGGTAGATTTGTTCTACGATTATTTTCACAAAAATTTCGATGTTTTTGGTTTTTACTTTCCACATTGTTGGATTCAATCGTTTCCTGTCATTTTTAGGTGGTACTGACTTGGTACTAACTTATATCCGACACCGAGTAGACTTTTGCCTTTCAATACTTTTTGATTTTTAACCGAAAGTTTGATGACTCATTTGCTTTCTGGCGAAGAACTGGTTAAAAGCGTCAGCAATTATGGACACAACTTTTTTCTTAACACGTCTTACCATTACTGTAAAAAAGTCTATTCTCAGGTTCTAAATGTAGTCAAGTCAAATCACCAGCGAAAATCACTATTCGTAGAGATATAAAGGCGGAGTCATACAGCTTGCTTTCGGAAAAGGAACTCTCTAGTATTACATAACTCATGGCCTCTTTGGATATTTTACGAAAAGCAATTCTTGTACATTTCCCCTCTTATGCCAGCGTTATCCACCTTCTTTATTCGCATTGCATACAGAGATCTTCGTGGATAAGAATCATCTTTTACTGTCATCTCATTCATCAATATTTCAACTTGCACCCCCTAATATATTAATTCCAGGCATGAACTACGTAAGAAGTTCAATTTCAGGCGGAAGAAGTGATTTAGGGTACAAGATTCTGCTGGTCTCGTTTGAGTGTTGCTGATATCATATGGAGATATGGACCTATGGACCACTTCAAATAGAAGGGTCATAGATCCCGATCGTTATCGATGTTCGTGTTACGGTTTCCAGTGTTTCTCAACCTATAAGCCATGTGCCGCCTATTAAATGTTGGTGTTAAGCTCTGACATCTACCGATGTTTCGACATTTGTTCTCCTTCAATATCTTCAAATTAAACATAATTTGAAGTTTTTCTACCAATAGCTGAATACAGTAAAAACACAAATTTATTTAGTTTAAGGGCTGTGTAAGTGTTGTATTCGTTGAAAGTACTATCCAATTTTATAGAAATCAGCACATAAATCTGATTCAGCGGATACTTAATTCCACTGAATTGGATATCGACTGTAACATGTATCAAGATGTTCAAAAATTACGCTTAAAAATCGTTATTCCTTAGCTGTTATGTTTGGTCCAAATATTTTGATGAAATTTCTAACTATTCTTTCAACTGTTTTTTGCCTTAATACAATTACTTTGAAAGTTAGATGGTGAACCTTCTCCTCCGGAAACCTTTCACAGTCCATCAACCACCGTATTACACACCCGGAATTCTTGATTCTCTGTTGACTCCTTCCAATTTCTTATCATGGCTTCTTCTCAATTTCCCAAAATGAAAAGGATATCCACTATATAGAATTGAAATCTCTGTAACATTATCTTAACACCCAACAGCATTTACAAAAAGACATGGCAATAAATCAAATCCGTTCTGTAATTTTCATTAAAATTCACCCCACACACTCACCCAGAGAGAAAGAGAGACAGAGAGAGAGAGAGTGAGTAATCCTAGTAAGTGTAGTGTTTAGGAAAATACCAAAGAAAAATATCTTCTATCCTTTTGCAGCAATTCCTTCTGCAATGCAAGCGATTTAAAGCAACCCAACCCAAATGAAAGCAACGCAACGATCGTATGCGTAACTAAAAGGACCGCATTTGATGATACTCTATTAGGTATTAACTTCCTGTAAATGAAATGGAACGATTTCCATTTTGTTCCTTCCATTTATATATGTGTTGTATGGATGTATATGGCATTTGCTATCAGGAGTAGCCTGAAAGTTCTTTTGTATTTCTTTTCTATTACTTAAGATACGCGCACACATTCATACACGCGTCCTAGGGCATGAGTGATTTTCGACTTAATCTGCAATTCATCAATGTCGAGATGTTAACAGTGTTACAGGGTGGTGTATGGGGGCGCTAATACATAAATATAGTCTTTAAAAAAAATACGAACAAAAAAAAAGTCGTTTAATTCCATATACTCGTTTACTTAGATACTTCCTCATAGATACGACCATAATACGAGTATCCAAATGCATTTCCAATAACACAAGGAAAGGAAAAACTCCGGAAATTCTTTTCTGCTGTTGTTTATCTGAAATCAGGTAATCTCCTGGGTTCTGGCTACAGATATTTAAATGGTCATCCAACTGGCAGTTAATATTATCCCCCAGATAAAAGAGAAAAGAGAAAGAAAAATAAAAAAAAAACTCATTACTTTTGGACCAAAAGTCCATTTGGCCTGGTTTAAATCGAATTTAAATCCAAAATTGTCAATTGACCATTAGAAATTCACATTAAGATACAATCAGGAAGAGTATCTATATATGTACATCTGTCCTACCCTCTTTTTCTGTGAACAAACAGCGCATCAGATCCAAGCAGGAAATTCAAAAAACCCACGAAGAAAAATACTCGTAAGTGTTCCCTGAATCGGGGGATCAGACTAAAGCAACTTGGTCATTTTATGCGTGGATATCTATTTATCGTATTGTACGAGTATATAACTATAATATTAGCATAGGTAAAACTTTGTGTTGTTGAAAAATATTTGTACACCGGATATCTTGACATTCGAAAACACAAATCGTCGAAAGTTTTCTTCTTCTTCTTCTTATATGAGAATGGCATCAGCAAATCCGAAAAGGATATCCTGCACATTGGGTATTCCTGCAGAAAAAAAAGAAGCCAAAATCGTCTTCATAAAGATGAACATAAAAGAGTAAATTGTATCTAACAGTATATTGTATCTGAAAAGGACCATTTTTGGTCATATCATCGGATATCCGTAATCCATATGTGAGTATATTATTGTCAGTTAGGGTATAACCCCTTCAAACCTTAAGGGCGGGGGCAATTTTGAATTTCAAATTCTTTTACTAGAGTTCTAGTGTACTTAAGAGTAGGAGAATGTTGCGCAACCCTTTTTGGATTTTCTTCTTAAATTCTCGGTACTCGTATTCGTTGACTTTTTGGTAGTAACTTAAGTTATTATCGGGATTTTCCTTGTTCTCAGTAGAAACATTTGTCGAAATCGAATCGACGAATCTATGATAGTTATAGATACTATTTAAGTATTGTGACTCAATTGAGGTATTGTATCTACGCCATATTAAGTCTGCCATTACAAAGAACAGTGGAATTTTTTTTTCCAGCTTTTTGTGCTTATCTTATCTTTTGGCATAGTCGTATTTAAACTCTTCTACGAATCAGAAAAAAGTTCTGTAACTGTAACTAAAAGTATGTATGAATACATACGGTTATATACGTAACCAAAGAGGGAGAGTAGATACTTGTAGAAAAACTTTGCGATAAAACGCGAAAGATATCGTCAAGCGATGACTGCGAATACGAGTATGTGTACGGTGTATGGTGTTTGGTGTTTGGCGTTTGGAGCAAGAGGTAGGGTTGGAGTATATAGGGGAGAACGTAATGAAAGGAGCCATGTCTAAAAATTGTGCTAGATAAGATCTTTTGATTTCTGGGCCAGACCTAGGGTATAGTACTCTTTGTAGATATTCGTAGTTCGCGAGGTACTTTTACTCGTAGTTTCAACATCGTCACGTTGTGTACGTACGGATAGCTAAGCATGAGAACGAGTACGAAGTACGAGCACTTTACGTATGTGGGGTGGTTTTTTGGTCTGCACTTGTTTTTTTCGTTTTCTTTTTTTGGTTGTTGTCTAAATCGGTAAATAGTGATCTCATTGGTGGAAAATTAAGTAGAGTACTTGAGCTTCACCACCTCCCATTTTTGGATTTTGTTATTTTTTTTTTATTTGGTTAGATTTGGACTTATTTGGAGAAGGGTTTGAGAATATTTGTTGAAATGTTGGGTGTTGTAGGTACTTTCTTTGTGGAGTAAGCTCGTTTAGAAGAAACTTTATCGGATGTGGTTTAGTTAAGTTTGCACAGATTTGATTATCTTGCTCATATTTGTCAGAGATTGACTATAAAAATTCACAAAAGTTCCACTACTTCGATATGTTATTACAAACCTTATGTACAATAAGTACCTTAAATTCATTCTTGTGCTGCATGGAATATGCTGAAATGCATATCGATTCTCAGCAAGCATATGTTTTTATTTAAGTTTTACTGTTGGGACTTCAGAATATCAGCTGCCAAAGAACATTTCACTTTTACAAAATAGGTACTCTCTCTAAATAATCAAAGAACAAAAGTATCTGTAACCTACCCCACAGAGTCTGAATTAAAGTCTATTCGGATGCATTGGACTTGCGAAATTGATAACCCTGTGTGCACCCCCTTCGACTTAAAGAGTACATATCCGTCCTTGTAAATCAAACAATAATATTGTACGAGTAGTTTGAATAAAACTCACAACAAGACTTTGTCATCTATTGATACGCATACCTCCATCACCCATCAACATCACACGTACACATTTGCATTCATACGCACTATTCGTTAGTATGACTACAGTGCAGTTAAATCATAAGCAAATATTTGCGGTTAAATAGCATTATTGCGAGTGAATATTTTATGAGGTTCTGCACAGATGGACGATGGCGGCGGTACGTATAAAATCTCTTGCACCACCCGTATACCGTTGCCAGGACACCTAATACGTGTGATGAAGGATTTTCATTTTCATCATGTTGTGTGCCCAGTTATTGACTATTAAGCGAATGATTTTTTTTCCCCCATTCTACCCTCCTCTACTTCTACACAGAGTAGAATCTAATATAAATGCGTTAACACGTTCCACCATGTGTGTCCTGAATGTCCTGGGATAGTGATTCGGTGTCCTGGTGTACTGGAATATACTGGTTGTTGGTTGATTTTAACCAAAGAGAGAATGTCTGCAAAAGGACGATACGACATTTCGCTATTTCGAATTGAATTCAAGCATTGTCCGCCTGTTTGGCTACTGATAAAGCTCTACAAAACCTCAATGTATCCATGGTAAAATATACTGGACAACACAATATGACATACAGATACATAAACACAGCACACGTGCAACATGAGATAGACTGAGAGAAAGAGTAAAGTGGCTGGGAATGGTAGGAGCAAAATAAAAATATACAAACGAGTATATATCAACTTGTGCATCCTGATAATTGGGGAAGCTTTTGCAATATTTATCCTGTCCCAGCCTCTGTCCTTGGTACCCACAAACACATTCACGAGGCTCGGATTGAAATTATTCAAAATGTAATTTCACATTGCACCACCAAGCAGAAGAACCTACAGATCGAAAAGGATCTGAAAGCGGTTTCGTAATTTATTGATTGGTTTCGCACAGAGAATCCACCATCAACATCACCCTGGACTGGGCATCTTGTAGTGTTGTATTCTTGTATTGGCATAGACTTGTAGTCTTACAACCGTTGGGAATTCAATTTGCGTATGGACCCATACAACTTGTAGTCCTGTAAAATAATGATTTCACTTAAGGATTTGCAATGGGAGTAACTTAGGACTGTGGAACTTCCTGGAGGGTATAAGAAAGCACTAAATCTAAATACGGATAACATAACATTGCAGGTGGCTAGTTGGCCAGGTAGTTTTAGTGAAAAGTGCAAGTTACAGATACCTCCTCATGTCAGAGGTATTCCACAAGATATACAAGTACAATTCTCCCTTGAAATGAAACATAGGTGTTTTATTTACAAGGAGTAGAGGTTTCTGTTGTATCTATCTTTGTCCCTTCTCTAACTCATTTATGTTGGTCTTTTTATCCAAAAACAAACTACAACAAGATGTTCAATGTTTCTGGGTTTTCCTGAGAAGGTGTAGTCTCTCTCTCTTGGCTAGTACAATATATCTGTATTCTGGACATGCATTTCGCAAAATTGCTTGCACATATTAAATATCCTTACACGAGTATATCTAACTGAAAATTGTGCATTCAAAACAAGGCACAAGTATCTCTCCCTTCAGGAGACGACCACGACTCTCAGTGTAGAACAGCAGTCTGGCTGAACTGGCCGAATTGGCTGAACATGCCCTAATACCTAAATGTTCGAGTCCTTACAAAATAACATCAAGGATATGCGTTTCGATATTATATATGCATATGGAGTGAATCTTGTAAAGTTCAGGTCGCTCTACCCGACGAAATTGTCATCTATTAGAAGATGACTGAATGGGTGGATTGGCCGCCCTTTCTGAAGGGTGTGATAACTACTCGTACACTGTATTTCCCGTAGGGTGGTTACCAACTCGTAACAAGTGTAACATTGTGTGCGCTTAATTAAGTGCACCTTATGGATTGGGTGTTACCCAAAACCATGTACGAACTGATATGCGATGCCATTATCATCGGTACAATAAACTACACAATGGTAGTGGTGGTTGAAACACACAGGTTAAAGCCTTTACGATGATGCTCTTAAAGGTGAACATGGGAATTTCGTATTTTTCTACCACTAAGATAAGGAATCCATACTAAGCCGAAATATTTATATGAAATCCGTGTTATCCCCATTTCAACGGTTACATATACGTAGATGTGGAGGGTTAATCGGGTGTTCAATTCGTTAGCTGTCAATGTGCTTAGCCCTCATCATAGCTGGGTGAGGATTTCCAATGGATAAAAAGGATCTATAAATGTGTTTTTTGTGTATTTTTTTTTTCTCCATTCTAATACGAGCTTATGAGTTGGGGCTTACCTTCTTTCATAGAATGGGAATAGTTTTGAAATAAAACACCGTAACGGTTAAGCACTAGATTTATCGTAAAATTTAACGTTTAAGTTGTTACCAACTAGTTTCTTACACTTAAACTGGCCATTGAGACTTTATGTGATCACAGATGGTGCGTTTATGGGTTAATTAATAACCGTTCCACTAAAATATGACATCACTATCTGATAGCAGCGGTATGAATTGATTTAACTGGGTACTAGAAAACATATATTTGACTACTTTGACTACTACTTTGTGTGTTGTAGAATGTTTATAACTTACTTTTTCGTATCAAAACTAGTTGAAGGCCAGTTTCGTCTGGTATATCTGCGACTTTGTAAGAGTTGTAGCAGATACTTATGGGTTTAATTGGGTACGTAAAATACAGATTCGATGTCTATTTAATGACCCAGACTCAGACCCAGAAATATGATCTTACAAATTAGTGTCCATTAGAGAGAATAATTTACAACTTTCTATTGGCTTTACTATCACAACCTAGACAACACTTACTTTTACGAACTTCTTGGAGATGACTGTTCCTTAAATTGTATTATTTGTATCCCAAGGTAATTCAATGTGACCCCAATATTAATGAGGAGGATTTTGTGGGCATATTCCCACTCGACAATACCAGTCTCAAACGTAGCCTTGTAGCTTAAACTACGCCTAAAAAATGCATAGTATCCTTTCTTTCCGCAAAGTTGCATAGCCCACAAAGGATAGTTAATTCACTCCGATGAGGAATATAGTTTTGAGGGAAAAGTTCTCCACGTAATTTTAGTATTGTTGATATTTCGTCCATGGTATGCTAATTACGAAAGTAGTTTTTATGCTGTAGATCATGACATAGTCTACTACATATTGTCCTGTGCAATGAATCCGATGCCTGCTGTTGAAAACGCTTTCTACATTGTGTATCCACAGTTTTTATAAGCTGGTGAAGAATTGTTTTCCTGTTACTGAAATGCTCGGTATCACTCAGCATACTAGTTAGTCCTTCTATTGCATATACAGCTTCAAGAGCGTCGTTTTTTGGATGCCAATTTTTATGCATATGAAGAACCTGCAATCTTGATGTTGTTATGAAGAGTGGAGAGATGCCCGTTTCCAATATTATCAAACAGCATATTGTAGTTTGGTGTGCTGCAAAGAAGGCGAAATATTCTTTTAATGAAATACCTTAACAATTTTTCGACCATTTCATACTGCTTACAACCCTACAGTTGGGCCGCATAAAACAACATAACTTTCCGAAACTGCCTTGCAAACTTGGTAGATATTTACGGCTATGCGCAATATTTTTGTTGAAAACATATTTCTTCCATGCTATGCTCATTGCATTTTTAGCATTTACAAGTTTCTCCTTTAAATGTCTACTTTTGTTATATGTTATACTTTTTAACAATCTCTGTTCTCTTCATATTGAAATACCAGTTTTCATTCCATTTTTTTGACTTCTGTAGATTCACTATCAGGTTCCAAATAGTGCAATATCGGTATATTGTAGACGGTTGATTATTAGTTGCAGGGGCTCGGGTGTATAAGCAAGCAGGGGCACATCATTCGCAAAGAGCAAACCCTTGATTATTTGTCCAGGATACCCAATACCTCCAGGAATGAATTAATGAATCAATTAGATCATCTATGAACAGCGCGAGTGAGCTGGGGCTCAGCGTATATCCTTGTCCCATTCTCGATTTAGTCTAAAACCATTCCGATACTTCCTCGTCATTCCAATTCCATATCACTCAGTCTGTAGATTAAATCACCTGGATCTATCATATCCTTGGGATCAATGAAAAATACATAAAGTTTTTTATTTCTCCGAAGTAATAACTCCGCGATGTTCTTTAGAACGAAAATATGGTCAGTGGTTGAACATCCCGACCCAAAATAAACTTGATTTTCAGTTAGTGGATTCTACGAGTTTAATCGTTTCTGTAAAATGGTAGTGAAGTTTTCATAAGAAGATTTCAGGAACAAAATTCAGCGATGGGTTCGACGTTCACTCTTTTTTATGTATTGGGAAAATCAAAGTTTTTTAAATTGCTGAGGAATTACTCCATCTTCTAGAATGGTGTTGAAAACTCGTAGAGCTTATTTATTAGTTCGTTTCTGCCATATTTATAGAACTCGACGGGAATTTGATCGAATCCTACAGCTCTGCCATACTCAAGTCAGTTTAGAGCTTCAAATATTTCACTCACAGTAATTCGTGCATCTAAGATTTCGTTGTCGTAGAAAGGTACGGTATACTGGCATGTTGCGAGGTCATCAGAACTGAGCTTGAAATTTTCCATTCAATTTCGCTGCCAATTTTAAAAATTTCACAGCATTGCTACATCACGCCACTCATCTAACTTCCGCCTTAAAGTAACTTCTTCCTTACATTTACATAGCGCTTTATAATTTTAATTAGCTTCCATATAAAAGTTCCTAACGGAACAATCGCAGTAGTCGCAGAACACTATAGCCAGGCAAAAGATAATCGCCTCGCCCTTTTACACTCACCAAGGATCAAAATGCAACTTCTGTAGCGGTTGGAGATAGGATATGATGAGTTGATGACTTCCTCTATTCCATGGGTTATGGGTTAGTTATGGGTTGCCCTTGCACTCACATATCATTACTTATTCATTCATTATTCTTCGAAAATTGACACTTTGAAGTCGCACTTCTTTAACATTAGTGACATTTAGGTGCACATTCAGGTACGAATTTAGATTCTCAAAAAATTAGGTTAAGAACAACAACAAGAATTTGGCAGGTTGCAAGTTAATGTGGTCATATACGAGTATGATCTGAAGTGTCAAATGACATAATCACATAACAAAATCGGACGTGTACTTATGTAAAAAAAAAAATTATGTTTAAAAGAAGTAGTCCTGTAATGGCAGTGAATATTTTGAGATTTCTTTCTCTGGTAAAATTTTGTAAACAAGTCTTATCGAACCGTGGACAGATCGTGTCTATTTCTGAATAACGCTGCTACTTAAGTTTTGAGAAAAACAAGTAAAAAGAAATATTGTATTTATCATCGAAAATATCTCTATCTATCGAAATAGAAAAGTCAAATATACTCGTATAAGAAAGCAAAGTCAAAAATCGTGTATACACTCTTGCATAACACTAACACATCAATGATTTTGTGTCTTAATGTAGACGAATTTCTGTACGGTCTTGACGTTATTGTATTATGTGAAACAAATATAACGTGGAAGGAAAATGATTTTTATAAAATTAGTATGGTACATAGGTATATAGCCAAAAGAAAATATTAAGTTTGGAATGGCGCAGCTTTTATAATGGCTATATAGAAGCCACGCATAGAAGTAAGTTAATTTGTTAACGACGGAGTACTCATATTGATAGTTTTCGACCAAATATAGACATAAGAGTCATTGGAGATATGAATGTTAAAGTGAATGATACAGCTAATGCATATGTAAACAATTATCTATGGATGATAGTATCAAAAGGATTCTAGGATTGCGCGATATGCTCAGACACACGATTTGATCCAAGACGAAATACGGAAACAATTAGAGGTTGCTGCTTAGTACGAATAAGAAATGCGAACATCAAGTCCGCTGTAATCGAGCTAAATAT
This sequence comes from Volucella bombylans, assembly GCA_949129095.1. NCBI lineage: Eukaryota > Metazoa > Arthropoda > Insecta > Diptera > Syrphidae > Volucella > Volucella bombylans. The sequence continues at coordinate 37,812,024 of OX422140.1, read as the reverse complement.
GTTTCTCTGACCACTGTGTCATCTACTCTGGAGTGGTTATGAATATAGCACGTTACCAAATCCAAAAGAATATCAAATAATAAACAGCGTGGTTTCACAGCAAATTAGTAGCTACAACTGGGATGAACTCAGTAAACACGCAAACGTCGGTGAATTTTAGAGTGGTTTGAATAAGTAATGGGGAACATAGTTACATCATCGACAGTGCTACGAAAGAAACGGAGAATTGAACATAGCTGGATGAACGTAGAGCTGAAAAATCTATGTAAAGGAAGAGACAGATTATTCCGTAGATATAATACAAAAATAACAGACGAAACGAAGATTATGAAAACGAATTCAAAATATATATATAAATATATATATATATATACTTATTATAAATAAACATTTTAAGATGCTAGAAAAAATTCACGAGAAACTCGGAAGCTGATAAACACAATCTTGGGAAAGAATTCAATCAATCTTGATGACAAGCTTAAGAGAATTTTTTCAAATGACCTTAACCGGACTGACTTGGGTAATAAATTTGCAAAGGCACTTTCATCCAACCTTTCGAAAAAAAAACACGAGTCCGAAGAGCAAAAATACTCGTATATCCAATCACCTAATAGCGTAGAATGCTCAATCTATATGGAGGAAGCATTCATAGCAGACGTGAAGAATATTCCTAGCTCACTGAATATAGACCAGTCAGCGGTAATAAATGGAATAAGGCCTAGAGATCTGCAATTTCATTCAGAAACTTTAATGACCAGACTCATCATCATCCAAAACAACAGCATAAATCGGTTAGTCGGACACTTCTCAAACAGACTCTATACTAGTATAAATAAAAGCATAGTGCAATTATTTTATTCATAGATTTCAAGAAGGCTTTCGATACATTAAATGGTCAGGATATTAAGCTGATATAGCTCACACTTTAGCTTGGTTCGAAAGCTACCTTAGAAAAAGGAACTTTTAGGTAAAAATAGCAGAACTGACTAGCAGCGAAGAGAGCATTTAATATGGTGTTCCACAGGGATCAAAATTGGGACCTCTTCTCTTCATAATATACATCATCGACTTATAACAAACATGTTGAAGAAGTTATGGACATAATGCAAAAGAGTTTAACGCAATAACAGCCTGGTGTCGTGTCCATTTTTCAGTAATCCATGCCTAAAAAATAAAGACCATGCACATCGGACCTACGCATATACGCAAAACAGAACCTAGAATCAAGCTTCGCGATGTATCTTGCTTACACAGAAGTGGAGCTACCATACAGAGGAACTTAACAAAAAGCTGCGGCAAGACTTATATGCTATCGCCCATTTGAGGAATCTCTGCCCACTATCTGTACTTTGGCAGTGCTTTTTCCGATTGGTTGAATGTCATATTAGATACGTGAGATGCGGAAGATCGACAGGAATGCAACCGCTTCAGAGGCCACAGACATGAATAGAAAATATGATTCCCAGACCGGCATTAGGACACAACTATGAAAGACACCAAATAAATACCGACATGAGAACGCATAACATCTCACACAACAATACTTACCTGATCCCAACTCAACAGGCATTCAACACCAGGAGGGGACAACAACAAAATTATACAATTCCGAGGTTCTGGAGCGGGTATGGAAGGAGAAGACATAAGGTCACTTTACCAACCTTTTTTTTATAATGAGCGCGCGTTCAAGGGGTTTGTGTACCCTTAAGTTGATTGTACACAGTGCGGGCAAAGAAAATTTAGGGAGGAAGAAAAGAGAGGTACCGATGTACATTGTTTTTAAATGTTTGCATGTTATAACGACCAAGAAACACAGAGATCGGCAGGGCATTCCATAAGCAAGTTGTACGGTTTAGGAACGAATCACGATATTTTAGAGTACGCCCGAAAATGGGCTTGAGGGTACACTAATGAGCATTCATAGCGAGACCGGTGTTACGGTTGAAAGTTTGAATGGGCGGAATGCTACTGGCGATTTCAGTGGAGCACTGGTGGTGGAAATAGCGATAAAACAAAGTGAGACAGGAGACATTACGTCGGTGTTCGAGGTATTAGTATCATCAATAAGTTTTATCGCACGGTTTTGAATCCTATCTAGCAGGTGCAGAGATTCTTAGGAGCACCTGACCAGATGTGGGCATTGTACTCTAATTTTGGGTGGATGAATGTATATTGAGGCCAGATCAGAGGGGGTAAAATATTTCTTACATCGCTTGTGGAAACCTAGACATTTCGCAGCATTTTTGGCGACATCAAATATGTGGTTATCCCAACGTACGAGTAAGTTGTCATTAACACATATACCGAGGATGGAAAGTTTTTCGGTTTCGACGATACAAGTGCCATTCATGGATAATGGCCGGGTTTTTAAATTTCGCTTTAACGACAGCAGACAAGATTGTGTTTTGGAATCATTAATTTCCACTCTGTTGTTAGTTCCCCAATTGGTTGTGCTGTCAATATCGGAATTTAATGAGCTTAGCATACTCTGCTGTTCTCGTTCTACAGCCGAAGAGCAGGGCCTTGAGTCCGGGAACGAATATGAAAAGCAGAGAGTACTGTCATCAGTAGCAGACAAGAGATCATTAATGAAAATTAGGAAGAGTGTCGGAGACAGAACAGAGCCCTGGGGCACACCAGCATTTATTTTGTGTATATCAGACTTGAAACCGTCCAAGACAACTTGAATTTAACGTTCCGAAAGATAATTTCTAATGAAGAAGATAGTCGTTGATCCCAAATGCACGCATTTTCCATAAAAGAGCCTGATGCCAAACTCTCTCAAATGCCTTAGAACTACACTTAATGAACTGCCAAGTGAACTTCGAAACGTATCAAAAGTCGAGGTCTTAAAAAAAGCAAAACAATTTTATTTAAACTTAAATTGAAACAGAAAACTCACACTTAAATATTTGTTTGAATCTATGCTTAACTTTCTTTTGTGTTTTATGTTAAACTTCTTTACTCAAATATCTAAAGCCATTTCTCTTATATCAAGAGACTCAACAATATTGGCAGTTTTTTGTAACTAGTCTTCTGCCTTTCAGGCTTTACAGATACACACAAATTTTGTAAAATTATATTATACGAGTATATACCAATAAAACCAATTCAAAATCAAAATACGCTCCACGAAAATCAATACGCTTTTGCATGCTTTTGAACTAATCTTTGAAGCACTTTCCACTCCGAACAATGTAACTCCAAGACATGCGTTTTAAACGCATCAACCGCTACAGGCGTCGAAAAACGTTGTGCTCGCAATTTATTTTTGATGTACGGGAATAAAAAGAAGTAATTGGGTCTACAAATCAGGGCTGTATGGCAAATGATCCATCAATTCGATGTTTTGAGTGCTCAAAAAGTCACTTGTTTGAGCAGACTTGTGAGCGTGGTGGATAATGATCCGTATTCGGCGGTTGCTTTTCGTTATTTTTCCAAAGACTTCTGGTAAAGTAATAGTAGTGTAGCATTCCGGATTGACCGTTCTACGTTGCTCTAATGGTACGGGGGCGATATGTCAGGTTTTTCCAAAGAAACAGGCGACCATTTCTTTCAAAGTGCTTCGTGCGCGAAAAGCTTTTGTTGGATTGGGTTCCTCTTAAAAGATCCATACAGTCGGACGGCTGTTTAGTTTCGGGTTCAAATACATATATCCATGCTTCGTCGACTGTCACAATCTTTCGGACGTCTTTTGAAGCACCGCGTTCGAATAGACACGAGCCTTTTTTTGAGTGATTGTCAAATATGCGCGAAGAAATTTTTTTGACGGCCAACTGTTCATGTAATATTAAATGTATGCGAGTGGAATTAATGCCCAAACATACCTCAATTTCGCCGCGATAAGTCACGATATTGCAATATCAGCTGTCGCACAGAATTGGTGTTTCCTGGTACAACAACCGATTCTGAACAACCTTCACAAAATTCGTCCTGGAGCGAACGGCGACCACGATTGAATTCGGGAAACCAGCGATAGACGGTGGCCCACTGTTTTTGAGTCAACCCACGTCGAAAATCATACAAAAATCATCGCACGAAAGTGTTCACGATTGAGTTCTATTTTTTGGCTGAGATTAATTTTTGAAGTCTGTAAAAAAACGCAAATAGCACTCGTATGACAAAATGTTCAAAGCACGTGTACCACTAAAAACGTCAAACTTCACGTTGCTGACGTCAGTATAAAGAAAGGTACATAACATCTATTCCAAAACATCAATAAACCAAAGAACTTTAAATATAGACATCTTAGAATTTGAACTCAGCTATTTGTCGGCAAATATGGTATATCGGCCATTTTGTTTTGGCAGAGGAAGTACGAGTATTATAATTCAGCTCACATTTTGACTTTTTGGAGCGTTGTTGCAAGGAGAGCTCATTGCTTTGTTGACATTTTAATTGGAAATTCTAGATGAATTCGAAATAAGAATGAAACTGAATAGGGCTATAAATCTCCACTCCACAGAGTGAACATTGCTTTTGGATGTTTTTCATCATTATCGCGGCAATTACAATAGTTTGAGGGCCCTTCGTTGTATATAATGTAACCGTTGCATGACTTTGTATCTAAATTCCGCACTGAAGATTTCCATCAAAATCAGCGGTGCATTTCATCGTCTTTGTGTGCCACGTTACAGATTTTGACATTAACTTTACGTTTAGTCAGACAACTCCACCTGTTCCAGTATGTTGAATGAGACGTTGGGAAAGATAGATAAATATGTATGAGCACGACTTGGCGAACCGACCAACGAGTTGAGGAGTTCAGGAGCAACCCTTTGTATTTAAAGTTTGGTGGCCATGTTAATTTTGTATCCCTCCTCTTCCATTTGCAGAAGAAGTCGTCGTCTTTTTTGAGTTCCTAGCCAAGTGACGGTCTAGTGTGTTGGTGGATCTAGGCGAGGTGAGTCTCTGTGGCTTAGGGGTTCGAGTTGGATTTTCCTTTTTTTTTTTGAATCTATTATGAACGGGTAGTGTGTTGTTTCAGTAGGTAACCTTGGAAAAAGGAATATCTGCAACATACCCCAGACATGAAATGAAATTCACTTTAGTCGTTTTGCACCATTGCACGTTGCTGGTGCTGGTGCTGGTGCTGGAGAGTGATGGTGCTGGTTTTCGGGCTGGGACTGGAATTGGAACTGAAACTGGGGTGCTCCCGCACTGTATAGCTACTCGAAACAGTCTCTGTTGGGCATGGCATGACAAACACTTGAGATGATTGTTTCAAATTCTCAGATAACGAATAAAAAGGCGTGACAGTAATTAATTATGTGCAAAACAGAGCAGCGTGGAATGAATAACATTTGCAATGCATGTGGTTCTAGATACTCGTATATGCACTGTTGGTTGTCTCGGGCTTGGCGTTGACTTGAGTTTGAGTTTGAGTTGAGACGTGCTTTGGTTAAAGGTGGGCTGATGTGGTGTGGTGTGGTGTGGTTTTGTTGCTGGCTATTGAGTTGCATTGCTATTGCTGTTGAGTGGGTTGTGGTCTTAGCTTGGAGATTGTTGTTGGTTGGTTTTTTTCTCTTACGTTTTTTTTTTCCCTCCAAAGGGGTGGTGCATAAATTTATTTTGAGTGAATTAAGCGCCATCTTTGAATAATTAAAATATGCATCCATTAAGAGAAAAGAGAGGGAAGCTAAGAATGCAAGTTGGTTTGGTATTTCCTTTTATTTTTTTTTGTTTTAGATACATAGAGGGAATTGCATTTTGATTGTTGAGGTGTTACATATTAAGTCTAAGGAATGTTGTTTCAGGTCTAAATAATGGCTCAAAAAGGTGTTGCAATCAAACACGGGGTATGAAAATGTGTATCTAGGAGTAAGAGATATACGCATATCTAAATGATGTTGATTAGTATGCAGATAAGATCGTCTTCAGATAAATATTCAATCGGTCAAAAATTCATTTCGTTTTTGAGTTTGTGGACACATAAGGATCTTGTCATTCAGTGTCACTGAAAGCAATCTTAGGTGATTGAAACACCTTGTGCTATCAAATGTGGTTCAAATACTCGTTATTAAGCTAGAGTCTTAAATTATCATATTTATGTTTGGATTTCTTCGTAATTAAATTAGATGCTAAGGCGACTGCACATTATAAAATAATAGGCATGCAACATTTCAGCAGAGATACTGATACTATGTAGGTCTTATTCATTCAACGTTCTAGCTTGCAAAGTCACCAGAATATCTAAACTATGTTCTTAAATCTTGCCTGGGTTCCGCAACTAATACTTTCGCTAGTTGACTGCACTTCCGCATCAGCGTTTTGTGTTTTCCATGGACAGGATTGTAATTCCTTTTTTTGTTATTCAATAAAAAATTATTATTATTAATATTATTACTATTGCTCATTTAAGATTTGTAAATACTGACTTTGGCCGTGTTATGGGCTTGGGAAAAACTGCGGTACAACAAAGAATGCGCTTAAACGTTCGGATGACAAAGGAAGTACACCGAATGACACTCGAATGCAAAATTAGAGCAGACAAGCCATACATTAGGTATTCATCATAAAGATGACACATGGCTTGCATGAACTTCTGAGGCACATATGTACGTTTAAAAATTTCTTGTAAAGTTTAATCTAATGTTGGTACTGCGAGAATGACTTAAACTGTTGCACCACAATCATCAGGCATAGGCCAAATCTTCACGTTTACGTGAGCCTTAGAAAAGATAAAGAAAATCTAAATTGATGTAACATATCTTTTAACCAAGTTCAATGCCGCGCATTATGCTAATCATCTGGAGCTCTACAAAACGACTGCTAATTGATCTGTCCCAGTCATTCCATATAAGTCTACCTCGGCGCATTGCAAATGAGATAAGATTTCGTTTGGTTTTTAACTGTATACTGAAATACTTGTAGATGCTGCATATGACAGCTGCTAATACGATATGCACTGTATTTAGCTGTTGAACCAAGTATGTGAAAATGGGCGAAAAGTGCTGGCTTTTGTAACTTCGAAGTAGTTTTCTACTCCACATGCTATAACTTCGTATAGATCTGACAAAGATTTATACTACAAAACCGCTTTTTTGATTTGTCGAAACAATTTGGTTCAAAACTGCTTATTCCATAGAACAATATAATGCACTACAAAACTTTTATCTATATATGTAACTATGCATATGGTGATTAGGGCTGGATGACAACCTGTAAGGTGGAACTGATACATATTTGCATTCTTCGTCATGTATGAATGGAAAGCAAATTTATAGGGTCATCCAACATGAGGTGTCATTTTAAGTCAAAAGAGAAATGCAACACTCTTACGAAAAATGGTGATGGTTTTATTTTAATCTAAAGCAAATGCTCCGATGTTAGTAATAAAATATAATATCTGTCAAATGTCCATCTCAGTTCTACTATAAATCTATAAATCTCGGCAGTCAATTGAAGTCTCTATCACACGTTCACGAAATTTATCACTCAATAGAGCCATTTTTGCACCAGCTGTTTGGCATGTGGCGCCGCCGTACTGCTGAAAATCAACGTTATCCGCATTGTAGGAAAAATAAAGTGGTTAACTTTGTTTGGTAACGTGATCCATTCACTGAAACGGTCGCACCATCATCATTTTCGAAAAAATATAGCCTAATGACACCGCTATCCCGAAAACCGTACCAAACTGTCACTTGTTGTCGATGGAGAGGTTGTCCTACATTTCTCTTAGATTTTCGGAGCCCCAGATGCGACTGTTTTGTTTATTTATGTATTTAGACAACTGAAAACTCAGATTAAATTTGTGTAAAAATTCATGAATTTGCTCATTTATATTCAAGCATGCAATCAGCGACAGTGCAGCGTTGTGCGTGGCCTGCTGGCTTCAATTCTTATGTCAACTTGACCTTATGACCATATAGGCCAATACATTTATGCAAAACGAGGTGCAAAGTGTTTGCGGATAGGTTTTCACCTGGGATTTTAGTTACACTCTCTGTTACGACGGCGATATTTTCAGCTGACCTTGCCAGGCTAACATGATTTGGAGTCCTCACATCATTTATCTATCCGAGATGTTCAAATTTATTGATTAAATTCACTATACCTGGGCGAGAAGGGCCTTGATTATAACCAAAAGCAGTACGAAAAGTTTTCGCTATATTTTCACCGTTTTTGTAGTGAATTTTCACTATTTGTGTGAATGTGTATCGGTACATATTTAATAATCGCCTAGGTTATCACAGTGATAGTTGAATAGTAACAATTCAAGAATTTAACATGACACCTCTTGTTGGATGACCTTCTATTAATGTGTGCAAGTATATTTTTACAAATTTGTAACAACTAGTGTCTTATAAATGATTTGAGTACAAAAATGAGACCAGAAGAATATTGAAAAGTTACAATACTCAATTTTTAGTACATAAAGCAAATTGTTACCTGTACAAGTTCAACATACAGCCAGTTAAGCTTCCCAAGTGTTTTCATTAAAGGCTCGCTTTGCAGATGACTGCAATAAGTCTTAACTTGTTATATTTCTTTATATACGGACTGCTAACAGTCTCTGCTCTGTAGTCTAAAAAAATTGTCAAAACCAACATACAACTCGCGTCATATCAATCATCTACGATTAAAAAAGATTTTCAAACGTCACTTTGGATTAAGAACTTTCGATGTCGGGAATGAAAATATGCAAAAAGTCCAAGGCTTTCACCAATCAATTAGAACAATTTGATTAGTTCAAATACTTCCTGACATACATATGTTTGTAAAGACTGACACCTTCTTTAAATATCAACCGACAAGACTTCTATCTTCGCATGTCACAAATACCATGAAAGTTCAACTTTTTTCCATAAGAAGCCGTCTGCTTGATATCTCCTTCAAAACACTCGTATCTTTAGCTCAAAATGCAATCAATCTTCACAACTTATCGTTAACGCCACAGACAAAACCAACCAAAAGCAACATCGCCATCACCACCACCAACAGCAACAGCTCAGAAGAGTTAAGAAAAAAAACACTATATTTACGTAATCTGCCCCAAATTGCATTCACAGACCGGCTGACAGAAGGGTGAGTCCTAAATCCAAACAATCAAATAGATACGACTTCATTTCAACAACTTACCACAACAAAAAAAAAAAAAAAAAAACAAATTCAAGTAAAGAAAATGCAATTTGAAACTGCGGTTGGACGGAACGGGGGATATCACTTTCGGTTCAAATACCGAAAACCATAAATCTTACTACAGGTCCCGACTTGGTGGCGTCAAAATATGCCACTGCACTTACCCACATTAAACAAGACACCCCATCCCTAGCTCCAACAAAATCGCTTTTCCCCGATTATCTAGAAAAGTTTTCTCATTGCTTTTACTTTCTCCCCCAGCGAAAAAAAAAAAAGAACCGAAAGAATTTTCTTTTAATCGGAAATCGAAAATCGAAATTCTAATCAAATTCTGATCAAATGGCGCTACAATGAAGTTTAAGTAAATATTTGCTTACCGATCGGGTGCGCTAGTCGCATATGCTATGCATTCTGATCGGGCGGTTGCATCTCGAAAACACGTTATCTACTCATGCATTGTGATTTATTGGAAAAATGTCATACAGTAGCTGAAAGATAGAATTGTAATCGGTGTGGTATGAGTTTGTCAATAAAAAAAATAAATACATATAGAATTTGATTAAATTTAGGGGTGTACTCGTATAAATATAGTGCTTAAACATTGAGATACGTTCTAAAGATAAAAAGGAGTTGTAAGTGCCGTGTTGTGTTGGTTCGACTTGATGGAGGCAGTAGCTGAGTAAATATTTAGAGACAAACGTATTTTATTCTGGACAAGATTATGATAAATTGATAGTGTCGAAAACATTAATTAGAGGAGACTGCTCCCCCAAAAAATATTACTGATGACTGCACTTGGTCTAAAGTTTTCCGACTGATTTATTTTGGTTTGAGTAATAAATTGGATATTCAGCGATTTTAAAGCAAATTTACGAGAAGAGTGGATGAAACTTCTAAAGTTCCTTCTAACTTCCATGAGTGGTATTTTAGTTATTTTGAAAGAAAGCGTAACGAAAAGTGAAACGGATATGAAACAGATGAAAAAACAGATGCTGTTGGAACTCATCTTTTTGTTCTTGTATTTTCCGTCAGTAATTTAACAAAGTCCTTTTTTGGATTATCTAAGTTCTTACATTCCTTAAAAACAAAGGAACAGAAAACAATTTGAATGAAATTTTCTATTTTAAAATGACTACTTACAATTCGATTGCATTCCATTGCGTGTTTAACTGCAAGTAACTTCAAGAAAAAAAAATCTTACATATTTTATTTGTATATTAAAAAATTGGCCATTTTCATAGTTCGTCAAAATTTACTCTCCCTGACATCCGTACCGCCAATTAGTACAATACTACATGCAGCTGCATTTATGATCCAGAGTACCTACTTCATAATTTTAATAAAAAGCCCAAATGTCACCATCAATTGCATAATATAATATTTGAAAGTACTTTAGTTAGAGTCCTTCCTCTAAAGGTACTTTAATTAGGCGAATAATTGAAGGTGAATTTGCTTCAGGCATATTTAACCAACAACTGCAAGTACATACGAGTACTTGTACACAACTCGTAACTACTTGTACAACTAGCACTCGTCCTTAACCTCAGCCAGTTGTCGTTTTTATTATTACTTTTCTCCTTTTTTTATTTAAACCGCGAAATTCAATTTTTTTTTCTACATTGTCTGAATTATAAAAGGGATTAATGGCGGCCAAACCTCTTTTTTGCACCAACAGCACGTCTTTGTTAAGGGATGTGCAAGAACTTGGTATCCTTTGTGCCATGGTAAATCCCTTGTTCCGGCGCATAATGTAGGAGTCTATTGTGATTGGAGGGTTTTAATTTGATTGTTAACTCGCGTTGGTTTTATTTGAATGAATAAATAAAAAAAAAAGAAAATATCAGCGCGCACGCGTAAATAGATACTTCCGCCAGATGTGGGAGTTTTCATTCATATGATCCCCTTTAATCAAATCAAAGGATTTAAACTCTGCTTAATCTTTTGTTTGTTTCAAATACATTTTTGTTTTTTGTTTTTTGTTTTTTTCTTATTTACTAATGTGATGTGATTTGCTTTTGTTTTCTATTTTCAGCATCCCTACCCCTCAGAGGACCAGAAAAAACAATTAGCGCAAGATACAGGTTTAACGATATTGCAAGTAAATAATTGGTAAGTGAACTCGTTTTTTTTTTATCTCAATATAGAGAATTTATTTGAAAAGGTTTCATAATCATTGGTTACTGGTAGCTATCTTAGGTTATTGGTAACATGCAATATGCAAAACTTATATTCGAACTTAACACTCATGTGGGCATTGCTACACCTAAAATGCCTGAGAAGGTTTTAGGAAAATGGAAAAGAGAGAGGGAAAATCAGACGTTTATTGATTTGAAGGCCGGGTTAATTGTACAATAGCTTAATACAAGTATAAAGCACATTTAAATGCTGGACTTAAAACTAACAAAATCAACTAAAATGTATAATTAAAACTAAAGGGTTGCGTAAATGATGTTCCTTAGGAAATTTGTTAAGGTGGAAGTCGAATAAGGTTTGGACATTGTTAATTTTCCGTAGCATCCTAGATATTGGCTCTAGGCATCCATAATTTGTTCGGTGAGGATTGAGTCGAAGGAGTGGTACAGACCTTAGATTACGTGTGTTTCGGCGGCTTTCTCGCGTACAGAAAGGGGCTGTCAGTGTACGAGTATAAGTTTCATCCGATTTGCATACGGTGGCTATTTTAAGTTATCAGTCCAGGGGAGTCCCCGTAAAGTGAATCGGAGGAACCTGCGTTGTACGCCTTCAACCCGAAGAATATGGGTGGTGTAGTGTATAGTATAGGACGATACATATATTAGACGACAAAATTGGTAAATAAAATGATTTGATAGAGTTTTTTATTTCACAGGAAGAAATTGATAATTGTTACTTTTGTGTGAGGAGAGAGGAGAACATTCTCTTTTTTAGGGACGGACTGGAAAAATTCTGCTTCTCATTTATTCGGAAATAGTCCTAAAGATTAGGATTCATGAAAGAGTGTACACAGCGCAAAAAAGGTCTTTTCAGAAGATTGGAACATATACCACAGGCGACTTGTGTTCATTGAGATCTTTGACTACCCTTGGTACTATATCTACTAGTGCGAAAGTGGATTCGTTCCATTGAAAGAAACATGACACAATCTGAAAGCAATAATCTTGCTCAGAAGTGTTTAGCAAACAGATTGGCTTTAGTCAAAGAGCTGACAGCTGTAATTTCAATATATATGAGTGTGAGGATGACGCACAAATTTTAATGTTTTCGAACGTCCTATAAGACCGAAGATACAGTTCTCTAACTCTGGCAGCCCCTTTAAAGCTCGGGTCATATCCCAACTTTTCGTTTGATTTCAAAATCTTCATACAATAAGGGCAAAACGATCTTATTTCGATAGAAAGTAGTGCTTGTTATCATATCAAGAAATACAACGGCCAGTTAAAATTTCTAAGGAAGTTGTCGCCTCCAATTAGCCTAAGGCATTGTTTTCTCTTATCGTGTGGTCACTGTATGAGAAACCAGCTGATATGACACTGTGTTCCAATGAGTTCAAAGGGGAGATCACACCAGCGGTGTGCTTTTCAGGAAGAGAAGTTAAAAGTAAGACAAATATGTTGGCGATATGACATACCGGTAAGGAACTGGGACAGCTAAAAGTTGATTTGAAACCCTATCAATTAATAAGTCACGCGACATTAGCTCTAGCGCCAATTGGATCTATTGGGTTGTACCACATGAAATGTCCGATTTTATAGTAAAAATTTAAAAGCTAATTTTATTTTTCCGTAAATTTTTATTCAATAAAAAGAGCATCCTTTGGCATCTATGACATTCTTCCAACGTGATACAAGGTGAAAAAGGAATATTCCTTTTTCGTAGAACTGCTGACTTTTTGGGGCACTGAAATCTTCAAATTCTTTTATGAACTCTGTTCGGTTCCGGCAAAATGAATCCAGATTGTGGAAAAGTGGGTAATCCGTTGGGGAAATATCAGGAGAGTACGGTGGATGCGGAGGAATTTCAAATCCCAACTGCAACAGTTTTTGCACCGTTACTTGTGAGGTGTGGGGTTTATCACTGTCATGCAAAAGGATCGGACCGTGCCTATTGACCAACGCAGGTTGCTTTGAGCCTATTTGGAATGCAATATGTCGATTTCCTCACAATATTTGATAGAGTTTATCGCTTCACCTGGTTGAATAAATGAAAAGTGGATTGGTCCTTTCGATGTCCCCCAAATTGTCACCATAACCTTTTTTGGGTCAAGTTCGGGCTTGGGGGTGTGTTTTGGTTTTTCATCTACATCAAAGCACTGCCCAGATCTTTTACTATTATCATACAGTATCCACTTTTCATCACAGTTGACTAACCGGCGCAAAAATGGTTCAGTTTGGTCTATTAATGTAAACGATGCGCAGATTTCCAGGCGCCGTAGTTTTTGGGATTCATTCAGTTCATGGGGTACCCACTTATCGAGTGTCTTTACCTTTCCAATGAGAGAAAGGTGTCGACTTATTGTTATTTGGAATAATTCCATGCTTTGTGCAATCTCCCGCATCGATTTCGTTGGATCCGCATTTACCGGCATGTTTCCGGCTTCGCACGTGGTTCGTTTTGGAGGCTGAAATCTCCCGAACGGAACTTTCCAAACCAACGTCGTATAATGCGTTCGCTTACCGCTACATTCTCAAATGTAAAGGAAGAGGGTTCGAATTTGAACTGACAGCAGCATGGTAAATAATTCTTTAAAAAAAAACGGTACTTGTAACGAACCCTAAAATTCTAACACGTCAACCACACGTACCACTTTACTTTATAAAAAAAGAAAATTTAACGTTCTGACACAAATATTCACTCGAGAACTTCTTATTTCCGACTGTGATACAACCTAATGTAAGCCTTGAGCCCAAGATCTTTACGTATAATTTCCCAGATAGTGGATGGATAAAGGTCAAATTGTTGCGAACGACATCGAATCGATAAATTGAGTTCTTCCTCAACACTAGCTTCCGCAGCCGCAGTATTTTATTCCTAATTTCCTTCTGCTCATCGCTGACTTTTTTATTTTTATTTATGTTCTCACATTTTTTTCACTCTCACTTTCTCAATTCACACTCTAAAACAGAGTGAATAAACTTATTTTATGCACCAAGTAAAAAATCTGTCCAAATCAAATCATCAGTGTAGGATGAGAAATGCTTGAAGATTTTCATGTCATCGGCGTAAACAGATATGTAAGAGCTTTTAGTGACAACATCAACATCATTGTTATTATGAATAGCAAAGGACCAAGATGGCTACCTTAATGTACTCCAGAAGAGGCTTTAATGGGCCTGGAAATACGGGTCCTAAATAAAACGTTATATTGTCGATATTCTTAGTAGAATCCACATAATAAAACCCGGCTGAAACGCAAGAGCCTTTAGTTTGAGCAAAATATGTATTGTACAACAATCTTATGAAAGATTTTGTTAAAAACTTTACTGAAATCAGTGGAAATCAGGTTTTTGGTCGTAAATCGATATTACAAAAATCCGTGCTGATTCGGGGAAAAGATTGATTTGCAATAAAAAATTGAGTTATATATAATACCCTCAAACAGTTTAGGAATGCAGGAGAGCTTAGTAATGGGTCGATAGTTAGAAATTTAATTTTTGCTGCCTTTTTATGAAGGGAAAGTATGTATGAATTCTCCAAGATTATGGAAAAAGTTTCCTGTAATATCGAAACCTGCAAGAGAGCATTGACAGTTTGGGCTCATGGCTGTGGGCAACTCATCGGAGTCGGTCGGTTAATAGAATAATAGATAAAATATAATTTATATAATCTAGAACGAGCAAAATAATAATAATAGAAAAAAAAATAATAAGATTCTTAAAAAAATAAATCGAAATTTACGTTTTTTCTCTTTTGCTTAAACGAGATCCATATTCGTAAAGATGGCGATCCAGAGTTAGACTGGAATTTGTCTTCAATAACATTGTTTATGAAACGCAACAAATGCCAAATATTAAAGATCGGTTCAAAATTGCTTATACAATATCTGAAATTTCAAGATGTTTTCAAGTTTGCATAAAGATGGTTAATCGTATCGTAATTCGTAAAAATCCTGTTATAAGTGGGAAAAAAGGTTTTAGAGGTCGAGTCGCTGTAAGAAATCCATTTGTAATCCCTATTAATGAAGAAATGAAGTATTGGAACAAAGTTATTTTTTCTGACAAATGCAAATTTAATGTAAACATTTCGGATTTACGTGCCAAGATCTGGTACGAAATCAACACCAGCCTAAAAAGAAATAACCTCCTGCCTGCATTAGGTGTTGAAAAATTACATTTTATTGACGGTATTATTGGCTATAAGCAGTGTATTAATATCCTAAAAGCAAATTTGTATCAAATTCCAAGAATGTTGGGCAATCCACAGGATCTTGTCTTTCTAAAACACACGACCTTCAGCCCAGATGTAACCCAATTGAAAATGTAAATCGAAACATTGAAGGGCTTAAGCTAGCATTGAGAACAGAATGGGGAGACATTCCACCAACATTAACCAAACAAACTGATGGAATCAGTGCGGATCTAAAACAAAGAGGGTATCCCAACCCGAATATTACCGTTTTTCCTATATTTTCAAACTAAAAATATGTGGAATATGAATTTTGTTTAGTATTGAATATATATATTAATTAGTTTTTTTTTATTTATTTTATTTATGTGTAGTGGTTGTAACTTTAACAGTCTTTTAGTTTAAAAAAGAAAAAGAAAACGTGAAGCGCAAGTGTTATTTTTTTAATTAATTTTTGTACGAGTATAATTGAAATTATAGTTGTTATAGAAAAATAGACAATTACTTTTCACTTTTAGCTGTTATTTGTATAATGGTAATTCAAGTGTTACCAAAAATGAAACGTGACCTTTAAATGCATATGAAGTAAAGAAGTGTGTTTCTATTTCCCTTATGTCTTGATATCCTTCAAATCTATGCAACGAAAAGTGAAACGCAGCTGTCATTTCTTTAATTCTTTAATTTTGTGGAACTACAATCTGCTCAGCGTAATAAAAACTCTCATTATTCAAATGAATAAGACTATAATCATCAGATTGTAGTTCAAAATTATAAGCCTAACGAAAAGTGAAATGTAAGCTGCATCATTATAGACTGGGTTAAGTTGTGCATTTTATTTGCCATTGGCCATCAACAATTGAAGGGAAAACAATGAAAAACATGCAGAAAGCTATGAAAATGTTCCACTCTGAAGAAGTAAGGCGAAAGTAGAACAAAGTTCACAGTTCCAATGGACTTGTGTAAGAATTGATTGTACGTACACCGGTGACAATATATACAAATCTACATAATGTATCTACAATCAAAATTAATCATGGTTCCCTATAAAAGAATTGCAGCCACCTGGGGCCATTATCAACAACATTTAAATTTTAAATTCATTAACCAAATTTTTATTTACACAACCTAAGCTATTGCTTCCATAATTTGTACATTTTTACCTCTAAGTCCAATGTTTCTGTCTTAGAAATTTTCTTTCTTCTTCGGGCTTCACAGCAGCTTATAAGAAATAATTCCCACGAATATATTTAATTTTGCTCCATCAACCAAAGCAAGTCCAATCTGTTCACAAAAGAAAAATAAATAAAAATACACCGAAGAACTCTGAAAAACAAACGGGAAAATACCAGAAAAACTAAGTAAAATTTATGGCGATTATCCTGTCAGATGTTAAAAGCTTGATAACCAAGACTTTTTCTTCTTCTTTCCCTCACATCTACATCTTCTACTTTTACTTTAGTCGTATTTCTTATGTTTGAATGTGCACTGTTATTAGTCGTAAGATAAAACATTTCATTCTACCCAAAAGTCAACAAGAGAAAAAAACGAAAAAAACAACAACGAAATAACCACGATAATAAGGCCACACAAACTGAGTGGAAAAAAAAATCAGAAATAATGGACCAAAAATTGTCAGAGACCTACCAAATACCAACCTCCTAACCGAAGAAAGTAACTCAAAGTATCTGCAAGTAAAATTTATGGCAATTTGAAATTAGCAAAAAGAAACTCACAGTCATAGGAAAGTAGAAAGGATATATTCTACCATACCCCCCGGGTAATATTCATGTAGGCATCCTAAAGTTTCTAACACCTTTACTTTGTGTCCAAAAACAAAAATAAAGCAAAATACTCAAATTGAACTTGAAGAGGGTGTATCTAAGGAACATTGTATCCGCATTACATTCTTTTTCTTCTAAGAAAACCATTGGTAAATGTTAAAGGCTGTTGTGTGCATATTTGGTGTTAATGGAAGCCGAAAATTCCATCTAGATACATTATTTCCTCTTATACCCTCATGCCTGTACTTATACTGCTCTTCTGGCTTTCTTTCTTTCTTTCTTTCTTATTTTTTTGGCGTCTATTTGCACTTTTAACCCCCGGAAAATTGTATTCAGCATGAGTTGCTTGAGTTACTCATTCCATAGCTTCATTGTACTGTTTGTTTACGAAAATAAAATTCCCAATGGAATCACAAATATTCACAAAGCCGAATCGGAGCAAGGTGCCAAGCAATAAATTATTTTGCCCAGGCAACCTGAAAAATTCTTCTGGATTAATGGGGATGGTCTACATATACGAGTAGTAACTGAAGGAAAAAGCAAAAGTCCAAAACCAAATCGAAAAATAAAAGAAGAAAAATGCTCTCTTTCCTACACCTGCATATATATGTTACATACATTCATATACATTCACGTAGATTTGTATCTTTAGCAAAGGAAATTAAATATTTCGTCCATTGCTTTTAAGATTTCAACCAAAAAAAAAAAATCTGGAAAAAGAAGTAAGCAAATCGCCGTGCTTACTTGACACGAAATGTCCACTAAATGTCGACATGAAATAAATTTCTCTCAATAGATACGTTTTTGTACTCAAATTCATAGTCTGAAGAAAGCGACGTGTATACATGATTTTGTTGCAATCCTGAGTACCGCGCCGCTGTCAGACTTCAAGCGGATTGCGCATAAAGTTGCTATGAAAATTGCATAAAGAACGTATCTCTCTTCTGTATGTCACGTGAGTACTATAGTATGCATACCAGGTTTTCTTGTATAGATGACACAAGTACGAGTACCATTGCTCGTACCAATAACCTGCGCGCTATCTGTCCCCGTGTCTGTCTGGCTTTTGTATTTGAAATAAAAGGAAAGAAAAAAGTTAACAACAAACGACATCACATCAAGTTCTTCAAACATCTCAAGTTTCATTTGCATAAATCGACAAAAACCAAAGAAATTCAAAAACAAAAAGGAAAAAAAAAAACATTTGTTTTCATTGCAAATCTTTGCAGGCGTGTGGTGATAGTAGCGTACGTTGAGTATCTACATACATATCTCATAGGCACCTACATACCTGCTCCATCTGCAGCAGATTGAAATTTGAGGATTCTTTATGTGTCCCAAAGTGGCGGCAATATGTATAGATACTCGGTATCATGATCATAACATGGATGCAATAATTTTCCCATTCGGTTTAAGGTGTTGATGACACAAACACAGCATCATGTTATCTTCATCGTGTATCTTGAAATATATATCGATTTGATGTACCCGAAACTCTTAAGCATAAATGTCATCGTTATCGTCATATCAATTCCAAAAAAAAAAAAATAAAACAAATTTTGTAATAAATTACAGAGGAAAAGAACGGATGAAACCAAAATCCCAATTAGCTGAAACAACCCTTATCACTCAATTCGCCATTTTATCGCAATAAACCTAATAATTCCTGTCCAATAAAAATGCACAACAAATCAAAATCTCTTAGCACCGAGCTAGCTAGAAGGAAGGATAAGCCCTCTACACAACGTACAATAGCATTTTTACCACCCCCAAAAAGTACACACAAATAAAGATATTCACATACCTACAAACATTGTACAGATATAGAAATTCGCTCTCATATTGAACACATTCGTCATGTGATTTGTTTGCCTTTTAAATCTTCAGCAACTCTCCGGCGGCAGTAGAAAGATTTATGGTTGCACTCAAACGCGCATTCCTGTCACGGATATGGCAAAACGAAACGAAACGAAAGGAAAGGAAAGGAAAGGAATTTCATATCCTTATACCATATACCATACCATACCATACCATGACGTACTATACCATATACGATACCATCACCACCATCACCATCATCTCATTTAACTCCCCAATCTTTCCTTTTCAGCTCTATTCACAGACTGTGCACTGAAATAGGAAAATAAGAAAAAAAAAAAAACAAAACAACAAAAACAAAAATAGAAATCCTAATGCCAAGGCATGCGTAATCCTTTGCAATATCCTGCTTTGCTCTATCCTTCTCTCTTTCACCCTGTCAAAGGAATTACATTCAGCTTTATACGAAATACGAATCCAAATACGAGAATACGAGTACGAATTCGTATCTAAAATGACGGCAAAGAATCCTTTTTGCTTTTCTCTAGTATCTGTAGAAAATGGGGGATATTATTAAAATACTCTCATACTCTCGTTCACATCTGCCATCAAACACACATGAATAGATACATTTTCTATTTGTGAGGTGATGTATATTTTTCCATATACATATGAGCATAAATTCGAGTGGAATAGAAATTCCTTTTTATTCTGTGCGGTATCCTCTTTAATAAAAATGAAATATTCTATATTCTTCTACTGAACTCTATACAATATAAATAGGAGTATCTATGTGAGGATACATTGTTTCAGAGAAATATCCTCATATGCATTCTAGAGTGGTATGGATACCTTCTTTCGTTGGATGTTTCCCATGGATTGTCTGGTTTTAACTTTGGGGCTACTTGTGTTACTACATATGAGATTTTGTTGTAGCTTTGGGCCCCAATTTTTTCTCTTTTTAATATGAATTAAGTTTTTTTTTAAAGTTTTCTTTTTTTTTAATCCTGTTGCAGGGTGCTGAACTGTTTAACTGTTTAACTGTTCATACCACCCACTTGGATAACACATAGAAGAGCAGAGAATGGTCACAGATGCAGACAATTTGGTTGGTTGGTTGGTGAATTGCTTTACTATGTATCTGGAACCTTCTGAAATGGGTTTTTTTCTTTTCAGTTTTATTCGACTAGTTGTCTTATTGTTTCCAGAAATTGAATTTCACATGTGACGTTGGCTTAAGAGATGACCCTTGTGAGGGTTTTAAATTGCCAATTGGTTAGAAAGGAACGTTGATAGGAGATTTTTCTGTTAGACCGTCATATTCGATTTGGTACTGTTTGATTCACAGTATTCTTATTCAACTTTTCCGATCTTCTACAGTTCATTAGATATTAGGCTTACTTATTTACTTATGTGGCGCTATAGTTCATGATGAACCTAAGCCCCAACTCATAAGCCGCTCCAGTTAGTCCGATCTTTAGCTAATGGGTGAGGGGACCTCTACTTGTGCACTCCATCTAAGTTGAGGTCCCCCTTTACTGCGTTTTCTCTTCTTGTTAGATTCGAAGACTCTGCGGGCCGGAGAATTTATGTCCATTTACTCTACATGTCCTAGCTATCTCAGGCGACTGATGCGCAATTTTCTGACTAGGTCGATGTCGCTGTACAGCTCGTATAGTTTGTCGTTGAGTCTTGTTCTGAAAAGCCCGTTAACGCAAATGGGGAAGGATTTTTCTTTCAAGACTGGGATGATCAATGTCTTACATAGAGTCTGCTTAGTTTTCGGGATAGGGCCTTATAACTCAATAGTCCAAAGAAACATCAATTGGTAAGAGCGATTCTTCGTTTTATTTCTGCTTAGGAGTTGTTTATCGAATTTATAGCAGAGCTAAGGAAGACAAAGTCCTTTACTACCTCGAAATAGGCCGAATAGCTGTCGATTGTGACGTTTTGCCCTCTTTTACAGTTGTTGGCAGTTCCGCTTCTATACTAGCGAAAGCAATTGTGCTCGCAATTGTACTGGCCGAGCTCTGCCAATTATGTCGATAGCATCGGCGGCGTACGCTAGTAGTTGCAGAGGCTTTTGAAAGATTGTGCCTTCATTATCGTCTTGTGAGTTTTGCACAATTATTTCAAGTATGATGTTAGAGAAGTCACATGATAGCGGGTCATTTTGTCTAAAACCTTTTCTGGCATCTCGGTTAAGTCGGTTAAGTCGTTACTGAACTTGACGGAGCAGCGGGAGTTCTCAATTGTCATTTTGCATAGACTGGCGAGTCTGCCAAAACTAGAAATGGCTCTATATAGCTGGTCTCTATAAGTGCTGTCATGTGCGGCCTTAACATCAATGAAAAGAAGGTGGGTAGCGATGTGGACTTCTTTAATTATTTCCACGATCTGCCAGAGTGTGAAGATTTGGTCGATTGTGGACTTCCCTGGTCTGAAACCACACTGATAGGGGCCAATAAGGTTGATGGAGAAGGGTTTCAGAGGTTCACACGTTATAGCAGATAAGATCTTGCACCCGATTTTGAGGAGGCATATACCTCTACAGTTGAGGGGATCTCCTCTATCCTTTCATCAGATATTTACTCTGCTGACCAGATGTGAGAAATGCATGGTCTCTCCACAAAGTCATTTCCAGGAGCTTTGAGAACCTTGCCCCGTAAGCCGTTAGGTCCAGCTCATTTGTTGAATTTTAGTTATCCTTACTTTGTGTTGGTCCACTGGATGAACTGAAGGCGGGATGTTGGGCTTCTCCGCCGTTATACAGTCTGCAGAAAAAATTTTTCAAGTTCTCAGCAGCGACAGTGACTCTACTACAAGGTTTCCTTTTTCATCTCCACAGGCTTCTGTATGCGTTTTTTCCCTTGACATGTTCTTTCTACCTGTTGGTGTTACTTCCGTACGGTATTTTTGGAGTACAGCCTCTTAATTCTTTAAAATTTATTCCTGTCTATTCTGCTCGTACAGCTCACGATCAGCATTCGTCCAACGTTTCAGCGCCGCCACTTATACGAGTATACTACTTGTTTAGTTGCATGTGCATGCCGACATTCTTCATCAAACTAGGGATTTCTTGATAGTGTTCGGGTCAATACTAGTACTTTAGTGATGGGGCCTTTGATGGCACGTTGGCGTTAAGAGATTTCGGGATACGCGTTCGGTTACGACTTTCTACGTTCTTAATACGAGTAATTCTTCTTATCTTGTGGTGCTGGGAAAATCCGCATTAACACCTTGGCTGCACCAAGAAGGTGATTTGAGTTAATGGTGGCTGTCCGGAAGGTTTTGATGACCAGAATACTGGAGGCATACCTTACGTCTATTGCAAGATGATTAATTGATGGCTCATAGATACGTATGTATGTATGCTTGTCGAGGAGCTCGTAGAAACATTATTTGGCAGCGTCGTCCTTGTCTTTCGTAGGAGCACGCACGCATATTAGGCTTATGTTATCAAATTTGGCTTACATGTCGGAAGCCCGACGTTCTGCCACAAGACTACCGCATATGGCAAGTCCGCATCCGGGCTAGGGAAATACCAATCACCATAGTACATATCACAGTTTTTTATCGTCCTTATGTCCGGCCCGTTTCATCGTATTTCCTGGATGGCGGTGATATTAGCGTGATAGCAGTCAATGACCTCTCCTAATTGCTCTGCTGCAAGTGGCCAGTTAAGAGTGCGAACATTCCACGTGCTGATCCCAAGATCGTTGTCCTTTAAATGTTTGCTAGGGTCGCCAACAGTGTATCCATTTTAACGATGTGTACCATTAGTTGGTTCGTCACATCTTTCTAATTTTTTCCTTATAGGGTTGTGAGCGTTGACGGCGTAGGCCGGTATTATGCTACTGGCCTTGTCATTTTAGCCTACATGAGTAATAGTTTACTCATGCTTTTATCGGGGAACAGCTCTGCGAGTTGAGTCAAGTACTTTGCTACGAACTTAGTTGTTGCGCTGCTAGCCCTATACAAGTTATCGCAGGCCCCTTTGATATTAATTAACGATGCCAGCTATGTCATTTTTGATTATATTACATCTTCCCGGGCTCTAATCATCTTAGTCATGCCAGCCTACAATTCAATGTGAAAATGGATCTCAACCAGCAATTTCTCGAATTAGCCTCATCCGTGGCTTCGATAGTTGAACCCAGCACACTCCAAGTGAATTGAGTTGCATTTCCTCTTGTGTCACCTGCCTTTGTTGTAGTTCCCCTGGATTACATCATATCTCTGGCTTAAAGACAAGGAATGGCGAATTTTTTGTAACTTTTTAAGCATGCTCAGGTTTTTTCTACAAGTCCTTTGTTTTAAAATTTTGTATTCGATCAGAAGGTGATGGTAATTGAATAGAAAATTGATAGAAGCTTCGACAGGGTATTAGGATTGCAGTCATCCGATATCGCGGTTTTCCAAAGCAGTTTTCGTCAGTGTGGCGGTCAGATTATTATTTAAATAAGTGGCGCTGTAAACGAATTGACATAACTTCAGAGCTCACTCAGGCTGTCGTTCTCTATCGACATTAGTGCCATCAAAATTTTAGTAAAAACAGCAACGAACTTTGTCATCACATCCTCTTTAAATAGTTGAAGACCTGTCATCAGCGTGCTTGCAACCAGAACCTCTTCAACAAAGTTCACTTTCTTTGTTTGGTAATTCTTGTCCATTTCCATTACAATTTGTGAACGTTAGACCAATTCAATAACTGATAGGTACATTTCCTCAATTTTTTGGCAGACTTAAACCATAAATATTCGTCTATCGTAATATGGGGCGTTGCAGATATCTATAGTATGCACTTAGTCCTTCCGATTTCCATCTTTGGCTGCAAATGCATAAACCATCATCAAAAACCAATCAGTGCCATTGCTCTCAATAATTTCGTTGCCAACCAAAAAAAAAAATCGAAAGAAAAAGATGGAAAAACAAATCGAAACCATCCTAACATTCGAAAACGTTTTGGCAAGCTCATATTTTTTTCCTCGTTTCTTTGTCCCTTTTTTCATGGTTGACTCCATCCGTTTCACAACAAAGAATATATCAGAGAATCCAAAACAAAATTCTGTGTCCCGCACTGGATGGACTTCTCGTTCACCTTACGCAACAAATAATTTTTTTGCAATTTTCTTTTTAATAAATAATTTATCGGTCCAAGTAAGAAGAAATATTTTATTCTAGTCTGTCAAAAGGATACCGCATTGATGCACTTGTTAAAAGAATTTGATTTCATTTCTTTTTTTTTACAAATCTATATTCGGGGGGATACATTCACCAAGCGAATGACATAATGTGCATCATCAGAGGGACAAGAAAAAACGAATCACCTCTGAGGAGAGACACAAAAAATATCCCAAGCTATACCCAGCATCTACACTCTGTGTGGAAGATGGCCTTAGGGAGTCTGACGGCCTAAAAATGCAGGAAATATATTAAAAAATGCATCTGTAAGTCGGCTGAAAAAAAATAAGAGAAACAAAAAAAAATATTGTTTTCATACTTTTTCTTGATGGCGGCAATGATGACGACAGGGATTGGTTTGAAATAATGATAATCCCGTCTAGCCTTTGTGGTGAAGAAGAACAATTCCTTTTTTTTTTGCAGCCAGAAACCGTCATCAGGCTTGGCCTGGTTAAAAAGTTTCACATGTGCACATTCTACAAATGACTAGACTTTTGATGATGGATATTTGTATTTGAGTACATAGTTGGTGGTGGTATTTGTCTAGCAGTTTCGGGATACATTTTATCACTCTCGTCGTGTTGTACATATGTACATATGCACACACGTATATCCTTTGTTCTTTTGGTATATGCATTCGTAAGCTTAGTGAGACATTTTCTTTCATTAAGCTGCGGCAGCCAATGTGTCTGGTGGCCTCAATTTTTGGTTTGGGGGTTGTATTTAAAGGGGTTGGTGAATTATGATTGGCATATCAAGGACACTTCGGCAGGCAAAATATTTCATTAATTCCAGTCTAGTAATATATTCGGTTAGACGTTATCTATTTTAGTGTATGTTTGAGACTAATATTGAAATTTTGTTTATCATTTCAGGTTTATTAATGCGAGACGGAGAATCGTGCAACCAATGATTGACCAATCGAATAGAGCAGGTAAGTCATAGCTGAATTCGGTTATACGAGTACGAATGCGAAATATTTTCAACACAAAGGATAATCAGAGGGGGACATTTGCGGGATGAATTTTTCTTACTCAATATAAGAAACTAGAATTGTTTTAAATGATAAGCACATTAAAAAGGGACAGGATCTTTTGAATTAAGTCCAGATTTGATGGCTTAACAATTTCATAGTACATCTCTCGATGTCCAGATTTTAGCAATTGAAACTTGTGCGCAGTTGTTATCATGTTGTCATCATGTTGTCATCATGTTATCATGTTCTCATAGTTCTTCCAGATCTGCAGCCTTATCAGCGGAAAGATTTCCACAGCTTAGTCAACTTCTATTTAGCAGAAAACAACGGATGCATACTTTATAATATTCTGACAGTTTAAAGCTTGGTTTATAGTTGAATAATAGAATTAGATCTGGGGCAGAATCAGCAGAGGACATCATTATTTGCTTTCAAGATTCGGCATCAATTTTTTGAGCTTATCGTAGATTCGTCACAAAATTAGGCCGTCTTAAACCCACTTATGATATGGGTTGCTGTCCAAAATTATCAAGAATATTAAGATTTAATTTGCATTGAAATAATTGGCTGACTACTATTTGTTTCTAGATATCAGAGTCTGGTGTACGCAAAGTCCGTGAGACCGCATATTGCCGTGTTTATCCTGTGCTGTTAATGGAGAAAAATTTGCCGATAGTGTGCGCCTGAATCTGAGAACCTCAACGCGCCAAAGATATCAGTAACTAGCCACGATCTCCCCACTAGCCTGCATAAAGATCTCGGACTTTCGGTTACAAGGTCCAAGCAGCAGCTGGTTCAATTGCAACTTAAACAAACGGCTACGTAAACAAACAAAATTGCCGTACTCAGTGCTCGGAAAATCTGCCCGTAGTCATAGAGAAGCCACCAATGCATCCTGAATGTGTAACTGTTTGGTGTGATTTTTAGAGTGGCGGCAGTATTTGCTAATTTTTCTTCCAAGACGACAATGGAAGAGGCATGACAACCGATTTTTAATGGCCAGAAATTGAGAATTTGGACATGGGAAGCTATGGTTCCAGTAAGATGGATCTATGTGCCACATAAGCTGTCCAACAATCGATTTATTACATACTAAGATCAGTAATAGTGTAATCAGCCGTTTTGGTGAAGTTGCATGGGCGCCACGGAACTGCGACTTGACGACGTTGGATTTCTCATAAATAATAAGTCCAGAGAAGATTGAGGTACTCAAGGACAATATTGGTCAAGCTATTCCTGAAATAGGGGCCGAAATAATCGAAAATGTTTTGAAAAATCGAGTTGACAAGATGGCCGAGCCAGTCATTTGAATGAAATGGTATTCCATAATTAATCGGAATGTAAAAGTAACAATCGTTGGGAAATATTGATCAGTGCTTTTGCATAGCCTTTTTAAAAATAAACCAACAGATGGCCCACCTTCTATTTGTAGTTGTAAGTAGTTTGGCATTTGCGACAATGAGCTAGATGGAGTCATACTTGATTCCTTGGACGAAATAGAATGGAGATTTGAAGTTGTAAGTTCTATTTCCGGTGTTGGGGTTTCGATTACCCCTCCATAATGCTCTGCAATCCCCCATTTGCAGGACATAAAGTCCTACTGATGAAATATTTATCTTATCGTAGAAGAATTTTGTTACTGATATAATTTTCTACGACGTTCATTTCGTAGCAATAGTTCACAGGTTTCTATCACGGACCTTATGTCAGAGATCCAAGGGGACCTTTTTCTTAGTTTCGCTTGACGTTTTATTGAATTCCTTTAAAACTTAGCTTAATTTGTTGTAAATCCAAAAAGAGATTGATTGTCTCATAGTTCGTAACGAAGGTGTTACGATAATTTCTTTGTCATATCACAGACGATAACTCCATGCTTTGTTTTTGGTTACATAGAACCCTATATGAGTTCAATCTCTCCCCAAAAATTGAATACCAACATCACATGAAATAATGAAAATATTCGAAATTAGTTTTCGCTTAAAATGAAAGCCAAACGCCATGGAATTTCTCAGTAGCATCCCTGGGGATCAATTGAAATAATATAAACACTCCCATACGCCATTAATTCCAGAACCACATACGGATAGTCATACATACTTGTGCCAAGTCCTTTTTTTCATTGTCCAAAAAGCAGAGAAAACATCTTTTTGTTCGTCGTTTCTTAGAAACAAACTTCCAAGCCATTAAATACATCCTTTAAGAGTCAATTATGTGTAGCCACCACCTACCCATTAAGTATCCTTAAATATCCCTTTCGGATGGACCCTTCAATAGCAGTGTTTGTCTATATTTTTTTTTTTTTAATAAAGAGACCTCTTTTATTTTGTAGCTGTTAGAACTTTTACCACCCAAGACACGAGTGTATGTAGTCTGAATGAACGCATGTACAAAGTTTTAACGACCGTCTGTCGTGACAATTGACTCTTCAAGTTTTCGAAGTGTAAACACTATGAAATGAAGTAGCAGTCCGGTCGGCTCTTTCTCAAGCACCGGAAGTCATTCGATTTACCCATGAACTGAGAATATCCTTTCTGCGTGTTGATGCCTAAAACGGATGTTAATGACAATGATAATGATTATGTGCGTATGCTACATACATATATATACGTGTGTGGGACTTGCTTAAGAGTATGTGTCACTTATGGATGATCTCCTTAAATAGGTGAAATAATTACTAGTGCTAGAGGCTGTAATTAGAAGTTTATGTGCGACATTTTAGTCATGTGAGGACTTTAATGTCCTTCGTGGGAACAAAATTCTGCTCCCATGTGATTAATGAGAATTTTTATTACCGTGAATCGACGTACTTAGTATAATACATACATCTGTAGTTGGATGCAAGAAGACTGAACATAGATCTTCTGTATCCTGGGAGGAGCTTTCTGTTCTTTACGATGCTGTGTGCATTCCCTTTAAATGTCAGATCCAGGCAAACACATACGCTTGCAGGGTGAGTGCATTGTCAGAGGACAACTAAGGAACCATCAATTTATTGAGGATAATAAACTCTCCGTTGATTTATGGTGATCCTTTGTGTTGAAAAGAAGCATTGCGCATATATAATATACGAGTATATATTTTTTTATACAAATTTACTGAAATAATTGTTGTTTTTTTTTTTTCTAATTTTAGTTTATACCCCACATGCTGGCCCATCAGGGTATGGACACGATGCAATGGGTTACATGATGGACAGTCAAGCACATATGATGCATCGTCCGCCAGGTGATCCTGCCTTCCATCAAGGTTATCCTCATTATCCACCTGCCGAATATTATGGACAACATTTGTAATCGCCCTCCCACACAACAGACACACCCACAGAGAGACAACACATCTAGAGATAACAACTTTTTATTTTTAACATAAGGACCTAGGAAACGCAATTCATAATTTAAAACAAAAAGAAAAAAACGGAAAAAGAAATAGAGAAAATAATAGTTTTTTTTTCGTAAAAACAAGAAAAACAAATAGAAAGCAAAGAAAATCAGTGTAAAATCGACGTAAGGTGTAGTTCGTTGGACCCTTCTTATGAACCGCACTTAGCCGTTGGAAATTTCATTTCGCCCACACTCATCTAGTTCTTCTGGTTTAAGTCGCATACCTACCTGAGATACGTAAACAGTTTTTGGCAATTTTTCGTCGTCATTTTTTACTTTTTGGAAATCTTCACATTTTGGAGTACTACGAGAAGAATCTGTTGCGTTTAGTTGGTTTTATTTCAATTGTTTGGAACGGATATGCAGCAGAGGTAAGTCTGATTTTCTTGTCATTTCGTTGTATCGTCATTATTGAAAAAAAATATTTTACACAAGACCTGAGAGATAAATGAAAGTAGTCTACCACAAGTCAGTAATGAGTTTTGTACAATAATACATTTGTACTAATCCCATTTGGGATTAGTCAGTTGTTGTGATATTTTTCACTTGCTTGTAGAGTTTTTTGTTAAAAAGGTACATAATCTCTCCAATTTTCCAATTAGGTGTACATGCATACACATGTAGATCACACCGTGCCTAATAAATCTCTGGTCCTAACATAGGGCTTCTTCAGCAGACGTTTTCATTACAATCGGTGGACAACATTTCTATTATTACATCACTTCTGTGTGCAATGTCTTACGGTTCCAACGTTTTGGCCGAAATCAGACCTTTGGTCTTATTCATACTCCTCGCATACTATGATACTTTTTAAAAGGAATGACTTATCTGAATTGAAGTTTCCTTAACTAGGACCTGCATTTGGATTCTCTGATTCAACAGATCTAATCTATTTATTTGGCAAACAAGCGCGGTTATGGCCTATGGATTTTTTGAGACACGTGCCTCTGAAACCTACTGACTCATCTATCATCTACCATCTATCTCATCTATCCTTATGTTATACTAATTTCCTATTTAAAAATCAGCCCCAATATTGATAAACTTCCGTACTTCCCTTTTTGATGAATCTCCAACAACAATGATGATATAAGTTTCTTTTGCCAGTGAAGTGTGAATCATTGACTCTGGTCTTCCCTTATGTTTAGTTCTACCACTTCTTAAAAAGTTCTCCTTTCCTGAAACTCTATGGGCTACCTAAGAAATTCATCCATAATCTAATAATCATACTTGAGGTCGGTTTTTTCCTTACGGTTGTTCAACAGATACCAGAAATTGTATTGAGTTAAACATAGATCGTGCATAATAACAATCTTCGTCTTAGTTTGTCCGCACTAATGTAAGGCTTCTGTCACAAAGTTGGGGAATTTTTTGAAGTTTTAACCTATGTTCCGTTTAACATAGACTTTAGCAACTTTACCACAACCATCATAATGTATGGTAAATATGTAATATTTTGTTTGACACCTCAATTGTTGGACGTTCACTGTTTTGGTTAAGTCGATGTCGCTGTACAGCCCGTAGATCGTCGTTGTATTTAATTCTCCACCTACTGTCTATGCAGACGGAACCGCAGAATTTTCCTCTGAAAGTAGTACTCTTGGTTAAAATCCATATCTGTGCGCCATATTGTGCCTCTTGAGTAAGCGCGTGAGTTTTGCACTTTCAAGAACGATTTTAAAGGAAGCGCATGGATCTCCCCAAAGCATATTTTGATATCGTATAACTTGGTGAGTTCTTTACCGGCCTTGGTCGGTAGTTTTGGCATCCCTGTCAGATCTTTTACGGTTATCATACAGTATCCACGTTTCACCACAGGCAACTATCCGGTGCAATAATGGTTCAGTTTGGTCTCTTAATGTAAACGATGCGCAGATTTCCAGGCGCTGTAGTTTTTGGGACTCGTTCAGTTCATGGGGTTTCATCGAGATTCTTTACCTTTCCTATGAGAGAAAGGTGTCGACTTATTGTCATTGGGGATACTCCCATTTTTTGTGTGAGTATTTAGTCGATGGTGTATTTTCCTGGTCTAAAGCCACACTGATATCAACCAGTCAGGTTCTTGACGGACGAGTGCAAGCATTCATACATTAAGAAGATGATGGCTCTGTAGTTTGCGGAGTACAGGGAGTCTTCTTTCTTGACGGTCAAACAAACAATCTTGACTTTCCATTCGTCGGGCATACTTTACATACTGACCATATTTTACAGATGAGTTTGTGTATTATCCTTACCAAGTCAACGCCTGCCGCTTTGAAGAGCTCGACAGTCAAGCCATCTGCTCCATTAGCTTTGTTGGACTTAAGCTTAGGTATGGCTACCTTCACTTCATCTCTACATCGTCAGGTTGAAAGGTTATTCTGCTTAACAGTGGTATTTGGTGCATCATAGCCGTTATACAGTTCACAGAAATGGTCTTTCCAAATCCTCAGCATCGACTGCGACTCTACTACTATATTCCCTTCTTCGCCTATATAGGTTTCTGTTGGTTTACCTTTTGGTAAAGCTTCCGAATCTCATTTCTGGAGCAGCATCTCTCAATGTCCCCGATCGCGCACTTCTCATGCTCCCTCTTTTTACTCCTGAGAAGGCGATGATCATCAGTGTTCGAAAGTACTCTCTTTGTGGTATATTAACAACAAACAAGGGCTGTATGATTGCAAGATAATTGGCGCTACTGATCCAAAATGAGTACACCATCATTTAGTATAACCGTTTTTAGCCCTCTTGTCAAAATTTGGTGACAATCCGAGGTTTACTTTTGTTTTGAAACCTTTCCTTTCGCCTTCTTTGGAGCACGTTCATCGGGTAAAATTCATTGTTTCGATTATTCTTTGGTCTCTGGTGTGTATCAATGGTGTGTACCAATGAATCCAACTTCTCCGGATTTCGATTAAACCAGGCCAAGCACGACGTCTTTGAAGTGGTCTCACGACCACTTTCTCATGCCAAAAATCTCGCGCAGGATATGGCTAACGCATTCAGTCTGCTATCTCAGCCAACTCGCGAATTTTCATTCGGCGGTCCGCCAATACGAGATCATGGATTTTGTCCACGGTTTCCTTTGTGGTAACCGTTTTTGGGCCACCTGCGCGCGGTTCATTAAGAACCTACGTGCGGCCACGGCGAAACTCTGTGAATCAATGGTAAACGGTTGTATGGGAAGCCCATAAAGAATGGGCTTGATTTTCCTCGCAGATTTTGACACTCAAAAACAAGAATCGGATCACTGAGAGGGATACTGTTCTTTTTCCATGGTCGCAGAAAACACTAACACGATGTTTTGAAATGGGTGTCAAAACACCAAACAGCCAAACATTTTGGCTCAGTAGCGCCACCTATCTTCTAATCCGGGTACTCATCAAACAGCCCTCGTATAACAACTTCTTCCAACTTGACGTCTGTTATATTCTTTAAGTTTACCTTGGGTAATGTCGTAATGTAAAGAGCTTGCTTGCCTAAGATTTGTCGGGCATCCATTCCCTATCACCTATCAGCTTCCATATTCTCCAGGAGGCTTTAGATTATAAGGTTTTCCTTGATCTACTCTAAATTTTGTTTATTCGAGGATTACTTGAACTTGGTATTAATCTTGCTGAGTTGGAGAAGAGATCCACGAGATGGTTTTCTCGTTAATTAAGTGAACTAAGTCGCCATGTTCCTAGGGCCACTTCGATCTTGAAACTCGCCATCTGACCATATAAGTTTCTGATTACAACATTTTTAACATGTAGATCTACGACCAGAGTGGTGGTCTTTTCTACACTTAAATCGACATTTTTTAATTTTCTATAAGCATATTCAGCAAATGTTAATTTCAATCAACAAGGCAATCAAAGACGGGACTAAATAAGTATTTGTTAACGACTATTGCAGAAATCTATTCTAAGTCGAAAACTTGACCTCGGTTAGTTTTCTTAATATTTGTTGTGACAACCCTATGACCTTACCTATAATATGTAGGAAAGTTAAGATTTAAACTTCACATAAGACCACATATTGCTAAAGTTTTTCTTCTCTTGTCAAATCCTGCGCCTATCGTCTCCCAGAAGAACTATCCTTTTTTGGTTGATGCTAGGGGTTATCTTATAGTTTATAGCATTATGCTTATAACTCTTTTCAATATGACGTCCTAGCTAATCCATTTTTCTTCCGATGCCAACTTCTAACGAATAGGTAGAGGTCATCGCTGAATTTCGAAAAAGTACGTTAATATTTAAAAAAAAACTTTTCTCCAGAGGATATGCACATTCCAAGGGTATATTTGGGTGTGCTTTGTGAGGTCCTACCAAGCAAGTATATATTTACTTCTGTATATCGGCTACTGCATGAGAGGCGTTAAGGATCAGAATCGCTATAAATATTTGGATAATAAGATCAGGGTTGATTCATATATTAACACGTTCATTCTTACTTTGCCATTCGAATGTCGGACTTACAAACGAATTCTGACCATTACTTGAACCGCCTTTTGCCGAAAGCTCTGATTTAGTTTTCACATTTTATAAAGTGTGTAGAATATTTTGTGTAGAATATGAATTTAATTATAAATGTTAATTTTTTTTTAATCATTCTTACTAATAAACTAAAACCCTTCGTCTTCTGTTTCCAGATTTCACCGAGTGATCAACATTTCTAGCTGCATTTCGTCCGTCTTTTTTTCATGAATCAAAACGAATCTGAAAAGATGGTTACTCTAGAGACATTTTTGTTTATTTTTGTTAAACCAAAAAATAATTATTAATCCCATTTTAAAAAAAAAAAGCAAAAAAAGAAAAGAAAACTGTGTTTTGGCGCAACCTCTTTAAAAAACATGAATTTAAATTGGAATTTTTTTTTGTTGAAACAAAATCCCTTTTTGCCGAGTGTAGACACTCCCCTTAGGAATTAAAGAAATATTTTCTTAATTTTTATCCTCAAAAAACTTAACACAAGAATTTTTTAAGTTAATAATTTTGTGATTACTAAATTTAGTGTTAAAAATTAAACAGGAAACAAAACTTAAATCATCATCATCACCATAGGAGAAAAACAAAAAAAAAATTGTACAAATGAATATATTTTCAATTAAGAAAAAAACACAAACTCATTTTTTGTTAAAAGAAAAAATTATTCACAAAAAATAGACAAACAATTTAAAAAAGAAAAAAAGAAAATACGATTTTACGGCTTTATTAACGGAATACAGGATAAAAAATACATATAAAAAAAAAGTTAAATTAAATTTTAGTTAAAAGAAATGAAAAATAATTTAATTGAAAGAAAATAAAAGGATCTCCTTAAACAGGACACAGAACACAGCAATAGTTTGCGATGTAAACAATGTGAACAACTTTATATAGTAATAAATTTTATACCATTAAAAAAGCAACATAAAATAAAAAATCTTATAAAAAGTGGCAATATCATATTAATAAATTTCTTCAAACAACAAACTTAAAATAAAAAAATTTAACTAAAAACACAAAATGATATTATTAACAAAGAAACTATAAAAAGAAAAAAACAAAAACAATAGAAAAATTCAAAGTAAACGATAAATTAAAAAACAAAAAAAAAAAACAAGAGAATAGATTTAAAGAAAAAGAAACGTGTAATTTTTGTGTATACTTATATAAAATAAATTTAAATATAAATATTATAAATAAATCATAATTAAAATCAATTTAGTTTAAATGCTAGCCAAGTAAGTCCTATATTTTAAATTATGCATAGTGTTAGAGAATAGAAAAGAGATACAATTAAAAGAAAAACAACAACAACAGCAAACATATAAAAATGAATGAAATCACATTTAAAACTTTACTTTTAACTATATGTACATGTAAAAGAACAAAAAACCCAAAAAGAAAACTTTTATTTAAACAAAAGGAAAAAATGAAACCATTATATGTATCCAAACACCCAACACCCAAAACATCAAATCAGTTAAGATAAAAAATAAATACATATAGATACAAAGTAAATAAATTAAAAACAAAAAAAACACTAATCTTAAATATAAATAAATGATAAAAATTTAAAGTGAAATAAAAGCAACTAAGTATACTTTTTAATTCAACAAACTAACTGTTAATTATAAATGTAAAATATTTAAAAACGAAAAAGAAAATCATGTAAACAAAAATAGAGAGAGAAAAAAATATTGGAAAAAGTCTATATACCATGTGAATTTATTATTTGGTTTTTCTTCGTCCACTTTCTTTCAAATTTTATTTTTATTATTTTTATTTTAGAAATGAATTTCTTCTTCATCTTCTTTTTGTTTTTATTTTTTTTTATTTTGTTTTAAATACACTCACTCAAACTCTGTAGAATTTTATTTTCCCTTAACGCGCTTCTTTTTTGTTGAAGCCGGATTTGTATAGAAAAACTTATAAACAAAAAAAAACTATTTGCTTTGGCTTAACAAAAAAAAAACAAAAATACTTTAAAACGGAATTTATTTTATTTTGTCAAAATTTGAGGAACGCGTTTTTTTGTTTTGAAGTTTTGTTCTCATTTGGAAAAATGAAAGAATTGAACCCTTAGCTTACTTTTTTTTTGTAATGTTTTAGGTTGTAAGTTGTAAAAGAGTTTTTTTTTTGTTTTCCTTGTTTTTAGTATTATTCGCATTACTTTTTAATTATTATTATTATTATTATTATTACAAAAATAAAGAATGAAAATTAAAAGTGAAGAATTAAACAAGAAATTTTTTGTTTTTTTGTTTTTTTTTTTAAATTTATTTTATGCTATGGAATGGTTTCGTTAAATTTTAGGTTTTTGGCTTCTTACTGTTGGTTTTTAGTTGTTTTCCTTTTGTGAACGGGGTTTTAAAGAAACGTGAAAACTTGGACAGGTTGTGTAAGTGAGTAGTGGTTTTAAACACTTTTTTTTCGAATTTTTTAATAATAGGTACATATGTAAAGAGTGATGCTGCTTCAAAATCATTGTTGAGTACACTAAAATAAGTTGTATCCTCGTGCAAAAATATGACCTGCAATAAATCCCGTTGTTTGCCACACCATCAGATTATAAGTTGGCAAAATGTAGTCAAAAAGTACTGGAATTACTTCGCTCAGATGCAATTTTAACGAAGACCCCTCGAATTAGTCAATAACATTACTGAGGAAACTATTAGCTTAGGCAGTTAATTCAACCTGTCGAAAAAGCCAACACCGGACCATTGTGGGTGCTGACCATTCTATCATTTCTTGCAATATCAGGGTGCATCACACTAGCAAGTAATTTTTTCAACAAAATAATTTTTTAGTAAAGTAGATTGAACACTGGATAAATCAGTGGTAAGTGTTTAGTTTTGTTTATCCTCCCACATGTATTGTATTGGTGCATGGCATTTTATAGAGGAAAAATGTGAAAGTTTTCCCGAGCAACTAAAGTACGACATCAATTTTCCCATATCAATGTTGAATTGGAGGTTACAATTCTATTACAATGTAAAGGGATGGTAGATCGAGGAGCCGTAGGCATATAACATGCCAGCCGATATATGCACAAGCAATTTCCATACATTGCTTTCTTTTAACTGTTCGAACTAATGTGGGACTTATTTTCAAAAAAACTTTCGGACAAAAATCGAAGGCCAGAGGTGCCTCGTTAAAGTACGCTGAGGGGCTAATATTTCAGTTCAAATTGCTGAATCCAAACACTAAGCTTGTTTATAAAAAGAAAACTGCCATTTGGCAGCGAAATGCAAACAGGGGATCTGGAATTCTTGTACAAAGCGTTTTGCTTTGTGTGCATAATCATAGTTGTTAACACGATAAACCATATCGATTTCCTGAAAAGCCACTGCCAATATTGGGAACCGGTCTCCCTACCCAGACGAGAAAGAACTTCCCTGAAAACTATAGTACTTCATCGATCGGTAAGCCGGCGCTTTAGCCAATCTTCTACGGATGGTTCTGCAATCTCGACCTGGAATGTTAAAGTGGGCAAATCAATTTATTTGATTTTCGTAGTTGAAAAGATTATGATTAATGTATATAACAGGCAGTTTTAAAGTGACTTGTAAGTTTTTTATGCCATTTCCATTCATCACCAGGCGAAAACAATTTTTCAAAAATAAGTCTAAGTAAAGGAGGTAGGGGGATAGGTAGGTCCTTAGAATAAATTAATTTTCCTTTTTTTTGCATCCGAGAAAACATTACATTTTCAATCAGATGGAAAACAGCCTTATAAGAAATTTTGGCTATTCCTTCATCTCATGGAACTACGTTTTGCTTTAAATTATGAATCGTCTGGGAAATTTGTTTGAATTATCCATCAACGTATGCTGTTAACTGTGGCTCTTAACAATATTCAACAATAATAATAAGTCATTTAATGCAATAAAGTCATATGGCTGCTATAACCATTCGGTCGACATAACGCCTGCAACAAGGCTTGAGTACCACTACGGGCACATTGCTCTACTTCCTTTCAGGTCTTTCCAACTTTCTTATTTCCGGAGATCTTACACACTTCTCAACCCAAACTTGGGGTTGCCGGCTTCATTGCATTGCATATTTCGTCATTTTATGATGTGGAGAGCTTGATGGACCGTTCAGATTTGTTTCAGACAAAATACCCTTAAGATGGTGTGCACACTTCTGTTAACAAAGTCTTAAAATTTTTGAGTGACAGCGGTAGCAACCATCTACGTATTGCACTCATTGAGCTTATGCTTTGTATATTAAAGCAGAACAATTTCAGCTCTATTGTGAAGCTGATGAGGTCGTTCTTTTATACTTTGAATAGCTTACCGAAGCGTTTGTTCTAATATTCTAACCACACCATGCTAACTGTCGTCATTAGCCGAGACAAAATTTTCTAATACGAGGAACCTATTCATTTCCTCGACCTACTGACCAGCAATATTTACTTGTACTTACAGCAGCTAAGGTAGCCAGCAGATATCGTCATCGTGATGAAGTTTTTTTTATTCCAATTTCATGTTCCTCAGTTTTGTGTAGTTGAAGCTCCTAAAATATTATAGATCGCTTATTATTATTAGCAGAAATAGAAATATTTAGAGTGTACAGATTTGTCGCACTCCGCTGCATAAATCGAGGTGCTCTGCGATTTTATTTCTACCAATTTTGTGTGATATTTTGCTCCCTCGGGAGATACACATGTATCTCTCCTTCGAAAAAAAACTTTCCGATTTACACTGTCGATTTAGGAATAGTTGGAAAAAAGGATATGTATGATAACCCTCAAAAAGTGTACATGGTCGATACAGGAGAATCCGGCGGGGTATTCTACTTGTTCTTTGATTCGTTTCAAAATGATTATAGTAGTTATGTAGAAACCGCTGGTATCGGGTATACCCCCAAACCCAACCGTGTTATCTTTCTTATGTGCCTTTACTGGGAGATATAGTACGCGACCGGTAGTGCATCAGCTCAACTTATCTACATCAAGAACTACGACACTATCGTCTAAAGGATAACTAATATCACGAGTACCATATCATTTACTTCATTTATCATAAATCATCTCTGGTTTGGTGACATCGTTAGGGCGACCTAGACGTTATTCTTCGCAGATGCAGATGCATAAGATCTTTCCTTACTGCGATGAAGTTTGGGTTAAACTGTTCAGTCCAAAATGTCTAATTTTGTACCCTTATCTTACGACATTTAGCTTAAGGCAATATCGATAAAAGAATTTCTGCAAGGTGGTAAACTTTATATTCATGTGCTTTTCAAAAATTGTTCGAACTAGAACTTTAAACTATAGTTCTCTTAACAATGCATATTGCCATATAGGGATCTGATTAAGAGTATCTCATTGCATCGATTTGTTTAAATAATTTTTACTGACCTGGACACAGCCCCCGCTTACCAAATCATGGCTTCTTTTTATAAACAAAGGATTGTTTTTAAAGTTAGCACATTAATGCTATCAAAATTTATTCAGCTGCTCGGTTATGTACATTTGTATTCTCTGACTATAAAGTGAATCCATTTAATAGATTTGTGACTCCGAGTAGGATTACGAAAGGATTCTTTCATAAGCTGTCAGAGAACTCAGCGATTAAAACTCAGCAATAAAAAAAGTGTACGAAAAAAGACTATAGGATTCCATATGTTTACGTTGCCCATCTTATAAGGAATATATATACTTACTTAAACAACACTTCCAGTGAAAAAAATTCTAAAGTAATGAGAAACTTTAAAAAGTTGAAAAGGCGGTATTTTTCCTCGCTTACATATTTATATTACATTTCTGCAACTGGTTTTGAAGCTTAAATTCAGGTTACGTTTGAATTCCTGTTCTGCCACCAAATACCTCAAAGCCAGGACTTTCTAGCTAGCCCCATTCATGTAAGTAATGTTCTATTGTTTTTATATTATGTGCTGGGCTAGAATCTTGCTAGAGTAGGTATCCAATGCCTGTCGGCAAATAAAGTATTGGTCAAGTTCTTCAATGATTCATTCAAAGTTATACACTCCGATTTTTTGTTTGCAGTGCAGTAAAATTTTACCATCACTCTCTTCCCTGTATGTGAGCATCACGAATCCTATGCATATAAGATTTCAAAGCCACAAGATTCAGATTGTTCTGGACTATGTCGGATACGCTTGGATTTAAGCAGAATTTAAAGACCCTATTTTCTTCCCTCACTGGAAGGATTCAGGAATCATGTGTATCGTGGTTGGCCGCTTATTAATCTAAAGTTAGCAAAGAAAATTTGGATAGCTCAATCATTAACATCAGTATTTTTACCTTAGTACAATCGCAGATCTTTCTTCATGTGTTTTTGAACGGTCGTCGTTTGTTTTGCGTTGAAAAACGTTATGTCGGTGCAAAACAAAGTTATATTCAGCCAAATCTTGCTTTTATCAAAGTAGAAATGTTATATACTTTCGAGGCATATTGATTGCATACGTAAAAAAAAAAATCACATTCGCCTATGCTATTTTGTGTCAGTACAAATGTTATGTTATGTTATTTTGTACAGTACCAGTGGGTGGCCGTGGCTCAAGTGGTAGTGTGTTGACTTCCCATTCGGACGGTTCGGGGTTCATTACCAGCCGTGACCGAAAGCCATTTTTCAGGCAACTGAAATCTCGTGAGGTGAATGGTTGCCTAAATACAACACCAAGCCAATTTACACTAATAATTTAGTCTCCCCATTAAATGTTGGATGCCACCCATGGAGCGAAGTAACCACTGAGCCCAAATATCTTTCTCTTTCTCTTTATCCAATTTTCCGAAAAACTTAACACGTGCTCCGGCATTTTAAGAGTAGTCATACCCTCTTGAGTGTTAAGTTCTTTAAAAAAAAATGTTTTTTAGCCGAAAAATAGCTATGACAATTTGCCTAGACATTCTCTGGGAGACTCTCGGTGAATCGCAACAATCTCTTTGTAAAGCAAAGCATTCCGTCTTTAAAAATCTCAGAAGTTTATCCTTATTTGTTTTTTTTTTATTTTCTTTATGGGGTTTCCATTTCATCTTCATTTTCAATGACGTCGTCTTCCACAAACGCATTTTGAGAAAAAGGTGAGGAGCATACGAATTCCTCCGGAGTAACTATACCGTGCCTTCTACCGTATGTTTTATCGAACTCTTCGAAGTTTTTCTGAGTGGTTGCACCTCGCCCAAATGCACTGTTGTGCTTGAATGTCGTCACTAGGTTTTCGGATTATTTTGCATGTTATGGCCATCAAATTCAGCCTTATTTTTTTATTTTCTCCAAAAGGGACGGATGTTTTATAGAAGCATTTTTTTCTGCTTCCACCGCGAAGTCTGGCTCCATTAAGATGCGTGTTCCAATCAAAAATGTTGTGTCCTTTATTGTCCAAAGTTCCTTAGAAATAAAGTTTTATTGCATATTATTTCAGCAGCTCTCTTTCCTCTTCAAAAGTCTCAAAACTATTCCGAACTAAAATGCTTAAACATCTATTTTTTTCTGCAGTGACAATTTAAATACCTAATTAATCTATTGTACTATGAACGCAAACGTACTGAAGTTTGACTAAAGTAGTTATGCAGAAAAACCGCAGTATGACGTTTTTGAAAATATCCAAGTTTTTTATTAGGCAATAGTCGTAACTAGTTAGAATATAGATAGACCGGTCATAGAAATTTAAAAGTGAATTACCGCTTTTGTGTTTTGAATTATTTCTGTCCACTGTTCAATGAAAGCTGCGTTGTCTATTGGCATTCTCGTCATTCTCAAGAATTAATTTTTGTCTTCTTTTTATTATTTTTATACGTCCATGTTATACAATATTTTATTTAATTAACAAATTATTAATTGCTAAGCCAAAGCACAATCTTTCTGAACTGAATTTTTAATGGTTAACCCAAACGATATACGTAATAAATGAAAACTATGATCAAGTACCTATGATTAGCTATTTGAATACAGAACGTAAGCAAGCTTATTCTATTTGCCTGTACATATTTACAAAACAAAAAAAAAACAAAAACCAACGATTTTTATTTTCAAAATTTAATGTGTATATTAGCAGCAAGTTAGTAATAATTTTTTAAGTCTCTTAAAACAAATTAACATGAAACACCCGAAGCTTAAAACAAAGAAAAAAAAATAAATCCTATAATTAACGCGATAACTTTGTAAATATTTAGATTCGCTTTTATGAATAGAAAAAGAAAACAAAACAAAAAAAATTTAAATACTTTCCCCTTTGGAAAATGAAAAATTCGTATACTATTTTTCCGATTTTTGGAATAAGCCTTAGTCAATGTGCATATACGCAATACCATTTTTTTTGTTTTTTTTAAGAAAAAAATAAAATAAAATTCAAAACACTATATTATTTTGAAAATTGATTTTCCAACAAAGACAGAGAAGAATATAAATTTTCACACAGGGTCATAGGAATGAATATTTAATTTTTTCTGTGTAAGAGAAAACTGTTTAACGACAATATACTCGTAGTAATGGTGAAATATAAAATCACCATATTTTATACTTTTCATTTCGCTAAAAAAAAAAAACACAACTTAATATGTATCACGAAACAATCATAAAATGTATACGAACATATTTAATATAATTAATTGAGTTTTAAATTAAAAAAAAAAAAAAAACAATAAATACTTGTATACTTGCTTTAGTTTGAAAAAAAGGAAAATTTCTCCAAAAAATCTTTTTAAAAATTCTCGTTGAAAGAAAAAAAAAAACTAAATAAAAAATTCTACATTTTCGGCATTGAATCTATAAAAATTTTGTAAAATATTGTAACTCTAAAAATTAAAAACAAAAAGAAATTAATTCATTGCTCGCCTTAATCATGTATACGATAAAAAAAAATGTGAAGACCAATTTCAAGGTTCATCCAGGATTTTTCACATTTTTTTGTTGTTTCAAAATCACTCATTTTGGAACACTTGTAATGGAACAATTTAATTGAAGAAAATAAAATCAATCACTTAAAACCAAAAGAAAGCATTTTCATGAAAACAAGAAAACGTATTTCTCTATCAATCGATAAAAAATTGAAAATTTGCATTAAGTAGAATTATTTTTTTTATTTTCATTTCTGTGTGATAGTTTTTGGTTATTTGTTAAAAAAAATTTTCATTTGTGATGTTATGATGTATACGGGAACGTGAGTGGGAACGATATAAAGGAAATTTCTAAATGCAGTGCGCGTCTTTTGTGAATGAGAATTTAGGAATGATTTAATCATAAGGTATACATAAATATATTTAAATAAATTTAAACAAAAATAAGAAAACACTAATTTTAATTATAAATTTACAAAAATTAAAAAAAAAAAAAACTAAAACAACCAAAACAAAACACAACAACAAAAAACGTATATATATATAAAATAGACTATATGTAAGAGGCAGAATGAACTATAAATAAACAACTAAATTGATTATACATATATTTTAAATGGTAAGGATCATTATTGTGCAAGAGATAAAGAAGAAAAACAAAACTAAAACAAACAACAGAAAATGATAAATATTAAATTATTATTATTATTATTATTATTATTATAAAAAAAAACATGATTATTATTATTATATTATAAATATAATGTTTTAAATGCTTGTATGTACATTTTTAATTGTAATAAGAAAAATGATGATAATGAAAATAATATATAAAATGACAAAAAAAAATATTCAATTTTGTTTTACTTATAATTAATTATAATATTATTATTTTGTGTTTCAGTCATGAAAACCACATGGGCTGTTTAAGTGCTATAAACATATGTATATCGTGGAATTACGTTTAATTAATTTTCAGTCAATATTTAAACGCAAATAGTGGCTTTGTTGTTCTGATTCCACAAAGAACTTTTATGCTCGTCATTGGATACCATTGATACCCTGAAATTCGAAACCCTTTCAACGAACTTTACATATTTTTGAGATGGTTTTCTTTCTTCTTTTTTGTTGACCTCTGCAATATACAGGGTGTCCCAAAAATCAACGTCAAGCCAGAAACGGGTGATAGGTCAAGTGACACAAAATTGGAAAAAAAATCTAAGTCATGTACTTTTAAAAATATTGGCACTCAAAACAAAACGAGCAATCTGGCACCCTGTGACGATCTTTCAAGTACTGTGACCGCAAATCTTAACTTTTCTTCGATTGTTTTTTCTTATCGGTTTTAACTAAAATATACCTTTTTTGTCCATCCATGTATCTGAAAATCATTAATCACCCCACTTGAACTGACTGTACTGACAAAAAAATGTACTATGCCATTTTGGCAAGTAACTTTAAAAGATGGCGTATTTAATTTGAATTCCAAAATGGTATGACACTTCCTAGACTAACTCTTAATTGAGGACAAAAAAAATATTTTTTTAAAGAAACCCGATTCATAGTTAATTCTTTTTAGTAAGTTAAAATGAGTACCAAGTGTGAGCGAGAAAGACAGTGACGCCGTAATTGAGACAGATAAACACGCCATTTCGACTAGTGTGTGTGAAACAGATAGATATGCTACCCTCGTCATTTCATTTAATTTTTTTTCCCATCACAGAGCACATAGAGCACTACGTTCTCTTAGTGTATACTCTCAGGATCGCTTTATACTACTGTTGTTTATTGCGCGACTAAACGCCGTCTACCGATTTGATTTTGCGGCCCGGGTCAATCCCGTACAGATTTATTAAGCTTATTGCAAGCAAACATATACTTAAAACTAACATTTTCACTTAAAAACTAAAGGGTGGAAGCGGTTAAAGAAAGTTAGGACGAGAGGCATAGGTGGAAATAAGTATGTTCTTGAGGGAGAGTTTGCTGAGATGGTAGTCGAAGAGAGGCAGAACATCGTTAACTTCACGAAGCATCCTAGACATTGGCTCCAAGTGTCCGTAATTTGTTCTGTGAAGATTGAGCCGGAAAAGTGGCACAGACCTAAGATTGCGGGGATTGGTGTTAAAAGAAATAATTTGAAGTAAGGAAGGACAGTCGATATTACCTACTAAAATTTGATGAATAAAGAGAATGTCGGCAACTTTTCGGCGTATAGAAAGGGGTTGTAAATTTATAAGTTTCAGCCGGTCAGTGTAAGGTGGTAAGTTTTGGCTATCATCCCAGGGAAGACCACGTAAAGCAAACCGTAAAAACCTGCGTTGAACAGCTTCTATCCGGAGGATGTGAGTTCTGTAGTAGGGTGACCAAACTTGGCTGGCATATTCCAGAAGAGGCCTAACAAAGGTTATGTAAAGAGATTTGGTAACA
This sequence comes from Volucella bombylans, assembly GCA_949129095.1. NCBI lineage: Eukaryota > Metazoa > Arthropoda > Insecta > Diptera > Syrphidae > Volucella > Volucella bombylans. The sequence continues at coordinate 37,767,805 of OX422140.1, read as the reverse complement.
TAAGGATTGGAAAACTCCTTAGACCAGCGCTTGATAAAACCAAGGGCAGAGTTGGCTTTTTTTATTATACTATCAATGTGAGAACGGAAATTGAGTTCCTTGTCGCAGATAACACCTAAATCACGCAACTCATTCACTAAGGGAACAGGCGGATTAAAGATTAGATAGCAACGAGGTGAAGTAGGGAGGCGTTTACGGGTATATGTTATAGCCTGACACTTATTGACGTTAAGCTCAAGAAAATTCTTCTGACACCAAGTACAAAACCTGTCTAGATCTTGCTGCGGAAGTAGGCTGTCTGAGGAAGATGATATATATCTAAATATTTTCATATCATCTGCGTAAACAGATATGTATGAATTTTTAATGATACAAGGAACATCATTAATGGTCAGAATAAATAATAAGGGACTAAGGTGGCTGCCTTGGGGTACACCAGAGGAGGCTTTAATTGGGTCAGAAACCATGGACTTAAATAGAACATAGTAAAGTCATTCATTTAAATAGGATTGAACCCAAGTTATAAAGTTTATCTGGAAACCAAGAGCCTTTAATTTTAGAAGGATTATATCATGAGCAATTCTATCAAAGGCTTTGCTGAAATCGGTGGCAATCACATCAACTTCATTTCCAGATTCCAGTGCACATAAAGTGCTTGATACGAATTCCGTTAAGTTGGTGGTCGTAGATCTGCCTTTAAAAAATCCGTGCTGGTTTGGGGAAACAATACATAGATATCTTGTATCTTACAACAAATATTCAAACTGTTTGCGTCCAGCGGCAATACAAGCTCTACATCTTCTTACAAATGGTAATAAGACGGGCATATCTTCTGGAGTTGATGTCTTCAACGGTTTCTGCAATTTTTTGGCGCAGCTCGTTTAAATTTGCTATCGGCTTAGAATAATTTTTTCCTTTTACTACTCCCCAGTGGATTTAAATCAGGTGAACGGGCTGGTCATGAAATTGTATCAGACCGCACTATCCACCTGTTGGAGTATTGCCGATCAAGGAACTCTCGTTCTATGCGTGGATAATGCGCTGGGCATCCATCTTGTTGATACCACATGCATGCATAAATATTAAGTGGCACGTCTTCCAATAAATTTGGTAAGGGGTTCTCCAAAAAATCTAAATAAACCTCCGCATTCAAATTCTGCGGCAGCTCAAATTCCAGTCCACGTGTTTACCTGTGATCTAACTTCCCGCATCAAATGTTGATTTTCCACGTGCCACTCGTGCAAATTGTGGAGGTTCATGTAACCGTTCCTTCTAAAAGTTGATTTGTCCGACCATAGAATTTTTTCGAAGAATCTCGGATCTCCTCTGAACCTCTGCACCATCATTTGACAAAATTGGACTCTTTCTGGATAATCTCGGGGTAGCAGACTTTGGACTCGCTGTACATGGTACGGATAAAGCTGGTTTTTCCTTAGAATTCAGTGTGCTGTACTTTTGGGTACTCCTATGCTTTCTTCAATTGCATGTACTGAAGTACTAGGGTCTTGTGCGACTGATTGTAAGACTTCGTCGTCGTAGGGCATGACGGGTCTTCCCTTACTAACCATTAGATTTGGAAAGCGACCCACTGAGAATGACCGGTACACATTTACAAACACTCGATGATCCGGATGACGCTGAGCACTTGGGTATCACTCATGATAAAGTCTGGTTGCAGCAGTAGCATTACACCTGCATTCCCCATAAATGAGATGCACGTTAGCATATTCCTGAGCAGTGTGTCGAGATGGTGTGATGGCATTCGCAGTACACAATCACGGGATCAACGATCAACACAAGTCCAGAAGAAATCCAGGTTCGATAGAAACGGTTAGATAGCAAATCAAAGTCGCAATGCAATGAAGTCCAATAAAGAAAGCCAAAGTTGTAAGCACGAATACAGAATAATGCGCTGTAAGCGAAGGAGCGTAACGTACGGCAGTATTGTACGATGTGCCTATGAGTCACTACTTAACAAGGGTGGCATCTCTATCTGTTTCACGTTTCACCCACACTAGTCGAAATGGCGTGTTTATCTATCTCAATCACGGCGTCACTGTCTATCTCGCTCACACTTGGTACTCATTTTAACTTACTAAAAAGAATTAATATTTTTTTTTGTCCTCAATTAAGCGTTTTTTTTGTCCTCAATTAAATTTCATGGGGCGCCAACACAAAAAATTTCATTAATTGTATAAAACTACAAAAGATCGACTTAAAATACATTTGCGATGTATCCTGGACTTCCAAGACGAATTTAGTCCTGGCTATTAAAAATGATAGCCATGACACCTCATGAAAAGTTAGTGAAAAATTTTGCACTATCTTTTCATGAGGTTCCATGGCTATCATAATTGATAGCCACACTTTCTGTTTTTATTTTTATTTATTTGTTATGTATATACTTTCTTTATATTTTTCAGACACCATCGTCTTGAATTTATAATTTGCTTGTCTCGATAACTTTTTTTTTTGGGTTGGTGGAGTAAGTGTAATTATTACAAGATCGATTCGGTGTCCTATTTATACATTACTTTTATAACATTTAGGTACTTATTGAAATATCTAATAATAATGAGCGGAAGGAGGCTTACAATTGAAGAAATTGAAGAAATGGCGACTGGTTTGGAAAGTGACTTCGATTCAGATGACTCTTGCGCAGATCCAGCACGGTTTCCAGAAGAATTGAATTATGACGATAGTAGCGATGATGATTCCGAGGGGGATAACATCTCTTAGCTATAGTGATTGAGGAAGAACGAGATGACCTAAATGCACTTCTTGATGATAATGAGGAGGAAAATATTTCCACAGGAAACTCTCCTAACTGGTCGGAGTATAGGGGAAGACACAAACATTTTGAATTTGTGGGCAGATTTGGTTTGCAGGTAAAAATTTCGCCTGAGAGCACGCCTCTTGATATTTATTCCAAACTAGTTGACGTAGAAGTGTTGGAGATGATATCAAAATAAAACCAATCGATATGCGGAACAAAACGTAAGCATTCGCTCAAGATCAAGATACAGCCGACTGAATAAATGGATTGAAACAAAGCCGGAAGAAATAAAAAAAATTTATGGATTGATTATGTACACGGGACTTGTTCCCCTTGGTCGCATTGAAAATTATTGGGAGACGGGTGGGATATATGATTTCAAAATTCCAAGTGCAATTATGCCCCGGAACAGGTTTCAATCTTTACTCTCATATTTGCACTTTAGCAACAACGAGACAACAAATAAGTCCGACCGATTGAGGAAAATCAATGGTCTGATGGAAGTTCTACAAAACAATTTTCAGAAGACATTTTACCCCGCAGAAGACTTTGTTATCGACGAAACTCTCGTGCCATGGAGAGGCCGACTTTTTTTCCGACAATGCTGGAAAGTCAGCAACAGGGGGACGCGAGGTTGGACTTGTTAGAAACGTTTGCATGGAGCTTTCAAAAGACCTACTCAATGAAGGTAGATCCTTTTATATACTTTTAGTTGGAGATAGGCTCCTTAAATTTTGTGAAATTGTTTATTTATAATTCTATTTGAAATAAAGTTTATGAAATGAGTTATATTATAACATTATTTATAGTTTTTCTTTCAAAATTATAACTATCTAACAATGGTCTAACAATTTTGGTCATAATTCAGTAAGTTTTCCTTACTTGCTCAAACCAAAAACGTGTATATTATCGTAAGGTGGCAAGCAGCTTTGCCCCATACTGAATTTGTACGTAATGGCTATCATTTCTGAAAGTCTGAAATTTAAAGTTACTTGCCAAAATGGCATAGTACATTTTTTTGCCAGTACGGTCAGTTCAAGTTGGGTGATTAATGATTTTCAGATACATGGATGCACAAAAAAGGAATATTTTAGTTAAGACCGATGTATTTATGTTTCAATTTTGGACCGTAATTTACAGAAGAGTTACTCAGGGTTACGTGACAAAAAAAAAATCGAAGAAAAGTTAAGATTTCCGGTCACAGCACTTGAAAGATCGTCACAGGGTATCAGATTACTCGATTTTTTTTTTAAGTGCCAATAATTTTAAAAGTACATGACTTAGATTTTTTTTTATAATTTTGTGCAAACCGACATCACTTGACCTATCACCCGTTTCTGGCTTGACGTTGATTTTTGGGACACCCTGTATATATGTGTTTTTTTTAGATATAATTTTATTCATTTCCTAGTAACTAAAACTAGAATAACAATTCGAAATAAAGATACGAAACGAATAAATAGTTGACGTTCTATAATTTAAGGAACAATTTTTCTTAAATTAGTGGCGAATGACACTTGACTACTAATAACATACATTTAAAATTTCTGATGTGGGGTGACAATCAGTAACTAAAAGTTGCGATATTTTCTGCTATATGTAATCACAAAAATCAAATTTATATATTGGACATGTAAAAGAAAAAAATGAGATTCTTAATAAAGATTCAACATTAGCTAATTTTAAAGTAAATAACCATTTTTTTATTCCTTTAATGTATACATTCAAATTTTATTAAAATACTTTGGCTCGGTTACTGTGTAAAAGCGAGAAAAATGAGTTGTTCGTGCCACTGGTATGTTGACAAGGGCCATATTATTTATTCGTAAATCGTAAATTTGATTTGATCAAAAAATTCTCTCAGTACCTTGCCTTATTGGTAAAATTTAAAATTTTTTAAACAGAGGTCAACTATGAGTGCGACGACTACGACAAGAAATAATACGAACAAGATGTTTCTGGGTCGAAGTGTAGCCATATACGTTCCTCCCCAACAGACGATACCATATTTAACTTGGAGTGCGCAAGACCGTAGTAAAGACCGTAAAAATTTTATTGGAGCAATACGGTTTAATGAGATACAGTTTACGAGCCACTAGATTCATATGAGCCTCTATTGTTTAGACATGATCCTTCCAGTTTAGGTTACAATCAACTAAGACACCCAGATATTTAAAGTTTTTTACTGTTTCGTTTTTGAAATACATACTCGTATTGTTTATACCGCAAGTATGAAGCAGTAAGCTGAACCTACTAAAGTCATGGCCATCTAAGCAAAGGTTAAAATCGGATGCGATATAACTTGATATTTTAAAGATTAATAGTTTTGTTTTTTCGCTAACAATTAACCGGTGAGCGGCAAACCAGAGCCTTAACTTCTCTAAGTCTTCCCTAATCTTAACAACACACTCAAATAAATTTTTCAAATCCATAAGCTAATGTTATGTCATCAGCGAACGCAGTGACTAGCCCATTAAACTTGTGGTTAGAAAAAAGAATTGATGTATATCAAAAACAGAAGAGGTGCAAGTTGGACGACATTTTTTTAAGTACTAGGCATAAAACAGCCATTTACGTTGAATTTTTGAGTCCTATCTTCTAAGTAAGCTCTAAACCATTTATAAATTGCTCCTCTAAATCCAGCGTTGTACAACTTGTTAAGTAATATCTGATGAACCACCATGTGAAAGGCTTTGGTCATATCTAGAAATAAGTCGATAAACCAGACCGAAAACCAAACTGAAAAGAAGAAAAGAAAGCATTACGCTCCAAAAATTTTAACATTCTGACTTTAGCTTCTCAAAAAGTTTCATGAAGGTTGACAAGAGAGAAATTGGCCTATATTTAGTTACATTGCTTCTACTTCCTTTTTTAGAAAGCGGAATTACTTCAGCACATTTCAGTATCCCGTACTATTACATATATTGCTATATAAAAATTTCTCCCATGTACCTGGGTTGCAGCTGCACCGTTTGTGGGGTTTATTAAATTTGGGGACCCTAGAACCATTGTACAGGTGGATCTATTTTAGATTACCACGTTAGTAAACGTTTCTGTTCTTGTATTTTAGTGATCCAATTACTTTACTTTCTTTCTTTCTCGGACTGCGGCTGGAACTAAGTCTATTGGTTTGACTTACTTAGCCACTATCGGTTTCCTTCTGTTAAGACCTACGCTTGTACAACCTAGGTTAATTCTTAAGTTTTGAGAAAAACAAGTAAAAACAAACATTCATCATCGAAAATGACTTATTGTTTTTAAAAATACGAGTAGTCTCTATGAAGATCAGTACACCTTTGTACACTTTACACTCAGTACACTTTTTCCATTTTCCATTACTCCTAAACATGCATTATAAACGCATCTGCCGCTTCTTCAGCCGTCGATAAACGTTGACCTTGCAATTCAATTTTGATGTGCAAGAATAAGAAGAGGTCAGTAAGTGTCAAATCAGGGCTGTACACCGCATAGCACATCAGTTCGAAGTTTTGGGTGCTCAAAAAGTCACTTGATTGAGTCAACCTGAGCGAGCTCGCATTGCCGTAGTGGAGAATGATCCATATGCGTCAACATGTTTGACGCAATTAAGCCATTCTCAATTGCTTTTATTAATAGTATCTCAATATCTTTCATTTCGAAGGTTTTGTTTTGGTTTGCTGCAAATCCTTTTAGCCCATATCAACTCTATGAGATTAAGCTCGCAGTGGTAAGGCGGCAATCGCAGCACTTAGTATCCTGAAATTTGAACCAGTGCATCTACTACGTGTAACTCAAGTTTGTCTTTATGGTGTTTGACAACATCCTAAATCTCAGCTTTCACCATGTTTTCAGAATTCATCCATTTACAATTTTTGTTTATATATTGTATGAATGAAAACAAAAACGCCTTCTTTCAGTAGATGACCGTGTCATAAAACTTTCATTGGAACTACCTAGATGTCATAAGGATACACATGCAATTGATCATTCTGTTACCGATTTCGGGGCGATTGGCCGCACTGGGGTTATATGGGATTGTTACAGGCGTTACAATAGCAATTTCATTGTAAACCAGTGGCACTTCCATGGCAGTTTATAGTATTTTGAACCTTAAAACTGAGCGATAGGCACCCGTGTTCGAAAAAAGCTCTCATATAGGGCCTATATATACTGCAGATTTGCCTTGAACGCTGTATAGGTATTTCGTTTCCTTCGCCGTTATTTTTCTTTACATACATAACGTACATCGTTTAACCTCTCAATGCAATACTGCGGAGTTTCTGTCCCATTTCAGCCATTTAACATAAACTCTGAGTGTGACATTAGCATCACAAATTCTTTTGTGGTATTTGTATTAACGAGAAAACCTAAATATTTAAATTTAAATAGATGTCGGTTTTTTTGGAGTCGCAAAAATGGAAGCGAAGACATTCAGTCATAGTAGGACTGATTTTAAAGACGTAACTTTAAGCATCTTTATCCAATTATTTGGAGTTCCTTGGTAGTTGCTTGGTAGTTCTATCCGGGATTTTTTTTTTTTTTCATTTTAAAGAAATAATGAGAGAGGACACAATATTTTATTCAGTTTTCAACATAGTACCTAGTTCTCTCTATACAAATTTCTGACCAGTCGTAGGGTTTTTGAAAGCCCGATTTGAGATATCTTACTCCGGATGGTTTGTCACAATTCGTTGCATAGACCCAATGTCATCAAAATGCTCTCTTTTTATGGTAATCTTCAACTAAGGGAATGGAAAAAAAAAATGGCAGGGCGAATATCTAGAGAGTATTGATCGCTGATTGTTTAGCCAAAGAATCGATTATCAATATCCACGAATGCGTAGGAGCATTATCATAAAGCAATAATTGGTCCTCGTACTGTAACATTTTCGGAATCACGCGCCATATCCGTTTCAAAAGTCGGCCAGGAGGGACAGATACGCTGTGAACAATAATTATCTGCATCACCTTCACAACTGACTTTAGTGGACTGCCCTGAAAAACATTTGACAGTATCAACAGAGAATTAAAAATACATGCTTAGCATCGTCGGTATTTGAGCTTTTTGTGTTTCTTTGTGATTATGACTCAGAGCGAACTTAGCCAATATACATAGGCTACAAACTTATCACTTTTCCGCATACGTCCACGTCTGAAAATATAGGTCAACTGTTTTGGCACTTAGTGAAACACCTCTCAGATCACTCTGATCTGAAGTTGCCTGGCTACGAACTAGTGCAAGGTAGTAGTGATGTAGCTAACCAAACTCCACCACAAGGTAGTCTCTGTTCCAATCCGGAATTCAATTTCATGTGGTTAAAATGCCACCTCTGTAAACAAATTATCCACTACTGCTTTATTCACAGAAGCCCCAAACTTTACAGCAATTCGACCTTTAATAAATTTGATGCTGTCTGACTCCATACAAAGAATTGTATACCCCATACTGAAATCATTATTACGGGCGATTTCCATATATACATTTCTAGGTGGCTGCTTCATTCTGAACAGAGAACACCTGAGAAACGGAGTTTTAAGATCTTCGCTGTGGAGAACAACTTAACCTAGTTTGTATTCGTAAATGAGCCCAAGCGAATACCACATGTTGATAATCATACCGCCAACGTCCTGGACTTGTTTTTAATTTCTCACCCCGATAATTATACTGTTGATGTGCTCTCCCTGCCATCAACCAATTTCTCGTATACTGACCACACAGTTGGAGAAAAAATTCCTAAAAGAACCGTATGACAACACGAGGAAGCCAATTGGAGCGGACTTAAGACCTTCTTTAGGAGTTTTAACTGGTCGTCATTAGTTTCCTCGGTAACAATGTTGACGTTATAAGCCATTTGGGCAAGGCTAATCTGCTTGCTGCACACTTTGTGGCCAGGGCAACACTTCCAGATTGTGCTTTATCCTCGCCTACACTTGAGGGCATCGAATATTCAATGGGACTAATCCACTTTCGCACTCGTGTAATAGAAAGAGGTCTTTAAGATCTTAACATTCACAAGTCCGCTAGTCCATATGGTATACCTCCCATTCTTTTGAAGAGGTTTTCTTTCTCACTGGCAAAACCACTGCGAAAGCTTTTTCATAAATCCTAATCTTTAGGGCTCTTTCCGAGCAGATAGAAAACAATATTTGTCCAGCCGATTCCTGAAAATGTCGAATCTTTTTCTCTCTCCTCCTAGAGACCTGTTGCACTTACGTCTTTTCTTTCCAAGGGCATGGAAACGCCGATAAACTGTCAGCACAAAAAATATCCCGAAACAAGAAAACTTTTCAACGACCGACAATACGATTTTCGTAGCATCAAGTCCACTGGTGATCTAATGGCATTCATCACAGAAAAGCAGAACCAAAGTCTAGACTATTCTGCCGAAAACAAGATAGTTGTACTTGATATTTTTAAGGCATTTTCAACAAAACTCTCTTCTTCAATTGATTAGAAATTACCTTTCGGAACGTTCAATTCAAATTGTTTTAAGTGGTTTCAAGTCTGATATTCACAAAATAAATGTTGGTGTGACCCCATCTTTTCAATCTTCATTAATGATCTCTTGCCTGCTACTTCTAATCCAATATATATCTTCGCTAACGACAGTACTCTCTGCATTTCATATTCGTTTCCAGACTTACGTGTTACGTTCCTGCTCTTCGACTGCTCTTCGAATATAATGCTTCCAAAACGCAATGCTGTCTGCAGTCCTTAAAGCAACATTTAAACACTCAGCCATTATCCATGAATGGCACTTGCATTGTCGAAACCGAAGTCTTTCCATTCTCGGTACGTGTATCAATGACAACCTGCAACGACCACATATTCGATGTCGTCAGAAATGTTAAAAAATTCACATCAGCAAATGTAAGAAATATTTTACCCCTTCTAATCTGGCCTCAATATATAAGGCATACACCCACCAAAAATTGGAGTAAAATGCACACATCTCATCAGGTGCTCCTAAAGCCACTCTTCTATTATCATCCATTCAATTGACAATATCTAACACCGACGAAATGACCCCTGTCTCACACTATTCTCTAGCTTTTTTCACCACCAGTGCTCCATTGGAATTGCCTGTGACATTCATTCATTAGCCTTCAATCGCTACACCCGTCTCGCTGTAAATGCTCATCAGTATACCTTCAAGACCACTCGTGATTCTTTCCAAAGCCGCATACCTCTCTTATGGAATGCCTTGCAGATCTATTTATTTCCGAGTCATTATAATTTGCAAACATTTAATAAAAACGAACATCGGTATCTCTTCTCTACCTCCCAACTTTTCCTTCGACATTTTAAGGGTACAAAAGACAAAAAAAAAAAGAAGAAAAACATTCGGCAAGGTTGCATACTATCACAAGGAATCCAAATGAGATCAAAATATAAGAGACCTCACCAAAAGACAAAAAATTGGATGGCATTGAAAAACTCGGTAGAACTGAGGATTCATTTTTGCCAACAAAAATCCCTTTTTACAGTAAGTCCTTAAGAGCACGTGTCAGCACTTTAGGTTATCAGGTCAAGGGAGAAGATAACTTTCGTTGCAGTAGTGCCGTCTTGATTGAGGGCTGTACCGGACTACATGTTAGCAGGCGCAAGTCGAAAGATAAATCTGCATTCGTGATGTTGCCAAAAGTATAGAAAAGCAATCAGTACGTAGATTAGGTGCTGTGCTATGCTTGAGGTACCTGTAAAGAAGTGTGAGTGTCGCCAAATCGTATCTCGAACAGACAACTTTATAAGAGAATGAGACAGGAGCGTATAGAAATAGTTAAACAAAAGTGAATCTTTTTCACTTATTCATTTCGATTGGAGAAGTAAGACCGAGTGTTGAGATCCAGCTAGATCTTCTAGCTATGATAAAAAGTCCAAACGATGGTACAGCACATCTAAATGTCCAACTAGTCTTATAGATCACATATACAAGAATACGCATCATCACATTTGAAGAATCACGTTTGATAATTGCCGTTAATTGACATCCAATTTCTGGCAGCATTAAAACTATAAATAGAATGAAACTTTGACTTCACTCATCTGACATTTTCTTTATCATCTTTCTCCTATGAAAGCAACTGCTTTTAAAATTGCTCTCACAGTCGAGTTTCAGTATCTCCATTTTTCAAAAATGAAATTATTCACCCTTTCCTATTGGATGGTAGCCAAAGTCGGAAGGTTGCCATTACAGTCATTACAATTCATCTAACTGCATGTTTTTTGTCCACTAAATATGATTTAGCATTGCCTAAGCTCTTGAGCTCAACATCCCTTATGTATTTCGGACCTAAGGGAGACTTTCGAAAAAAAAAAATTATACAATTTCCTCATAATCAACGTACACGCGGATGGGGTGTCAATGCGTTCGAGGATTTAAAATATACGCTACCAGCAGGGGGGTGTGCATTCATATACTCGCAGTCGTAGTATACTCTAGTCATATCTATAAAGCTTCTATTATAGAGCAGAGCGCACACACAATGCAGTCCGACGCAAAAGATTACGCCGGACTTGTGTTCTCGATTTAAATCGTTTAAAATGCCGTAATAACATTTCAACCCCCGGTGTTTTATGACTTTGTAACAGATTTAGTCACGCTTTATATTTATAGGATTAAGATTTAAATTCTGGAATCGCCAATGTATTGTTGTAAGTGTTGATAGCTCTTGGGGTATCATAATGTGGTGTATGGAGAGAGTTATGCGGTTTTTTTGATTTTATACATGCGAGTATCCGAACCCGCGCCAACATATGTTTATGCGAATTTTTGGCCAAAAACTATTGAAAAGCCATAAAATTAGAGAATTAAGGTGGTTTTAGGAGATCATTTTGGATTGGTAATACAGTTGTGGATGGTATATTGTGTTTTTTTTTGTTTGTTTTAGGCTATTCGATTATGTTGCACTATTAAAATAAGGATTATATTGAGGGTTTGTAAAAAGTTGCGCTTCCGAAGGACTGGCTAGCATGGAATGTACTTGTAGGTGTTATTATCTTGTAAGCCGTATCCATTAAACATTTAAATACCTATGCAAATCAGTTTTGCGCCTTATGAACTTGCGATGACGAGTACAAGTTAAAACAACGAGAATCATTAAGAAGGCTCCGGTTTTTATCCATTGTGAGTATACCTAGTAGATATAGATAATAAATTTATTTTTCCCGCAAATTTTTATTGATTTATTCTTAATGTAAAAAAATTTGTTTCATTCAAAGTTACCTCCATTTGCTCTTATACAGGCTTTGAGACGAGTTGGCCACTCATCAATCACAGCACGCACAATTTCTATTCGAAAACTGTCGACTGCTTTCCTTATGCTAATTTTTAGAGACTCCTGGTTTGGGTGTCTTTTCGTGCAAACTATGCTCTACAAAACGGACTGTAGCTTACAATACAAAGGATTAAGTTCTGGGTTTGCTGATGGCCAATCGTCAATGGCTATTGTCCGTGAACAAGGTGTGGGTAGTTGTTGCCTTATGGGAGCAGAGTCCTGATGAAACGTCCCCGTGTTGTTTTGAAAGAGCGACTGGTTCAGCGGTTTCACCACTCTATTTAAAGTAGTCTCCTGGTAGGCTTCAGACAAAGTTTTGACTTTCACAAAAGTGGTCTTCTGTGCCGCCTTGATAGGGTACTCTCCACCAAACCACGACAGACGCAAGATGATGCCCTTTTTGTACACTTGGCATAAGATTCCTAGCTTTTTTAGATGACTACCATCGTAAATAGTTAAAGGTCGTCTCGATTTTCCTATTCTTTTCTCCTTAAGCACGTTAGTCAGCAAATGGCCAGTATTTTTGTGTTTTGTATGCCCCCAAACCTAAAACTTGTTTGATTATTCGGGACATCAAAATTTGTGAAATTCCCACTTCACGAGACAACTTTAAAAGCGTCTGTTGTTCTAACGGTACGTGGTATTCCCATACTTTGTCTGTCTTTGACATCACCAGTATCCTCAAACCATTTACTGGCCCGATAGGCAAACATGCGGCTTATCGCTCCACTCCATGTTAAAAACTTTAAATTTAAATTTGCGTATGAATTGATCAAATGTAAGACCACAAATGACGCAAGCCAACACAAGAGACTGTACGAAAGTTGTATCAGTATTTATGAAATTATCAGGTATTATAGAATAGAACGAAAGATTTTACAAGATTTGTATTTACGCTTACTACAGAGATCGATGGGAGGAAGGATGATACACCAAATTCAGACTAAGGAATGTGATAGTTATAGATGATTCGTAAAAGATCGCCTGATCAAATTTAATACAAGCGATGTCCTTAATTGTTTTGATATCAATCCATTCCAAGTACTTAGAGAAGTTGAATAGTAGGCAATATTACTATTATTACATTTGCCCAAAAATTCGGTGGGAACTATTCTCGTCTGGTATTGGCTTCTACAAAGTAAGTAAAAGAAATGCATTTTCAAAGGAAAAGAAACACTTTGTCCAGTTTTATGTTGCAGTCAAATTCAGAGCTTCACTATCTAACGAGAAAAGCTGCAAACTGCCTAGAAAAAGAAAAACAATCTGTTCAAAATGTATCCCGATATCATCAAAGAGGTAGCCAAAACTGTAGGCTACCAGCCCCCACCGAAAAGAGGTGCTTGATATGTTGATGAGTGCATACGACAAAAATGGTGACATTAAATTGACATCTACAAAACAAAAATGATGTGGAAGAGTATCGAGCCAGAAAAAAATCTTGCGCAAGACTCACCATCTCTTCACTGACTTGAAAGCCGAATATGATAGCATTCATCATTTCGGTGTCCAGCTGTGCTACTTTAAACTACGTGGTGCAATTTGGAACAAGTTTCTCTGAACTATCCCACACGTGTACCGATTTCGATAAATAGATGCACTCTTAAGTAGTATCATCAATTTGGTGCTGAAGCAGATAGTGCGCAACTGCTGCGATACGCGAACATCGGTCCCTCCGACCCCATAGACGCTTTCCTACAATTGATAAATAGGCGAAACAAGTTGCCCTTGAGGTACCTACTAGTCAATGAGAACAAAGCCAATTACATATTGTTCACAAACTAGGAAGCATCTGTCCAGCTCCTAGGGTAAAACCTCAATGTTGACAATAGGAAGAATGAAGTGGTTGATTAGCTTACCTACCTCGGAGTAAACATTAACTCTACAAATGATACCCTAGTTGATGTGGTGCAAGTTTTGTTTTAACTCTGCAGACGAGGCACATGCTCAATAAAGATCTTTACCTTGGCAGTTCTGCAATCTAGAGCCTAGTGCTAGACGATAATCAATAAGTAGAGAAAAACTGTTCGAAGAATATTTGGTACTCATGCGAGGAGGGCGAATAGATGAAAAGATAATACCGCGAACTGTATGAGATGTACTAAGATGTGGATGTAGTACATGAAGCCAACGTCAACTATATCGAGCGAATAAACAACGATGCTCCAGCGAAGAGGATCTCCGAATCATATGCACCAAGTTTGAGACGACAAGGAAGGAAAACGAAACCTCTGTTTTAGGGATCGAGCTATAGCGGATGCCAGAGTGCTTTTTCTGGACAACTAGAAACCGCGGAGCCGAGCTCAAAGGGAGTGCAAAGCTGACCTGTCTCAGGCAGAGACTCTTCACAGACCGGGAGACCGTTCAGCAAGTAAGTAACTAGCTGTAATTTACATGAGATGAAGTAGTATAAAAGCAGTGGCTTTGCACGTCTATAAGCCGTTCACCAAATTTAGCTTTATAGACAGTCTATTGACGTCCAATCGCCAGGCTGCTCATCGGATTGACCACAGATAATAATGTTGATCATCCGCAGCCACAAAAGCAATAGAAAATCCAACGATCTGTAATTTGTGCAAAACTTTGATGCAATTATTTGACGCATTTTGTAAAGTTTATCAACGTCTATTCTGCTACTTCGACAATTCTATGTGAATTCAACAAACAAAGCGTAAACATCTTTTGGAAAAACCGTTGCATATGTAGGTAGTTCAAGAGGAATAAATTTCAAGATCAATAAATATTCATTTATAAATATTTATTTAGCAGGTCAGGCACTAACGAAATTCAGATGCAAGAACAGGGAAAATCGGCTCAGATTTAATTGTATCAAACGGTGTAATGATTAGTCAATTGAAAACCGACAGTCGATGTGCAACATCAGCGCTACTCCATTGATCTTAACAGCTTTGAGGCTAGATATGAATATCAAGGGCATCCATAGAACGGAGGCAGGGATACTAGGGTTTGGTCAAGACAGCAGTGATGTATAAAATTTTATTTTACAAACGCCGAACATGTAGAATAAAATGAGTCTTATTCATGAGGTGTCCTTCGGTGGTAATCCAAATCGCCAACAGTAAATTGTTATCGACCCGAAATGGTTTCAAGCAGAAGCTTTGGCAGTTGAGGCAGCTTTCTCTTGAGTAAAGTGAAATAAAACATCACATTTCAGATATACTCATACCTACTGTATCTGTACTGATAATAAGCACACGGTCTCCTCATCCCATTATACACAAGGTGACATCGAGGTTCCCGGACAATGAGACGCTAAATCAAACTGATCGTTTTGCTTTATTATTCTGGACGTAAAGATTTACCGGCCGAGGTATTCAAAGCTGCAGTGGTATACACCATATATTTCTCAGATTTGGTCAGAGCAGTAGGTGAGTGGAATCTGAGCATCGTTTGCCCGATGCTCAAAAAGTAGACCCGTGAACTGCGAATATGGAGATATAAGTCTCCTCAACTTAGTTAACAAGATATAGTTTGCCACGTTGTATGATCGTCTGAAACCATTTCTTAACAACCTGCTCGACCTCTATTGGTGTGGTTTTAGGCCAGGAAAGTCCACAATCGACCAAATCTTCACACCCCAGCAGATGCTGCAAAAATCATCTATTCATGGATTTTGAGACCTCATATGTCAGCATTTATAAAGACGAGCTATGTACTCGTATAAAGAGCCATATACGGTTTTAACTCCCCTGCCAAGCTCGTCTGTCTGTGCAAAATGACGATCGGTGACGATTTAACCGAGACATTTGATGTCAAAAAAGGTTTTAGACAAGGTGACGCGCTGTCATGTGGCTAACATCATACCTTCTGATAAAAAAGTATTCGAAATTCTTCAATAAAACGAAAACGGTTCAATTATTCATCTCCATTGCAAGCAATTCAAAACACTTTTCATAGGCTGATTTTGGAATCGCCTTCTCCTTTTTTGCCTCAATCATCTGAAAACCGCGAAATAGTAACTTGTGTCGTGGGAATAGGAAAAAGTTACAAGGAGCCATGCCTGGTGAATACGGGGCTTACGGAACGGCATGAACGTTGTTTTTGATCAAATATTCGCGTACAAGATGAGATGTGTGAGGTTGTGGGGGTGAAGAAACCACGAGTTGTTTCTCCATAATTCTGGCCTCTTGCGACAAATATTTTCCCTCAAATACTTTAATACGCTCACGTAATACTCCTTATTTATTGTCTGACCTAGCGGAAGAAATTCGTAGTGGAACGCACCACGGCAATCAAAGAAAACGGTCAACAAATCGCTGATTTTGGATCGACTCTATCGTGGTTTTTTGGTCTGAGAAGCACCATTCCAATGATTTTTGGTTAGTTTCAATGTCATATTCATAGACATTGGCCCATCTGCTACAAATTCAGCACTTTCGGCACAAGCCGGCGCAAAACATCGTGTATAACGCCCTGCACCGATTCGAATGAGACACTAAGATCGGTTGCGATCTCGCTGATGCTCACCCGATGATCTGCGAGGACAATGTTCTTGACTTTTTCGAAGTTTACGTCAGTCAGGATGGATGGCAGGAACGAGGTAAATCATCAACTACAGTACGGCCCACTTTAAACCCTTTGTACCACTCGTACGCTTATGTTTTCGATATTGTCGAGTCCCCGTAGGCTGACTGACTTGCTTACAAAGCTATCCTGCAAAAACTCCCGACAAATGGCGCTCAAACAGATATCTGAGCACCAGATGACAGATGTACCAACCTAAAAAAAGAGCTTTTTACAATACTTCAAGCGCGGTTTGTTTGAATGGGAAATTTCGGATACTTTTTGATCAAAGGGTACTTAAAGAAGTTGTGCGGAACTCACAAATGAGCACTGGAGTCACGATCTTTCAAAAGTCTGTGCAACTACTAATTACTCGTAGCACAACTCAGTGGAATGTCAGCCTTCGCTAGTACTGTAACGTAGGCTGTCAAAATGGGCTTAGCGGTAAATAAGGAAAAAACCAAGTGCATGCTGTCATCAAGAATAAACAAAAACACAACATCGACGTATTGGGCAGAATGCCATAGTCGGCAACTATGATATGTCTTGGAACAACTAAGCAGACTTTATACAAGACTTTATCATCGGAGCCTTACTTAATAGCGCTGAAGCATGGACTCTATTGAAAGCGGATGAAGATATCCTCAATCATTTCGAGAGACAAATTCTTCGTGCAATACTCGTATTTGGTTTTAATCGCGTTGACGGGCTTTGGAGGAGGAGATTTAATGACGAACTATATGAGCTGTACAGCAACATTGACTTAATCAGTTTGGACATGTGGAGTGAATACACACCAATTCCTCGACCTGCAGAGTCTTCGAATCTAACCAAAATGGACAACGCATTAGAGGAAAATCTTATTTAAGGTGGCGCTCACAAGTTGAATGGGACCTCAATCGACTTGGAACGTGAACGGGAGGCAGTTAGCTAAATATCGGGCAAACTGTAGGCCCAGGTTCGCTCCGAACTGTAGCCCTGAATAAGTAATTAAATTTCTGTACTGGTAGGCAAGCAGCTATTAAACCGCTTAACTCGGGTTCGATGACGTCAAAGATAGTTAAAAACTGTCGCTTATTACTCAATGAAATGCCAAATAGTACATAATCCACATTTGCTTGCTAGGTACCTGATTCACAAGAGCATTCGACGATCTGTTAAGCCTACCAAAGGGTGCACAGCCTTAGACATACGTTCAGTCACTTAGGATATATAGGTACGGGAATGACAACCGCTATTTAAAAATGCATGCTCAAGGTAGATGCGATAGATGAGACTAATTGCAGGTAATCAGAGGGCACAAACTATAATTTATCAAAACAGGTCTGGCTTAAGATGGGCCAGAGACGCACAGGAGGTTCTCATCCATGAAACTATCACATATCGGCATCCTAATGGGGATAACCACAGGCTATTGCTTAGTTGGCAGGCGTGCAAATAGACTTGGCTTCCGATTTAACGAATTTTCAGAAGCTGAAGAGGAGGATGAAACCTCACTTCAATAACCCTGCCCCTTCGATGCGCTTTCTATAATATTAAAAGAAAGACTTATCTGCGCCAAATTGTACGACCACAAGACATCAGTAGATATTACCATATTCCCATGACCATGTTGTCTACACTTAAGTTGCGAATAAGTGAAATACTGTGGTATCAAAAAATACCTCCTCTGACATATGCTTGTTTATAGACTTACCAAACATAAGCCTGAGCCCATAAATAGTCAATTATACAGCAGCGGCCAATGTTAAAGAGTAAATCATGATCCAGTAACAAAGACCAGTAACAACATTGCAATTGAAATCTGTTTTTCAGTTGGCATCAGCTTTCCAATTTCTTTGATTTCCAAATAAAACCTATTAACCATAGAGTAGAGACTGGAGTCATAGTGTCAGATGTGTAACGTAAACCACCTGTCATGATGACTTATGTTTACGGAATGCCCATACATCCATCGCTCTCCGTCAATCCATTGATACCAATTCGGAATTTTGTTGCCGGCACAAGTTCCACCCTTGGTATGAGTCGAGGCCGACCTAAAACCTCGTACAGCTTTTAGGGTCGCAGCATCCAGTACTTATTGCAACTCTACATTGGGTCAACCAAAGGAAGACCCTTCCCGCGATTTTGGGTTTAAACCACAGCCACCATGACGCTCCCACAAGGGGGCCTACCTCTTCAAGTCAGGCCCGGACCGAGATCCGGGGGGCTCCTGACTCCCATGGTACCGTGATTTAAGTCCTGGTAGGGACTACTGGTGATCCAGCCGTCAACAAGACCTATGACCGGCAACTTTTGACTGATCGAATCGTAGCAAACTTCGGTAGCGTCATCTGAAAATGATTACGATAAGATCAGTACTTTGCTTTGCCCCCGTTCATTATTAGACAACGTCATTAATGGGCGAAGCCTTGATAATTGAGCGGGGGCCCCTCCAGTAGGTCAGCTGAATCCAAGACGAGAGGTACCTGTTTTATCGAGAATCAGGCTCAATTATTTAATGCTCCAATAGAATCACGGCCTGTGGTAAGCCTTTTTGTTGTTTATCAGTAATTGTTAACGCTTTAAATAGCCAGAAACCCCACATTGGCGGATATGTTTGAATGATTTCGAGTGACTAGACCGATTGAAGATCTGACAGACAACGCCACATTGAAAATGTTAGGAGTAAAAGCTATCAAAATAAGTCCATCTTTAACAATGGCCAAATCTACAGCCTATTCTGCAAAAATACGTAATTATTGGTTTTTGTGGTTTTCCAGTTACTTACTCTCTAATTTCATAAAAGTTTATTCCACACAAACTTGAAATTGTTCAAAACTGCACTTATTTGAATGCACTCAGTATTTCAGCAATAGCATTCAAATATCCTTTAGTTTGCTGATAATTTCCTGCGTGGGGCTATTGCAAACACTTGACTAACTTTGGCAGCCAAAATGGCATATAGTAAGCTTAATGACATACATGGTACAGCGTGCCTCTAATATCTACCCAGGCATGGGCTTTTCAATCTATCCATCGCCACTGTCGCGTCGTCGTCCTCATCAGTTTCAGTTTCCATCCTTAGCCAGGACATTTCTTGGCGAAAATGGTGGGAATGAAAATGGATGCATACATTTAGATATACGAGTATGTATAAACACATACTCCTAGTAGTGAGTCGGTCTTTTGGTCGGTTAGTTTGTTGGGTCGGAAAAACGAATCCAACAGTCAGTTACAGCTACCGCCACATATTCGTACTGGCAAAATCATTCCAGTGCCGGGCATTTTCACCAACAGTAGTAGTAGCAGGAGCAGAGTAGAGTATAGTACGAGTAGAATAGAATAGAGTAAACTAGGAAAGTACCACCAAAGCCAGCTCATGGAAAGGAGAGAAAAAAATAAAGGGAAAATCCATTCACCAGGATGGTTGGGTAAGTTTCCCAATTTGTTTGACAACCATTAATCACTCTGCGCGACAACTTCTGCACGGATGACTGCTATCTCCGGCGTCGTCGTCGTAGTCGTCGTCATCGTCCTCGTAGGATTTCTAGTCGTTTTCGTTGCCTTCTGTATGTGTCCTCGCCTGGTTCAAGTCCTGCTCATGCTGATGGAAATCCACTACATCAGAAATTTTCGGGGTGAAATGTTTTTCCTTCATATTACTACATTAATGGCGGCAGCACAGTATTCGTACCAGAAGAAAGGACGCGTTGTCGTTTTCTTTTTTTTTGTTTAGTTATGTTTTGTTGTGTATTGGAGTATATGTACATATGTATGTATGATACCATGCATATGTATGTAGTATGTGAATGTTGTACTTATGTCCTGTGCCCTTATTTTCTATTATATGCACACTCCTCTACGAAAGAATAAAATGGAAAAAATTTTTGCTTTATTTGTTCTGTGAAAATCCAGCAGAAAGAGAAAAAGCTGGGTAGAAAAAAAAATAAAAAAAAACCCTAAACTCCAACCCAAGAATGGATCTGATTGCTAGGACTTTGGCTTCATTCGTTGGCTGTAATTTAAGTAATGAAACTGATAAGAGGATTCTATCTATTTTTGTTGTTTCTATTGTTTGGGGCTGAGGGTTTATCTGCTAGAAGATACGGCTACATAAAAAAATGGAAAACAAAAACCTGAATCTAGAGATGAAGAAAAGGATATTTTTTTGTTGTTTCTGCTTGACGATTGGAGCAGGAGGGGATTTACTTGAACGAAATGAGAAATTGCCTCCTGGAACCAAATCGAAATTTGCTTAGACTAAAGAACCTTTTGTTATTTATTTCCTTACACGAACTGAAATGGAGGGGGTTGATGTAATAATACCCAGAGGCTAAGTAAATCAGGTTTTTCCCAGCAAACGTTTCCTAAATTTAAACTCGACCATAGGTTTTTATAAAAATAGATATACTGGTATATAGATAATAGATATACAAAGTTCATACCATATATACCTACATACGAGTATGTACGTATGTAGTTGCTGCATATCTTGACATTTGGAAAACAAAGTATAAAATGCAAAATTTATATTTCCTTTTAAGTGCAACGAAAAAAAGCTCAAATATGGTAGAGATGGGAGTTTTGTCCTGGGGAAGGATTGCAGGATAGCCTCGCATATATGATAAAGTATCACATAACCACATGAGGTCCTATTAACTTCTGAGCTGGACGCCAACCAAGGAATCTAATTTTTTGATTATCCAAGCTCGATTGACCTGCTTATTGAGGCTAAAATATCTGATGCATCCGATGGAGATTTAAGTCCTACTGAGTCTCCGCAAGTTTATTACAATCACAGTCGCCCACCTTCTGTGTCATTGGGACTGATAGCTGTTACTACTCCTCGGAATCTCAGTACCTGATTGTTATGAATAATGTATACAGAAGCTATTAACGTGGATGTGTTTTCAACTCCTTAGTAAACCAGAGTTTCAAAAGTTTAGATGAGAACACTCATGTTGAAGAACTCAGAGCTGCCCGTATCGAAGTACTTGGTACATACTTATATGGTATCTGGGGTTGGGGCCAAAAGATTACAACAAATGTATCAAGTCGTTGCGAAGTAAATCACTTGATGTCAGATCGCCTACAGCTTTCAAACATTATCACCATTTGGATCTACCAAGGTGCTAAAATCTATTCGAATCATTATTTTGTTGGTATAAAATTGCGAGCGGTTATAGGTTCACAGGTTTACGATCAAAGAGCTTGATGGAGGGAGAGTAAGTCCATCTCAGAATGCCGAGGGTAGAGAGAAACGGGCACGTTTTAATATCATTCATTCATTCATTCATTTTATATGCACTTTTATTTTTGGAATTAATTTACACTTACAGCTAGACAAAAAATGCTTAAATATTAGCTTAAATAACTTACAAATAATCTTATTCTATCTTACTGGCCCCATGCGGGCACTCTAAGTTAAACATAATACTTAATCTATGTCTTTCGATGTTCCTTACAAACTATTTTTATTTTTGTTTTTACATTTATTAAAACTAAAACTAAGAAAATAAACTTTAAGTAGAAAAACTTAGTATATGGACTTTTTGTTATAATATAAAACTTAAAAACTAAACGTATAAACTATTTACAACTATATCTTAACCTACTTAATCCTACTTAAACTATCTAATCCTATACCATATTTTAGAGGGTGTTACCCACCTCTGTTCTAATATATATATATATATATTTTTTTTGTGATTTTTATTTTTTATTTTTTTTTTTTATTTTTTCTTAAAACTACCCTAATTCTACCTAAAACTATGTAAGCCGGCCACGGCTAAAAAAAAATATGCAGAAGACCGACTTTGCTCCCTATGGAGCTACGTAGGACTGGAGGAATTCGACGACGAGACTTCCCCTCTTTCATCTAGCCACCAGAATTGTTTGTGCTGCCGAGCAACGTCCCTTATGTCGCGACTCCCTACTGACCTTCTGAACCGAAGGCGCTCCGCACTGCCATGTGCGACGTCTCTGTCGTAGTTGAGTCGCCTGTCCGCAGGTGTTCGAGCAACGTGGAAGATTAGCGGCACCGCCAATCTGTCCTGGATCAGACCTTTCATATCTAGGTAGACGAACGCTTCTGGGGGAACAAAGCCATCAAAGCGAACCCTCTCATGATACATGTAATTGGGGTAGAAAGCCCCGGAGATCAGGTTGTTCGATGAGGTCATTGCTCTTGCAATGTGCCTCGAGTCAACTTAATGACGAAATTGTCCACTCTTATCAGGTTCGCCCTATTGTACAAGACCTCATTAGGATAGAATTTTATGTACTCAGACTCTGGTGTTCTGTATAAGCGAAGACAAGTCCTAAGACAAGCCCTCTCAAACACCCGAATCTTTTCCAATAAACTTGCTCTTACGTTGAACCACACGGGACATCCAAATACAAGCATGGGCCTGATAAGGGCCATGTAGCAGATCACCTTCACCCTCGCATCGAGTTGGCTGTTATAAAACAGTCTCTTTGTAAGGGCAAAAGCACCTTTGGCTCTGGCCAGAGCAACATCTATATGTTTGTTAAAATACAGATATTGATCTAGCCAGATCCCAAGGTATCTGACTACATTTCGACAAGCAAGTGGCTGCCCGTGCTGCCCCACGATCGAGAACTTTCGCCAATTCTTTCTGGTATCCCTAGAGGCCCCAGACAAAGGCGTCCTAAACAAAATGGTTTCCGACTTCTGAAAATTGATTTTCAACTTCCAGTCATCGCAATAACGCTTAATTTTATCAAAGTCACGTTGCAAGAGTATATTAATAACCTCAATCTTTGGACCTGATCTGTACGCGATTAAGTCGTCTGCGTACGCTATGGCATGGTGAAGTGAACCTATCAGATCACTTGTGTAAATGTTGAATAGGATCGGCGAATTTACCGCACCTTGTTGAAGACCGTTTTTAATGTTAAATGTTCCAGCAGAAGTCACATCGCCATTCTTCACGATGAACTGTCTACTGGAGAGCATATCAAAAAGAATATACAGCAGTGGTTTACTAATGCCCAACCTGTCCAGCTTGAAAAAGGGTCCCTCTAACCATACGGTATCGAAGGCCTTCTCCAAGTCAATCAGGCAGGCTCCAGTGCACTGTTTATTGCCTTTGTTCCATTGGATATCAGAAACCAGTTTCGACGCCGCATGAATGATATCATGCCCCGCCTTGAAACCGAATTGATTATCCGGAACTATATGTTTGTCCTCAACCCACTTAGTCAGGACTCTATTGATCACCTTCTCGAACACCTTACTGATGTTTGGAAGAAGACTGATCGACCGGAGATTTGCCGGATTGGGGATAAGTTGAACCACCGCCGTTTTCCAATTGCGCTGGATAATGTGCATTATTCATTGCATTATTAAACAGGGTGGTATAAATGTCCACCGCTTCTAAAGGGAGATGTCGAAGCACAATGTTCGGTATTTCATCGGTTCCCACTGATTTCTTACTTCTAAGCGATTCGAAGATCGTTTGGAGCTCTGCCTTCGAAATGAACGGTGGTAGTACCATTTCATTGGTGATGACATTATTTGCCATATTCTCGTCACTGAACTGGGTGAAACCCGAGCTCTCGAATCGCCAATTCACTATTTCATTTCGAAGGTAGAAATTGTGCACAAGGACTCGATTCTCCAGATCGTGGTTCGGGCCAATGATGTCATTCGCCTTATATACTTCCTGGAAAGTCGCTCCTATAGCCTCTACCTTCTCCTGCGGATCCTCGATCACAAAGAAGATGTCATCATCAACAGCCTCATTTGGATCGATGCCTGCTGCTATGAGTATGTTCTCGTTGTCCGTCGTTCGGGCGATTTTAAGACACGAAAGGTCGTTGTGATCTTTCCTCCGAAATATTTTATTTATTTGCGGGAACATATTCGGGTTGCTGGAGTTTACAGCCCGAATTTTATTGTTCCAATACAAATTTACAGATGCTCTGTAATTTTCTTTTATTAATACTTGGAGGTTTTTGATCGACGACTTTAGCATCATAATCTCCGGGTTATGTCTATCAGTAAACTGTCTGTACAAGGTTTTTAGCCTTGACAGCAGTCTACTTTTATGTCGGTGCAGTGCGTCAATGGTTGCGTTGCGGAATAAGTCTTCGTTGTCAGTGTATTGATACCGAGGTATCGTTTTGTCCATTGTTCGTTTAATTGTCTCGTCCATTAGTTTTAGATATCTGTCAATCTCCTCGTTTGACAGATTTCTATTGGACGGTGGGTAGAGCGAATTCGAGGAGATTGCTCTCGTCAGTGTTCTGGAGAAGTGTGTCCAACGCACCCTACTATAGTTGTAGGCATGCCTTTGAACAAACTCGTCCAATTCCGCAATTTCGTTCGGAACGGTTATTTCGGTACTGAGTCCGCAATGGTCACTGTCATACACAAAAGTGCGTAGACAGTTTATGGTTTGTTGGTTTGTGCATGTCAGGTGTATTCGTGTGTCGCACAGCAGGAGATCCAAATAGGACCCGTGTCTAGGAAACGACGGACTGTCCGTCGCCTTAAGGCCGAGTCGATACATAACACTGTGTTGACCCCACCAATTGAATAGTAGGTTCCCTCTGGTATTTGGTGTATTATTTCCCCAATCACTATGTTTGGCGTTGAAATCTCCGCCGATAGTAAAATAGTTGTCTTCCAATTCCAGCCTCAGGAATCGAAAAAGCGTCTCGAGCTCTGAGATAAATAAGTTGGATTGAGTAGCCTTAGGTACATAGACAGACACTATGTACAACCGCTTTCCACTACGGAGAGGGATATACACGATGCATGCTTCCAGCACCTGGAACCTACGTACTACACGACTGTATACTCTTTTAAAACGTATACCTTTTCGTACGAAAATCGCAATGCCACCTCCCTGAATGGAGTTGGGTCGGTTTCTCCGTACTATTTTGTATCTTCTGTGCCTCATTTTGTGTCTTTTGGTAAGCTTAGTTTCGCTAACCAAAAGCACATCAGGGGATTGGTCGTTAAGCAACTTAAATAGTGCGGCTCGTCGTTCGAGCCTTATCAGTGAATTCACATTCACAGCAAGGACCTTCAGGGTTTGCTCCGCCATGTACGTACCCATTACGACTGGAGGTGCGTTAGGCCCGGCAGCAGCGCGTATATTTGATCTACCCGCTTAGCCTGTTCCTGTATTTGACGCTGAAGCTGAGCCATCTGCCCCTGAATAGAGAGCAAGATAGCCAGCATGTCAGGTACAGGTTCCGGTGCTCTAGGCGCTGGGGCCTGAGAAGCTACCTTTTGTTGTTGTACCGTATTTCCCCTACCATTTCCATTTGGGCGTAGGTAACGTGGGGAGTAACGGCTGGTGTTTGTGTCTGCATGAGTGGACGTTTAATTTCCACTTTCTGCTGCCGAGCCAGATTTACTCTTTTGATATATTGGAATTTGGGACAACCCCGATAATTTGCGGTGTGTCCCGTGTTTCTACATAACGCGCAAGAGAGTTGGCTTTTTTCTGACGCTCCGTCCTTGCCTAGAGCTTATTCCTCGGACTTGTGGTTCTTTCCGCACTTCACACATCGAGGCTGCATTTCGCAGTTCGACGCGGCGTGCCCGAACCTTTGGCAGCGAACACATTGTAAAATGTTTTCGCTCCTCTTTAATTTTTCCCATTGTACAACCTGGTAGTCTAGGACTTTAATGTTCCTTAGACCATCCAGTCTGCTGTTGGGACTTAGCTGAATCAGAAAAATCGGCAGTTGCCTCTTCTCCCTTTTGGCTCTAGCCGTGACGAATGGCTTAACCCCTACGAATGTGAGCTCTTCGCACTCCTTCTCTGTCAGCAGTGCAAGGAGCTCCTCCGGATCAGTCGACGGTTCAATCCCCCTCAGAAGCATTGTTTGCAGCTTGTCCCTCTTCGGGGTGTAGGAGAAGAACTCCGTCGTCGATTCCTTCAGTAAGTTTTTTATTTTAGTATAGCGCTCCACTGTGTTACAGTGGATCGCATGCCTATCTAAACTAAGTCTTTTAATGTAAAAATTATTACCTATGGCCGACTTACATAGTTCAATCGTTTCTTTAAACTCCATCTTAAAAGTGTTGATTGGAGGTACCCGCTGCTTAGGTGATTTCGGTTGTTGTTGTTGCTGCTTCTGCTGCTATTGCTGCTGCTGCGATTTTTGTTGCTGTTGTTGTTTTTGCTGTTTTTGCTTTCGTAGTGGTTGTACATCTTTTGTTGTTTTTTCTTGTGTCGGTGTCTGTAGTTTTTGTTGTTTTGACGGCTGTTTCTCTTTTTGTTGCTGTTGTTGCTCCACGCATACTTTTTGGTTGTTGCTGAGAGATCTGGAGTTCTTGCTGCTGCTCCTTCTCTCTTCGCGCAACTTGTTTTGCTTTAATAGCCAGATCTGTAGTTGCAGTTCATTGATATGGCTGCTTAGAGCTTTCACTTCCTCTTCTTCGTCCTCGGACTCTGAAGCCGCCAGCGCTGCGAAGTTATTGCCGCCCATATAGTGACCTTCCCCACCGTCAGACACGTATGGAAATTCGTCGTTTGCTGGGTTTGTTGCTGCTCTTGTTGTTCTTCTTGTCGCCGCTTCCCTCGTTCCACCGGCCAGCTTTTCCGGGGAAACTGAGAGGGAAAGGCGCTTGACGAGGTTTGGAGTTGGCCGCAGCTTCCTCCTCTTTTTTGTATTGTCTGGATTCCCAGATGCATTATGGCCTGATGATGTAGCCGCTTGATCATCCGATGACATGGTTATCTCTGCTGCTGGTTCCGCTATTGGAATAGCGGACCGCTCCCTTCCACTCATCGTTCGATTTCACTATATTATTGTTTGTTTTACTTTATTAGCTTTTTTTTTTTTAAATAAAAAGTCTGTCCTATACCGGGGATCGAACCTACGCCCCTTGGTTTCTCGGGCGACACCACTACTGTTACGCTACCGAAGCACTTGGCAAAAATGAATTCAATTCTACTTTTATTATACTGTTATACTTTTTTCACTTGAAGAAACCGAAACACGTCTGTCCCTAATCGAGGTCTATGAACGACTGCACGTTTTAATAGCATTGTCATTTGTATTGCCGACCTTTGGAAGCAGTCATATCGGAGCAACTGGGTCGATAATGGATGTAAACTAGCAAGTGAACGTTTGTAAAGATGCTGTGCGACTAGTAATCCACCGTCCTCATGGTAGGGATAAAGAGCTAAGAGCAGTATAGAAGAAATGTCTGGCAGCACTGTTTGACAGATCACAGATGATAGAAGTCGGGAGCTATAAAGAGAGAGACGACGCGCAACAGGCGTGGGAGTAATTTCAAATAAATAATTCTGTGCAGTATACACCACGTTTGAGAGAAAAGTTCCGTTTGTTGGCTCCAAATGTTATAAATTACGACTCCAGATATACCACGAGTATAATATGGAAATCTGCAAAAAGTAGCTTCCTAGACTGCGGTGAGATGGGCCATTATTACGGATAAGGCAAGTGAAGCCGGATCGAAATGTCAGTTGTGGTCGGTTGTATGCGTAGACCATGTCTTCGCTGAGCAGATAGTGTGGATTAGGATGCCTAAACTTTAGAGATGCCAAACCTGATGACATAGGCTCAGAATTCAGATCGGCAGATAGACATGCTTATGAAAGCGAGCAGTGGTCACCGGTCGTAGATATAATGATGATTTAGTAAAACATGGTCAGTATAATACATTTTAGTTCAAGATTTAATATTTACGAGTATCTAATGTTCTCAAATGCTGGAATGTTTTTTCTGAGTTTGTTTTGTGGCTCCCACGTGGGTTCCAATGCTTTTCGCAACGGATTGATGTCTACATGATCCAGCCACCTCAGTCGTTGAACCTTCACTTTACTGGCTAGTCGACGTCGTTGTACAGACCGAAAAGTTCGTCGTTGTATTTCCTCCTACACTCACCGTTTATGCAGACGGGACCGAAAATTACCCGAAGAATTTTCCTCTCAAAACAGCCAAGGGCACCCTCATATATTTTTGATAAAGTCCATCCCTCTGCGCCATAGAGAAGGACTGATTTTTAAGTTCTTGTATGGGGTCACTTTCCTTGTATGAGAGAGGGCTTTGCTAGTCCTTTGCCTAGCTCAAAGAAACAGCGATTGGAAAGAGTTATTCTGCGTTTGATCTCAGTGTTGAACACAATACACCGAGAGACTTTTTTTCGGGCAACTAAAATCTTGTAAGATGAATGGTTGCCTTAATACAACATCAAGTCAATTTACACTAAAGCGCCCCTAATATCAGGCTGCTTTCTTCAAGAATAACGTTCAGAAGATCCGGAATTTTCAATTGATCGTCGATCGCAAGAGTTTGGCCTTGCAAAAATATCTCGACCTTAAGCATTTACCAAACGTAGGACACTCATGGGTTGTAACGGTAGTAATCGGTTTGAGCTGCTGAGCGGCTTAAAGTCGACGATTATTCTTAGTTTGAAGTCACATTTAGTAACTTTTGCCACGATGGTTTTGTGAAGAAGTTAAATTACCGTATCTGGAGTAAGGCGAATCCAGAAGAAAGCTTGCATCATTAGTATTGTTAGCTGACAACGATCAGAGATTATTTTTTAAAAAATATGATCGAAGTTGACTTGGTCGATATGTGGTTCCAACGGAATGACGGTAGGTGCCATACTGATCATGAAACCGTCGACTTACTAGTGATTCGATTCAATGACAACATTACATATATAGCCGAAATGCGCCAACAAATTGAAGACTAAGAACGTGCAATCTGACGCCCTTCGGATATTACTACCGGGGTTATGTGAAATCTTAGGTGTATGCTGATAAGCCGCAAATTGTTTAGGCATTGATAGAAAGATTAGGTACGTTTTAGTGTGTTTGGGGTATATCCTTCATAGACAGAGCCTTTTCAGCCCTAATCGATTTGGAGAATTGTGTTAAGAATTGTTTTTCCCGGAGTTGGAACGAAATCTAAATTACAATTCACAAAATGGTAGCCGGTCTGCCGGCAGAAATAAAAAAAACAATTTATTTTCTGAAAAAAGAAAACCCAAGAGAAATTTTCAACAGGCAGCGGGTTGGGTGCTGCTACTTTCAGCCACATTCCGAAAGGAATGCAATCTAAAACGATTGTATTTTTTTACCACTCTGGTAACCATGTCTTGGAACACCGCTAGACCGCTCTTTCGTACACCCAAGTGTGCCACTTTCACTACCCAGGTCTTTGGGGAAATTTCCGAGTTCTGGGAATTTCCTTTAGCCTGAGAGTGAACTTTTCCCCTGAATTTTCTCTTCTTTCACCGAAATTGATCCCAGAGATAAGTCGAAGTGACAAAAAATGTTCATTTCGTATGCATTTTAGACTAAGACAGTAGAACCAAGGATCTAGGGGTCTCTAGTTAAAACTTTTGAAAAAGGTGTTTGGCGTTTGTGATGAATGAAGGAAGAAGCTTTTCTCAAATTTAGTTGACAAAAACAGGTGGACTCGGTGGACTGCCGTGTAGATTTTGGAGGGACAAGGGAATATCAGATAGCGTCCCACTTTTTACATTGGTTACGTTTTTTTTTTTCATTGTACAATTTGTTATTGTTGGTTTCTGTCTTGTGTTTCGTTTGCTGCTGTGCTTTTGTGTGGTGTGTGTTGCAGAGAGTTTCAGACTGTCCGCCTGGCTCTAGGCGTATAGTCCAAATAACATGACCGCTAGCCGCATGTTTAGAGTGTTCCGAGTCGACCGCCTGGCTCTGTCTTTCCAGTGTGGACCTACTGGTTGTCACCTCCGAGGACCGTAAAGGTAGAAGTCCGGGAATGGAAGAATCCACATGTGCCTTCCAAAAATACGTTCCCTCAAAGCGACAACGGACACAACAGACAAGGCGGGTCAAAAAGTGAAGAGGTTAGGAGCTGGAGGGATGGAGCAGAATGCCTTGGCTATACTCGAGGCTGGAGACTACCCATAAGGGGAGATAGAACAACACGGAGGTTAAGGGTCAACGATTTCGCGCTGGACCCTTGCAAAAAATATTCTATAAAGAGCCTTCCACGCGCTCTTGTAGCAGGCCGCCCGTGTGCTCTGGTGGTAGCTTTGACCGTTCGCCCTACCTGTTTATGTTGTCTTTTCAAGATACTAAGAGAGTGAACAGATGTCTGATGCACCCATGGCTGCCCATCACTCTCTCAGGATATTGGAGGAACAACTTTTCAGAGGGAAAGGGTTCGAAGGGATGAAGGCGAAAGTTTCCACTTCAAAAGAGCCCAGCTTGTTGTGGTACATTTTAGTTTGTCTAGGTTAAAAAGTTTTATGAATTTGATTTCTGATTTTAAGATTAAATTGAAAAAGTAATAGAACATTAATGAAGGCGTTAAAAAATCAAGTGTGGCATGAAATCCCTTGGAGAAGCAAATTCTGGGATCAAACCGGACAACGTCCACTACGTTGCAGTCGTTTCTCAGTCCCAATTGGCTTAATCTATAATGCGGCAGTTTGGCGGCTAACGCGGAAAGACACTTATGTATATTCGCAACCAACAAAGGCTACAAATTACCTTGTTGGGAAACTTACCAACTTTCCATAGAATTTCAAGTCTGGATGATTACCCATCAGATTGCCCGACAGAAATCATTGAATAAATAAAACGGATAACATCTTTGAGGAATTTTCTTCTACACTAATGGACCTAAAATGCATCAACTTCTGCCATAAACTGCGGAATCTTAGTGACTTACCTTTATAAAGAGTCTTTCAAGCTGAAATATCTGCTATTAAGTAAGCCGCAAAAATTATTGCTGAAAAGTGTTAAGGGTCTGAATTCCTTCATAATCACACAACGATTGCAGTAATATCAAAGTTTGCCCATAATGAGATATTGACTGCTCACATTATATCTATGCACTCGTATGTATCAAGAAGACCAAGTCAAAGGGCTTAATTACCTTCAATTCATATTGTGCGTTGCCAAGTGTTTATGGTTCCACAAAGAAGTGGAGACGTGGGCAGCAGCTCTTCACAGCCCCGTGAATTAATCTAACCGCAACACCCTATGTAATTTCACTGTAGTATCTACAAATATAAATTATGATGGGAACACATAACCAACAATTTTTTTCAAAGAGTAATTTATGAATATAACTTGCCATAAATTCAACAACCGATATCACCTCCAACACCTTTAAAGTATGAGTCAACAAAAGTGAAGTTTCCAAGCAAACTCTTAGTACATCAATTAGCCATCTACCTGCCACGTGATAACCAGCTCCAATTAGTCCTTCTCAAGCAACCACCTCAAGCCCATCAACAGACACCTCTGTAACCAGTGCACTTGCAATTTACGCACTCTTCGACTGTACTTCAACGATCCGTTTAACCGCACCCAGTCATTGTGTGTCACAAACGTCCTCCGTGCACCTCCTACAATGTTCAGCTGACAACCCAACCATTCCATCCGAAGGCTAAATCTGTGCAGCCTGTATCCCTGTCACTCCTAAATAAAGTAATAATACGAATATTGCACTCAGGACAAGAACATTGGCCATTATGCTGCTCCAGCAGAAGTCGCAGCATTAGGAGCTAGAGTGGATGCTGGAGAGGGAATTTTAGCAGCAATGCAGATGGAGTAAGGGGTAGTCAAGTTTCGCCTGCCACCTAACAATGGGACAGGGAAGTAAATACGAAGGAATGACATAAAAATAAAATGGACGTCTTTATTTCAACTGTAAGTACTTTATGCCAAGTGCGAGCGCGCATTGGTATATGAATGCATGTATCTCTCTTTATTTGTGTGTGTGGGAATGGAAGTGCTCCTGGTGACATGATTTTGCACTTTAGTGTCGACTGCATTCTGCAATTAGAATGTCACGTTTGTTTGTTGTGTGTCTTGCAAACGTAACGTAAGTAAAAGACTGAACACAGTATCACCCCAATGTCCATTACCAGTTACCACCCTCTGCAAAGAAGTAAAAGAAGACAAAAAAACCAAACAAAAATACCCTAAATTGTCCTTGAAGTTTTGAACGTGAATCCCATCTGGTTTCCTGATGCATCCGCATGTCCATTCCACTGCCGGATGTGCATGTGTGTGTTTTGTATAATGTTTTGTGAAACTTTTCGGGAACATGTCATCCGGGCTCTGCACGACATTGAAATCTTTCTGCACGTAACGCGCTGTAATTCGAATTGAAATGGCCGATACGGATGCGGATACCGTACGGAAGCTGGAGCTGATGGCTGCTATTCGATTTGAATGCAATTGCACCATGGCGCCATGGATTGTAGGTGATGTCAGTTACGTGAAATCGCACCGAAGGCGCCTTTGGACACGTCCGGGCTAAATGAAAGTTCGTTAATGGCCGAAGAACCAGCAAATTGAAATTTACAGCAAAAGAACGAGAACTCTTTAGAAGTGTAAAGGGTTTAAAAAGTTAGTGAGTTTCGACAGGAATTCTCAAAACTTTGCTCCGGGTTCACATAATGGACTTTTTTTTTAAAATGGAAATGGCCTCTTAGTAGTCAATAAAACTGGATTTTGGACTATTTGAAGTTACTGAAATACATAGGGCTTGTCAAATGATATCAAAAGGAGGACAATGTCCATGTGAGCCATTCCTACAAACTTAGAATTAATTTTGTTGTAAAGGGAAAGTTGTTGCCCAATAGAGTCCTGAGTATTTCTGTAATTTTTTAAGAGAGAAAGCAGCCAAGACAATGTAAGAATAATATCAGAACATATACGAGTAATTGTGTTGCCATGAAAGAGATAGCAGGATCCAAAATCATCGTATCTATTGCAATTTTTCCTTGCAACGGTTGATTGAAACAATCGAGCCCTTTCCTTGTTCGTGTACTGCGCGGTGAAATCATGATTTCAGATTTTCCTTTTTTTATTCGAAAGTTACTACGAATTTCGTTGAAAGGATCAGCAATTATTCATGCAAATTGATGGATTCATTTGGTTAAGTCCGACTTTGGTTAGAAGCTGACTGCTTAGAAGGGAAGCAAATAGGAAGTCGACGTTAGTAAAAAAAATCTGTGAAGTTAATAAAATTAAACAGGGACCATTTATATTGCTCACGGACCACAAGCTGCTGGAGCACCTGTCAGAAAGAAACCGAAATCTACCTAAATTTGTAAACAATCGTATCACTTGCTGCGCGGTATACGTCGGACAATATGTCCATGCGATAGAATATCGCATGGGCACGTCAAACACTCTTGCGGATTGTCTATAGCGTTTATTCAATAATTAGGAATAGGCAGCGATAGAAGAGGAATTGATCTGCCGAATTGACGGAATGTAGCGTGATGCGAAGTACAAATACGTGCTGCTATGAGAAAACGTACTGAGACAGGTAAAAAAACAAGACAAGGTTCTTCAACCAGGTTTATGGAAAATTAATATGACAACTTTGAATTTAATTTGTGAACGTACTCTTTCACTAATCATCAAACTGTCACTGTCAATTTATTCAGTAGACTCAACATTTTCATCATGGTACACGAACGAGCAAGGTCTACAAATTATAAAAATTTTCTACCGAAATACGGAGTCGGTGACTGCAACTTTAAGAGCGTTAACTCCAATTTTCGGTCGTAATTGTCGCCCTAGTAGACAGGCAATAACAAGTTTAGTGCAAAAATTTGAGTCTACATATTCGTTGTATGATGTTGCCGTGTCAGTGAGACAACGGGTTGGTCGAAGTGTCGAAAATATCGCTGCCGTTCAGGAGTCCGTAGCAAACGATCCAAATCAGTCAATTCCACGGCGTTCTCAAGAATTGGGCATCGCTCAGACCACATTATGGCGTATTTTGCGTAAGGATCTTGGTTTACACCCATGTAATCAAGCTGACTCAAGAATTGAAGCCGATGGACCATTTGAAGCGACGTACGTTCTCCGATTGGGTTCTGGAGAAGATGCGCCAAGATGATGAGTTTCATCGCAAAATCATCTTCAGTGACGAATCTCATTTTTGGTTCAATGGGTTCGTCAATAAGCAAAATATGCGTTATTGGTCGGGTGAAAATCCACATGTGCTTCATGAATCACCACTTCATCCACAAAAAATAACAGTTTGGTGCGGTTTGCATGCCAGCGGTGTTATTGGGCCATATTTTTTCGTCGACGATAACGATCGTCACGTTACTGTGAATGGTCAGTGTTATCGCGCCATGATCACCGATTATTTTTGGCCCGAATTGGAAGATATGGACTTGAACGACATGTGGTTTCAACAGGATGATGCCACAAGCCACACAGCACACGCTACAATCGATTTATTGAAGAGTAAGTATGGTGAGGGTGTTATCTCAAGAAATGGGCCAGTCAACTGGCCGCCTCGTTCGTGCGATTTAACGCCGCTTGACTATTTTCTGTGCGGCTACGTTAAGTCATTGGTTTATGCCAACACGCCGATGACGTTGGAAGAGCTCAGAGCGAACATTTAACGCGAAATAGCGTCCGTTTCGGCCGAAATATGTGGCCGAGTCGTTGAAAATTGGGTCCAACGAATCGACCGCTGCAAACGTGTCCGCGGTGGCCATATGAACGAAGTCGAGTTCCATTCATAAATGTTTTGATTGTACTTCAGCCGATAATAAAGTTTTTGAAATATCTCAAATGGTTTGCTTTTTATTTAAAAAAAAGTTGTCAAGTCCTTATTGGAAAACACTATTTTACTCTATCTAGTATACATGAGGGACGGCCAGGTATTGTTGCGATATGAGCACTAGCCAGATATTATATCTGGTGGACCAACATCGACGGGGCACTGATGCATTTATAAAAAATTCTTATCCAAAATTCCAGTGTACTCTTGGTTCATACCAGAGCACGTGTTAATTTTGCAGGTCCATTTAAGGGTAAGATGTTGCAGATTGTCGTCGACGTGTTGTCAAAGCAATTAAACCATTGAGAAACATAACGGCAGCTAATCTTGGTGATCTGGATGAGATTTTTTCCACTTTCAGGCTGCCGGACATGATCGTTTCAGAAAACGGGTCTCAGTTCACTGCACATCAATTTAAGGATTTTTGCGAACAGCGAGTAGCAAAGCATATCACAGCTACATGATTGGCTGTAGCTTGTATGCCTACATCATCCGAGAACAAACACTTTGGCCGAAAGGGCCAAAATCATTCAAATCTAGAATGCTGGCCAGTCGTTAGGACTGAGAAGGAGAGAAGCGACATTTGTTAGCATCATTCAGGATGGTGTGTCACATGGCACAACACTTTGGGAAGTTTTTTTCAGCGTAAATCGGGAGTTCGTATGTAGATTCTTGTACAGGGGCGGTGTTCCTGCCAAAATTAACTCTAGTGATGGGTGCAAAAAGGCATGATCTATACAACGTTGAGCTTTAAACGACGTTAATATCCAAATCAAAGAACATTTAGATTTCATTTACCTTTCATTAACTGCAACTTTTCCTGGTGATAATTAGCGATATTTTCCGCGCACTGCTATTATTTAGGGGAAGCAAAGGAATGCTACTTTTTGGGTCATTACGAGAAACTCTTAGACTACACTGGTAACATCTTTCTTCAGAATAGACAACCGGATCTTACCTGGAGCACAACACAACGGCAAGCAGAATTGAACTTAGAATAAGTACTTGCTACACACGATCCCAGTTCTTCTTGAGATGTCTTATCGTTTAGCATGTATTCACTTCAGGGGCAGATAGTATGGCCAGGATTCATTCAAGCTGGCGAATTAAAGTTTCACAGGAAACCAAATACAATACATCCAAAATCAATCGATGTCAGACGTAATCTCCATTACTCAGAAGTTTCAGGTTCTGAAAGATTCCAATCTTATTTGATAAGGCGAAACGATTTTACATAGAAAGGTTGCAACTGCAGAAGTGTTCGGAGGCTTCACAAAAGAGAATGCAAAGATTATAAGGTCGAATTTCACTGGGATCAGAGAAGAAAACAACGAAAATAGTCGCGGCGATGCCAACACTATGTTGCATGATCAGTTCAACGTGTCTTCGGAAAGCAAATAGCCAACAAATCTTAATACTCTGCAGAGATTTCGGTTTCATAATTAATGCGTTTACAAAAATTTGTACTACACTTTTACTTTGAGTGGCACAGCAATCTGGGGTGGATCCGGGCCTTGTCATCATCTGTATCTATTTACTCCAATCTTGCAATGATCACTACTTAGTTGAAAGAAACGGAGATTGGCAAGATTCGTCTTTCGTTTGATCTGAATGGCTTTTTCGTTGTCTGAATTTGCATTGGAGCCCGCATAAAAAAGTGCTTGTCTACTTCAAACCTATATTTTTCTGTATTTGTGCCCTGTCAGAGCTGATGTTCTTGTCGACTACATATAAGTATTTTATTTGAATCCCGTTTACCATTAAAGCCGTCAAAATAGCCGTCAGTGCACTAGTGAGAGCTCATCCATAATACGATTCTCGTTATCAGCATATGCAACTAGTTTCTAGGCATTATGCCTCAGCTTTCGCACTTTGATGAGCACATTCCATTGTCATCTTGGCAAAAATGCTGAAACTAAACAGAATCTACGTAGCTCATTTGTATAAATGCTGTCACATGCTGATTGACAATAAACTTATCCCATTGATGAAGTGTGACCATTGGTACTATAGGTAGGATCTTGTAAGCGGTGTTAAGACGACTGATATCTCTGTAGAGAGCCTTGTTGAAAATCAGGGAATCAGGGAGATTCCATTCACTTTCATCCTGCCATATTTTATGGGTTGTTGTATGCTCTTTACCTAATCCTAGATAATTTATAATATAGTCTTCTCCTAACAACCTTATTGGTCTTTAGATTAAATATCTCTATCTAAACATCTTCCTGATCGAATGGACGGAATTGCTGTCAATCATCACTCATATTCGGTTCGCCTGACAGTAGAATGTTAATGGTTTGTGTCTCTGTTCCTATGCTAAGTCGCTGGACGATGGAGTTGTACGATGTCAATATTTCTCGTAGTATTTCTTCTGTATTTCGACATCCGAAATATCTGCATCGGCACCTTGAATGGAATCAGGTAGTCGATGTTGGCTCCTTGGAACTTTATGACATTCCATATACTGGAGCTCTGCATTGCTTTAATTAGAATGTGATCAATTTGTACATATGTACGGTATGGTGTGTACGTAAGCGCCTATAATGCTTAAGTTGCAACCAAGAGTTCGCTCAGGTGCCTGAAATTCAAGACCCTTGACGTTTGTGATGAAAAACCACACCCGAATATGCGCTGTTTCTTTTGTCCATAGCCATCACCGCACCATAGAAGATGTCACAGTTCTTTATCCTTCGTTTACCAGCGGATCCTATTGCACTCCTTTGTATTATTGCATGTTATAACATATTTGTTAAGAATTGTTAAGAAAGACATTGTCCCTTTATGCTTATTTGGTTGAGAGTATCGCATTAAAATGTTTTCAGGACGGCATAAGTCACCGTCTGAAGAGCCAGCTGCCCACTATGGGAGTATGGGCACTGCCTTTGGTTTGCCTTAATTTCTCCGCCACTATCTCTATACTGGGTAGACTGAACAAAAAAAATCGTCGCATGACCTGAGCATGGTGAATTAGTTCATATAAAGATATCAGTGAATCTGTCCGAAGTGGTATTCTTTCTCCAGCTGGGCCTGGGGAGCAGTTATGACGGATTTGCAATAAGAAGTTCTTCCAGCCACACAATCTCTCAGTCCAGTTGAAAATAATATAACTGATCTTACGAATATGGCTATAAAATACCTAATCTTCTTCTCAATAAAGAAAATGATGGCCAATCAATAGCTTCATTGGTAGTTCTTTGTTTTTCTGACCACTCTCTGAAACTTGACCTAATTCATATTGCAGGAGCAACATATATAAATTCTTGATTCATTTCGTATATATTGAGCACTAAGGTAATGACAAAACTACGTTCTCTCGAAAGCCCGAAGTCTGCCTGATTAATGTGAATTCCAAAAAGCTTGCTTTATTTTCTTTAACACAGACTTTTGATTTCGCATAGGGAGACATAAACTTGGCAGGTGAGTCAAAATACGTTAGCCTTTTAAAAACACAGAGACGTTACTTCACTTTGCAGCGAAGAGAATTGATCAGTAAATTTTAAATGCCAGAAAGTTCTTGTTAAAGACCACATGGCACTTTTATTAACCTACATAATCATCTTATAAGAGAAGTCGACACGCTTTATTTGAGTGAGCTAAATCAAACAAAACCCTAGATGACAGCTGTGCTATGGCAATTTTCTAGACAATCTTGTTATTGAAGGGTTTAGGTACAGTATATAGTCAAAGATTTGTTATTCTGGGCCAAAAAACTTGATATTTCTTGGAGAGACAAATATTTTTACTCTTACTGGTGCTTTGCTCGTGCAGTTATAGAGGGTCATCCAACAAGAGATGTCATTTTAAATGTCACGCCATTGTTGAACTGTCAACACCAGAGCTCCATTGAAAGAGCATTCCGCCCCTTCAAACCTTCAACCGTAATACCCTTGCTCATCAGCTTACCTTCAAACCTCCAATCGTACTCTGAAATATTGTGATACTTTCCTAAGCCCCACAATTTGCTTATGAAATGCACTGCCGAGCTCTTTATTTCCTAGTCATTATAACTAAATATTTAAAACCAAAGTTCATCGGTACTTCTGTTCCTTTCCTCCCTTCAACGACGTATTGAAATAGTGAAAATTCAGTACAAAAACAGTGAAAATATCGCGGAAACGTTTCGTAAGGATATTTGTCATCATAATGCACCTTCTCTGTGCGGCAAGGTAAGTTGAAAATGTCGCCGCCGTGGCTGAGCATGTGACTGAAAACCCATGTGTGTCCATTTCGAGACGATAACAGGAACTTGGCCCATCCGCAACCGCTTTGCACCACATTTTGCACAAATATATAGCTTGGGTTCTGGAAATGGATGAACAAGATCATGGGTTCTGGAAATGGATGAACAATTTTCACAGAAAATTATTCTGAGTGATGAGGCGCATTTCCGTTGTTGTACATAAACAAACAAAACTGTCACATCTAGGACTCCGAAAACTAAAACAAATAGTGGAAAAACATCTCCATCCACAACGAGTGACAGTTTGGTGCGATTTTTGGGCTGGCGGTGTGATTGGGCCTTATTTTTTCAAAAACTGTACTAGTATGGCCGTTTCAATGAGTGGATTACGTTACCGAACGATGTTGACTGACTTTTGTTTTGCCTGAAATTGATGCTATGTACGTGAGGTGAGAAAACCATTCTGAAAAACTTCAACACTCTTTGCCGGAGCGAACTACACGCATGTCATTTTCTTTCGAAAAACGCTTCTCATTCGGCTATGCTATAAACGACCTCTCTAATTTAAAATCGTTATTTTAGTCCTCATAACAAGGTCATCAAAATTGTTTGGTTGAAGTAACTTTTGTTTACTTAATCTGATTGCTCTGGATAAAAGCATAACTTTTTTGATACTTTGTATGACTTAAGCTATTCATTAATAATTTATTTGTCCCAGGGCCTACAATGTCAACTTTGACAGACGTCAATTGCGACATCGAAATATCAGATCCTAAATTCCAGACATTCAACACGAATTAAGTGCATCAATCCACCCACATTTCAGAGTTAATAGCCAGGCCAGACTATAGTGTGTAATGTTAATTTCTGTCTACAGTTTGTCTAACGAGATGAACACGACACTGGTCCAAGACTCTGGCTACTGTCCTAAATACACTTAAGTGTAAAGTGTATGTTAATTGCCTTCACGTCATTATACGAGTAGTCGAATTCTTCTTTCAATCTACACGCAAGACTGCCACCTCCGACCTTTCCACAAAGTTCCTCAATTGAAGCAGTCAGGCAGCCTGGAAGCAGTATCTAAATTTCAAATATCATACAAAAAGTGACGCTTGGAACAATTGCGTATGCAAACATTGAAATCAACACGGCGTCGTCGTTGTCGTCGTCATCATCATCATCATCATCATTATCATCATCATCAGCGTCGTCAATATAGCTGCCAGACTAGATTCACTTACAAATCTAATTAAGTCCAATAAAAGCCTCAGACAAGTAATACCCCATTTGAGCAGCTCTGAATACTGAACACTGAACACCGAATACCGAACACTGAACACTGAACACATTGTTGAGCGCTGAGCTCTAAGCTCTGAGTACTGGGCTGGCCTGTTCGATACAAAAGACAAAGTGAGGCTGGAGCGGATTATACAATTCATTGCTCGAATTTAAATTGTCACGCAAACCACCACTAAGAGTTGTCAATATGGCATACGGCACTCGTTTAATTGAATTTGTTCAACAATTGCCAGAACAATATGCGGGGGCTGCCGGCGGCGGCGCGATGGTGGGACTAGCAATTCTGGGAGTACTGCTGCAGATACTACAATTGCAAATGGAAATGCTCATGGAGCTGGAGATGGAGCTGCAGAGCTGCAGAGCTGGAGATGGAGACTATATTTTATTTATTTATGTTTGGTGGTGTTTTTCGTTTTGTTGTTTTTTTTTGTGCTCAAAATCAAGTCCAATAAATTGATAGATCCGGTAGTGGGCTCGATTTTGATGAACGCTCCCTGCTGCAGCAGCATCATCATCCCCTCAGTGGGGGGTTGAGTTAGCGGCGAGCGAGTGAGTTAGTTACTCGTAGCGGTGATTTGTCAATTGTAGATTTATACGACACGATTCAGAAAGCGATGTGAGAATGAAGGGTGATGATGTATGTGGTTCAATTGATGTGGTTGCGAATTGAAATATTTTTTTCGGTTTGTCTTTTGTTTGCTTTGTTCCCAATGTCTATCTATTTTTATCTTTGTAACACATTCGACTGGAAGTCAGATAATGGATGTAATGTAACACTTATTTAATGTCAGAGATGGGTCACAAAGTCATTGCAGATTTAACGGAATTGTCTGATTTTTTTCGAGCAGTCAAAGCAATCACAAACTGATTGACATAATGCACTGACTAGTATATGGAATGCTAAGAAGGAATTTTATTATACATACACACATTTTTTCTCACATTATGTTGTATCTACATGCCATTTGTGTGATTCCTATCAAAGTACTCGTATGTCAACCCCCAAAATGTTTTTCTTAATTGGCATCATCTTCAACTGTCCTACGTTGGATATACTCTGATTTTTAAAGTCGTTCCTGCATCACGTCTACTTCCGTGACTTGTGAAACAGCTTGCAATCAAGTGGAATTTAATGCTTCCAAAGCACAATGTTGTCTTCATTTGCCAAAGCAATATTTAAACATTATGATTGGTCTTTGCACTGTCAAAATTTTTCTATTCTCCGTATGTGTGTTGGGGATAACCTATACTGAAATGACCACCTATCCGATGCCATCAAAAATACTATGTAATGCTGACGTTCCCACAGCTGTGTAAGGGGTATTTCCCAGGTTTGATCTGGCCTCAATATCTTATACTCGTAAAAGGTATTCATTCACCCGAAATAATAGTATAATGCCTACATTTGGTCACGTGCTCCCACAATCTACCTGCAACTATTACATGGGATTCAAAACCGCGCGATAATCATCATGGAAAGCTGCTCAAGTTCTATAATATAAGTCTCGTATGGGTACATGCTGCAACCAATAAAGCAGAATTTCTACGACTTCTTGGACGGAGACTGTCCGTGAAACGGAAAAAATTTAATGCTGTTAGAAAAGCATCGCTGGTAGAACGAATAGAAAGCGAAATCTTACGCGACATCATAAAGTGGCTTCCATTTCACTGACTTTTGGGAATCCTGTAGCACGGTGATAGATTCTCTCACTAGAAACTCTTCCCAACAAATTGACCAGCTCTTGGATACCAATCATCAAGAAATCCATCGTATTATGAACATTGTGTGTAGCAGAATAAGATCTCATATTAATCATATACTATACTCCTAAGAAGTTATAAAGAAAAACTCGATGAGTACAGAGTTAGAAGAAAATGGTATTAAAGTTTTTGTCCAAAAGTTCGAGTTCGAGGAAGTTGAAGTGGAATTACGAAATAAAAGTTTTTATAAAAAGAGCTAAGAGCAACAAGGGTAAGAAATATGCGCCAGATCTTCTGCAAAGTGGGAATACGAAAGCATGCTCGGAGGATTCTAAGACCCTGTCGGCCTTCTGGTAGTGAGCAGAAGCTGGCGGTAAGACATGAGGCTTGTAATGGAGGAGATTCATTTAGATCTACACGGCAATGATAAGGCAAATTATATTCTATGCGACGGTTGTCAGGTATAACAGACTTTCACGAAAACACCTCATTGCTATTTTCATCACACGCTAAAGAGCGGTCCGTCTTGGAAGCAAGCGGGTGGGGTGTTTCTAAAGCTCTAGACGAACTGATGAATCTCCTTCCTTTTCATATACATTCATACATTCTCAAAGACATCTTCCATTTAAAGAGAAGTGGCCTTTGATACCACATGCACTGGAGCTTTAATGTGCTGACTGTCTTATGGACATACAGTCTGACACGAAGGACACACTCCTCGTTAGGAATTTAGGAACTAAAAATTGCGAAAAATCGGTACAGCTAGCGAAGCGTTTGCATTTGTAGTGAAAGCCAAATTGCAATTTAAGCTTTTCTGAACCCTCTCATGACATAAAAACTAGTTCGAGAATGCAAGACTTCACTGAAGTCTTAAAATACATATAGCGTCCGGAAAATATTCCAAAAATAGTTAAAACTCTAGCTTAAGTTTTGTATCATTAAATAGTCTCACATTGAAAATAGTTGCATATCAGGTTTAAAAAATAAATTACTTTTTCGTCACTTCTTTGTCTACCTAAATATTTTCGACATTTTTCTCCTTTTCGAAAGGTTTGTAGAGAACACTATAGCTCATATCTCTTCGGAGCGCGAATATAAGGAAAATTTAGTGGACATTATACAGTGTCTTTAAGGTTGCTGCTGAAACTAGTAACTGTAAGAGCG
Organism: Volucella bombylans; assembly: GCA_949129095.1. NCBI lineage: Eukaryota > Metazoa > Arthropoda > Insecta > Diptera > Syrphidae > Volucella > Volucella bombylans. The sequence continues at coordinate 37,724,366 of OX422140.1, read as the reverse complement.
ATACTGTACGGGAACAGCGTGAACAACAATGAACACGACTTAAATCCTTTCAAACAATGCGCCAACTTGAGGGGACTGCTTAGGCGTTTTAGAAATCGGGCCTGTTGCTTCGTAATGGAAAAAGAAGCGACTATTCTAGGTGGGGCCCGTGAAATAGTCAGAGAAGCTGCAGCGACATTGTGAAAGCAATAAGAGTGGAATAGAGTAGCGAGCAAAGGTACAACTGCAACTCTTCCAATCAAAAAACTTGAATAGTCAATGGACACAAAATGGAAACTCCTGCCGAAATAGATTATGCAGCAGAAAAACAGGGGATGATCCTCACTTAGGCTTTTAACCAAGCATGCTCTACGAAGATCAAGGAATCCAAGAACTCCAAATATTGGTGGACTAAAGAACTACAATGCATTAGGAAAGAGACAATAAAACTTTTCAATGAAGTCACAAGCTCAAATCTGTGCTCCGATTGAGACAAATAGTCTGAGTAAACACAAGCGCGAAATCTGCAGCGCTAAATGCAAATCATGGAGAAAGTTTTGCTCCAAAATTGAAAGCACAATAGAGTGTGCCAGCGTAAGGAAAGTCATATTTAAGGAACCCGCCGTATCTGGAGCTCTAAAACTACTAGATGACAGCTACACGAAATCCAACACTGAATCTTGGGACTTTTGCTAGAAACCCACTTCCCTGAATGACACATTTTTCTCTAGTCAACATGAAACCCAGAGGGGACACTAGTAGAAAATAAAATAAGCTGGGCTATTGACACTTTCTCGGCTTACAAATCACCTGAACTGGACGGGCTGTGAATCCGTTCCTAAAAAGACCATTCAGCGGTAGTATCAAGTAAGGATATGTGCCAACATGCAGAAGGCAAGTAAAAGTAGTATTCAGTCCATATGTAGGTAAACTGAGCTATACCCATCCAAAATACTACATATTTTGTGGTAAAAGATGGATATATCTAACGCAGCTGCGTATAGAGCCAAAGCCCAACAAAGCCTCACAAGAACCTTTTATAAGATGTTGCAGTACGATCTGGGAGAAAAAATTGTTTTAATGACCAAAACTTCATAAATAAAACCAGAAGGGAACTCTTGCAAGTAAGCTGCATGCCGCATATGACCAACCGAACACTGGAATAATCGCACAGCTACTTAAATTGTTCAGTAAAATATCGACAGAAAATGTAGGTAGTGGACGAAGCTTTCCGAATTGTACTCGGTACTCATCATCATTACTTTTGAATTTTCGAATTATTTTTGAACCAATTCCTTGTCATGAATAGCTGACGGCAAAGGCCACGTGCCGTATTGAGAATTTTGTAAAATCTTGTAATGTATATTTCATTCTTATTTTTCAATAAAATCACTACTACTACTGAATATGTAAGGTCAATGGAACCCCAGACTAGGACACAATGTGTTAGTCGGTAGCAGTAGTTCTAACGTAGTGAATGAATTTACTTTAGAGCAGTTATAAACCCCACAAATCGTCGACTAATAGAGAATGACAGACAACAATCAGGGTCCAAATGCCTAACTTCGAGAACAGCAATTATAAATACTGGACAATGAGTCCTTTTGTCAAAGGAAAGGTTCAAATGTGTGACCCTGTCTGCGAGGAACATGAATAGTGTTAGAATGTGAATTCTGCTAATAACGATCACTATGTGACATATTCCAATGAAATGATAAATATTTTCTTTAGCACGTAGACTGCGAAAACTTCAGTGCGGATTTCCTTCGGATCTATGCGGCATGTAATTTAATCGAAGAAGCTCAACTCAAGCCTTGAGAATGAACGAGATTGTACTTAAGTTGTGTTGGTCGTTGAAATAATTTTTTTTTTAAACGAGGTCATATCGAAGAGTCCGGTATGTATTCTTGGTAAGTCTTCCTGCGCTCCTTCTCTATAGGTGACACGGGTGGATAGATCGAGCTTCTTTCCAAAATGCTAAATTGTAGCCCACTGCACAACCTAAACCATTCACTGAAGAAATTAAGTTTCCCTCGTAGTAAGCACAGTAAATATGAAGGAAGTATAGCCTTATTGTAAAAATGTACAGTGATGGTAGACCAAGTGAAGCATATGTTATAGTTTGGCGTATTTTCCGCTAAGCTGATAAAGTATCCCAGTAGTTCTTCACCTTCTTCATACTGAAAAGTACAAAATAATTGAGACTTAGAGCACATATACATTGCTATTGCTTCACAGACTTTGTACTTAATGCAATGTTCTTTCTATAAAGTATGCCGTTGCAGCTGCAATGTATTGCCCTTTGGTTTCCCTTAGTTGTCCTTGCTGATATTTGTTAGATGTTAATCGAGTTGTTATCACGAATCCTTCATATTCTCTTGTTCCTCGTCTTGCCGTGTCCATTTTACATCCCTTGCTTAACGACCTGTTCCATTTCGAAATAGCACTATTTTGGACTTGGCGGCGTTGATTTTTAGGCTCCACAAACGCATCATCATTGATGTTTCCGACAGAATGACAATGCCATCAGTGTATTTCTTAGTCGAACTCAATTCCATCGAGAAGAAAAGTTGGTAGATCTTCCAGTAATAGCGGAAACAGAAGAGGACTTATGAGACAACCTTGATTGACACATATCTTTGACTCAAGCCAGCTTGACTCTATCCCATACTGAAGTCGTGTTGTTTTCGTGAAGTATTGAACAACTCTGTTGACACTCCTAGATTACTTCTAAAAGAGAGCCCTTATGTCAACAGAGCGCCGCCTTAAAATCTATGAAGCCTTGTATTCTCATGGATTTTGAAATGCGTATCACCACTCTTAAAGCGCTTGAACACGTGTTAAGTTTTTAGGAAAATGGGAAAGATCAAGATCAAGACATGCATGCATAGCAAAATATATGTTACCTTAAAGCTTCAATGCGCAATACGGCAAATCAGTGCTAAGGTATCTCTTTCGCTAACTTACAATCATCACAGACAATTTTTTTGGCTTACTACGAGCATGGACGTATCTTTTCTGGAATCATAGCTCCACCCAGCTATGGTCTCTATACGGAATATGGTATGGTGGTACGAACCTCTTACAAGCAAACAAATCGAAAGGCCAGATTGTTGTTTGCAAAAGATCACATTAATTGGACACATGGGCAGTGGAAAAATGTCATCTTCGCTGATGAATCCAAATTGAATCGTTTTGGATTAATGATTAAGGATATGTTCGACGTCGTGTGGGCGAAAAATTGCACGAAAAGTGTTAAAGGAGGTGGTGGGTCTGTTATGGTAAGGGCTGGCATGAGTCTAATGTGTCGAATTAAATGGAATCATGGATGGCCATGTGTATGTAGATATACTAGAAAACAACCTACTCCCTTACGCTGCCAAGTATCTCTTCCGAAACTGGGTCTTACAAAGCAAATGTCAAGAAAAGCTCGAGAATTTCTGCAAATGTTATGACATGGCCAGCTCAATCTCTGGACCTTAATCCGATTGAGATATTTTGGAATGAAATTAACAAAGCAAAAAATCCCAAAACCTTAACCAAATGTACAAATTTATTGAATAAGGATGAAGAAACATCGATTGATCGGCTCATTGATTCAATGTTAAGAAGAACAAAGGATACAAAGGATATGAATATTCTAGTTTTACAGTTTTTGAACATGTTACGGCTCTATACAGAAATTACTTTCTACAGCAACCTTTCCCTATTTATAAGTTCGACACTGTAGATGCGATCTCAGTTCCTGTTATAAACTATTGTCCCCGTTAGACTATAATAGAATCAGTTAATGTGTTATAAAATCAGATCTTTAAAGTGTTTCGAAGTAGGAATAATTGGTGATGACTACTCGGTCTACGTCAGTCGACTTCCCGAGTGTTCAAACAGTCCTTTGCGTATAATTGTGCCCGAACTTTTATGTGATGATTGCTTGAATTCTCAGCGAAATTGTGGAATTTCGCACATTGTATCACTTTAAGACACAGTGTCCGAGTCAGATGTATACAATATCACACATTCCCACTGACCTTTGTTCAAAGTTCCACTTAGAGCTATCTTTGACCCCAAAAAAACTCCCACACTTAGTGTACTCGTAACTGTGGCAAGTGTCACAGTGGGACTATTCAACTTACCAGTGCAGAGTCAACCAACCCAAGAAACTTCACTACAACGCACTCAAGTGGACCAAAATTTTCGGGTGGAATATTTAAAACTCAAGAATCACTTAATGTGTACCGCGCTCAGACGACAATTGTTTCATTACCATAATTGAGAGGAGTGCTTCTCCATCTGCTCGCCGCCGCCTCCCCATTGAATCCCAAATCCAAATCCGTAGTGTCTTCGACTTGGATGGCTTCCCCTTTCACTATTTTACGTTTTACAGTGCCCGAGGCCTCAGACTCAAAGTACTTGAGTACAACGGCACTTGAATGTTTTAACCCAGAGTGCTGCTGGTTCTGGTGCTGGCAAAGAATTGATATTCACCCACCAGGTTCGGAGAGATAGATAGAACAAAACAAAAAGAAAAAAAAATGGATCCTTCTTCAGCGAGGATGATGGAACTTAATTTCTGTAATGGTTTCGAATTCAATTACTCGAATTGTGATGCTTGGACTGGAGCTGGAAGATGGAACTGCTACTACTGGTATACTTTTCTAGAAGAAGAAACGCGCGCTCAATTCCACGAGGAACATTTGTAGTGGAAATCTGATTAACTACAAAGTGGAACCGGAAGTCTATGGTTTCTATCAGCGGTCGGTGCGGTGATTTATTATGTGAGACCATGGTGAGAAGTGAAGTATAGCTGAAGAATATTGGTTTGGTAATTCTTCTTGAGCAGAGAGAATCGCACGAACAACGACGCGACGAAGTAATGTAACACAATGATTCAATTATGCGGGAAAGGCACTCTCCGTGTAATTTAATTGTTTTCTTCCAAATCCGATTGAATTATTGGTTCCATTGACTTTGAATTCTAAAGCCAGGATAGGTGTCAGGATTAAGACAAAAGGGGTTTAGGATTTAGTTTTTGAAATTTTCGGGTGACACTGCAAAAATAAGGAATACAATTTTAGAAGAAACGATCTCTCAGTCTTCTTGATTTTTCAGAAAGTGCTATTTCTATTATGCGACTCAATCATGTAACCTCCTTGACCAAGGCAACTATTGAGATTGCTGAGATGTTTGAAACGAGGAAAACGTGTCACGTATATGAATTTCAACACACGAAAGTCTTTTTAAATGTAAGTTTCCACCTTCTTAGGAAAGATGGATAGCTTCTAGTTAGCTAACCGGGCGCGATAAGATTTTCAGCAGACCTACCTATTTTCGGATGCATCAGAGATTTATTTGCGATGTATGTTATTTACATATGTCGTCGCTTTTTCATTTCTTTAGAAACGGTAGTGACCATGCTCTGGAGCGTGAAGAAAATCGTTTGTGCCCATATAAATGGGACTTAACAGAAGAACGCAAATAAATGTGACAATCCCTGTCGATGTGATTACTGTTTGCCTGTTTATAACTTAGAAAGAGCTCAACGGAAGCAGGAAGTTCTTATGATGGATTCAGTGGTGACATCTGCAATCTGGACAGTGCATACCTTCAGGAGGTACTTAGGTATGGATGTTTAATAAAAATTGTAGGATTTCCACAAACGAAACAGTGAGGAATGAGTTGCGCTTGTCTGGCACTAGCAAACATATCTCACCCCTAGCGAACAGCAAGAGCAGCTTTATACTGGACAACGGAGAAGAAGGCTATTAACAAAGTAGGTTCAGTCCTATCTGCTGACTTCCTTCATGTTTGAGAGCATGAGGCGTATGGTGAAGCCTCACGTAAGTGAATGTGCTTTGGAAATACGTCCTCGCATTGGATGCATCATGCCTACCAAAACGAAAGATCCTACGAGATTGCGCTTTAAGATGTGGTGGGCAGAATTACAGGCGCATTTGACATTGAGAGTACTTTGGACAACACAACTTTTGAAGGTATGTGTAACTCAGTTAAACAACACGGTGTAGATGAAATACTAATTTTGTTGATAAAAGCAATTCTATTGCGGGTTGTATGCTACGGTGCAAGTTAGTCGACTCAGTGGTTAACCCTCTTAGTACTTACTTCTAACGTCTAAGCGTAGGCATATGTAGAAAAGATGATGTAGCGATGTTGTCCGCTTTAAACCGCTGGTAACCCTAGACGAGTCCAATGATGGACTTTCAGTCAATCTGCTCAAAACTGAGGTTGTCCTCTTTGTGAAAAGGAGGAAGGTAACTGGAAAATAAATTTATTTATTTTTTAAGCGGATATGTATGCAATTCTGATTTATTGCATATTTTGAATAATTGTTTAAGGTTTAGAAGTATCTTCGTTTGTGGCAATAGCGAAACTACGCTTAAGGCGTTTAAGAGTTAACTCGTCTTTCTATGGAAAATTAAGGAATTCCAGTAAAAGGAACACACAAGGAGTACAATAGATTAGTTCTTTGTTTGGTGGTCTGTTCTGACAGGAGAAAAAGTAAGTTACAGAAGATGATAGCTACAGGAAATAGGAAGTTAGGACGCTCTAAATTGTATCCCTGTCCACATCGTTCAGTTTAGTTTAGTTTTAAATGCATTTTATTTACTTAATCACTAACTCTTACATTCTAACAAAAAATGCTTAAAAGCTAGCTTACAATTACTTAACAATCCTATACTAACTTACTGGCCCCACTCAGGTACTCTAAGCTACTCTGAATACTTATATCTATGTCTTTCGACTGCAGTTACATTTTATTTATAAATATTTATTTTCTGTACTTAATGCTAAGGAAAAAATTTGTTTACAAAAACTTAGCATATGGACATTTATTTTTTATAAAAACTTAGTATCTAACTTAAAATAACCCTTAGCCTACCTAACCTAAATGCACAATACACACATAAACACACATAGACATTATACACAATCATATACATACATCAGTATACACCTTTGTATACACTGATACATGTATATGTTTCTTAAATGCTAACCTAAACCTATGTAAGCTGGCCATCGCTATTTACAGAGAAAATAGATTGGTCAGCTCTGCCTCATTAGTGAGGCTGTTCCGTAATTGACGGAAACGACGACGAAACATCTTCTCCATCATTCAACCACCAGAAATGCTAGTGCTGCCGAACGACATCCCTCTTATTGCGATTCCCCACCGCCCTACTGAACCTGCGGCGATCCACACTGCCGTGTGCGACTGATCTAGCCAGATTCCAAGGTATCTGACTACATTTCGACAGGCAAGAGGTTGTCCGTGTTGTCCAACGATAGAGAACTTTCGCCAATTTTTTCTGGTATCCCTAGAGGCTCCAGACAACTGCGTCCTAAAGAGAATGGTTTCCGACTTCTGAAAGTTTATTTTCAACTTCCAGTCATCGCAAAATCGTCTTATCTTATCGAAGTCACGCTGCAAAAGAGTATTAATAACCTCGATTTTTGAACCTGTTCTGTACGCTATCAAATCGTCTGCGTACGCAATGGGGAAGTGAACCTATCAAGTCGCTTGTATAAATGTTGAATAGGATCGGCGAATTGACCGCGCCTTGCTGAAGACCATTTTTAATTTGAAATATTCCAATAGAAGTCACATCGCCATTTTTCACGATGAACTGTCTGTTGGTTAGCATATTATAGAGAATGTACAAGAGTGGTTTACTAATACCAAGCCTAGTCAGCTTATAGAAAAGACCCTCTAACCATACGGTGTCGAAGGCCTTCTCCAAGTCAACAAGGCAGGCACCAGTGCACTGTTTCTTGCCTTTGTTCCATTGGATATCAGAAACCAGTTTAGACGCGGCATGTGAGATATCATGTCCCGCCTTAAAACCGAATTGGTTATCCGGAACTATATGTTTGTCCTCAACCCACCTAGACAGAGCTCTATTGATTACTTTTTCACAAACCTTACTGATATTCGGAAGGAGACTTATCGACCGGAGATTCGCCGGATTGGATATATCCTTTCCCTTTTTGGGGATAGGTTGAACCACCGCCGCTTTCTAATGCGCTGGATAATGTGCATTATTCATTGCATTATTAAACAGGGTGGTGTAAATGTCCACCGCTTCTAGAGGAAGATGTCGAAGCACGATGTTCGGAATACCATCGGTCCCCACTGATTTCTTAGCCCTGATTGTGTCGAAGATCTCATGGAGGTCTTCCTTCGAAATGAACGGGGGTAGGTCACCCTCTCTGGCAATGACATTATTTGCCATATTTTCGTCGTTAAACCGGGTGAAACCAAAGCCGTTGGATCTCCAATTCTCTATTTCATTTCGAATGTAGCAGTTGTGCACCAAGACGCGATTGTCCAGGTCATAATTAGGGCCAATGGAATCAGTGGCCTTGTATACTTCCTGGAAAGTCGCCCCTATGGCCTCAACCTTCTCCTGTGGATCCTCGATCACAAAAAAGTCGTCATCATCAGTGGCCTCATTTGGATCAATGCTTGCTATTGTCAGTAACCGTTCGTTGTCTGTTGTCCGGGCTATTTTAAGACACTGAGAGTCGTTTTGATTTTTTCTCCGAAATAGTTTATTTATTTGCGGAAACATATTCGGGTTGCTGGTGTTTACTGCCCGAACCAATACAAACTTACAGAAATTCTGTAATTCTCTTTTATTACCGTTTGAATATTTTTAATCGACGACTTCAGTGTCCTAATCTCCGGGTGTTGTCGGTCAGTTAACTGTCTGTACAAGTTTTTGAGTCTTGTCAGAAGTCTACTTTTCTGTCGGTGCAGTGCGTCAATAGTAGGATTGCGGAACAGGTCTTCGTTAGTTGTAAGTCGATACCGTGGTATTGTAGTGTCCATAGTTTGTTTAATTGTCTCGTCCATTTGTTTTAGGTAATTGTCGATCTCCTCGTTTGACAAATTCCTATTGGGTGGTGGGTGGAGCGTGTTCGAAGAGAGCGCTCTTGTCAAGGTTGCGGAGAAGCATGTCCATCGAGTCTTACTGTAGTTGTAAGAATATCTTTGGACAAACTCCTCCAATTCCGCAATTTCGTTAGCAATGGTCGCTGTCATACACGAATTTGCGTAGACAGTTTAGAGTTTGTATATTCGTACCTGTCAGTCGTATGCGTTCATCGTACAGCAGTAGATCCAAATAAGACCCGCCTCTGGGAAACGACGGGTTATCCGTCGCTTTAAGACCGAGTCTGTACATGACATCGTGCCGACCCCACCAATCGAGTAGTAGGTTCCCTCTAGTATTTGGCAAATTATTTACCCAATCTCTGTGTCTAGCGTTGATATCCCCGCCGATTATAAAATAATTCTCCCCCGATTCCAACCTCAGAAGTCGAAAAAGCGTGTCGAGCTCTGTAATGAATAGGATGGATTGTGTGCATAAACAGAGGCCAAATACAGCCGCTTTCCACTGCGGAGCGGGATGTAAACGACGACTGCCTCCAACACCCGGAACCTGCGCAACACGCCCTTGTACACTCTGTGAAATTTTATATCTTCTTTAATGAAGATCGCGACACCGCCTCCACGTTTGGATCTGGGCCGGTTTCTTCTTCTAACGATATAATTATTGTACTCCAGTTTGTGCTTATCGGTTAGCTTAGTTTCGCTAGCGAAAAGCACATCAGGAGTTTGGTCTTGTAGCAATTTAAACATTGCGGCTCTTCGTTCAATCCTAATCAGTGAATTAACATTCACCGCAAGGACCTTCAAAGTTTGCTCCACCATGTGCGTACCCATTACGACATGTGTTGCGTTAGGCCCGGCAGCAGCGCGTAGATCTGGTCCACTCGCTTGGCCTGTTCTTGAACCTGCTTTTGCAGCTGAGCCATCTGCCCTTGGATTGCAAGCAAGATGGCCAGCATGTTAGGTGCAGCTTCCGTTGTTCTCGGCGTTGGTGCCGGAGAAGCAACAGTCGCTTGCTGTACCGTAGCCCCCTACCTGACGCCATTTGGGCGTAGGAAATTTGGGACGTGACGGCTGGTGTTTGAAACCTGACAGGTGAACCTTGTGCTGCCGAGCCAGTTTTGCTTTCTTAATGTCAGCGAACTTAGGACAACCCCGATAGTTTGCGGTGTGTCCCACGTTTCCACATAACACGCACGAGAGCTGCGACCTATCGGATGCTCCGTCAACACCCAGAGGACATTCTTCGGAACTGTGGTTCTTAGCGCACTTCACGCATCGAGGCTGCAATTGGCAGTTCGACGAAGCGTGCCCGAACCTCTGGCAGCGAACGCATTGTATAACGCCTTCGCTATGGTAAATGACTTTACCCCTACAAACTTGAGTCCTTCGCACTCCTTCTCTTTGAGCAGTGCCAGGATCCCCTCAGGATCAGAAGACGGTTCCAACCCCTTCAGCGGCATAGATTGCCGCTTTTCACACTTCGGTGTGAATGAGAAGTGCTCCGTCGTCGTTTCTTTTAGGAGCTCTTTCACTTTGGCGTAGCCCTCCACTGTAGTGCAGTGGATGGCATGGCGATCGTTCTCCAATCTCTTTATGTTAAAATTATTACCAATGACCAGCTTACAAAGGTCTTTGGTTGCATTTACCTCTAATTTATAGGTGTTGATAGGAGGCACCTTCTCCTTCTTCTTCTTCTTCTGCTGCTGCTGTTGTTGTTGTTGCTGCTGTTGCTTTAGTTGTTGCTGCTGATGTTGCTGTTTTTAGTATCGTTTTTGCTGCTGCGGTTGTTGCTTTAGCTGCTGTGTTTTTTGCAGATTTTGCACTTGTTGTGTTTGCTGCTGTTTCTGCGCTCTTGCAGTTGCTGTTGCTGTTGGGAGCTTGCCTTAGCTCCCTGCTCCCTTTGCCTTCGGGCGATTTGCCTAGCTTTAATAGCAAGCACCTTTTTTTGAAGTTGCTGGATGCTGCTATTAATGGCATTCAGTTCTTCATCTTCGTCTTCCGACTCAGAAGTTGCCAACGACGCAAAGTTATTATCGCCTTTGTGATGTGCCACTCTATAAGAGACGGATTCATCTTCCGAATCGTGACGTCTTTGGTTTTGCGCTGCCTTTGGTGCCGCAGACGTTGACGCCCCCCCCAATTCCCTACTTAGCAGCATTTCGTTAGAGGTACATAGAGAGGGGCGTTTTGCTGAATTTGATGTTCCCGTTATTTTCTTTCGTTTTTTTCACTCACTGCTGTTGGGCTGGCAGCTTCAATATTATTTGTTCTTGTGCCGTCCACTAATCCCACAGTGGGGATAACGGGACGGTCTTTGTCACTCATCAATTGTTTGTTTGTGACCACGTCACTAATTTATTCTTTATTTTCAATTAAATAATAGTTTAAGAAAAAAAAAGAAAACAAATTTCGTCCTCGGGCAGCGAATGAACCCGCACAACTTGAAATATGTAATATTTCGCGTCCGCGCACTATCGCACTACGCCAACCGTGTCTTTGAAAATTTGTATATTAATTATACGAATATATATGTATAATAATTTACCAAATTCACTAATGAAAAGCCGAAACAGGTCTGTACACTCCCGTGGTCCGTGAACGACGTCCACATCGTTCAAAGACTAAGTGTATGCACATTTAACGTAAGCCCTTTGTATATTTCTAGTAGATCCACGAGACCTGGTGTCTACTCGTATGATTGGCCATGGGGTGGTCGTGGTGTAGTGGTAGTAGCAAACGCTTCTCACTCGGAGGGTCCAGGTTCGAATCCTGCCCATGGCAAAATCAGTTTTTCATTGTATAATTGGAACTCAGACAAAAAAAAATTCTGCGTGTGAAGGCATAACACTGACACGTAGATTTGGCTGTTATAAGAGTTTCAAGCAATGAAAAAAAAATACTGGGAATTATATCTCGAATCACTCTGAGTGAAGAAAAATTCTCCGTCCTATTCGGACTCCCACCCCTGGAGAGCAAACATAGAAACCAAACACACCTGAGTTTCAAACCACTACAAAAACAATTTTCCTTTCTCCTCCTTCTAACTTTCCGCCCGCGCCCTGGCAACAGTAAAAGGGTATCAACCCCTTAGGCGCGCGTAAATTATAAAAAAAAAAAAAAAAAAAAAACACAAGACAGTTGTAATTTTTATTATATCTGCCAAGTGAGCTGTATTGCTGGAATACATATTTGCTGTAGGAAAGTGACAGCGGCCAAAAGTCTTTCGCTTGTGTGTGGTGCCCTGCCCATTGCGACATAACTGATGACTCTGTCGAGGAGATTTCTTATGGTTTCCTTTCGTGGTCTTTGCTATAAGCTCTGCATCAAATCAAATTTTCTACACAACTACCAACAGAGCAACAGATTCTGGCTCACTGATTATCTTTAGGTGGTCTCACTGCCAATCCAATAGACGATGTGCTGATTGATGGCAAGCATTCAAGTTACTCTGATCATCTGGGTCTAACTCCAGGGAAAATATTGGATGCTAAGTACGAGGATATTTTAGAGAGAGTTATACGACTAGATCAGCATTGATACGACTGTTGAAGAATAAAAATATCACAGGCTCTGACAGATTCTCTGTTAAACCCTTAATGTAAAGTTTTTCTCGAGTTTATGCAATAATACATTAACCAGGCAAAGATGAATGAAACCAAGGTAAATGACTGAACTATATACCAGTCTGCGCCATATCCAATAATCTTGGAAGATCTATCGATACATATTTCTTCTCAACATTGCTTGCAAAGTTAGGTTAGGTAAGGTAATACGGTATGTGCTAGTTCCTAAGGGACAAGCATACACAGAACCCTATTGATCTATTGTGATTCCCTGTTGATATTGTTATTTGTTAGTGCATTGTATTATTGAACAGAGCACTCACATAAAGAGCTAGTCCATTCTAGTTCTTGTGAGTTGCTTTTAATGGAATCTTTCAATCTTCCGAAGAAAGATGAGTAAGCGTTTCAGTGATAAAGTACCTATAGTACCAGCACCCACCACGTCAACGCCGAGTACCTCCAGCCTGAAGCGTTATAGTTCTCACTTTAACAGCAAGCGTTACAGATGTTGTATCGGTTATGCCCAGCACATTCAGGTGCAAAAGTGTACTGCCCCGTCATGACGACAGTAAGGAATCTGCTGTCTATACTATCTAGAAACGAAAGTTTTCATAACGAGGAGCGAAATCGAACGTTGCCGTCCTCCAGAAAGACGCCATCATCGCGCCATATATCGGTTTCGGAGCCATCCGTGAAGACCCGACTACATTCCTTTATTGACTCAGATTCTGGCCGAAACCAGTTTTGAGCAAATTGAAGGTCGATTTCGTATTTCTCTTGCAGCAGAAGTTGTAGTGTCATTGCGTTAGATGGCATGTCCATAAGACCAAAGTCAAAAGACAGCCGGTACTTGGGCGTGTTGTACTAAAGACCTCTTCCTTTTTAAACGGAAGATGACTGAGAGTCCAGCCCATGATATGAATACTCTGAGAGAATCATCAGTGCACCTAGAGGCATGCTAGGGAAGGCCCCGTTTACCGGTTTGTCATTTAGGCTACCTACATAAAATATGAGTTTATTTGCATAGTACGTTAGAAACTTTAAACATTCTCATATAGAATTTTACTATTGCTTAACGAAAACTAATTATATTGACATTTCTGGTTCAAAAACTTTCCTCCATGATACATTTTCTATACATTAGCGCATTCGTAGTGAAGTTAAACAACACGTTCCACCCATAGTTTGCATTTAAAATGTGCAGCACTGTCGCCCCAAAGTATCTCAGGCGGTATTTTTTTAAAACTGGGCATATCGCTATAAAGTGGAAAACGTCCTCACTTGCACTGTTATTACACAGATCCTAAAGGATTGACAGCACCTGACGATGCGGAATAAAAGTAAGTACGATCAACTTGGTTGCGAGTAGTATATTCTATGTTGTCGTCCGTTTGGATACTACAGCGCGCAAAATGTAGATCTTAAAGCTCTACCCTTACCTGCCGTTGTTAATCTAAGATTGAAATTTTTAAGATGACCTCTTCTTGAAAAGATATTATGGAGCACCAGCCTGTCTTGTTCCAACTCGGTTACTTTAACTATACTCGTATATTCAGAGCGCAGTTGTAGAGCGTCCAGGAAAAGAGGAGCTACCACAGTCAATTAGGCATATTGTTAGGTAGGCAAAAAATTCGCTTTAAGAAGTATCGAAGTAACCTTTATACTTCCGTAAAAAAGTAAAATCCCCACACCCGGGCTCCATATAAAAGAATAGACTAAGCTGTATGTTATACTTCTCTTAGCAATACAACGACTCCAAACAGCAGATTTTGCACGTTTTCCTTACGATAGTTTTGCGTTAAGGGGTTTTTTCGTATTGAGATTTATAGATATCAGAACTCCTAGGTATTTGTTTTCTCTCACTGAAGGTAGGTAGTATGTTTATCATCAACTGCATCCCATTGATTGTATCAGAGAGGAAGACGATGTCGTTTCATATATCTGGGATCTGTACTTGGTTCAGCGTGATCCGTATGCAACCTTGCTCATCAAATATAAATTTGCATTCCCAAAGTATGCTAAATTGATGTCGTACATTGCCCTTAAAATTTTGATTTTCGTTCTAAAACCCGCTTGAAATCCTCGAATAATTTTCTTATCAGAGACTCACTGAATGACTCTTTTAAACGAAGTAGTTCCAAACACCTTAGCCGTTTTATTTAAGAAGGATATGCCCCTGTATATTCTTGGATCATAATAGTCTCCTTTTTGGTGCAATGGCAAAATAATTGCTCTTTTGAAACTAGTTACTAGGAATGTTCGTTGTTTCGAAAATTTTGTTGAATTCCACAGCACACTAGCAGGTAAAATGAATTCATTCATGAAGTTTTTATAGAATTCGAAGGCGATGCGATCTTCTCCTATAGCTTTTTGAACTTTCAAATCCTTGATGACTTGTAGCACCTCAGTAATAGAAAACGGTACGTCCAGAAAGACATCGTCAGCCAGCGCAGCCGCATAATGAAAAGCTGTCAAGATTTGGACTGGATTTAGTAGTCTGCTGAAATGTTCCCTCAACCGTGGTGCCTGCAATTTGGATCCGATGATATTATAATAGCTTTCACGGTGACATACTATACAGGCTTCCAGAACTGTGCTGAGGATCTCGATCTGGTGATTACCACAATGGTCTGTTCTTTGAAGGATAATTTTTTTCCTGAAATCGCTTCAGCGTAGGTGATTTTGAACACATTTGTGTTGTGCTTTGCTGGAGTCCAAGAGCTTGAAAAGACCTCTTTATTGCTTTCAGACATTCAAAATCAAATCACTTTTTTTCACTTAGAAAGTTCCTCCTTGTTGACTCATTTAGTGTAGCTTGCTTGATTATTTCTTAGGGCAATGTCAGATGAACCGAGTTTAAACAAAGTATTTATAATTTTTTCATAATTATTTTTCCATTGTTTACCGTTGATGTAAATGGGAATTGGGAATAGGGATTTGTTGAAAATTGTTAAATTTAAAATATTCCTATCTTCAAGCTTCACAAATTTTGCGTCTACACATTTCAAACTTATAAATCTAATTTCTTCTCCTCTCAAAACATGTATTGCAAATGACAAGCTCCCTAGGTGTTTGGTACGGCGTATTTGGAGGTTAGGACAGTCGTACAGAAAGTGTGTGATAGTCTCTACGAGTATCTCCTCTTCGTTCCTACAGCTACTACAATAAGATCCTCCAATTCTGCTGGCCATCCTGACAATGAGGCCGTGGGCAGTTAGGACATCTAACGATACTGATGTATTCTTTGTTGAGTTCGAGGGAGGTACATGTTCCCTCTCGCTTTCTAGACTTAGTATTATATATATATTGCGGTACGTCAATAGGCCTGATTCGATTAGTCTGGCCGAGCTAGCACGAGACGCAATGGATACTGTGAAGGAAGCGTTTCCTGGTTGCGTAATCTCCCGTTTTGGCGATTTGGCATGGCCTGCAAAATCGCTCGATTTAACCAGACTTCTTTCTTTGGGGCTACTTGAAGTCGCGGGCTTATGCCAACAAGCCTTAGACAATCGCAGCCTTTAAGGAGAATATTCGACAGGAATGCGAATAGTCATCACAGGAAATCTTGCGGAAAGTCATGGAAAATGCGATAAAACGGACACAAATGTTTATCAACACTGGCGGCAGCCACTTGGCGGATATCATCTTTTCCACTTAACAGAAACAATTGGAAAGGTCCAAGTAAAGTTTTTCATCACTCAAAATCATTCTTTTTTTTATTTAGTAAAAAAGTAATTCAAAAACATAATTGGATGATTAATTTTGCGACCCCTTGTACATCCAGTGCATAATACATGGAATTAGCCCCTAACGTTTACCAAAGGTTCTTTGGCATGTGTAGAATGCTCCTATTGCTTTTTTGGTTCTTTTTTTCGATTTTGCGCTTCCAACTTAAATCACTGCCTAAGATGATTCCTAGGCATTTAGCTTCGGAGGAAAGTTGTCTCCTAACGCCTTTGATTCTGGGAAGATTAAACTTTTCTAGTTCGGTTTTTGATGGATTTATCCCTAAACGGTTTTGTGTTATCCGTTCAAGGCGGACTCCATTAGTTCGTTGATTGCTGGATCATGTTTTCTTCCAACTAGAATGACTATGTTGTCGGCGTTGACTACTGCCTCAACACATTTCTTTTCGAAACTTGTAAGGATATAGTTTACATCAAGCAGCCACAGAAGGGGAGAAATCACACCTCCTCGTCAAGTTCCTCTTGCAACCGTTTTCCTGACAGTGTTTTCCTCAAATTGTGAATTGATAATTCTGTTTGTAAGATCCAACTTAATTCTTGGTGTGGACGTCCCGAAATTTTGAGCAGATCATGGAGAAAACCAGGTAAAGTGCTTGCTTGTGGATTCTACGTTCTGATCATTTGTTGAATGTCGAAAACTCTATGCGAAATCAGTCAGAAGTCGTCTGCGAAACTTTATGAGTATTGTCATTTGTTGGCTAATATAGATATACTCGTTGCAAAGAATTCCATAGCAAATGTCGGCTTGTTTGTCATCGACAGTTGTATCTGGGTCTGACCCCAGAATTATCTTCGGGAAATTTTTTTGAATTGGAACCATAATCTGCCTTCGAAATGACTTGAAACTATATCGAAGTGTCCCCTTCTTTTCTTAAGCTGACTCTTTTCAGATGCATGTTAAGGCATATTGTTTTCATCTCCATGTTGGTATGCTTCTTGGTAATAGCAAAACAATCCTACTGTCCAATGATTTGCTATATATTTGCTATATATTTATGCATTGATGTGCTTACACTTATCAGCCCATATGCGACACTGTACTACCTTCTTTCTTACACCATAATGAGCTTAAGATTAAGGTTGCTGAGGTTGCTGTCGTACGCAATTTGTGTAAGATACTTGCACACTCGCAAGATACTTGAGTCCAATATACTATTGGAGTACTTACATAGCTCGGCACTAAAATTTTTCATCATGATCATGACTTCACTGTTAGGCATAAATTGTAAGAGAAATCTATTTGTCCGTAGAAGCCGCTATTTCATGTTCAGTCAATATTTCCCACGGGTCGCACCAGTACGCAATAGTGATCCGAATTGCGCTACTCTGGAAAATGGTTGTCAATATCCGGTCACTGCTCGGTTTTAGTCATTTCTTCTGTGGGACAGAAGGACATCTGCCCCTTTCAGTCTAACTCAACTATGACAGGGAGATATTTTCTAGGACCTAGCACTGTATTTACAAAAAAATGAAGCTACGAGTATTACCAGATCTTTTTGCGGCACCATATGGACTAACTCCTTCTCAATCTGGACCATCTTCTTAACGAAATGGAGAAACAGTTTTCTGGCTTATGAATAGTTGTATCGAAACTGAAGTTGATACTTATTTTCAATAAGTAATTTTCTAAAGATCTGTGCCATTGGAGATGGCAATGTTCAATGAAAATATTGAGAAAAGAATTTGGAATATATTGTACAATAATAAAAGCGCGTTTCCGGTTTGTGCAATAGTGTAAGTATATCATTTAGATAAGAAAGATTAGTATAGTATCTGGAACTTATATTACTGAGTGTTGTCAAATACCTACTAAAAGACGACGGAATATTTTAAAAGCGTTTTCCGTCTAAAGCGATGTCCAAAAGATCTTCGAAGTTCTGGCGTATTTGCAAGTCATGGTATCAACGTATCTTTAATTAAATCTTCTTGGAATCTCAGATTTACTCCAATCGCCATACTTGTACAGCTTATTGAACGAAAATTCTGTTTGGCTTGGAGATTTAATTTAATAAAATTTTATTCCGACTGACTTGCAAGGACAGAAATCTTTTCATGACTGCTTATCCCATTATAAGGTTTTATAGCGTAAATACGATTTTCTCAAAGGAAATTTCCAATAAGAACAATATACATTGTATCTGCGATTGTTTGTCAATGGGTATAAGCTTAGTAAAATATCTATGTACGTGCAAATAAGGCTCTTCAGACACAATTTGTTTTTTAATATCTGGGTACAGTGAAGGGCATCTAGGAAAGCCAAAATAATAGTAAATCATTCTATTACATAAGATTGGGCAAGTATAGCCTTTTCTAAACATTAGAACTCCTCATTTCCTAGTGGTAATGAATAAGCTGCCCTACATTCAGCCCTGAAGGCACTATAGTCCTCTTGTATGCCTTTGCTTTCTAATTCTGCATCTATGAATAATTTTCGTAGAAATAAATCCACTCGTCTTGTTAATTCGTTCTTTTTTTCTCCTTTTCTTTCTACTTTCTTTCGCCTGAAATCCTGTGTTTTTTTTTTTTGTTCGGTTTGTTGGTCCTCTAGAAACCTTTACATTGCTCATTCGCTATTTTATTTAAGTCCTTGTGGGCCATATATCACTCTAGTTGACAGACCAATTCCCTTATCTACAGCGAAAGGAGAAAACCCTGTCGACTATCGATAGGCGTGAATTCTTTTTTTTCTCCTTTCATTCAGTTCGTATCTTTCTCACTTCGGATTCTATTATTTTTATTTCTTAAAAAAGTTTTTAGAAAAGATGTGAAAAGCTTTTTAACTCCTTCGACTGTAGAAAGAATGAATGAAATTGGAATGAATGTTGGAGGTATGGTCCAGGGAAGAGAATTGCAAAGAATTTTCATGCTGGCAGCCTTCCGACTGTCTACTGGAATATGTTTGGTGAATTATTATTTTTTTTCTATGAATATTATGTGTCCTTTAAAGGAATATGTCCTATTTTAGTTTTGTCAAGATTTTACTTAAATTTAACTGATTTTCAGTGCATATACGAAGCATTTGGTGTCGAGGGAACTATCCGATAGATTTATCACAATTCTTCTAGCATCTTTCTAGTGAGAGGGTATGCCCATCTTAATCAGACAGTCTAGGCTTAGCTACTTTCCTCCAAACACTGATCTTTCAATTCTTAGATGACATCGTGAATGTTTCCTTAATTCTTGAATCTGCTGTTGTGATTCCATGCTTGCCAGGTATACACAGAATGGTTTCAACTAGAATGCTGCAGAATACGTATGCACTGTAACATAGGTAAGGATTCGACACTAGTCGGCAAATGGAGAATATTTTCTTTTCTGAGACCAGAAGCTAGTTCAATGATACTGGTTGGCTTGTTGAATATATAAAAAAAATTAAATTCCACCAGCCCATCAAATTATTCTGACTGTTTTCCGAAAATACGCCTTTCGACCTGTGGGATTAGCATTTTGTTGGGTTGTTACTTCCAAGAGTGTGTATGTTTGGTACAAGGATTAGGGTAAAATGCTACCCCAAGGCTGCTTTGAAATCGAATAATATTTTTTCCGACAAGTTTTGAAAACTGTAATCTTGTGCTGCTGCCATAAATTTTGTCCTGGGAGCGTCTCACATATTTTTGCAATATTTTTTCTCAAAAGTCTATGAGTTTGATGGGTGGGGTAACATCTTATTTATGTTGTTTGTATCTGTCTGTCCGTTTTTGTAAAGAAATTTGTTGACAACTGCTTCTGTAAAATAGTTCATTTCGTGCTACAGCTATATTTGTTGATGTGAAAGAGTGAAAAAAATGTATTTCAGGCGTAAAAATTGGTTTGTTTACCATCTATAAATAAAAGGAACCATGCCTGACTATTGCAATTGTGCAAATATTGTATACTTTTATTTGTAGATGTCTAATCTATTCAGATTCAACACAAATTCGTTACCAATTTACTTTATGAGAGTTCATCAGACGAAGTGGAAGATCCCTTTTATGTTGATGATGGTAATGAAATGGATTCGGATTTTATAGCAAAAACGGATATACGATTGATTGCAGTTTTTCATTTTAGAAATGATTCTTGGATCCGATATAAAAGTCTGAAAATGAAAAAGATGAAGGTTTTGATGAAGATGGAAATGAAAATACAAATTGTGGTATCAATCAGTATCGTACACCAAGTGGAGGAATTTAGAACAGAGACCCAGTTGTAATTTCAACAACTACTTCCATGCCTACAATCAACGTATTTCGTCGATTCCGACTAGCCACAAAACCTGGTTCTCTACCTGCTTTGAATCCTGATTCGATCGTGAATTTCTTTGACGAGATAATCACATTGAATTTGAAAAACGAAATCACAAGATGGACGAACGCGAAAGCCAAAAATTGCTAAAACCCTTCGAACGAGAATCGCCAAAGAAAGCGTAAACGGAGACCTTTGACTTTATCTGAATTCGATGCATATCTTGGCTGTTTGTTGTATATTGGTGCAATGCGAGATAGTCATCCGAGGGTTGCGGAAGGTCATATTGTTCTTCGTGCCGCAATGAGCTACAATAGATTTGGATATATCACAAAATTTCTTCGTTTTGATGATGTACTTTGTCGTCGATCGCAGCCACGTGGAAATCGATCCCTTTCTCATCTTCGAACAGTCCAAACTGTGGTAGATATTACCAACCAAAATTTGACTGCGGTATACCAACCAGATGAAAACTTAACTATATACGAACCGTACAAAGGTATTCGTGGTCGATGTAAGACTTAAATATATGCCATCGGAACTATAGAGGTATATGATAAAACGATGGTGGATAACCGATAATATAGGGTTTTCCAATAAGAGCTTGAAAACTTTTTTTTTAAATAAAACGCAAACCATTTGAGATATTTCAAAAAATTTTTTATTGGCTTGAAGTACAATCAAAAAATTTATGAATGGAACTCGACTTCGCTCATATGGCCACCGCGTTGAACCCAATTTTCAATGACTCGGCCACACATTTCGGCCGAAACGGCCGCTATTTCGCGTTCAGTCTTGGCTCTGAGCTTTTCCAACACCGTCAGCGTGTTGGCATACACCAATGACTTAACGTAGCCCCACAGAAAATAGTCAAGCGGCGTTAAATCGCACGAACGAGGCGGCCAATCGACTGGCCCATTTCTTGAGATAACACGGTCACCATACTTACTCTTCAATAAATCGATTGTAGCGTGTTCTGCGTGGTTTGTGGCACCATCCTGTTGAAACCATATATCGTCCAAGTCCATATCTTCGAATCCGGGCCAAAAATAATCGGTGATCATGGCGCGATAACGCTGACCATTCACAGTAACGTGACAATTGTTATCGTCGACGAAAAAATATGGCCAAATAGCGCCGCCGGCATGCAAACCGCACCAAACAGTTATTTTTTGTGGATGAAGTGGTGATTCATGAAGCACATGTGGATTTTCACCCGACCAATAACACATATTTGCTTATTGACGAACCCATTGAGCCAAAAATGAGCTTCGTCACTGAATATGATTTTGCGATGAAATTCATTATCTTGGCGCATCTTCTCCAGAACCAAATCGGAGAACGTACGTCGCTTCAAATAGCCCATCGGCTTCAATTCTTGAGTCAGCTTGATCTTGTATGGGTGTAAACCAAGATGCTTACGCAAAATACGCCATAATATGGTCTGAGCTATCCCCAATTCTTGAGAACGCCGTGGAATTGACTGATTTGCATCGTTTGCTACGGACGCCTGAACGGCAGCGATATTTTCGGCACTTCGACCAACCCGTTATCTCACTGACATGGCAACATCACACAACGAAGACTCAAATTTTTGCACTAAACTTGTTATTGCCTGTCTACTAGGGCGAGAACTACGACCGAAAATTGGAGTTAATGCTCTTAAAGTTGCAGTCACCGACTCCGAATTTCGGTAGAAAATTTTTATAATTTGCAGACGTTGCTCGTTCGTGTACTTTAACATGATGAAAATGTCGAGTTTACTCAATAAATTGACAGTGACAGTTTGATGATTAGTGAAAGAGTGCGTTAGCAAATTAAATTCAAAGTTGTCAAGTCCCTATTGGAAAACCCTTTACATGCCATCGGAACCATCGAGGTATATGATAAAACGGTGGTGGATAACCGATAATAGAACCGTATTTCCATTGAAATGTCACATTTATACAGGTTCTCAACAAACCATATCTCCCGATGAGTCGTGCATTCGATGTGGTAATGTAGTTGAGGGAAGGATATCTCAATGTCGGCAGCAGTCTATTATAATTATTGGCAATTATTGTACCTCTGTTGATCTAGCCTTGACTTTGTTGAAACCATACAAGAGAATGAACGTGACATTCAAAATCAATTAGTTATGAAAGAAGTTGCCGATGGCAACAGTGTACTCGTAATTGCTCTAAATAAAAGAAAAAAAGTGTATCGTTGAATTGAGAGCAGTTTGGATTCTCAATGATATTAAATGAGCATTAGTCAACACCTGGGACTGTCGGGTTCAACAAAAAATAAATAAATAATATGTTAAACTACAACCAAAATAAAGGAAGTGTCGATCTGTATGATCAAACCTATTCGTGTGCCGGTATAACGAAAAGATGGCCAAGCTCGTATTTTACAATTTTGTTGATGCCGCGACATTTGCGGAAGTCATGCTGGTGCCATTTTCATCCATCATTAGTCAGCCCGAAGCGTTCTCAGAATTGTGAACTAATCGAGCTTGCTCGGCAATTGTGTGCAGGTTAAATCGATATTCGTAAGAAGCAATCCGCATGCTTGAATATTCACATATGGTTCAATTACCAAAAGTTTCAGAACGTTTACCACGAAAAGAAAAAAAAGTTACCTTCATTTTTTTGTATGCTGTGCGAATATTTACTATTTCTATTACATAGATATACAGCAGGCTAGATGTTCCATTTGTCCACGATCGGCCGACTAGAAGTCCAAATTAATAAAATGCGATAAGTGCTCGAAGGAATTTTGCCAGGAACATTACCTGTTCCGCGATTAATTTGCCATTGACATCATTTTGAAATATTTAATTTTATTTGTCCATAAAATATTTTTTTCTTGATTATTATAAAATTGATTTATCATAAAAGACTCACGCTTAATTTTATGTCAATTAATTTCCCATATTTGGCCCTCATTTAAGGCAACATTTTACCCCAGGCTTTAAAACTTGTAAACGGACCGTGCCCCTACACTAGCGTTCAAAATATTTGACTACTTATGGGCTGCTCAGTGGCGCATTAGACGATTATGCTGCCAAGCCTTCTTGCAGGTTGTACCCTATTCGAGACAATATTACTGAATTTTGAATTTTGAACAGTGCAATCTGAAATCACATTTGCACTAAAACAATAGAGGCAAATAAGCCGCCTGGAGGTACATTAACAATTTTATGGCTTCAAACCGACAGGGTCTATTCCAATCGAGTCTCATTTAACTTCTCGAGCACCGCCTCTGGCGTGCTGGCGGTCAACCCGTCCGACAAAGAAACCTCTGGTTTAAAGAAGAACGTGGTCAGACAAATTTAGAAAAATAATGGATAAGAGTGAGCCTGCAGAAAAGTACTGGAGGAGGTTGCCAAGATAACAAACAGAAAAAAAGAGAGAACATAGACTTCTTAGAAGAAAAAAACGAACGCTCGTTCCAGGATTTAGCGAAGTTCTATTGGAAGACTCAAGTTCGGAAGATTTATCAAAAAAATAAAACAAAAATGCCAAATATGTAAAGCTTGAATAGCATTCTGTGAGGTTGGAGAAGGAAATCGCATAGTAGAAACACACATATGGTGCTGTAAATCTCGAAGCATTATTTCTACAGATTTGTCAATGGTGATTTTCTTTTATAATTAGTGCGCGCTCAAGGGGTTGTAAGTATCATTAAAATGTTTGCACATAGCGCCAGCGAAGAAAACTTTCCCCAATGGTAGGTACTAATGTACATACGTTGGTCTTAAATGTTTGTAAGTTACAATGACTAGGAAATAGAGAGGAAAGAATCCCGATATTCTAGAGTACGTCCGAAAGTGGGTATACTGATGACTGATGAGCATTCATGGCGAGATGGGTGTTGTGGTTAAAAGCTTGAAATGGCGGAATGCTATTCACAGAAGTGGGCATTGTACTCTAATTTTGGGCGGATAAGTACCTATATATTGAGGCCAGATGAGAAGGAGAAAAGTATTTCGTACATCGTTTGAGGAAACCCAGACATTTCGCGCCATCTTTGGCGACATGAATATGTGGTCATTCCAAAGTAAGGTGTCTTTGACGTATACACCGAGAATGTAAAATTTTTCGGTTTCGATGATGCAAATGCAAGTGATAATAGCACGGATTTCGCGTTAATGACAACAGACAGCATTGTGTTGTGTAAGCATTAAATTCCACTCCGTTGATAATTCCCCAATTAGTTACGCTGTTAATATCGGCATTTAATTGTTTTAACATACGCTGCCATTTCCGTTCTACAGCCGAAGAGCAGAAACGTGAGTCCGTGAACGAATATGAAACGCAAAGAGACAGAACGGAGAACTAGGCCACATTATCAGACTTGAAACCATCCAAAACAACTTGAATTGTACGTGAACGAAAAACATCCCACCTTCAGACAAAATTCAACCATTCAACATTTTCCCACTCGGCGAAGATGAAGTCAGGACAGCAATTTCGAAGCTAAGCCCAATGACGCTACTAGAGCTGCTGACTTAAGCGTCAAGCTGCTTAAAGCAACAGATATCGATTGGATACGGAGCATACTTCAACTCTACAAACTCTATCGAAATCTCGGCATATTTACCCTTGGCGAATTGAACCACAGTATGATTTGTCCGATCGTAAAAACGGGATATTCCCTGAATTCCGGCAGCCACAAGGAAGTAAAGTTACTTAAAATTGCACATAAAGTCCTGTTTGTGGTATTATGTGAACGACTAGGACCCTTTGTCTGCTAAGAGGCATGAGCGGCCCCTATCAGTGTGGTTTTAGGCCAGGAAAGCCCCGCATAAATTAAATTTTCACATTATTTGAAAAGAACATTTTCATTTATGCCAAAGCCGCGTATGACAACTTTTATAGAGACGAATTATACAAGGCTCGGCAACCCAGTGAGGCTAAATCGACTCATTAGGATGACGATGGAGAATGCAGGCTGCTCCCTCAAGGTCGGTAATGACAAAATCGAAACCTTCAATATCAGAAATGAACTTTGGAAAGAGAATGCGTTATCATGTGATTCTATTAACATAGTTCTTGAAAGATTTACGGGAAACTCGCAAGCTAACTTCAACATAGAGACACATCAAACTCTCAACTCGAACAAGAAATTCGCTTTATATTTGCGCAGCAGAAAATTTGGTTGATTGAGAGGATTAATCCCGCAGAAAAGCGGTACCAAAAATCAACACTTCGAAATGAGTAAGTCAGATTATCAGTATTATGAACCACTCATTACTGCCCCTTACTTTGAATGAAATATCAGATCTATACACCATTACCTACTATTCTGCTGCTACCGCAGTGAGAATATGTGATAAAAAACATCTATACCTAATGCAAAGCAACAAAAAGCTCTTTCTAATGTAGCACTGCAAGGTATCCACAGTAAGACTAATAACCTACGAAGTTGGGTTGAGATAATCGACAGACAACCGCTGAGGAGAATGCAAAATAGAGGCAAGGCAATGTGCTTGAAACATCGTAAGCACTCTAGGTATGAGTAAAATCGTATATACTCGTATACGCTTGCTCAAAAAATCTGAGAATCCGAAGCACATTGTACAACAACAAGGTGTCAAACGCTTCTGGTCAGATATTTGGTCGACCCCCAAAAACAACATGAGCTGAATACGATCTGGATCAAAGATGAATGGGACAGATCCTAGCCATGTCAATGTCACTGTACTGCTCATAGAGTCCTCCTCCAGACTTCGTCAACGTAAATGGGACCAAAAGTCGTCAAAGAACGCTGCAGTGTAATCGATAATTAACCTCTTCATTTACGTAACTTCTATCTTGTTCTGAGAAGCAGTTTTGACGGATTTGCTAGGCTTCGTGTCCACTTGATTTTTCTCGGATATATCCTCTTCAGTAAAGTTCGGACCTTGCATTCCACTTGGAGGTCGTTGTGTCTATAGTCTGACATATCGCCGGTAGTATACTTGACAGCAGGTAAACTCTTCAGCAAGCCTATTGTTTAGGCTTAAATCGACGTAACAAATGTTGGTTGGGAGGCTACACTACTGGTACTCATGTAAGATGATAATATGAAATCCAGTGAAAGATTACTTTTTACGTTGTACTTGTTACTAACCCAAAAGTGTTTCTGAGCGTTAGCATCGTACATACATGTGTTCTGTCTTCTTTACACCTCATTTTTCAATGAATTTAGTTACTATTATAGCTTCGACCACCGGAGTAGGGGAAGAAATAAGCTTCTGCTACTACGTGCTCTTGCCATTCTTACTTCGTTTCTTGGTTTATGACAGCAGCTGCTTAATCTTCGTTGAAAAGTTAACCAAGTTTATAAAATATAAACAAATATATAATCCTGTCAGCCGCCGTATTATGTAAACGCCGACGAACCTTCTTCGTTTCGGTTTTATACCAGGGGATTCCACTATATGTTACACCAAATTTTTACATTACGGCACATCTTGAAAAAGGCCAAAGAGTTCCAAACCGATACACAGCTCTTCTTCATTCAAATCTAACCCGCACATGACTGCATCTATAGAGACGAACTATACAGGGCCATATCAAGTTTTGGCATCTCTGCCAAGCTCATTCGATAAAACTGAGACCATGAATGTCAGAAACGGACTTAAATAAAACGACGCGTTGTCATATGACTATTTGAACTTCGTTTTTGATGGAATTATGCGAAACACACAAGCCAACTCCAGAGATACTAGCTCTCAAAATCTGTTCAGTTACTCGCATACGCAGACGACATTGACGTGATGAAATGATCTCGAGCTGTAAATTGAGTTTTTGAGACTATTGAAGCAGAAATGGTAAAGATGGGATATGTGGTCAGTGTACACACATGCTGTCATACAACATCAACGTCTAGGACGAAACGTCATGACAGGCAGCGACAACTTTGAGATAGTTTCAAAAACTATTACAGTTCCTAACAACCTGAATTCTGTATCCTCCACTCCACATTTACTACCAAAATGTAAGAGATTTGCTCTCTATGAGAAACTATCCTGAGACGTCGTCCATCTCGTTAAATATAAGGACATCTTTGGTATCTGAAAACATTACCAAACTTAAAGATGATTTTTTGTTCGGACCTGATGGCCTTCCGGCTATTGTAATAAAATAGTGTGTTATCCATCTCGGTATTCCCCTTGCTGCCCTATTTAGCTTGTCTCTCTCAACAGGTACTTTCTCTTTCCTATGGAAGGAATCTTACATCATCCCTATTCTTAAAAAAGAAAGTAAGGCCGAAGTCGATAATTATGGGCCCATAACAAAACTCTCCTGCATATCCAAACTTTTTGAAAGCATAGTGTATCAACAACTGCTTCTCTACTGTAGGCCAACTATTTGCACAAATCAGCACGGTTTCACGAAAGGTAAATTAACCACCACTAACCTAACAGAGTTTGTCTCTAGGACGCTTCATACTTTAGAAAACGGTGATGAACTCGATTCAATTTCCACTGATTTCAGCAAGGCATTTGATAAAATTTCTCACCAACTTATCATTTTTAAACTACAAAAAACTTGACTTTTCCCCTAATTTTGTGGCATGGACCAAATCCTATTTAGAAGACCGAGAATACAGGGTCATCTTCAGATCGTCAATATCTGACCCCATTAAAGCAACATCTGGTGTCCCTCAGGGTACGCACCTTGGTCCAGTCATCTTTATCCTAACAATTAACGATATAAATTTCATTTTAACGTATTCCAATCTTTCTATTTTTGTTGATGACATGAGAATTTCCAAAGCCTTGAATAAGTTTTCGATATGGTGCAAGCAAAACTTTTTGGAGCTTAATGTCAACAAATGCCAAGCGATAACCTATTCCCGCAAACGTCTGCCTCCCCTCTAAGAAACTACTTCATCTGCGATGAGCTTATTCCTTCCACTATCAAAGTACGGGATCTAGGAATAATTTGTGACAGAGAATTGAATTTCAATGCACATATTGACAGCATTAGAAGTAAAGCTAACTCTGCACTTGGCTTTATCGCTGGTCAAAACAATTTTCCAACCCTTACGCTACAAAGTCCCTGTATATTACTTTTGTAAAGCCTCTTCTCGAATATTGCAGCCACGTTTGGTCACCGTATAAACTAATCCACATTCAAAGAATTGAAGCAGTTTAACGCAGGTTTATACGTTTCGCACTTCGTGGTCTACCTTGGACCGATCCATATGAAAATAGGCTAAAACTAATTAGCATGCATACCCTAAAAAAACGTCCTGAAGTCGCTGATGTACTTATCCACCAGTTACTGACTGGAAACATCGCCTGCCCGAGAATAACGCAAAATATTTCATTTATTCCCAATCCCTGTGATCTAAGATCTGTCCAACTTTTCCTGATTCGAATTCACCTCACTAACTACGGTCACTTTGAACCCATGTCTAGAATGTTGCGTATAAGGAATAACTACGCCGAAGTCTTTGACCTAAATAGCAGCAAACACGAAATAAAAAAAGCACTGATTAATATGTCACTCCCTTAACATCTCCCCCGTCCTCTATTTCACCTCATCCCATTAAGTTAAGAATATCTTTGTTAGTTTTTAAGCCTAGCTTTAAGTTTTTGCTTGTTAATAAGCTTAATAAAGTTGTCTGGGGTAGACCCGGGTCAATAATAATAATAATAGTGTTAAGTAACAAATGCATTTAATAAGCCTATAAAATTAGCTGGAATAATTTTAACGATAATTTGCCATTTAAATGAAGAACACATTTTGAAATGTAATCGAAGATTTAATTTGTTATATTTCTAGTACATGCATATTTTCTTTTCTTTCATTATCTCTTTCGCTTCGATCTTCGAACTAGGTATATAAGAAAGTGAAGAAAATTGTAATCTCTCTCTTGCTGCTCATTACTCAATAAAACAAGTTACCAAGCCTAAACTACCGCTTTTTTATCGTTTATTTTATAGAATGCAACAAATTACATCTGGAGGTTCTACCGAGATTTGCTATTTTGGATTCGCATCTTACTGGAACTCGAGAGCGGTGGCCACTTCTGTGAACTTTCCCTACAATTTTGGATTAGAAATAACTTGTCGCCTTGCAACATTGACATTAGTGAGGTTCCTTTTGACAAGCATTCACTTTATGGACACATAGTTGGATCGCTTAGGTGAGTTGGTTCTATTGGTGGCATTTGGAAACACGTGGACTTTCGTTTTTCTGCAAGCTCCTGTGTTGTTGGAGTTGCATTTTTATTTGCTCACGTGTGAGTTCATAATTCTGAAATTCTCCGACAAACATTTGGGTGGTGATTTAGACGTACGAGTAAAGTTGTACATACTTTGTTTGAAGTACAACTGTTAATTTTGTGGCCAAATGTGAGAGCAGTTACATAAAATCAGGCGTCGACAATAAATTGGATTTAATACAATCAGTTTATTACATTTGCTTTATTACTAAATAGCCAGACTTGATTTTATTACTGGATTGATGTTAAAGAAAACGGAGTTGCAAAGAGGCATGCAATCGACGGAGCCTGAGAGGAGTCGGTGAATGAACAAAATGTCTGCTGCGTCCCTTCGTTCCTCAAGGGTATTCAGGTTAATGAGTTTGAGACGGTCTCGGTAGGGAGGCAAGATTAGAGGATCGTTCCAAGGTAGACCTCGAAGAGCAAACCGAAGAAAACGACGCTGGATCCTCTCAATACGAGATACATGAACTCGTTGAAACGGACACCACGCTTGGCTAGCGTATTCGAGAAGTCCGGTTTGGGATGGGAGTTGGAATCGGAATTAGGTAACTTAGATTTAAGCTTCTTTTTATCCTGTTTCTTGGTAGGTGTTTCGATCCATTTACAGATGCGCATCTTTCCAACGTTGAAATTAGTACCAGCAGGGTTTTTAAATAACCATTCGTATCTAGCAGGGAGGTCGAATTTAAAGCTTCGATTACCTTTGTGGTGAGATGGCAGGAACATTTCACATTTGCTGATGGTGATGCCGTATTTGTCTGCGAAGAATTTCGTGATCCAAGAAATATCAGCGTTTACGGGGGTGCCTTTGATGAAGAATGTACTCATATCGGTTTCAATTTTTTCCAGTCTACGCCTATATTCGGAAGGTGTCCATTTAGTACCAAAATGTTTGAATAGCTTGCGTGGGGCGGCGATGGGAGGAGTTGACAGTGAAACAGTTTCGGTCTCCTGGATTGAAGTGGCAGCGGGAGAAGTTGTAGATTTAATTAACCGTGGTGGACGAGGAGGTGGTGGTAAAAGTGGGTCGACTTCGGTTTCCAGTAATTCAGCCAAAATTGATGTATTGTAGTGGACATTCTGATGGTGTTGTGTGTGGAATGGTAAATCGTCAATTTTGCTGCTTACCGTTTCGATATGATTCTCAATATCGAAAATGGTTGATTGTGCGGCAGCTAGATCGTCACCAACACCGTAGATTCTGTCAAAGATTACTTCGAGCATTGGATCAGGCTGCATTAGAGATGGATGGTTCTTTGAGGTAGATTGAAATTGAGTCTCAAGATCTTCACGCAGGTTATTTATCGATTTGCACAATTTAAGGTTAGAGATGTTTTGGGCGGAACAAACTGCTTTGAGATCATTGATCGCAGTTTTCATCTCGACCAGACTTGCAGATTGTTTGTCGATGTTGGTGAGCTTGGACTTAATTATATCGGTTGAGGACAGAATCGAGTTGCCTAATTCATCAGCATAACTGACACTGACATCAGCACTGATTCGTCGTTATCATTTTTGTGAGATTTTTTTGGAATGAGTCATTAGAGTCACTGAGGCACTTTATAGCAAGCAACACGTGCGAAAGCGAGATTATCTTGCACTCATCACAAAAGAATAGGAGGTTGTCAGAGAAGTCTTTGGTGTATACACTATTCCTTTTATTTAATCCGACACAAATTGCATGGAATGATTTTCCACAGATGCCCTTACAAGTTTTGTCACTTGTAAGGGCAGCATTGACATCAAAGATTGGACAGTTAGTAATTCCGCAAGACATGGCAAATTTATCAAATGTAAACAAAAAGGTAAACAAAGAACTTTAAGCACTGTTATGCACAAAAAGACAGTCAGCACTTGGGGTAATGTAATAATGTCGCGGAACTGATATCAGAAGTAGAGATATGGAAGGGGAATAAATAAATAATATTTAAAAGTTTGATGTGGAGCAAAACCAAAACACGTCCGAACACGACGAGAATTTTTGTATTTGTATTTCTATTTGTAGAGCAACAAGATGATGCCGAGCTGAAAATGAGAGCGAAACGTTTGAGGACACATATTGTGATTTAAAATCTAAACTTCTTTGTGCTATCAACAGGCTTAAACTGCAATCCCGCCCGTCCGTGTCAGAAAGAGATTCTATCATGTTTCTGGCACCACCAACTCCTTCTTCTAATCTACCAAAAATAAAGCTTTCTACCTATTCAGGCGATCTCAGCAACTGGCTCGATTTTTGGGGTTCCTTCAAGGTATCGGTTCACGAAAATGACCACGAAAAGGCAGTCGATCGATTGATGTCGCGCCATTTCAATCACATAAATGAAATTTCTCAATTACATAGTACTGTAAAATGTTCTGCAAAATCACTTCCTGCCATCGCTGATAGCGTAAACGCCCACATGCGCTCACTTCTTAAAATCGCAAATAAAGAACAAATCGCTTATGGTCTGCTGGTACACATCCTATTCTCAAAAGTTGATAGCACCACTTAAGCCTCATGGGAGGATGAATTAAAGATGCGCCAAATTACGCATCAGAATATTTCTTTACTTAAGGACTATGAGCAGAAGCTGTAAATTTCTACTTGGCAGGATTTTGCTCATTTTCTGGAAGATCGTTGTCAAACACTAGAGCATCTGGATCTTTCACGAAGACATCTTTATGTTCCGCATCATCAAAGTCCATCAAAAACTCTCTCCAGTAGGAAGACGTCCAAATCGTCACTAAATATTTAACCTGAATCATCAACGTGCACCTTTTGTTCTGCACATCACAATGCTTTTAAATGCGACAAATTCACCGCTATGAGTCCAGCCCAGCGGTGCAATGAAGAGACATCACACATTGCTTCACTTTCCATCTCAACCACTGCACATGCATACATCATCATCAACCAATAGTTCTACATCCCCGGCTGAATTAGTAGCAGAAGCATAAAATCAGCATCTTTACCCAGTTCCTAACCTTTCTACATTTACCACAACTACAGCAATTCTCAATGTTAAAAATGCGTCTGGAACATACATACCGTGTCGAACCCTACTTGATGGTGGCTCCCAACTAAACTTTGTCACAGGAAGACTTGCTTACCGCCTTGGGCTTCGTATTTCAAAGGTAGACACGGAATTTGGAGGAATTTGCAGCATCAATGCTCGTTCCAGTAAAGGAGCCAGTGTTTCAATCCATTCAGTTCACACTAATTGGTCATCGAACGTCGAAGCAATTGTAGTGCCATCCATCACAGCCTTTCAACCACCATCGTTTTTCAGCACCGAAAACTTCAAACTACCTCAAAACATTCCGTACCCCGATCCAGCCTTTAACAAACCTCAGAAAATCGACATGTTGATCGGTGCCTCGCACCTTTATTCTTTGCTCTGTGTAGGCCAAATTAAACTTCCCAATATTACAAAAAAACACTCTTGGGGTGGACAATTGCAGGTAATTTACCCCAAACTAAAGTTGCATTATCTGTATCTTTAAAAGGTGACGATCAAAAGGAGACCTCGCTTAATGATACCCTAAAACGCTTTTGGGAAATTGAGGACGTAAGGGCACCAAACAACAGACGTTCATTGGAGGAGGAAATATGTGAGCAGCACTTCACAACTACAGTTACAAGAAATTCTGAAGGGCGTTACATGGTCAAACTTCCATTTCGTGATTCTTATGAAGCAGCTTTACGAAGATTTTACAACTTAAAGCGCAAACTTGACAAGCATCCCGTACTGAAAAGTGAGTACTCGAAGTTTTTGGACGAATACCTATCATTGGGACATTTGGAGAAAATTGATCCACAAAAGGCAGGTAATACCGGGCAAAAATATTTCTTACCACAAAACTGAGAGTGGTATTTGATGGGTCTGCTAAAACTACAAGCGGAAAATCTATAAATGACATTCTAATGGTTGATCGATCCAATCAGACATATTTTCTTTATTGTATCGGTTTCGTCTTCACCGTTACGTGCTTTGTGCTGATATCGTAAAAATGTATCGTCAAGTTGGAATGACTAAAAACAAATCAAACTTCCAATACATTTTATGGCGTTTGGACGATATAGGACAATAGGCATCTGCCGCTTTTTTGGCAATCCGCGTAGGCCCTCGTCTACCAATTGGGGCAGAGATTGTTGCTAACGATGACAATCCCGCCCATGACAAGTCTTTCACGTTTTTCACTTGTGTGATTAGAACTCTGACAGAAAATTCTGCGTGTGGAGGCATAACACTGACACCTAGATTTGGCTGTTGTAGAGTTTCAAGCACAAAAACTTACTGCGAATTATAAACTTCGTTTCACTCTTAGTGAAGAAAAAACTCTCCGTCCTATTCGGACTCCCACCCCCTGGAGAGCGAATATCGAAACCAAACACACCTGAGTTTCAAACCACTAGAAAAACAATTTTTCCTTTCTCCTCCTTCTACCTTTCCGACGCTCCATGGCAACAGTAAAAGGGTATCTAACCCCTTAGGAGCGCGTATATAAAAAAAAGACTTGTATACGACATGGAAACTTTCATTGACGATATGTCATATCTTAACAGAATTAAAATACCTAGATATGTATTAAATACTCATGCCTTTTCTTCGATTCAGGTTCATGGATTCAGCGACCCCAGTGAAAAGGCTTATGGGGCTGTGATATGTCTTCGAACTACCGACAAAAGTGAACACGCTCACATCCGCTTAATCTGTGCCAAATCCCATATAGCACCAGTAAAAACTGTGACTCTTTCGCGTCTAGAACTGTGTGCTGCAGTCCTACTATCCGAATTATTACATCAAACCATTCCACTCATTAAATTTTCATATGACGCTGGTTTTTGCTGGACTGACTCCACTATTACCCTCTACTGGATATAATCGAAACACTACTAATGGAAAACTTTTGTCGCAAATAGGATCGTCAAAATTCATGAGCTTACGGAATCATACAGCTGGAGACATGTGCCATCAAATGATAATCCGGCTGATATAGTATCACGTGGTGCAGCAGCTAGAGATGTAGTCAAGTCAAATCTATGGTTTGATATGCCATCATTTCTGAAACAACCTATAGATTTCTGGCCAGCTAAATCCATTCCACACATAAATAAACATTCTCCAGAACAAAAAACCACAAAGACAGTTTTCATTTCCAGTCCTTTCCAACCCAACAGATTTAATTCTTAACAACAAATTCGCTAATTCATATTTTCGTCAGCTTCTAGTTTTTGTTTATGTCCGCCGATTTTCATTGAAGAGCCGCATGAAGAATAGAAGAGCAACCATCGACCCTCAAGAAGTGGACCAAACACTCAAAGCTATCGTGAGAAATGTACAAATGGTATATTTTCCCAAAGATTATTCAAGGCTCTCACTCAATAAGCAACTGCAACTTCTTAGATGTCGAGGTTGTCATCCGTGTTGGTGGACGCCTGGTAAAAACCGAACTAGACTTTGACGCCAAGCACCCGATACTTCTACCACAAAGCCTTACCTTCACTAAGTCCCTAATTTGGTACCACCACCTCAAATATCACCACGCTACTTGTCAGAAACTCCTTAATATTCTTCGCCAGCGTTTCTGGATTTTGTCTGGAAAGAGTGCCATCAACTCAGTAATATCAAGATGCCCTTTATGCTTTCGTTTTCGTCCAGTTCATCGGCATCAAATAATTGGAAGCCTACCAGCTGATCGCTCAAAACCATCTCGACCATTTTCGATCTCTGGCGTGGATTATTGTGGACCCTTTCACATTCGGTCTGGAATCCGTGGCAACAAAGGGGTTAACATTTATGTGGCGGTATTCATGTGCTTCGCTACAAGAGTATGCCACCTTGAAATGGTAACAAGCCTCACCACCGAAGCCTTTTTGAAAACGCTCAACCGTTTTTCATCACCAAGAGAGGTAAATGCTGTAAAATTTATTCTGATACCGCCACGAATTTTTTAGGTGCAAGAGCTGAGTTACAAGACTTGCGAAGATTGATTTTGTCTCAAGATCATCGCTACAGACTTGAAGTCGAATGCCTTAAGGAAGGCATTGAATTGATCTTCTCTCCACCCAGGTCCCCCCATTTTGGGGGACTCTTTGAAGCAGCGATAAAGGTCGCAAAACATCACATGCATAAAGTGCTGTCAAGTACTTTACTTGACTTTGAAGATATGAACACTATGCTATGCGAAATAGAAGCTATTATGAACTCGACTCCACTTTCACCGATGTCTACAAACTCCAACGACTTACAAGTTCTCACACCAGGTCATTTTTTAATTGGGGCACCTTTGACCAGTATTCCTGAACCATCTATATTGGATATTAACTCAAATCGCCTGACTAGGTATCAGAAAGTCGCCTATTTGCAGCAGTGCTTCTGGAAGCGATGGCAAAGGGAAATTTTACACAATCTACAACTTCGGCAAAGTGCACCCTGCACAAAATATACGAATAGGAGACCTAGTCTTACTACTATACATGAAGAGAATACTCCTTCGCGCCAATAGCGAATGTGTTCCCTGGAAAAGACCAATAAACTAGGGTAGTTACAGTAAAAACAAACAAGGGCATTTTTAAGACCGCTTTCCGATCGACATGGAGTTTGATGATATTGGGGGTCGGCTATGTATTAAGTAACACATGCATTGAATAAGCCTATAAAATTATCTGGAATAATATTTTGCCATTTAAATGAAGTACACATTTTGAAGTGTAATCGAAGATTTAATTTCTTAAATTTTTACTTTTCCTTCCTTTGTAGTAATCTAGTATATGCATATTTTAACGGCTCCGTGCACGAAATCTTCTCGCTAAGTGCTGCATCGGGTATCCAAAACCACAGATAAGTCTTTTACATTTCCATTGTTTCTGCATGGATTTTAATGAAGTTTTGTACAAAACCCGAAAGTATACTCAATTGGAAATGAAATGAAAATGAACCCTTTCATCGAGCAGTTAAAATGGAAGGCCTCAAGAGAAGGTCTGTCTTTAAATCAGATTTTCCACCCTTTTGTATCGAAGCGAGGGCTCTGGGTATGTGGAATCATCAGTACTTGCTCAATTTTCCAGAGATGCCCTGAGATCCACCAATTAGTACACGCCATTTCGGGTGTTGTAAAATCGCAAAAGTTGAGGTTCGCAGAATTCCTACTCCGTTTACTCAGAATTGGCTTGGCCTAGCCAAACAATAGTTCGCTTTCTGGAGCACAAACATTCACAGCTGTAGCTAAATACAATATATAAGATCTTGCTCTGGATTATTCATAATGTTGTCGTTTTTAGCATTTTGAATCCGAAATGTCGGAAAAGAGATGGCGGCACTTATAAGTGGTGTCCCACTATTGACGCAAGAAGTAATTTTATAGAAAATACTATTTTTAGTTAAAAGTTTTACATTTTTTACTGATTCATAAAGTATGAGGTATAAGGTTACATATGTATGGGATAGCGTATCGGGTAAATTGCCTCCACGGCTTTGCTGGCACATATTTTTCGAAGTTTTCCATGATAATTTTGCACAAATGTGGCTGAGTTTCCTTGATAATAAATTGGAATAAACTCTAGATTTCGAAAAAAGAACTCTAAAAAAAGGTTCAACGGCGTTAAATCGCTTGACCTAGGCGGCCAATTCTGATCACCAAAACGGGAAATAACACGACCAAGAAAAAAGACTTACGAGTATGTAGTCATTGAAATAATTTAGCATGTGGTACTGTCTTGTTGGAACCATATATCATTTAGGCACACAAAAGTGGAATATCATGTAGCGATAGTGAGATCCATTAGAAGAAAGGTCCTATGATGGCTCCAGCACCAAAATCTGCAACAAATAATGACACATTGTGGATGCATTTGTTGATTTTCCGAACCCTGAATTCGAAAATTTTGACGATTAACAAAGTCATCAAGATGAAAATAAGCCTGCTCACTGAAAATGTTTTGCTTGAAAAATCAGCATCTACTTGTTGTTGTTCCATAATCCATTCAACAAACCCCCTTCATTGTGCGTGGTCAGTAGGCTTCAGTGCTTGAGCCAATTGCACTTTGTATGCCTGAAGATGTAAATCTTTCGTGAGAATACGCTGTAAAGAGCTTCTCGAAATTTCTAATTCTTAACCACGGTGCCGAAATGATGTTCAACATCAACACTCTGACGAAAGGCTACGATGTCTAAAATCACCAATTAATCAAGTCTCCTTGAATTCTTTGAGTTCCGACACATGTTTTGTGCGAAAATAGCGAATAAATACGCGTTTTTCTCTCGTATAGCGCTCCATTTTTAATAACTCTGAACTCTCAGCTGTCACACAGTGTTTTTTTTTCGTTAGCAACACTTTACCGCATAAATGGCGCAAAATTTCAAATTTGGGGGTACCCTTTATACACCTCGGAGTTTCATTGATGTTATTTCATTGATGTTATTTCATTCATGTTATTTCATGGACCATCCATCCAATCATTCATCCAGGCTTTGCTAGTTTCTCTTGCTGATTTGAAGACCTTTGGTTCAGCGAAATAATGGGAAACAGGGAAAGTACTCCGTGTCTATTGGATTGATGAGATCGATTTATTGTGTGATAGTTAGGGACTTGAAATATACCCAAGTGTAGTAGACAATACATTTACAACTTGATATTAAAAAATTTGACAATTTAAACAGAAGGACTGTGTTAAAGGTTTTGATTTAGTTTTAAGCTCCCATGCAATGTGAATTAAATGTCCTTCACACACATCCTGAAGAATTTGTTGCTATTGCTAAACAAAAACAAACCGCTAATTCAATTTCCCATTGGACGATAGACATCTATGTTGGTCCCCGTTGCTGTATACGTGTTCAAGTGTATATGTATTCGCATATTCGCAGCGAAAGCCTAGTAAAACCCGTCAAATCGGTGGCACAATTTAATTTTGATTTATTAACGGAATTAATTATAATTGAATGTAATTAATTTTGCATGCTGCACTGGCATTGCTTTGCAGCGAATTGTATGAACGTGGCCAGGCAACACCTCACTGAATGTTGCAATCGACTACGAGAATATCTACGAGTATGTACTAGCGTACTGGTGGATTGTGAATCCGAAAAACCGTTCGAAGATGCCCCTTGCAGCGTAGATTGAAGTGTAGAGTGCAGCGATTCGGGTTGTTTTTATATTTCTTTTTACGTGTAGCTCTGTCCAATGTCATCTTTAATGAACGTCTGCTCGTCCTCGAATCGCTCAGCTGAGTCTTGAGGGTAATTAATGACCTCCTCAAGATGACTTCGTACAACAATATGGCGTGGCCGGGTTGTGACAGCTGAAAGTGCTGAGTGTTGTTGCTGGTAGCAGGGAGAAGATTGGAGGATTTGATTCTTTTTTTCTTTTTTTTTTTTGAAACTGGCGATAGGGTACTTTTATACTCACCACTCGCTCATGCCCGACGGAAACGACAGAATGACGATGATGGAATAATTACTGCAAAGCAATTTGATTTGCACTCAGCGTGTGTTACACGAGACAGGATTAATAGGACATGAAAAATGCTATTTCCCGCGCACGGGAGGGGGGTCAAGGAGTTAAAGAGAGGCGGCTGTCGCTGCACTTCAGTGGAACCTACCCGAGATTTATGCGACAAATGAAAGGTCGGCGCGGGGGCAAGGCTGAGCAATAGAAGAGTGACAGGAGGCGTGGTACTGCCCCATTTCAAAATTTTTAATGAGAACCTTATTAATTGCATCTATTGTTGTTGTATGAACAGGGTAAGTCTTTTGCTTGGATGAAAGGTGCAATTTATTTGCTCTGACATGGGGTGTCACATGTACGTGCGAGTGTACTGTTGGTACTGTCCTCAATGCTGCCTTGGGATTATTGAAAATCCTTTCATACCACTTGTAATTTGTTGCATAGTTTGAACTTTTCTCTGTCGTGGAAAGAATGTGTAATTAACATAGAGAAGCAAGTGCTGACCACCCGGGTTGAGTTTATGACACTTTGTGCTTCCGGTATATAAAAATATTAGAATCTATGTAATTCTAATTTTTCGATTTTTCGTAGTTGCTGTACACGTATTTTATTAGCTGGGTATTTACACCTAGGAGGTAACCTCTACGATCTCAGTTTGCGGTGAATAAAATCAAATGAGCTCGTATGTTTGGCTAACATAATGACAGGTCGTCTAAGGACTGAAACGAATAAAATCTGTAAATTTTAATACGGGCTATACTTCCAATGCGTAAAAATTGCAATCCCAATTTGTACCCAAATTGGCCAGTATATTCTCTAGTTTCAGTTTGTTATTGATTTTAGTTCGATGCTGTTTAAAATATTTATAAAATATGAGTCAAGAGGAACGCCGTAAAAAGATCATCGACAAATGGCTCAAAAATACTTCGCGTCCAAACCATTTCATCGCAAAAAATTTAAACATAGCATGCAGTACAGTGGATTCTGTTATTAAACGATATTTGAAGACGTTGACAGTTAAGCGAAAACAGAAAAGTGGAGCACATGATACATATTTGGACAGGAAAATTAGTGGGTACAATCGTAAAAAACCGGACTATGTCATCCAGAGATATTGCTCGGAAATGTAATAACAACCAAACAATGGTACGAGGATATAAAAAACGTAACGGTCTAAAAACACGAAAAAAAAACAAAAAAAATACCAAAAGTTACTGAAAAGCAAAAACAAGTCATAAAAACACGAGCCCGAAAGCTTTACGAGTTGATCGACAACAAGAAAGCGTGCTTGGTTTTGTATGACGAAACTTATGTTAAAGCCGACTTTACTACTCTTCCAGGTGCGCACTTTTACAACTCGTTTGAAGCTGAGATTCTTCCGCAATCAACAACATCGATTGGGATGGAAAAATTCGGGTCAAAATATCTCGTTTGGCAGGCCATTTGCCAATGTGGACACAGAAGCTCATCGTTTATTACAACGGTTGATTCCTTTCTTAAACAAACACGAGGGTTCAAAATTATTTTGGCCAGATTTAGCTTCAGCTCACTATGCTCATGCTACGTTGAGCTTTCTTGTTGCTAAAAATGTTGACTTTGTCCCAAAAGACATGAATCCACCCAATGTTCCACAGTGCTGTCCCATTGAAAGGTATTGGGCTAAATTGAGAAAAAGTGAGCAGTGTGCAAAGGACGTAAAAAATGTTAGTGCTAAATGGAAAAGAGCGTCCAAAAAGATCACGGATGTAACTGTCACCA
Organism: Volucella bombylans; assembly: GCA_949129095.1. NCBI lineage: Eukaryota > Metazoa > Arthropoda > Insecta > Diptera > Syrphidae > Volucella > Volucella bombylans. Next base: position 37,683,543 of record OX422140.1, on the reverse strand, counting down.
ACCTTATGAAGGACATTCGAAAGAAGTTGAGGAAAGAATGGGAACCCAAATAATTTTTTTTATCTTTTGTAAAAGAAACAGAAAACAGAAAACAGAAACTCTGAAAACAGAGTTTTAAAGCAAACAAAAAAAACTTTACATGAATTATGAAAATATTTTTGTTTTACTTTGAAGTTTCCAAATTTTATTCGTTTCAGTCCTTATTCGATAAATAGATTTGCAGTAAAATAAGTATTTTCTTGTCTTAGTTACTTACACTAAACATATTTGGCAGGGATTTGCTTTGCGATGTTGCCGTGTGGTCTATGGCGATGTAGCCTATAAAAGTTTATCAATCCCAATTTGCAAACATTTTGATTGGAGAGATATGTCGATTGCTTTTTGTCTGCCCTGTATTCGTTTTCGACCATATTTACGAGTATATAAGACTGCACAGGAAGTGTCGAGTGGACTACAATGGTATATGACTTAAGAATTACTGACCACAGTTTGACCTGTATTCAACTGAATTCTCAAATCACCCTATTAAGTAAATCCGAAGTCAGAGAATCCGCCAAAATAGATTTTGTCGCTTTAAGAACTCATCTAAACTTTGAATTTTGGGATGATGTTTACGCATCTGTTAATCCATCTTTAGCATTTGATGTGTTTCTTAATAAATTACAGCACTATATATAGATCTGTCTTCAGAGGAAATATAAAGTAGACAACAAACTAAATTGTCTGAAACAATGGATGTCTACCTCACTCTTGAAAAAAATCCAAAAGAAAAAACAGCTCTGTTTACTCCTTAAAAAACACCCAAATAATACTAGACTAAAGAAATATTACGTCAAAATTTGTCGAGAGGTAAAAACAGAAATACGAATCTGTAGAAATAATTACTACAGCAAAAAATTAGCTAAAAGTATTGGTAACCCTAAAAAAGAATGGCTGATAGTTTCTGAGATCCTAAACAAAAATTTATCTAGCATGTACATTATTCCAAACAATAACAACTCTACTATTTCTGAGCCTTTAGAAGTTGCTAACGTGTTTAACAATTTCTTTTCCAAAGTGGGTTCTTGTCCTAGTACATCTAATGCTAGTTCAACTTTTTATTGTGCATGTTGCAAGAGCAATGAACTCATAGAACAACCTGATCTCCGGGGCTTACTACCCCAATTATACGTATCACGAGAGAGTTCGCTTTGACGGCTTTATTCCTCCGGAAGCGTTCCTCTATCTAGATAGCAAGGTCTGATCCAGGACAGATTGGCGGTGCCGCTAATCTCGAACAGCTGCGGACAGGCGACTCAACTAGGACAGAGACGTCGCACACGGCAGTGCGGAGCGTTTCCGGTTCAGTACGGCGGTAGGGAGTCGCGACATGAGGGATGTTGCTCAGCAGCACCAGCAATTTTGGTGGCTAGTTGAAGGGGAGGATGCTTCGTCGTCGAATGCCTCCAGTAATACATAGCTTCATCTGAGGCAAAGTGGGTCAGCCTAATTTTTTTTTTTCTAGCCATGGCCGGCTTACATAATTTTAGGTAGGATTAAGTTAGTTTTAAGAAAAAAAAAATATAAAACCAAAAAAAAAAATATATATATATAAAATGAAAAAAAAAATATATATATACATATATTTATATATGAAGTATATATATATATTATGTATATATATTTATGGATGTCTATGTTTGTGTTAGATGTAAGTAGGTTAAGTAGATTAAGATTTATTTTTAGGTAGTTTCTAGGCTTTTAGTTTTAAGTTTTATAAAAAATTAAAAAAATGTCCGCTTACTAAGTTTTTGCTTAAAATTTATTTTCTTAGTTTTGGTATGTAAAAATAGAAATAAAATTAGACTGTAACGTTCATCGAAAGACATAGTTTAAGTGTTAGGTTTAACTTAGAGTGCCCGCATGGGGCCAGTAAGTTAGTATAAGATAATTTTAAGTTAATTAAGCTAATTTTTAAGCATTTTTTTGTCCAGCATGTAAGAGTACTCGTAATTTAAGGTGTATAAATAGAATGCATACAAACTGAAAAACAACTTCTTATTGTGACCATAGTATAGTAGAAACCAGTTTTCAGCCTGAGAGTTTTTTCTTCGAAGAGTTTACTCCACTTGAAATACAAAAAATAATAGCTTCAATCAAAAGATCAAACTCAACTTCGTTTGATAATATCTCAAGCGTGGTACTAAAAAATATATCTTGTCAAATCTCTGATGTTCTATGTTTCATTTTTAATAGTTGTGTATATAAAGGTATTCTTCCCGACTCCTTAAAAATAGCGATAGTGATCACTTCACAAGAAAGGTGATACTACCGTCTTGAACAATTATCGTCCTATCTCACTTTTATCTGTCTTTTCCAATGTTTTTGAAAGAGGTATTAAGTCTAGAATGCTTTCTTTCTTAGATAGGGCTCATTTTTAGCGAGCATCAATTCGGTTTCAGAAGCGGCAAATCTACTGAAACTTCATTATTAAAACTGATTGGGGAGATTTATACTAGTCTGAATGCCTCCCAAATTTCTTCTTGCCTATTTATCTATATAACTAAGGCATTTGATATGGTGAATCATACGAGTACCTTGCTTTTAAATAAACTCGTAAATGCGAGTTTCAGAGGTTTTATTCACGACTGGTTTTCTTCCTATCCCTCAAATAGTAAGCAAATTGTAAGAGTCAAAAATGCGTTGAGTTCTGAAAAATTTGTAAATAACGGAGTACCGCAAAGTTCAGTCTTGGTGCGACTATATTTCTAATATATATTAATTCCTTATTTATCCAATCATTTAAGGGCAGAATCATAGCTTTTGCTGACGATACTGCATTATCGTATTCTAGCAACAATTATCTCAATTTATTTTCGGATATTAATAACGACCTAGATATACTACGTGGATGGTTCAAGGAGCATAAGCTGGTAATTAATAGTAAGACTAAGTTTATGGAATTCAATATCAAGGGTGTAACTTGTGATAACTTACCACTTTATTATCACTCACCAAATTGCCTACGTTTTCGTCTAAATAACCCAACTGCCCTTGGTGTTATGGACTTTTGATGAAAATATAAATTATAGCGACGATTGCTTTAGAATTGAATGTTTCGACTGCTGTAAATAACTGGGCATCATATTAGATAATAAGCTTAATTGGAATGACCACACTCTTTATCTAAAGCATTATCTTTATAGGGTTGTCAGACAAATGTACCATCTCAATCTCTACTGCAATCTTAATGTTATAAAAATGGTATACAATGGTTTATTTAAATCAAAGTTGCAGTATGGTATCTCTTGCTGGGGTGGGGGTTATTTTAATAAAATAGAGCCTTTGTTATCTAAACAAAAACATGTTACTAGAATAATGGCTAAAGTCGATCGTAGGACACCTAGTTTCGAGTTGTTAAAATGTTTAGCAATTCTTCCGTTAAGACATCTGTACTGTTTTAAAGTTTTAAGAATATTTTTCGAAAAATCCGGTTTTTACGATGTTAGATTTCATGAAAGTCATAATTTGCGCGTCAACACAAAAAACTTCGTAACTATTCCAATTATTTTCAAAACACACTTTTCACGTTTCTATTTTACTACCACTCCTCGACTTTATAATTCTTTACCAGAAAACCTTAGATGTGAGAGGAAGAAAACTGTATTTTTAAATAGTATTAAAAAATGGCTCTGCACTTCTGACCATAATAACATAGATACATTTTTTAATCCAGTGATATAAATTATTATTGGTTTACCTTTTTTTTTTCTTTTTATTCTTTAAACTAGATTTTCGCATTGTATTATCCCCATCAATACTTTTTTAATTATTAATATTGTTTAATCTAAATTTTTGAATTTATAAGTACTTTCGCCACTTGTCATAGGCAACAGATTGTACATAGCTATTTCTTAGTTAAATAAGTACTTCAGTTACTTATCATTTTCATTTTAAATTTATATTTATAATTTATAATTTATCAAGAAATAAAGAAAAAAAAAATACTCAATGTTCAACGTAGTACTCCTAGTACGAAGAAAAAGCCAAGTGTTAACCTAAACTACTAACAAAGACCTTCAAGCGGTTCTTCAACATATTTGAATTTGAATGGAGAGGAAACATTTCAAGGAGTACAACAAAAGTCATTCGATATGTAGGCTGTACGTAGAATTAACATGTTATACAATGGCCAGTCTAGTTGCGAAAAATTCCTTTTTTCTCAAATAAGAGGACTGTAACGAAGTTCTGCTACTACAGCTTGCCATAGAGGAATAAAAACTTCACAACTCAAAATATACGAGTATAGTTTATTTCGCCAGTTACTTGTTCCCGAAGCGAATAGAAATATTCTTGTCATAGCTCGACGGCTTCTAGGGGTGAGTAAAATTTCCAGAAATAAACTGCGCATCGCAAGCTGGAACATCGGCATAATGACGGGCAAAAATTTAGAACCACAAAACGTATTGCGACGACGAAAATTAGATATAATATGCTTTCAAGAAATTTTTGAAGACATCGTCCGCTACTCAAACTTGCAAATGAAAGCGTACAAAATATGATATAAAGGAACGAAACAAAATAAGAACGGAGTTGCCATCATCTAAACTTCTAGATAAATATTAAGGGTATCAAAAATTAATAATGAAAATCAAAGCGATATTTGAACAAGAAGCTTGGAGTGTTGTTAGCGCTTACGCAGTTAACGCAAATAGACTGTGAACAACTAGGAAAATAAATATTTGAGCATTTAAAAAGGGCTCCGATAATCTAACTGCGAATAGAAAGATTACCATGGAGTAAACTGTATCGAGACGATCGACTTTGGGGGGAGAAAATATCCTAAACCCTGCAAGTTACGCGGTTTTACTATACTAAAAATGGTATTTATTAATGCCCAGCATAGGTGCACGAACTAACAAATTAGCACAATTTAAACAGGGCATGGCGACGCTAAATTTATAAGAATGGCTCCAAAATACTATAAACTAAGAAGATGTGGTAAAAAAGATCTTTTAGATCACAGTGCCCCCGCAATTGGCGGATCAGAGCCTTAAAAAAAATAACATCTAAGAAGACCAAGTATGCTCACAGTATATCAATTCTGGAGCCAAGCCTATGCCACAACAACAGAATTAACAGCCTATCCGGAAATATGTTCAGCATGGACAAAGTTAAACTCATTTAAACCGTATGCGCCACCTGGATCTGACGGAATCTTCCCAGCACTGATTCAAAAAGGTCTTGTTGAGATTCTTTGCACTCTATTTAGGTATAGCTTCAACTGGGGATACATCTCACAATCCTGGAGGGAGGTAAACGTAATTTTTATCCCAGATCAGATAAACCTAGCGAACTACCTAAATCCTATTGACCCATAAGTCTTAGATCATTTTTTCTGCAGACTTATTGACTTACATAACAGAGACCTTCTCACCAGAAATGCACCTCTGCACCGTCACCAATACGCATACAAGAAAGAAAGGTCCACGCATGGCGGTCTACTAAATCTGGTAACACCAACCGTCGGTTTAGAGCAATGCTCGTAAACTGAAAAATCTGCACATCTTCCATTAAGACTAAAAAGATGTTCTTTCACTGCTCTCGTTGCCACTGACCTACTAGTAAAACTTAGTAATCTGAGCTATCAAACAATAGGATATGCCGACGATTAAGTCATAACCGTGAAGGGTAAACACTCTAAAGACGTTTGTTCTAAGATACAGACTGGTCTAAAAATAGTAAATGACTGGTGTGTTGCAGAAAATCACTCAATCAACTCCAGTAAAGTTATACTTGTTCCCTTCAGTCGTAAAATAAATATGAACCTTGACGAGATCTCACTTAACAGAAATTGTGCACTCCAATGAAGTCAAATATCTTGGAATGATTCTCGACAAAAAACTAAATTGGAATTCAAATATTAATAATAAAGTTACCAAAGAAACTAAAGCCATGTGGTCTTGCCGATGTATGTATAGTAAGACCTGGAGTACGTAACCTGGGGATCATGGTGGAACAAAACCAAAGAGAAATCTGCCATGCAAAAGCTGCAGCCGCTGTAAAGACTTGCATGCCTCGTCTTCACCGGCGGAACGCAGACATGCCCCACAGCAGCTCCATCTCTTTATAAGACAGATGGCAGTTCGCACAACCGTCATGGTACTACAAACAGGAGAGATTAATCAATCAAATCATATACTATAGAATAAATAGATCTTATCTCCGAAATCCCACAGCTTGACATAATCTGCGCAGTAAACAACTGCCTACCTAAGACTCTGTGCTCCGCCAGAAGGACTATAGAACTACAAAAACCCCATCTCAAACCTTAAAGGTATCAAGTGATATAAAGAAGGATCGAAGATGGGCACTGGGGTGGGTGCTGGTATTTTTGGTCCAAACACCAGAATTCGCAACCAATGGGAAAAAGTCCCAGTGTATTTCAAGCGATAAGAGAATTAATGGCGTCCCCATTCATATACTAACAGCAGTCAAACAGCTATTAAAGCATTAAGCCCTAGTCTCATTGACTCCAAATCAGTCAAGCATTGCTTCAATACACAACAAGATCTCTTCAAGTAGGTCTTATTCAGGAATTTGAATGCCGTTTTTGCATGGAAGACGACGAAACTGCAGAACACCTTTTATGTGAATACACAGCTCTAAGTGCCTTAAGGAGACGACACTTCCTCACAGAAATTTTAATTCAAAATTTCACCCAGATAGATTCTCAATTTCATCAAAAAATGTCAGCATCTCTTGGCTTCGTAATACTGCTTTTGTGGTAAAAACTATCTTTTAGGTCGCAGTGTCCCGCAATTGGGGAATCGGATCCTTATATGAATTGAGTATTATGTTTAGAACTGTACGTATACAACTATACTATACTATATATATACAACAACCACTATGAAGTAAAAGCTTTTACTATATAATGATGTACAATATTATAATGAGAATTTGAGATCAGTCATTAAAGTTCCATTGTACAGAACAGACGTCTTTCATTTGACAAAATACAACAATATGTATATCCTCAATGCCCTGCGCTACGAGCATATAGATGAAAATTAAGTGAGGTCGTCGCTGGATCATACTGTCGAAAATTTTCGTCTTAAACGAAACTAATCTTACTCGTGATTATAAAACGAGTTATTCGGATTTACCTCAGATTTTACTGTTTTTTTAGATGATGGTCTTGAGGAAGAGGATGATTCCTCGGGTCAAGGTGTACTTTTGGCAGTACATAATCGCCTTGACTCTACATTAGTCAAAACTTCACACACAGCCGATTTTGAGTATATTTGTGTCAAAATAACTTTGCCAAAGCGCAACATCTACATCCTCTGCTACAATTGACCGTCCCAGCCTACGCAGAGTTACAATCTTGCTATAGTTGCCATAGAATGTTTGTATAATGTTGTTGATCCTTGCGGCACTCTTAATTTTAGGAGATTTTAATTTTCCCAACCTTCGATGGGCTCCATCAGACGATCAATCCCATTATGTAGAAATTGATCCCTCCTCAGATAAAGATGTCCTTTTCATTGACTGTCTTTTATACTCTAGTCTTTATCAGTTAAGTGGAGTTGTCAATAACCTTGGTAGGCAACTTGATCTCATTTTCTCGTCAGATGTCGACATTTGCATCGTTTCAGGAAGTAACCATCTTTTATCCAAATTGGATAAGTATCACACTCCTCTATCTCTTACAGTGTCTTACAATAACGTCTATACAATCTGGATATTCGTGTAGTTTTAATTCACTTCAACTACATTTTTAACATTACACGCACTTCTATAGATAATGCTCTTGGATTGTTCTACAATGAAATTTCCAACTTTTTTAGGCAATCCATCCCATTTATGACCCAGAAAAATCTTTCATCATCTCCATCCTGGTATACTAAAGATTTACGCTCACTTCGCAACAGAAGAAATAAGCTCTGGCGTATCTACCTTGAATCTCGCTCTGATTTTAATTTTTCCCACTACATCCATGTTTATACCCAGTTTTCCGAACTCTGCGAGCTTCTTTATGCCCAATATATTAACCGCATGCAATCTGACATCACCTCCGATCACCTCCGATCCCAAACGATTTTTTCATTTTATCAACAGCAAAAAAAAAAATCAGACAGCTACCTTTTAACTCTGAAATTCTCCAATACATCGTCGAGTGATCCTCAAATAATAGCAAACTTATTCACTAATTTCTTTAGCCAATTGTTCTCTAACCACTTGTCAGAGCCCGACCATTCTTACTTCTCCTACATGACAGATAGTGGCACTCGTGTTAGAAAAGATTGACAAACTTAAATGCAATTACTATGCTGGTCCTAACGGTATACCGGCTGTAGTTTTAAAAAAAATGTGTTAACTCTTTGGCTCTTCCCCTTACTGCTCTATTCCCATTTTCTATTTTTAAGAACGTCTTCCCCTTGCTTTGGAAAAGTTCTTTTACTCGTATAATTATCGTGCCATAGCCAAACTCTCTTGCATACCTAAGCTATTCAAAAGTATTGTTTATGATGCGATGTTTTTCCATTGTAAGTCTATATTTTCCCCTCACCAACACGGTTTCCTAAAAAGTAGGTCAACAACCACAAATTTGACGGAATTTGTATCTAGCACTCTAGCAAAGAAGTCGATGTTGTCGCCGATTTCAGTAAAGCCTTTGATAAAATTTCACACGCAATTGTACTTTTCAAGCTTAAGGTTCTCGGTTTTTGATCTGGGTTTATCGCATGGATTAAATCCTACTTGCAAGACCGTCAATATGAAGTCATTTTTAGTTCTTCTGTATCTAATTCCTTTAATGCTCCATCTGGGGTCACACAAGGTAGCCACTTTGGTCCCCTGATTTTCGTTCTGTCAATTAATGACGTTGATCGCATTATTAATTATTCTCGTATATCGGACGACATGAACATTTTCATGCACGTCTCTACACCCACTGACTCCCATGCACTTCAAGATGAACAGCTTTTCTATTTGGTGTATCAAAAGCTGAATGTCGGCAAATGCCAAGCTATCACTTATTCTCGGAAGCGTCTCCCGAAAGCCCCCAGAACGTATATAGCTAATCAGCAACGAACTCGCTTCCTCTGTTACTTCTCTGCGTGATTTGGGTGTTATATGTGCCAGTGAACTTAATGTTCGCAGTCATTTTGATAGTATTATCAGCAGAGCAAATTCTGCACTCGGTTATGTGAAATGCTGGTCCAAAGAATTCTCAAATCCATACGTCACGAAAACCTTATACTGCGCATTTGTAAGGCTAATTCTTGAATATTCCAGCCAGGTCTAGGGACACCAGATACACATTCGTACCGAATTGAGGGTGTTCAACGGAGGTTTTTACGTTTTGGACTCCCTTGCGCTGATGGATGCAACTTACCTCCTTACTATACCGTTTGAACTTGCTGAATATGCCACCGCTTGCTAATGTCCTATTTGTACAGCAGCTTTTAGCTGGTAATATTAATTGTCCTGTGCTTCTACAAACAATCTCCCTTAGCACAAATCCGCACGAATTATGGGCGTTATGAGCCTATGTCTCGAATGTTAGGCGTGGCTAATGACACTCATCAACTTTTCGATTTTGATTGTGGCAAAAACACTCTTAGAAACTTGTTAAATCTAATTCGAAGTTTTTTTGGAACTGCTTGTATTAAGTGAATAGAATAAAATATAAAAATACTCCTTCGTGCAAATTCTTCCAGCAAAACGTTCGTTATTCACATCATAACAATGCTTTGAGTTTTACCTAACTATACTCATGCATGTTCTGATTTATCTTCTCCTTTACCGTGCCCATCGTAGTATCAAATTCGTAGCGTCTGTAAATATTCACAAAGGTTTTAAATTGTAATTTAAGAGACAGTCATCATCGTAAAAATCTCACTCCATTCCAGCAATAGTTGTTTCTTAACCAAGTAAGAGCAAATTCTCATTCATAACCGTGAATTTTCGCAATACAAATTTTTTTTAAACAAAAACAAAGTGTCAACAAAGCAATAAAAAATATGATAAACGATACTTCTCATATGACACTTGTGCAACATTCCCATTAAAACGCAAATAACTAGAACTCCTCGGAAAATCTTCAATTCCCATGGCAAGGACTCTAATCTCAATTCATTTTTTCCATCCACTTAATCATAGAATTTTCAAAATACGTACATACTACCACGATCTTATCACAGGACATCCGACACTCGGCAAAAATTTGCCAAAAAAATGCATGAAACACGAAAATAAGATTTATTCCTTGCCCTCCTCCTTATTATTATTATTTTATTTTTTTTGTCTCTCTATCCTAACAAAGGAATCATATTCTGCCGCGCCACCAAAGACGACCCCTTTTCCCATTAATTTTTGCAGTTCCTTTAGAATCTGAATCCCTTATCACTGAGCCAAAGCAATCTCAAGGATCAACTGAATCTCCATTCCAATGTTGGGTTATTGCGAAAAAAAAGCCAACGAAAATAATATTGGCTCCAGAAGACAAAGGGGTGAGAAAGAAAGTAGTCTCTCTAGTCAACCCAGAAGGATACGCCAGTGGTTGGTTTTGGGGTGTACAGAACGCAGCCTAACTACTCCCTGAAGTGACATTTTCAGCATTTTTCCATTTGGAAATCACCACAATATGCCATTAAGGTGCTCCCTCAATGCTCAGCACCGTAGAGGCTATAAAAGGATGCGATTCTCGGTGATTCCTTTATTATAATGGTGTCTCGGAGTATCCCAGGAAGGGTTGGGGCTGGTACGGCATTGCAGACGAAAAGGGAATCCAACTGAATTGCATAGGACTCGAGATGGCATGGTGTAGGTAGTGCTTCATGAAAATACTCGTACCTTTTGGATGACAGAGCAAATCCAGGAAACGGAATACCACCAACGAAAGTGTAAAGATTGCGTTGATGGCTATGCTTTACCTGTATATAAATACGGCGGCGGCGGCGGCGGGCCGAGCTGGATCCTTCTTTCGTCTAAAGGGGTAGAAAGAAAAGAATACCGTCGATACCGATGTTATTGGTTTATTTGAATAACATGCTCGTTTATTGTTTTACAAGAGGAAAACAGATTCCTTCTCCAGTAGTCTGGCTTTTTATGGGCGTTTTTTTTTTTCTTATTTGTACCGAGACACCACAGCGGAAGGTGAGTTCGATTTTATTATTTTTCTGAGGGCGTTTATATGATGCGATTTAATTCAATTTTAATCGAATTCTGGCGCAGAAAAAAGATTTATCGAATAGAAAATGGAAGTCATCTAGTGCGGAATAACAAATGCGGATGGTCGATGTTATTGGCGGGTAGTGTCAGGTGATTGAGAACTTTTGTGTGCAGAATTTATTGTTTAAATGTGGGGAATAGGTGTTGGTCAATTTTGGTACTTTTAATCTCAGGCTACACTCTAATTAAGGAAAGTATTCATATAAATTCATTTAACCCATTGTCTCTTCGTGCAGTTTTAAAGACTTTTCCATTGGGTGCGCTAGGTCCTTTTATGCCTTTTTACGCATTTCGCCTTCTACGTACATATTGTTTTGCATTGGTTTCTTTTTAACAAAACTTTAAAGCACATTTTGTTTCGGAGTCTTAATCCCTTAATAGAGTAACATGCTAAGATCATGAAAATTTGGTTAATTCACTCTCATAGCGATATTGTGTCACTATGAAGAACACACGGCTCTGCTGGGGACAAGAGGGAAGCCGCTGACTTCTTAAAGACGTCGAGAAGCAATAGTTTTTTCTGCCTGTATAGTCATCTGCAGCTTTGATCACATGAAATCCAACTGTCAATGGAAGTCCCAACCGAGGTTGGAGACAATCATATCACATCTGTAGTTACGAATTTTTAAGGGGTTTGACACTACTATATAATGAGCGATCGAAAAGACCGAAAACTTGTCTATATGTGCCGAACTCTCACCATCTAAACACGGGTCATTTTTCAAACAAGATTTAGTTGGACAAATGGATCGTTTCATTAGCTTATTTCGCCTATGATTCCAGGAAGAGGGGACTTGCAATGCTAATGCCCCGAATACATTTTGGGCAGTAGCAAATGGAACTTGAGAGGTAATCATCTCCTGGATTTTATATTATAGTCGGACCTAGTTGTCAACAATGTTGGGTTGTAGTCAACTTTTGTTACGAGAGCAAGACAGCAATTAATCAAATAAAAGTTATCCAGCAGTTATGATAAGGAGACTACTGGTTGGAAAGTACTACCGTAGGTCTCTATTTCAGACCGTAAGTTCACCAAATTCATAATTGAATGCCAGGATTCGGAAAAATCCGCAGAAAACCAATTGGATACGGTTTAAGGATGAGGTCGACAAATCCAACAGTGCTTCTCTAAGGTCAGGACAAAACCAAAGCTAGAGGAAGCCGTTCAGAACTTGAACGGTAGCCTCACCAAGTACTGTGTTCTCGCACTGCCATGCCCAGCCCGAAAACAATCCTGCAGATCACCCGTTCCGTGGTCCAACGCAGATCTGTAGCGACCACCTAAAAAAGAAACAGAAAATTTCTTAGTATGTCAGGTAGGACTAATTTGCAGGAAGATTGGAATCTTTACTGATCAAAGCAAACAGAACATAAGAAGTTACATATTTTGTATTTCGGAGAGTGCTCCTTATAGACTTTTATGAAAAGATTGAAATTGTCTGTGAAACCAGTAGGCTTGTCAAAGTCCTTAAAAGGAGAAAATCAACCCGGCTAGATCTATTCAGAAAATCTGATGGTACCGCAGGCTCACTTCCCAGGCAACCTAATCAGAACCAGATCACAAACAGCTTCTATTAACCAAGCTGCTATTGAGCTAAAATACAGAACACGTTGTAGCTGGTATATCCCATTTATTTCGGTGGCGTATGAGGTTATTAAACATGCTGCCTGGCACCGATGGCGTATACCCAGCTAAGTACCTAAAGGTATAGACCAACTGTTGGTAGCTTCTATCTAACCTGGCTCTTCACTGGAAAATCCGAAAAGAGCTTCAGACTTATTGTATAAGTTTGACTTCCTTTATATTGAAGATCCATGTGAGCAAAGTTGCTTTGCGAATGTATAATCTGTCTGAATTCCAAAATGTTTACCACTGCGCAGAAGATCTTGTGAGAGTGCGCTTCAAAATCTGATAAGCAGAACTAAAGGGGCACTCCACAAGAAAGTCATTTGCATCGACATTGAAGGTGCTGCTGACAACGCAACTTTTGATGGCATGTGTAACTCGGCCAGACAACACGGCGTAGATACGAGTAAATCACCAGTTTTGTCGATAAAAGCGATGCCGGTCAATAGGACATTGATTTCCGATGCTAACAGGGTTGCCCGCCTGTTTCCACTGCTATGGTGCATGTTGGTCAACTTAACATCTTAACGCTCTCAGTAGTTTTAGCGTATGTACCCAAGTATATGCAGATGATATAGCTGTAGCTGTCTGCAAGCAGCCATATACGTGATCGACGCTTGGTGCACTAGAAATAGAATCATAGAAAAATTGAGGTTATTCTCTTTATGAAAATTAGGAAGCTGAGTGGTCATCTAGTGCTTAAAGGCATCACCAACAATTTTCCAACGAAGCTAAGTATTTGGGTGTCATCCTGGATAACAAACTTTTATGAACTAAACATATTGTGTCGAAAGCCTGGTCTTCTAACAGTACAATGTTGCTGTCGGTCGGCCTGTCACCGAGAAGGGTCCTATGGATCCACACGGCTATGATGAAGTCAATTGTATCCTATGTGTCCGTTGTCTAATTAGCTCTCACGAAAATACGTCATTGCTGCTTGCACTAGATTCACTAAAACGGTATGTCTCGGTGGCATGGGGCTTTTCCTAATATGTGGATTAGAGGAGGCCCGGCCGGGTGCAAAGCTCGAAGTTATGGCTAAGGAGGCTATCCCTAGCAGACCTAGCAGCCGCACCTGGCTCCCAACTAAATCTTCCTCTCCGGAACTCATTCTGAAGATCATTAGGCTCAGTAACTCGACCGTTCCGACTAACAACTGGAAATTCATGAAACTGGGGGAACTAAGGAGCCCTTATACGAGTAGATGCGCGTTAATTGTGATCAATAAGGGAACCCTTAATCATCTGGCGTAGACTAAAGTCATGATTCAGTTCAGATTCGAGTCTATAACTCTGAGCGTTTACAAAAGAGATAAGCTGGATGGAAATCGGCGACGAATCAAAATAAAGTTCCTTTAAGATCAGACAAGGAAGATGAGCTTTTGGGCACATTTTCAGAAACAGAGGACTTCGAGTCCTCCACTGTGGTGGAGGTTTCTCTGATTGATTGTAGCAATAATGCGGCGGTTTCTCCAGATTGACCTCCATCACTCCAATAAGATCTCGGCCGTACTCATTCTGAATAGAAAGGGTGGTCATCGATGCTGGAAGGCAAAAACCTGGCCTCATCATCGAGTGCAATGCCAACGCATATCACACGTTATGGGGCAGTACCGACATTAATGATAGCATTGAGTCACTTTTTGATTACATTCTAAGTACTAAACCCATTTTTTGCAATGCTGTCAATGCGCCCAACTTGATAACTAAAAACCGCCAAGGAGTGCTAGATATCACGCTTGTCTCTGGCAACGTCATTCAAAAGATAATGAACACCCTTTTTCAGATCACCGATACATCCACTTCGGTCTGAATGATGCTCCTCCCCGCAAAAAGTACAAGAAAGTTGACAGACAGTGACTCACATAAAGAATCCCTCAAAATACATTGGTCATTCCGTGGCAAAATGACAGAAACCTGCGAGGCATTGCGGCTAAGAAAAATCCTCTCTATCCTACGATACCTACATGTTTGAAATAAACCGATGGTTCTTGGACAACCTCAAGTGATGAATCAATCTTCTATTGGACACCCATTTCCGAGGTAGCTCCGTATTTACCACCAGCAACAACCTTAACAGGACTACTACTGCCTCGACTAAGTTCACTGTCTGATTAAGAGAGACAAGCTGCTCTTTTCGTTGCATAGCTTCAAAGCATGCAAATTACCGGACGGTTAATACTTGCCGAGCTACAAAGGTTATCAGATATCATTCTGTCAGCGCTGGATAATATCATGAATATCACATTCCCTTGCCATGGGGAGTTAATGTTATTTTCATTCGAAAGGTCGAAAATGTTCTCATGTTGTCCCAAAAGATCTCAGACGTACAAGACTAACATCTTTCCTTCTCAAAACTCTAGAACGACTGATTGATATGGACATACGATCTAGAACTGATCCATGAATTTTGCCTACGCCTCAGTCGGCGAAAATGGCTCTACATTCATTGGCTAGCCATATCGAACAATCCCTACATTATAGAGAGAACACAATGGTAGAGTTTCTGGATATACTCGTAGAAGGTGGATTTAAAAACGTCAACACATCCGCAATAACAACTGCACTGTCAACCCTGAAGGTATATGATTCACTTGGAGAGTGGATCAATCTTATGCTAAATAGCAGGATCATCTACTCCACACTGGGTGAGGCTTCTGTTAAAAGATGTATCTGCAAAGATACACTATAAAGTGGTATCCTTTCACCCTTCTCTCAGCTGCTGACATGTATACTTGTTTCCTATACGAATTACGTTACTATAGCCGTCTCAGGAAAGTATCTCAACACCAAATAACTGTTAAAGAAAACTACAGTAGCTTTATTCTCTTGCAAAAAATCCATTGGGAACAATTGGGGCCTTCAACCTCGGTTATACCACCGATACTCTGCTATATGGCCTTAGACGTTGCAGCTAACTGCAGCAAACTAAGCAAAGTCCAAAAGATGGCATGTCTGTGCATCAGCGGAGCCTTACGCACAACTCCCTTCGCGGCACTGGATACTCCGTTTCACTTGACATCCGTCGATAATTTCAGCAGGTAAGAGGCTGGTGACGCAGCAAGATTCTCAGAGATATTCCAGGGAATTGTAGGGCAGACGAACTCACCAAAATTGATACAACTCTACCTATCCTGTCTGAAAAATATATCATCGGTATACCAATTGCTACGAGTATGCTAGAGGATGACGATAAATAAAATAACAACGGTGTGAGATATAAAATTCATTCTGGCTTTATTTTGAAGTTATGCCATTACGTGTGGAATAGCAGATCATTCAAATGGCCGACTTGGCTTCGCTGGCGGTGCTTCAAGCGGTGTGCGGCTTTATTCCGGCAATAGCGTGTCGAATATTGGCCTGGAGCTCGTCCAAAGTAGTTGGCTTGTTGGTGTAGACTTAACGTAACCCTACAGAGAAGTCGAATGGTATGATCGCAGCGCCCGATTGATGAACGCTTGCCGTCAGATGAACCAGTCGCCAAATTTCTCCTTCACAACTTCTAGCGTTGAGGCGCTTGAATGGCATGTAGAGCCGTCTTTTTGGAACCAAAGCTCGGATATATGAATGTTGTTGAGCTCTGACCACAGAAAGTCGGTTAACATCGCTTTATACCTGAAAACGGTGTCATCTTCCTCATTTCAAAAGAAATCATTTCCGATGATGCCGCCATGCGATACACCGCACCAAACAGTCAATTTTTGTGGATGCATTGATGCTTTGCCAAACACTTGTGGATTTTGCTTGCTCCAATAATGGCAATTTTGCTTGTTGACAAAGCCGCTGAGCAAAAATGGGCTTCGTCCTCGAAGATAATTTTTTTGGATTTCCAACATCCAATTAGCGCAATCACTCGTTGTCGTTGTCGGTAGTCAGGTTTCCATTCTTGCATCAGCATAATCTTATACAAAATATGCCAGGCTGACTCTTTGGCGATGCCCAATTCAGCTAATTGGATTGGTGCTGAATCGATATTTCTGGGCCTTCTTCGATACTGGCCGCTACGGCGGCTATATTTTCTTCATTTCGTACCAATCTCTGTCTGGTTGGTGGCTTAAAATCCAAAAGTGTGTGCTCACGTTCAAACTTTTCCACTGTGCTATAAATTGCCCGCACACTGAAGCCATCTTGACCGACCTCACGACGCAATTCACGTTGCGTATTTATCGTACAACTGAGCCGGAATTTCGATAATATTTTGTAATAATTTCGAGGTAAAGCGATGCATAATGAAATGGTAAACCTTATTGAATATTTTGACAACTGGGTGTCATTGACAGCTGCTGAAACATATCAATTGGAAAACTATCATTCCTATCTGGTCAATCGTTAAAACCAAGGCTGGATTCTGTTAGAATAACAAAGCTTAGGTGGGCTCTTGTAACAACATGTCTCACGACAAAACAAATCATAGGTGTCATCATCATGCTATCATAGGTGTCATCACTGGACATTGTCTTGTAGGCAAGCACACAAGGGGGCTTGGGTTTTTACAAACGTTTTCTGCAGAAGCTGCACGGACGAGGAATACTACTCTGTACTTGTCCAGACCACTTCCAAAGAACTAATCTATACTTGAGGGCTTTCTTCTACAGATTCATGTGACATCGTGATGGGCCACTAGGCCTAAGTGGGTTGGTTTTTGCAACAGCCACTGTAACCTAACCCAACCTAATCTATTACGACTCCAGAAGGAAACGGAGAAAGAGGAACAAGAAAACTCAGTTAAGAAAGATTTCAATTCCGAATGTCTCTCTTATTCAAATAATTCAAAAAAGCAGTTTCGCTAATAAGAAACACTAGAATCATTTAAAAAGTGGTTTCGGAAGTACATTCCTAGTGGCGTTGGCTCGTTTGTATCCAAATTCATTCGGCACTCCTGCCTTAATTTTCTAATTAACAACTGATTTCCAGGACTTATTTCAAATTGGTTGCATGGTGGTGGTATAAGATTATTCCAATTTCTAAATGAGCAACCCTCTAATCGTTACTAATGTCCACACCATCAGACGAATGATTAAAAACCCATTTAGCGGCTAACACCTTAGCTAATTTGTAATAAATGGCCTTCAAGTTATGTGGGAGGATATATCCCTGCTGGTCAGCACTTCCATCCGAAATATGTACATGTGTTGTTGGTCCCGTATGATAAGGTGTTGGTCTTACATGCCACGAAAAGGCGAAAGCAGAAATAAATTGGCCCAATTAATTGGTCAAAGATACATTCAGTAAATTTTTGTGGGCCACGCACTTCTTAATATTCATTTGAATTGTTTTGATGGAAAAAGTGCAGACACGCAGCATATACTAGTGTACTCGTATACAGACATATGGTATGTCTGTATTCCCGTGTAGTTTGGTGATTTTGAAAATTTTCTAATTTTCGAAGCAATTTTGGGTTGGGTTTAGTTATTGCGGCATGTGCGTTGGTAGCGGTCAACCGAAATGACCACACCAATGGCAACTAATAGCCTCCAGCATATGGTTCGGTTCTCAGTAGAAGGAAGCCGATGAATGATTTTTTTTTTTGTTCTACTTGTGGTCAGTTCGTGTCTTATTTAGGGAATTTAAGCGTGAAATTAATTTCGTGTATCGTGGTCACGGTCATCTGGTGAGGATTTGCAAAGGTCGTTGCTATAGTGTTGTAATTTTGAATTTAAGCTTCTGGAAATATTTTTTTCTGTCAGGAGATGGTTGCTAGAACCAAAGAGAAATCCATCTAGAAAAAGAGGATAGGGATTTTATTGGTAGCGATAATCCTGGTACAGGGTCAACATATCGAACATATGGACTGGATTTTGACAAAAGGGGGAAATGAAACGGAATTCGCACGCGTTACTTAATGAAGAATTTCCCCACAGTACCAATTCAGCGCTTGTCTCTCAAGAGGTGTAAGCGGCACATTTAACTGAAGCCGAAGAAAAGGGAAGGAATGAACCGGTCTCATGTAGTAGGCCCGGATTAGAAACTTTCCGAAGTATGGGTGACAACCAGAAATCTTGGGCTCAAAAAACTCGAAATTTTGTTCAATAAAATGATGTGGGGCGGTCAAATGCCTGACCAATGGAGCGTACTTTCCGTGTTCCCATGTAAGTGATACGAGAAATCGCAACAATCCACCAGGAACCCCACTGTCGGAGAGCGTTGGGAGACTCGCGATTGGGGGCATCAGGGCTTTTCGAAAATTCCAATAAGGATTCAAAGTTAGCGGAAATAATTAGGTAAAGCGAAGGTTTCTCAATAAACTCTCTCAGTGGAATTCCCAGTGATAACTGGAAGCGGGAGCGAACTCCGAGACTAGGGAGTTTAGAATGAAATGATTGAGAGGCATAGTGGACACGGATGCACACAATAGCAAAACCTGTTTTTTTTTATAATTTACGCGCGCCTAAGGGGTTAGATACCCTTTTACTGTTGCCTTGGCGAGGGCGGAAAGGTAGAAGGAAGAGAAAGGAAAATTGTTTTTGTAGTGGTTTGAAACTCAGGTGTGTTTGGTTTCGATATTCGCTCTCCAGGGGGGGGGGGGGTGGGGGGGTGGGAGTCCGTATAGGATGGAGAGTTTTTGCTTCACTCAGAGTGATTCGAGGTATGATTCACAGTATTTTTTTCTTTGCTTGAAACTCTACAACAGCCAAATCTACGTGTCAGTGTTATGCTTTCATACGCATAATTTTTCTGTCTGAGTTCCAATTACAAATGAAAAACTGACTTGCCATTGCCAGGACTCGAACCTGGACCCTCCGAGTGAGAAGCGATTGCTAGTACCACTACAAAACGGCCACACCTGCGAGTGTTGCAGCTAATAACCGCGTACGTTGGATCCATTAATGCTCTACTTGGCGAACTCACAATTAGATAGGTGAATCCCAGCGTTATTTCTGATTCGGGACAAAAGTTGACACTTGCCGGGAGTCAATCAAAATAAATTTCTACTTAACACGTTCACTGCCATGTGACCCACCGCAGGCGGACACATCTTTTACTTCCTGAGAGGTCATGTGTACCGCCGGCGGTCACAAGCTGTGCCTTTTTGTTATAAAAACAGCAATTTTTCTTCCTCGGCACCTAGATAAAG
Organism: Volucella bombylans; assembly: GCA_949129095.1. NCBI lineage: Eukaryota > Metazoa > Arthropoda > Insecta > Diptera > Syrphidae > Volucella > Volucella bombylans. The sequence goes on along the minus strand of OX422140.1, from coordinate 37,663,622 downwards.
GCATTATAATCATCAGGGGCAAAAAAACACACATCACACATACCAATTTTTTCCAAATTATTTGGGGTTGATTTTATTGAAAAAAAAAATGCAAAGAAAAGATGATAATGAACAATTTTTATAATTTATAATTAGTAGGTATTAATTCTAAACATAATGTAGGGTTTCCTTCTCAGGTACCACAAAATGTTGTAACCTTCTTCGCCTTTTTGACCGCAGCGTTTCTGCCTTCATTTTGACTTATATTGGTATAGCAGTCTGCACACCGTTTTCTTATTTTTCTGTTTCGAGAATCCCTGCTCTCGGTTTCTTTCAAAACGTGCCTTGTTTTGGATGTTGATGCTTGTGCTTCCAAGACAGGGTTACACAATGCCTTGCAAATTGCTTTTCGGAACTCTAAAATTAAGCAGTTTTTGTATTTCTTTATTATAAATGACCAACGCGTTTACAACGGATGTTGAAAATAGAAACTCAAAGGCTATTTTATGGTAGCATCTAATAGTTTTACGAAGAGGTGTAAAAGAGCAAGCCATTTGATCAGATATGTCAATACCTTGCTTGGCATGATTGTAATCCACAATCATACTCAATTTTTTTTAGTTCCTCGCCTTATCTCGACCACTTTCCTGTTAGCACATCCTCCAAACCAAGTTTTGTGTTAAGCATTACAACATCGCGCTTGTCTTTCCATTTAGCAACGACAATCTCTTATCTCATTTCTCTTGAGCTTGGCAGTTGTCACATCTCTTGGATTTTCTTGTCTGTTAGGAGTTGCAAGGAGTTTTTTCTAAGGAAATAGAGGTAAAGGGCTTTCCAATAGGGACTTGACAACTTTGAATTTAATTTGTGAACGCACTCTTTCACTAATCATCAAACTGTCACTATCACTGTCAATTTATTCAGTAAACTCAACAGTTTCATCATGGTAAAGTACACGAACGAGCAACGTCTGCAAATTATAAAAATTTTCTACCGAAATTCGGAGTCGGTGACTGCAACTTTAAGAGCGTTAACATCAATTTTCGGTCGTAATTCTCGACCTAGTAGACAGGCAATAACAAGTTTAGTGCTAAAATTTGAGTCCACATATTCGTTGTGTGATGTTGCCGTGTCAGTGAGACAACGGATTGGTCGAAGTGTCAAAAATATCTCTGCCGTTCAGGCGTCCGTAGCAAACGATCCAAATCAGTCAATTCCACGGCGTTCTCAAGAATTGGGCATCGCTCAAACAACATTATGGCGTATTTTGCGTAAGGATCTTGGTTTACACCCACGTGATCAAGCTGACTCAAGAATTAAAGCCGATGGACAATTCGAAGCGACGTACGTTCTCCGATTGGGTTCTGGAGAAGATGCGCCAAGATGATGAGTTTCATCGCAAAATCATCTTCAGTGACGAATCTCATTTTTGGTTCAATGGGTTCGTCAATAAGCAAAATATGCGTTATTGGTCGGGTGAAAATCTACATGTGCTTCATGAATCACCACTTCATCCACAAAAAATAACTGTTTGGTGCGGTTTGCATGCCGGCGGCGTTATTGGACCATATTTTTTCGTCGACGATAACAATCGTCACGTTACTGTGAATGGTCAGCGTTATCGCGCCATGGTCAGCGATTATTTTTGGCCCGGATTCGAAGATATGGACTTGGACGATATGTGGTTTCAACAGGATGGTGCCACAAACCACACAGAACACGCTACAATCGATTTATTGAAGAGTAAGTATGGTGACCGTGTTATCTCAAGAAATGGGCCAGTCGATTGGCCGCCTCGTTCGTGCGATTTAACGCCGCTTGACTATTTTCTGTGGGGCTACGTTAAGTCATTGGTTTATGCCAACACGCCGACGGCGTTGGAAGAGCTCAGAGCCAACATTGGACGCGAAATATCGGCCGTTTCGGCCGAAATGTGTGGCCGAGTCGTTGAGAATTGGGTCCAACGAATCGACCGCTGCAAACGTGCCCGCTGTGGCCATATGAACAAAGTCGAGTTCCATTCATAAATGTTTTGATTGTACTTCAACCCGATAATAAAGTTTTTGAAATATCTCAAATCTAAGAGCAATCTCTTTTTCCTTAACTTTGCTTTTTTTTTGTTTTTTTTTTTTTTTGTTTGCTGTCCTAACAAATTCAGAAGTGGGGTTTAAAAAAAAAAAAACATTTTTATGTTTCTCAATGCCTATCGTCGTTAACGTTTGTTAATTCATACGGAATTATGGGAAAATATCTCTTACGGAGTGTCAATACAAAATTCATTCATACGAATCAAAAGTTACTGTAACGTTTCAAATGGAAAGTGAAATTTCGAATCGCGTTCGGTTTTTTTTTACAGAAATCGACTATGTACCAACTTAAAGAAAACCTAAGTGATTTAAATTTGACGACTTCGGTTAATAAACCTACACTCATATTACACCTACAAGAAGCGTGGAAAAACTTATCCAACAACAAGCTGAAAGAACATGTGCCTCAAATTTCTGCACATGATGAAACATCTTTCTCCTTTGGATCCGGAGAAAATGTTAATCCAGACGATGGTCTTCTAGACAAAGAAATCGAACGTTTACGTCATCAGCTTCATAAGAAACAAGGAATCGCAAAGTTGAAACAACAACTGGCGGAACTTGCATGTGCCGATGTGTCACTAAAGGCTAAAATTCCGTTTTTCCATTTTAAGGATGTTGAATGTTGATGTCTACATACAATAGTTTCTCCGGCGACGATAACTTCTCTATCGAGAAGTGGGAGGAGTGTGCCGAAGTTCTGGAGTGGAACTTAAAAATGCAATTCATTTATGGAAAACGGTTTCTCAGCGGAAAAGCCAAGCTGCATTACTGAAGGAATTTGCTGAGAAAGTAACCACTGCTGATCTTCATAAACAAGTACTAAATCTAATAAAAAAACGAGAAGAATCCCATCAGCAGTACATCTTCGTGATGCAAGAAATTGCATCTCTCTCTGAAGTGGAAGAGACTAATCTTTTGCAATACATAATAAACGGTATTGCACACTGAACTTTTGAATCTGATGGAACACAATATAACTCTCAACATCGACTTTCTAACACAAATTATGAAAAGTTCTGTGCCGCCTAGCGCTAATACAAGACGTTTAGTGGTAGGAAAGCAGAAGTAGTTCGATAGTGACCGTCTGAAGGCAAGAAAAAGATAAATGACACTTCTAAGATGCTTAAGGAAAGAAAATTCCAACTATTCCAAGGTACTCTTTGCAGAAGCAAACAAATATTTCAAATGCCTTTGTATTGAAAATAGAGAACAATTTAACCAGTAAATCTTGGCAGTTCTCAACTCTTCAAAATCTGGAGGTGAATTTTGGAAGGCAGCTAAAATTGTAACGGGAAGAACTTATATGATCTCGTCGACTTTGCGAGTGTCAGGACTATGGGAGTATATTTCACACTATGGGCGTCTCATCGACTCTTACGCTGGACGGACTTCGGCCTCACATGCAGGTGCTCAGGTTGCCGCTACGCAGCGTGTAGTACACTAGTCTTTGAATGCAATGTTGTCGTCCTTTTTGTAGACAATAATGGAGGATATATACTCGAATTAATCAGGTAAGGAAAATCAGATATACTTATACAGTGGAAAGTGACATAAAGCCAAATTGGCCCTATGTCACGTTCACAAAGCTGGAATTTGGCCTTATGTCGCTTGGCGTTATACCACAGCACCAATTTCACCAGGAAAGAGCTACAAATCCATTTAAAAGTGACATAAGGCCATACGCTGAAATATGGCCTTATGTCACGGCACCGTTTTATCCAGCAGCTGTGGATACCACCTATCTTGACAATCTCGTGGAAGCTAATGGTTACAAATTCACTGGAATAAATGGTAGTCCATTAGGTCTACTCGGTATTGTATACTCCTAGATTTACTTATATATCGCATGCGATAAAAAGTGAAATTATACAAATAGTGTCTGAAGCCTTCGTGAAAGATAGAACTGAAGATAAACAGTGAAGATGGAAATCCGTCTGAGTAAAGATGAATCCTTTTATTGTACACCTCGTAGATTGCCCTATGTTCACAAAATTGAATTAAAGAACATACGAGATGATCTTTTACGAAGAAAAATCATAACCGAAAGTAATTCACCATATTCATCATCTATTGTCTTAGTACGAAAACGAAACAATGAGCTTCGTCTCTGCGTCTATTATATAGGGTTTTCCAATAAGGACTTCACAACTTTTTTTTTTTAATAAAACGCAAACTATTTGAGATATATCAAAATCTTTATTATCGGCTTGAAGTACAATCAAAACATTTACGAATAGAACTCGACTTCGTTCAATGGACCCAATTTTCAACAACTCGGCCACACATTTCGGCCGAAACGGCCGCTATTTTGCGCTTAATGTCTGCTCTGAGCTCTTCCAACGTCGTCGGCGTGTTGGCATAAACCCATAACTTAATGTAGCCCCACAGAAAATAGTCAAGCGGCGTTAAATCGCACGAACGAGGCCGCCAATCGACTGGCACATGTCTTGAGATAACACGGTCACCATACTTACTCTTCAATAAATCGATTGTAGCGTGTTCTGCGTGGTTTGTGGCACCATCCTGTTGAAACCACATATCGTCCAAGTCCATATCTTCGAATCCGGGCCAAAAATAATCGGTGATCGGTGAACCATTCATAGTAACGTGACGATTGTTATCGTCGACGAAAAAATATGGCCCAATAACGCCACCGGCATGCAAACCGCACCAAACAGTTATTTTTTGTGGATGAAGTGGTAATTCATGAAGCACATGTAGATTTTCACCCGACCAATAACGCATATTTTGCTTATTGACGAACCCATTGAACCAAAAATGAGATTCGTCACTGAAGATGATTTTGAGATGAAATTCATCATCTTGGCGCATCTTCTCCAGAACCCAATAGAAGAACGTACGTCGCTTCGAATGGTCCATCTGCTCCAATTATTGAGTCAGCTTGATCTTGTATGGTTGTAGACCAAGATCCTTACGCAAAATACGCCATAATGTGGTCTGAGCGATGCCCAATTCTTGAGAACGCCGTGGAATTGACTGATTTGGATCGTTTGCTACGGACGCCTGAACGGCAGCGATATTTTCGACACTTCGACCTCACTAACACGGCAACAGCACACAACGAATATGTAGACTCAAATATTTGCACTAAACTTGTTATAGCCTGTCTACTAGGGCGAGAATTACGACCGAAAATTGGAGTTACCGCTCTTAAAGTTGCAGTCACCGACTCCGAATTTCGGTAGAAAACTTTTATAATTTGCAGACGTTGCTCGTTCGTGTACTTTACCATGATGAAAATGTTCAGTGTACTGAATAAATTGACAGTGACAGTTTGATGATTAGGGAAAGAGTGCGTTCACAAATTAAATTCAAAGTTGTCAAGTCCCTATTGGAAAACTCTTTACAACCATCTTGCTTTCATCAGATTGGTACAGACTTTTGTTCCACTTTTCGGTGAGATATGCAATCAAATCACCAGTGGACCGGTAGCTACGCTCTGCCGGTCAGCCGTACTGCCAGCCGTTGAGAATTGTTTCGAGATATTTCATGGGCAGAGGATTTATGAGCGTTTCGATGACCTTGGTGAGAAATGACGCAAGTGCAATGGGTCTGTAGCAGGAGAGAGGAATATTCGCCTTTTTTTATGGGCGGATTGGACAAATGCTATTTTCTATCTGCTCGGAAAGAGTCCTAAAGGGTAGGATTAATGAAAAAGCAATGATTTTGCCAGAGTAGAAGAATACCTCTTCAGAAGAAGGGAAGATATACCACCAGGTGCAGTGTCCATCTACGGGAGCATTGATGTCGATTCGCTCTACATGTTTTAGCTATTCATGTACGGTATTCTGACAATTTATAATCCGTTGTTGAATCTTCTCCTCCAAAGCCCATCAATGCAAACGGAACCGCATATTTTTCGAAGGATTTTTCTGTCAAAACGTCTGAGGATAAATTCACCCACTTTGAATAGAGCCTATGCTTCAGCGCCATAGACTAGGACAAGGATGATGATCTCGGTTCTATATGTACAGAATCTCCTTAGCGCTATCCAACGCCCTACTACTCAATTGCCTTCTTAGCCCAAAGAAACAGGAATTGGCAACAGGGATTCTTCGTTTTATTTCTGGTGGGGTATTGTTGGCAGGTCCAGGGTAAACTAAGGCCTTAAATACCTTGAAATTATATTTGCCCATTATAGCGTTATGTCCAATTATAGCTTTATGCCTTTATTTACCGCTAAATCCATTTCGGCAGCCTCCGTGTTAATACAAGCGAACGCACCTGTGACAGTCCGCTGAGCTCTCCCAATTATGTCGATATCAAGGGCGTATGCTAGTAGTTGCACAGACTTTTGAAAGATTGTATTCTCTTGTAAGGTCCGCAGAATTCTTTCAAGTACGATGTCAAAGAAGTCATATGACAGGACGTCACATTGTCTAATAACTTTTTTAACATTAAAGGTCTCGGAGCGTGCCATAATGTAGTCTGAGCCATGCCCAGTTCTTGAGAACGCCGTGGAATTGACTGATTTGGATCGTTTGTTACGGACGCCTGAACGGCAGCGATATTTTCGACATTTCGACCAACCCGTCCTCTCCCTGACACGGCAACATCACACAACGAATATGTAGACTCAAATTTTTGCACTAAACTTGTTATTGCCTGTCTACTAGGGCGAGAATTACGACCGAAAATTGGAGGTAACGCTCTTAAAGTTGTAGTCACCGACTCCGAATTTTAGTAGAAAATTTTTATAATTTGCAGATGTTGCTCGTTCATGTACTTTACCATGATGAAAATGTTGAGTTTACTCAATAAATTGACAGTGACAGTTTGATGATTAGTGAAAGAGTGCGTTCACAAATTAAAATCAAATTTGTCAAGTCCCTATTGGAAAACCCTTTAGAACTTTAAATATTGTAGTTATACGCTTAAGGACAATTATCCCCTCCCTTTAATTGAAGATCTGATTGATAGGCCGAGATAAGCAATATTTTACAGGATTAGACTTACGCAGTGGGTTCCACAACGTAACTACAGCCGATAGTTCTATCAAATTATGTTCGTTCGTAACACTAATAGGACAATGCGAATATTTGAAAATGCCGTTTGGCTTGAAAAACGCTCCATCGGTTTTTCAAAAATGTTTTAACAATGTTTTTAAGTAGTATCGATTACGGTTCAATTCTTATGCAGCGTCAAGCGGATGGGAAATTTCATCCGTGTTCATATTTCTCGAAAAGCGTCTCTGACGTTGAATATCATTCGGTTCAAAATTATGATTGATTGTCAATCTTTAACTCTAACGTTGAATAAAGAATTTTTAAATATAAGAATATCTCCGTGGGCACTTGAACTTCAAGACTATGATTCATCACAGAGCTTCGAACAGAATGGCTCATATATATGCACTTAGTAGGTGTACAAATCTATTAGTGGTCGAAGAATATTCATTCGAACTCACATTAACTGTTAATCAAAAAAAAAGATTCTGATATTGTGGCCATAATGTCTGATTTAGAACAAAACGAGAGCAGTCTTTACGATATGATAAATGGGCTAGTTTAGAGGAAAGTTGACACCGGTGTTAGATTTTATATCCCGGTAATTCAGAAACATCATGATGATCATCATCTCGGCGCGGATAAATGTTTCAGTTACCTCAATAAGACCTACTGGTTTCCCGCGATGAAAACTAAAATCAAAAATTACATTTCAAATTGCTTGAATTGTATCTTATTGTACTTTTCCCCCAAGGTCGGGAAGAGTAGAAAGAACACTGCACAGCATTCCGAAGAGCAAAGTACCATTTGACATTATCCACATAGACAATTATGGTCCACTGTCAACTACGAATACCAAGAAAAAAACATTTGCTTGTGATAGTAGATGGTTTTAACAAATTTGTAAAACTTTATGCTGTGAATACCACAGAAAGTTCAGAGAGAGTTTTTTTTCCACTTATTGTAGACCAAATTCAATTATATCCGATCGAGGGTCCTGCTTTACATCTCGAGAATTTTCCGACTTCTTATTAGATTGTAATATCCAACAAATTAAAATAGCGAAACTTGCAACATGCAGTTAGCAAGGCACTGGATTTACACCATGCTTATTACTTGAAATCTTTAAGGCAATATTGTCGTTAAAAATCAAAAAGTCTTGTACTAGTGATGGTATCAAGTGTACTCATATTGTTGAAGAAAATGTGCTTCTATGTGGTGGACGTTTTATGTTACTTATTTAATTTTAGTGTTCAAAAAAGTTGTTTCCCTCAGCACCTAAAAGGCGCTGAAGTTGTACCATTTTCTAATAAAAGTAATATGTCGAGCTACGGACCTATTTCCCTACTTCCAACATTTTCTAAGATTTTTGAAAAACTTATGAAATCACGCATATTGTCTTTTTTAGACAGAAACAATTTTTTTAGTAGTAATCAGTTTGGTTTTAGAAGAGGAATATCAACCGAGGATTCTATCCCCAGAGTGTGTAGCCAATTGTATGAAGGTATTAACCTCAGCAAATGCACCCTGGCTCTTTTTATCGATATGACAAAATCGTTTGACATGGTTGCTTCTAATGATCTGCTTCTAAAAAAATTATACAATGCTGGTTTTAGAAGAATAATCCACAAATGGTTTACTTCTTATCTTAAAAGGTAGTAATCAAAAAGGAAATGTAAACGGGAGCTTTAGTGACTCTCGTATCTTAAAAAATGGCGTACCACAGGGTTTAGTTCTTGGCCGTGTGTTCTTTTTAATATACATTAACTCTCTCTTCGCACTAAATCTAAATGGAGTATCAAATTCATTTGCAGACGACATAGCCTTTGTATATCAAATTGATACAAGACACGAAAATATTACAAAGATCTCGAAAGATCTATAAATATTGAGACTGATTATTAGCGGGAAGACAAAACTTAAGTCTTTCAAAATATCAAATAATATTTTAAATGATCTTAATTTATGCTTTCATGCTTATGATTGTAACAAATTCTGTTTACCTGTTCTTAGCTGTGGAAAAAGTAATTGTATTAGTAGTTCACCTTGTTTTTATAATGAATCAGTGCATCACTATAAATATCTTGGGGTATTAATTGACCATAACCTGAATTGGAAAGATCATATTCAAACTCTGAAATCGCATTTGTTCTTTATAACGCTCAAAATGTATCTCTTCAAACAATACCTACTGCTCATAAAAAGTATTAACGTAAATCTATTACGGCCTGGATCATTCTAAGTTGCAGAATGGTATCTAAAGTTGGGGTGGTTTTATAATAACTCCTTCAGTCCATTTTAATAGCTCAGAAACATTTAACTAGTATTATCTGTAACAAAAATCGACTTGCTCAGATCTGGCCCTTATTTAAAGACCTGCATATTCTACCACTGAGACACCTTTACGTTTTTAAAGTTCTAAAATAATTTTTTAAGCAAAGCGATAATATTCCCAGTAGAACTACACCATGCATCCATACTCAATTTCACCTCCACATTGCCCACAGCGGCCGCTTTTGCCAATTTTTTGAACGATGTGATCAAATTTATGCATCCGCTCTGCCATTATTTGCTCATTCGGGATAACTTTACTATATTGAGGGCAACGCCTTTCAGTTATTGTTATCAATGCTTCAACAACACTTACACGAAAATCAAGTTGACTCATGAGCGGCTCCCCCTTAAGTTTTCTTCAGATGCAGTGTAGCTTGCAAGCATTCACCATAGCACCATCCAGAGCATTAGTGAATAACGGCCAATACCATTTCTTACCACGATTTTGAATTCGATAATTGTTTATAGCATTATCGAACAAATCAACTCCACCCATTCGCTGATTGTATTGATGTATAAGATGTGGTTGATCAATCTTTGCCATCTTTCGATTTTTCCATCAACTCTTCTGGCTCGACACCCAAGAAATTTGACATCACAGTGACCACCTAAAGCAAAAGTAGTCAGATTTGGAAGAATATGGGGAAATAAGATATATTTACCGAATTATCATTCCAACGAACAGCGATTATTTTGTTATCTCCAAGACCATATTCTGTATTATTGCTTGCAGAAGCACATACTCTGGTGCTGGAATAAAAAAGAAGCAATATCCTGTCGTTGAAGCTAGCACCCAATATTTGTATTCAAATCGTATGAGTTTGCCTCTAATAAACATTTTCAACGAGTGGCGACCGTAATATGCAATCATCTGTTGGTCTACCGAAAGCTTGTGACCAAATACACCAAACTGAATAAATTCTTTATTGAAAACATCATTCAGTGGAGTAATTTTGGTAAATTTATCATTTGTATCAAGACTTTTATTGTCACAGACGTGTGTGTTCTGTTAAATTATTTGTTCGAATCGATCTCGACTCATTGCATCTTTCAGAATCTGACATCCGTTGTTTGACTTGATGGTTGGCAAAGTATTATATCCTTATCCGGCGAAGTAATCACAAAATTTATTTTATCGGCATTGTCTTCCTCGTCACTAGTCCATCAATCTATTTCTGTTTGCAATTCAGTTACGCTTAAAACTTTGCGACTTCGAATCATTTTCACGAAATTTAAGAATCACTTCTCATTACTTTTAAAAAGATTTACTGAATAACGATCGATGTGAAACACAGCGTATCAATTTACACAACAAACTATAACAAACACTTGTTGATTGCATTGCTTTTATGCCACGTACATAAGTACATTGATTGCTACGCTACTGTTTTCGGGTTACTACCTTCAACAAAGAAACATATATATTGTATAGAAAACGTTAATGCCTAAGTGGGTAGAAAAATACAAAAAGGCTACAGGCTCGTGTGTGATCGAAAAAAATTTTAAAAAAAAATACCACGTCAATATAAATGCTCTAAATACTAAATGTATGAAATTTCATCAAAATCTGGCAAGGGAATCGGTGGTCAGGCCTTAACGGGTTAATGTCAGTTTATTAATTAATTTTTTGTAATCTTTTTTGAAACTGTTAACATAATTTCCAAATAGTAATTGCTCGTTCGGTTTTTTCCTTGAATTTTTATATGAATTTCTTTTTTGTCTATTTTTTATGAAGTCCAAGAACATGAATTTTGTAAAAACCGATGTGTCCCCCACATCACACTTATATTTATTTTTTAATTAAATCGCAGATTCACTCCTTACTAACTTTTAAGTTAGTGACCACTATTATTTCCTGCTATATTCTGAAAGAAATTGTACCCCAGTTTTAAGTTAGAAAAAAAAAATAAAAATAAAACTTTTCGGCATAATTCAAAAAGGGCAAGTTTATGACAAAGTTTTTGAACATCCAGCATCTGTGAATGGCGAAGTTCGGGTTTTAAGTTAAATCAGGGAGAAGACTTTAGAACGCATAAACAAAAATCAGTCATTTCTATAAAGAAGGTGACTTAGTGATGCTCAACAACATAGTCACTACACAAGGGGTAAACACAAAGTTTTACAGATACATTGTTAAAGACATAGATGGTATTCAAATTTCTCGTATTCCGTATACTGGTGCTTATTCTCAATATATTCATTGTGTATTAATATTTTTATAAAATGTCAATTTGTTAATTAATTAAAAATTCAACATATTATGCATAAGTATAAGAATTAATTTATATATGTTAACTTAAAATTCATTAAGGAGAGCGTAAATGCTGTATATACCCCAATATAAAAAAAGGGTTAAAATATTAGTTTACTGATAAATGTAATTTAAATGTAATGAAAAAAAGAAATAAAATGAAATGTTATAGGTAGCATGTTTTGCATAGTTATAATCGAGCCGATTATATGTCAGCTATGGCCGAATTGTAAGAAAACACTTACCAAACCATAAGTAAATAATAACAACTTTTATTTTTAACAAATACATGTCCTGTGTTTGTAGGATGAGCCAAAAGGCCCTTTCCTGTGTAAATCCGGAACAACTTTTGAATGAACAGATAAAAACTAATGAAATAAATTACAAATAAAAGTCTATGGAAAATCACATCGGTTAAGTGGCCGCCATTAGAATGCAGGCACTCATGGGCTCTTTTGATACAACTTTCCATGACTTTTTGAAGTGTTGCCGGCGTAATTTGTGCGATTTCTTCTCAAATGTTGAGTTTCAGCTCCTCTATAGAGTAATGTAAGCCTTTTCCTTCAGGTAACCCTATAAAAAAAAGGTTTAGAGCAGAGAGAGCAGGCGATCGCGATGGCCATTCAATGTCACCGTTTTTTGAGATAATGCGATTTGGGAATCTTTCGCGCAATAAGTTCATTGTCTCATCAGCGGTGTGAGCGGTAGCTCCGTCTTGCTGAAACCACATGAGCTCAACATTGTTGTCTGCTTGCATGAGTGAAAAAAAGAAGTCCTGAAGCATTGTTCTGTAGCGATGCCCATTAACTGTAACGCTTGCACACGCATCATTTTCAAAGAAATATGGCCCATAAATCTTACGCGAGCTTATTCCACACCAAACAGTAACACGAAGTGAGTGTAAAGATTTGATAGAGATTTTTGGGGTTCGGTGTGCCCCAAAATCTGCAATTTTACTTGTTTACAAATCCACTCAGATGAAAATGTGCCTCGTCGCTCATCATAAAATTTACTAAAAATGCTTGGCCATTTTCGGCGATGTTAAGGACAGTTCTGCTGTACTCCAAACGTTCTTCTGGGTCACCATGATTGAGTTGTTGAACCAACTGGATTTTGTAAGAGTATAGGTGTAGATCTTTCCTCAAAATACGACGAATCGTTCTATGCCGTGGTGTAGTGGTAGTAGCAAACGCTTCTCACTCGGAGGGTCCAGGTTCGAATCCTGCCCATGGCAAATCAGTTTTTCATTGTGCAATTGGAACTCAGACAAAAAAATTCTGCATGTGAAGGCATAACACTGACACGTAGATTTGGCTGTCATAGAGTTTCAAGCAATGAAAAAAATACTGGGAATTATATCTCGAATCACTCTGAGTGAAGAAAAACTCTCCGTCCTACTCGGACTCCCACCCCTGGAGAGCAAACATAGAAACCAAACACACCTGAGTTTCAAATCACTACAAAAACAATTTTCCTTTCTCCTCCTTCTATCTTTCCACCCGCGCCCTGACAACAGTAAAAGGGTATCTAACCCCTTAGGCGCGCGCAAATTATAAAAAAAAAAAAAAAAATGCGATATGCCTAACTGTGTTGAACGTTGTCGTGTCGATGTTTCAGGATCGGCTGCAACACCTTCACTAACGACCATATTGCTCAAAATTGGCCATTATTGCACGAATAGTGGGAGCCGTTGCAGCATTTCGAACTCCATAACAAGGGTTCCCCGTGAGATGGGTAGAAAAACTTTTTTTTTGTTTTTACCATAAATTGATTGCTTTACATGTGCAGAATTTGCTGGTAAAGTGATTTTTAAAAATTTGAAGTCGTTATAAAGATAAGGCCGTTAGAAGCAGCAGATGTTCGGAGCGCTGGGATAAACAGAAGGAGGCCGGGCTTGAGACCCTTCTATACAAATGAGCACTTATACAAGTATAGACAAGTTTAGACAAGTTTATATAAGTATACCTACAACAACATTTTTATGGTCACTTGTTTTGTCAAACTTCGCATTTTGCAGATTGATGGTAAGTTAAGATTTTAAGATTTTCATAGTTTTAACAGTACTTGAAAGTTTAAACGCGTTTCTCTCAAAACTGTGTTTTTCAAAATTTCCTCCATCATATCTAGAAAACGGTTTGACCGACTCACTTGAAATTTATAGGGTTTTTCTGTTTTTCTTTTTCTTTTTGATAAGCCAATCAGCCGAAACCGTGGAGGAAGTGAGTGTCCTTTTTTCCAAGGAGGGTGTCTTCGGAGTGGTACAACTTACGTTCTAATTTCTTACTTTACTTGAAATTTGTTTCACATACTCTTGAAATAGTAATAAATAAATGATAAAAAACATCAAAGTTCTATCTTTTCATTAGCCGCCAAAAAAAATGCTTAAAAACCAGGCCGTCACACGGGGGAATCCCCTTAAGGAAACGACCAAATGTGACCAAACAAATGCCGAAGATTAACCTAGTTATGTCATTTACAAATAAGACCTACCCATTTGCAGCCAATAAGGATTCACATGTTTCTACTCCATCATTAGAGCATCTCGAGATGTTGAATTCCTCAATTGGAATGCGATTAGCTGCTTTTTCGTTGGATAAATAGACTGAAAATTCATCAAGGGATAATTGCATTGGCATAATCTGAAGTCTGTATACACATACTATGTCAAAGCTTACAATGCAAATAGAACAGGTGAATTTTTAAGACATTCCCACTTTTGTAGGCAATAGGTTCATGCAAGTCTCCCCCGTATCGTATTGGGATTTTATAATCCTCCTTGTGTCCATATTTCTGACACTGATTAATAAAATCTGCACTACTACATACCAACAAATCAGCATTTTGTCTCAAGCTTCTCAATCATCATTACCTACAATTTGTTATGGTTGTAACGGTAAAGTCGCTGTTAATGCATACATTTTCAAGCATTTGATTAATCATTGAGTTTTTTCCAGATCATTAAACGATCTTATAACAGGAGCTTTACGATTTCCAACTTTTTTGAACAATATGTTCGAGTTGCTAGACCATAAGATTTTGTATTTTTTTTCTAACTTAATTCTGTAGGAACATGTTATGTAGCTAATCCACGGGATTATGGACGACTTGGAAGCGAACATTTGCCTCGTTATTGCTGATATACGGCCCTAGCTGCGCAAACATAGGATGAACATCGGACTTACAGATTGTCCTTCATGTGGGCCAGCCGCGGTGCCCGTATGCCCGAAATCATACCTAAGTACTAATGGCATAAAATGATCTTTTTAATTAAACCAATACATGGCCATTTTATTTCAAAGTCCTTTAAATTTCAGTTCGAATCCTTTTAATGTATACTGAAATAAGAAACCCCTCCTAGAGAGTATTATCTACATTTATCCCTTCTAACATTTTCGTATGTATCATACTAACTATAGATGAGATTCACATAAACTTCTCTGAAAATTCCAAAAAAAGAAGAAACATCTCACCGAATTGCAGCAATATTTTCAGTTGAAAAATTGCTATTGAGAAAGAAATCCTAAATGTAGAGAAAACTGCAGAAAAAAAATCTAAAAGACTTCCCAAGCAATCGCTTTCGAGTTTTCCCCATCGAATTTTAATTTCGTTCAGATTCTCCTTCAGGAAAAGCATATAATTAATTGTGACATAACTCTGGCAGTTTCTCTGACAAGTTTCGTGTTCTTGTATCCAACTGGCATGTTCGTTGTACGCGCATCATCGCTGCACCGTTTAACCAGAAAATCACCTACAGCCAGTTAAAAAGCCGACAGCACAACTAAACTAAATAGCGGCAAGAGGCTAAATTAAGATCCTCTACACTCGAGGGACAACAAGCTGAAGATCTTCGTTCACCGTGTTACACCGATCACCCTTTTTTTACAAAGCGCATACAGAACACATGCCAGTTTCGGGCCGGGGTTGACTTGCAATTAATTGCGGATGAAACAGAATTATTAATTGCTAAACCTCCTTCTGCACCTCTCATAGGCAGTGCGATCCTTAAGACTATCATTTCATTGCGCCTAATTGTGGCAGCTTTATTAATAGATGAAGACGAAAACGCAAACACAAAAAAAAAACACAAAAGAGCGCTCCCCAATGTGCCACACATCCCTATTTAGAGAAAGCATGAAGCTGAAGCTCCCATATCCCATTTAACTACACTGAACCACACGTGATTGGATGCATTCATTCATTTGTGGGCAACAGAAGGTTTATCAGTCTAGTTGTTTGTCGGTGTGTACTTATAGTCGGGACGCGGACAAGAAAGTACGCTCTGGTAGCTCTGGTGATTCTTAGTACCGGTGTTTCGTAATGAGAGGAGCCTCGGGGTGAATATTAATGAATGATTCTTTGCCATACGAATACATAGTCAGTAGCCAAATTTGGGGAGGGAGGGAAACTTTAATTAAAAGAAATTTTCTGTGCACGGAAATGTTGAAAATTTATTTCATGGCACTGGTGTTGGCTTCCACACTTAACATGCAGGAGGTAGCAAATAAATGCTAAAGCAAAGGGTAGTGGTCGAGAAAACGAGGATTTTAAATAGGTACCACTATTTGATTCTTAACAATGCTTCCTGAAACTAAGAATACTTGTGTCTACCAGTTGTTAATGGGATACAGTATTCTCAAATAGTTAAAGACCAAAATACTATTCCAGTAAGAAATTTTAGAAAACAAAAAAGATCCATTTGCACTGAAACATTTAGAAGTGATTAAATGTCAGTTTTATAGTAGTCTGCTTTGTTTAAGTTTTTATTGGGAATACCTTTAATCTGCCTTTTTTTTTAGTAAAAATTGCCGAATTGCCGAGCAACCGCTTATATCGATGTCACCAAACAATGCTCTGAAAAGAACTCAACATTTTTAAAGTACTCCTTCTGTGGTATGCAGTGACAAGGTAGCCTTTTAGACACAGGAACAATTGCTCGGAGTTTTCATCAACCAAACTGAAGTACGGAAAAGTGACTTACTTTTTCGGCTTTATGACGAAGAACTCGAAATGTGCACATGAGTACACCTTAGAAACATCTACTCGCCAGCTTAAAATCAGCCCAAGGATCTACCACGCTATTGAGTTTTATGCCTCAAATGTCTAAAACGTCATCATTGATGTTTAAATTGATGTACAATACCTAGCTTTGGGCAATGCTAGACATCCGCAAAGTACGGGAAATAAGGTGTGTATTTCGTGTTCGGTTTTGATGCGTGATTTTTGGCCAGTGGCCGTGTTAACCGTCACTATTCTAACTTTGTTAGTACGTGTTCTGTAAGCGAATTTCCTGGAAATGGCGATATTAATCACATTCGTTCCCCTAGACTCTGCTTTCAGCTAAAATTGTTGAAGATCTTTCCTTTCACCCAAGCTAAATGACACTCTTATGAATTTCACGAGAAGTTCCAAGTTCCTAGTCCGCATCCAGTAAAACAAAGAAAGCCGGTAGGCTCATGGTATGGTTTACAACACAAAGCCATGCGCTTGCTCTCTCTATACTCCGTTCATAAGATCAATTCGTAATTCTATCACAGCTGTTTATTTGCTTGCACTGAAATGGCTTACTAACATTAACCTATTAGCAAAAACGCAATTAACTGCTTGCAGATGAATCAGACGTAGGACTTCTCCAAACTCCGTTCTATTTACTCCCTATAGACTTTTTCGGAATTCAAAATTCAATCTATTAGGCTGAGAAACACTCAGGAATAGAAGGAGCTAAATATATGATATGTCGGTCAACTTACTTTTGATAGTGGCCTCTTTCTAATCAACCGAGTTTCAGGTAACTGAAATTGACTTCAATGTTCACTTCAAACACCCGAATGCAGAGAAAAAGGAACGGAGGAAAATTTTAAGCTCATTGCCAGCTTTATAAATATCTCTAAACCAACGGAATGCTTTGGTGCAGGATCTCTAAAGCAAAAATCCCTCAAGCTACCCACATTCTGGGACTGCAGCTTTTCGCCTTAAAGCGTCTAAACAATGGACAAATAATTTATTTTGCCACGCCAACATTCTTAATACATTAGGAATCCTCACAAACTACATCGATAACACTATACCTGAACTTTGACTAGACAAAAACTTGTTGCGGTGTTTTCTCAGATAAGCTAAATCTGAGCCTCTCTCTCCGTCTTCCAAATCACTGCAGCGTATTCCAGCTCTATCCTGGCTGAAGTAAAACGTGGTATCTACAAAGAATATCAGCATCTTTTCGGATAGTCAGGCCGCTATCAAGTCTTTGAACTCGGTCTCATTATATTCTAAAACCGCCCTTGAATGCCGAGATGGCAGAGCAGTTAAAAATTCACCTTTGTTGGGTGCCGGCCAACAGAGACATTCCAGGGCACAGCAGAGCCGATGAACTCACCAAAATTGGAATCACTCTACCTATTCTACCGGAAAAGGGTAGCAAAGGTATACCAATCGCTACGTGCGAACTAACATTAAATCTGGATGCCAATAAAAGAACAGACCTTAGGTGGACTGTTGGGCAAACATGTCTATCGACCAGATTTGGCCAAAGCTGGATCTGAATCGCTCTAGGTATCTGATCCTTTTAAATGGAAAACATCTCACCGCCATAATAGGTCTCATCTCTGGACACTGCCTCATAGGCAAGCACGCAAGAAGGCTTGGCGCTTTTACAAATGATTTCTGTAGAAGCTACAATCCTCCACCTACTCTGTACATGTCCAGCTCTTTCACAGAGAGGAAAGCTTCATTTAGGAGAGAAGAAAGCTTCATTTAGAAGCTTTCTTCTACAACGACCTAAACGATCTAGAAAATATAGACGTTAACAGTCTCCTACGCTTTATCATAAGCTCAAACTGGTTCCATTAGTAAGAGGATCATAGATCCACGTGGCACCACAATGGGCCAATAGGCCTACGTGGGTTGGTATTTCCAACAGCCACTCCTACCTACCTACTTACCCACATTCTGCACATTCCGCACGGTCTTCACAGTCGAAGTCTTAGCTATCCATTAAGTCATTGGTTGACCCAAATCCAATATCCGCTTCAGATATTATAGTGACGAGCGGATTAGATCCTTATCCTTCAACGCCATACATTCGAGCGTGATTAGAGACTGCTCGACACTCCACTTCTTGACGGATGTTCGCCTTCAGGGCTGGCAGAAGTTATGACTTGTTCACATAAACCAGCGACTAATCATGCAAGCCACTGCAAATCGCCAAAACGCGATATTGACGATCGGGAAAGGCCTGATCATGGCTCTGAAGCGCTCACCATCCAGAGTGACCGTTTGGCCTTCGCCGTTGTAAAAAAAAATGGTCCAATGAGCCCCTCAGTGTAAACAGTACACCATTCACTTGATCGCCTCATGATTATTTTTCACTCAAATCGTTCAGTTCGTTGCTCGGATTCAGGAGGGTGTTGGCATAGGTTAGACGCAATTCACGGTCAACATCATTAGCATTTGGACTGTCCGCACTTTGTAAAGAAACATCTTCAAGCCTATCACCAAAATGCGCGGCAGAGACCTGCGTGGAATGGCCAATTACGTGACACGTCGTCTGGTCGATGTCGATGGAGCCCTTACATTTTTACGATATTCTCTGCCGAACAAGAGGTACGAAGCTGCCCAGGGCTTTCTCGGTTCCGTGTTGTTCCAGTCTCTAACAGTAGTGTGGCTAAGAGCCGCATTGAAAGACCAGTAGGAGCCGGCTGGCAGGAAATGCACTTCGCAACAAAATCACTGACGAATTGTTCATCAAAAACATCTTGACGACTATTGCGCTTTCTTCATGATATATAGCGTTTAATTGCTTAATCTAATTCTGTTTCCTTCACAAATGACAAAACTGAATTGACATTCGATGCCATCTGTCACTTTCTGATAGTCACTTTCTAGTAGTTACCACTTGCGATATTCCTTTACGAAGGTGACCCACTAGCACAAATATATCAAGAAACCTCTTTAATGCCAGGAGTATCTCCTTGCCAAGGTCTCCCAATAGTATCAAAATGAACCTGAAACTGGTCTAATTTGTTCTCGACAAGAATCATAGTAACCTAACCGAACTTTCTTTTCACAAATCCTAGCGGAGAATGGATTTACTCCACCGGTACGTTGACTCTTGTATTCCCCTCTATGTTCACGTCGGGCCAGTATCGTAAGCTAGGTCCAAGTCACAGTTGAATCAATAGTTGAATAATAGCCTGACTACCGACTAATATATGTACGCGTATGCACGTTAGATCGATTAGTTCATGAGTAGCTTTATGCTTTCTTGAATGGCATGACCTAGCAGAGCTGAATGAATTGGGGAGACGAAAGGATTTGGATGTATTTACTTTGGTTGTAAACTTTAAAAATAGTTCGTTACAGTACCTAATTCCCATCCCAATCAGAATTTTCGGTAGTTAAATTTGGGTGTTGTGTACCTCGCATCGAGATAGTGGACCCACATTGTTGGCTAGTGCATTAAGGATTTTGCGATGTCTATTGGGTCTTAACGAACAGCAAGGTTTTGACAGATTAAGATGTACAATATTCAGAATCATATTAAGAGTACCGGTTGAACATGAGCTCTGGTATTCCTATTAAAGCAACTCTTTAGATTGTGCTTGGTTTTGTAATACATATTACAGGTTAATGGCCACAATACTAGGTTATATGAAGAAAGTACGTGTCACGACACATTCAGCGAATCATTTATGTATGGAGTCTCTGTTTTTCGATGCAAATTGTTGCTCCGGGCTTCAAACACTATGCTTGCTCTTGGTAGGTGACATTTAACTTTCGGTTTATACTAACTAATATACTAAGACCACCCACCTTGGAGTACCAGCCTCATAGTGTCCAAGGCTCTTTCCACTTATCATTTCACTGTTGAGCTTTGACAGGAAAGAACAAAAATTTATAATTTCTGCTTATTGATGTGCCTGAGAGGCTACTAGCCAGCTTTGACCCAACGATCTTTGATTTGACGATAAAGACAACAAGTTCAACAGATAAATTCACTGTGGACGTTCTTCAAAAATACTGCTATGTGTACGAACTTAGCTAGTCAGTAATAGCGACAATGGATTGACCACTCAAAAGATCGCACTATTTCGTACTAGTATACACCTTCTGTGAATGTCTACTAACCAGGATGTCAACATTTTTGAAAGCTTTTATATGAAGCCAGAAGGAAAACAGGAAGTCTTCTTCTCAGTGATAATTGACTTACTTTGATTAAAGTACCGTATCTAGTACGCTATGATGTTGGCGAGTTGCCCCAATTTTGCCCCAATGATGCTTACATCCAAGAAAGTAAGTGAAAAGGCGAAGATCTTATGAATCGTTGAAGGTTTCTGTATGAACTTCAACCATTTATTTAATGAACGACTGAATTGTACTTTGAATCCTTTAGGGTTTTGATAAATTTGCAGTATTCTGACTAATTTGTGTTTTGGCTCACCTTGTCCTTGTTCAGATGGTGAAGATTTTTCTAATTTACCTTGACATCTACTACTTTTTTCAAATTAGCATTATTGCATCCGAGTATACTCGTCAACAAAATAATTAACAGCAATTCCTTTTTAAAGAGTCTTACCCGCGCCAATTAGTTCATGATTGGCGAATCAAACTAAGGTAAGAAAATATTTTTAATTTTTTTAATTTAATTTTTTTTCTGTCGGACCAGAGCACTCAGACAAAGAACTAGTGCATTGTGCTTCTTGTGAGTTGCTTTTAATTGAATTTCAGGCTTTCGAAGAAAGACGAATAAACGCTTCAGTGATAAAATGACGACAGTGCCAGTAGCTACCACGTCAACAGCGAGTATTTGGAGCCTGATGCGGACGTAAGTCGGACATCCACAGAGGTAGTGCTCCGGGGTGTCGTCATCACTTTCACAATAAGTATCGTAGGATATTTTATTACTTATGTTCAGTACGTTTATATTTTTTTTTTTTATTTTTTTTTTATAATTTACGCGCGCCTAAGGGGTTAGATACCCTTTAACTGTTGCCTTGGCGCGGGCGGAAAGATAGAAGGAGGAGAACGGAAAATTGTTATTGTAGTGGTTTGAAACTCAGGTGTGTTTGGTTTCTATGTTTGCTCTCCAGGGGTAGGAGAGTTTTTCTTCACTCAGAGTGATTCGAGTTATATCACAGTATTTTTTCTTTTCTGTGCTTGAAACTCTACAACAGCCAAATCTACGTGTCAGTGTTATGCCTTCACACGCAGAATTTTTCTGTCTGAGTTCCAATTACACAATGAAAAACTGATTTGCCATGGGCAGGATTCGAACCTGGACCCTCCAAGTGAGAAGCGTTTGCTACTACCACTACACCACGGCCACCCCATACATTTAAATGCATAGCAAAAGTGTAGTGCCCCGTTACGACGCAAGTAATAAACCTGCAGCCTTTCATACTGAGAGACATCTGGAAGGCCGTTGAGATAGATCAGCGTTAGAGACACCGAAAAACGCTCGTCTGGCCTGCTGGCAGCCTGGTGAGTCTTGTCATCTGCAGTTGTGCTGCCGTTGAAAGCAGGCAGACTCAATGTAGCTTCGGGTCCTGAAAATCTCTTCGTTGAGCCTTGCTTGGCAAGTTCATCGGCGATATCATTTCCCGTTATCCCATTGTGACCAGGGACTCAGACGTAACTTCATAAGTTTCGCCTTCCGACTACGTTAAGTGAAGTCTTGCATTCTCGAAGATCAGAAGTCGTAAGAGGGTTCAGCAAGACTTTAAGCGCAGTTTGGCTTTCGCTACAGATGCAAATGCTTCGCTCACTCCACCGGTTCCCCACAATATAATTCGTTGCCATTAGGATTGCGTATAAGTGCTGTTGGAAGACAGACACAACTTTTCCTAAGAAGGAGTGAAATCTAACGTTGTCGGCCTTCAGAAGGACACCAACGCCGCATCCTATGTACTCGTATGTATATCAGTTTTGGAGCTATCCGTGAAGACGCGACTGCATTACTTTCCTGGCTCAGATTCTTGCCGAATCCAGCCGCGGGCACAAGAGTTCTGGTAACATAGCATCAAATGGCATTTCTATAAGACCAGAGTCACAAGGCAGTCGGCGAGCAAAGACTAGTTCTTTAAAATGGAAAATGGCTTTGATAGTGCAGCCAATGATATCAATATCAAGGCAGATTCATCATTGCGGCTAGAGCTGAGCCAGGCCGTTCTTTAGAGTCCGATAAATGCAGCAATGATGTGTTTTCTTAAACATCCGTGGCATAGAATATAATTGGCCTTATCATAGCCATGCCCAAAAGACACTTCTTGGCGACAGACCCCATATCTTGCCTGCAGCTCATTTGCACTGTCAGAAGACCGTTACCGATTTAGAAGCTTTCGTCGTAATATGATTAGTCGATTGAAGTTTGTCATCCAGGATGACACACAAATGCTGAGCTTCTTTGGAGAATTAAGTACAGACAGTACAGCTATATACATACATACATCGTCGACGTATGCATGTCCAAAGACGTCAGAACTATTGAGAATATTGAGCAGTGAGTCGACCAACATTCATCATAGCAGTAGGGACAGAACGCCGCCTTGTGGGTAATCCTGTTTACCCCCGTCATGACATATTGGTCGCAGTCAGCATCCGCAGTCAATGTCTTATTCACAAGATGTTTTTATCCACACATCTAGTGATTCCCTGTAGACTGCGCCTTCAGTTCTGTCTGCAAGCGCATTCTAGCAAGATCTACCAGCTTGATATTTGATAAGAATGTTGCACCTCCAGGACAAAATGCATTCGCAAAGCAGTTTTGCGTACATGGATCCCGACGATTCTGAGGCTTACATGTCTAAAGCTCGGCGAGCGCGTAGTTTTCTTTTCGGATTTTCGGTATAAGAGCTACTCTCACTTTTCGCTAGAGTTTCAGTATGTATGTACCAGTGTCAGGCTAGCTGTGAAGATTATATGCCATCGATACCAGACGACTTGAGGCCATCAAATGTAGCAAAGATAAGAAAATAAAGATGACCTATTTGCCATTTAGTGTCTTACACCGGAATTCTAGGCAGAGAATAGTTTATCCTTAACAATATAGTAATTCACAACTGAACGTTGTCACAGGACCATGTACTTTCAAAGAATTCATTCACAAATCAGTGATAGTGGAGAGATTTTACAATTACTCATTCAAAAAGAGAGAACGGTATGAGTCTTTCTAAATATCTGTTTACAGTAGCTTGGAACAGCTGTTTGGTTAGCTTGACTAGATTTCGGATTGAATATATCCTAATTTAGGACTCCTGGACTTGTTTTAAGACAGAAGGATTGGCGAAGTTTGGAAGTAGATCTTTCTGTTGGCCTTTATCTTTGCGACCAAAGGTAAAGGCCATCAGGTTGCTTACGTATGTCGTTAGAAAGGCCAACATTATCCTGTTCTTGACATGGTGGATCTGTAGCTTGCAGAGTTTCGGGCATCTCGTATTTAATTGATCGGGTGAGTTGATTTATTCGGAAATCTTTTGCTACTTCGAATATTTCAACTGGTAGGTTATTCGTGTACGAATCCTGTTTTTACATTGTTGTATGAATGAATGTAGACTGAAGTAAGAAGCTAGGGCTAACATCATTAAATTCGCTGTAAGCGAAAAAAAAAAGGGTGGTGCTACTACTGAGAAAGGACGCTTTGACAGGACAGAACGATGCCTTAAGCATTTTTATATTGAAGAAATTAAGAGATATATTTACAGAAATCAGGCCAAAGGGACATTGTGTCAGTTTTCGATAAACTTATTTTTTTGCTGCAAAATAAGATTTTTAGTTCAATACCTAGTGTAGTCGCGTCTTGAGAATCAAGAGGACAATAGTCAACACACCGATTCAGAGCTAGTTAAGGCTTCTTACAAGCAAAATCTAAGAAGTATTATGCACGGAGCATACGAATACTAACATTACATCTCGTCAAGTGGTATAATCTTCCCCGTAGGGAAAGCGAAGCAGATAAAGGCCGCACAATGGCTACAGAGTACAATTGAAAAAGCGTAAAAAACTCGAGGTCGATAGCTATAAATCGAACTGGCTTAAAGCCATGGTCCACCCTGGGGTCAACAAAAATGGCGTTTCTAGGCTTTTAACAATCTTAATAGCTAAAGTGAGTCATGTGGATTTGACGTAGCTGTATTGTCAATCGAAGAATGCTAACTAAAGTCTGCATTTAAGCACATGCACTTCTACACCACTTTTTAGACAAACGAAAGTCTTACACTCAATACCAAAGTTCTGTCGTCCATTATTAGTAGCAGATTCTTTACTAACTAAAACAACTTCCCAAATACGACGACTATTGCCTCCCGAGGAAGCATCGAATGCCATTTTTTCACGAGGGTCGACATAAAGATTTAGCTATCTACTTCTTACTTACTATTTACTTACTACTCTTATTTCAAATATGAATGCAACTGCTTGACTTTTCTAAGCATACGCACTCGATGGGTTCGTCATTCTGAAGAATCTACTTTTCTTTCTAAAACATGGGACATGTCAATAAGGATGCTCCTATGGATCTGCGTGAATATAAAAAAAAAGTTCTGTTCTACCATATGTCTTGGTTGTTCGATGGATTCTGGTTTTGCATATATATTTCACTAGGGTTTGCGCAACTGGTTTCACTTTAGGTGTTCTTATAAATGCCCTTCACGTTATATTTATGTTACATCATGAAATACACCTTCAAATCAATAGGTAACAATATTTGCTTCATTGCACACTGCAGTTTCGATATTCGTGCTCGCGCTCATTTAATGCTTGCTTTGATCCTGAATTTAATAACATGGAAACCTCAGTTATTGCGAAAATATGAAGCCAACTTTCCCATTGCTCAGAGTCTAAGCGGGGAAAAAGGGACTGTTCAGGCAGAGATCCAAAACGATCTTTGTGTCTTAGAGCCATATATATAGTAACAATATATCTGTCAACTATCTCAGTTCAAGTGCCGGTGTGACACCAAAATGATTAGAAACAGTTTGTTAATGTAGTTCAAGAACTGTAGGGAAACGCGTTTTGTGGTCAACATCAATTAACAACAGTGAAAATTTGACTTGGCCCAGTCTCTTTTCTAGCAAACAGAGTTATCCAACTGCTGCCAACTGATGAAGGTCATCGACTTCCGATGGCAGCAAATGTACACAAACATGGCACCAATGTGGACGATTGCTTTGGTAGAGCGGACTCCATACTCGAAGCTAGACTATTAGCCCATCAGCTCGACAACCTTTGCATGGCGGCCGGCTTCAAATTTTTCAAATGGATGTCTAATCAGATCTCTCAGCTGATCATTTTGCAAACTTTGATTAATAAATTTATTGACAACCGAATTCAAATGGTTTTGTGTTCTTGATACCATGGGACAAGGATAAAACAAAAAGAAAAGTACTCTCTCGAGTCGCATAATTACTTGATCCTCTTGGATGGCTGGCAACAGTAACTATTCGTGCTAAGATATTCATGCGAGCACTTTGGCTTGAAAGACATTACTCATATAAGAATACGGGAGCTTGGGCCATAGAAATACATAGTTTTTCCAATGCTTCTCAAGATGCAATGGCAGCTGTTCTCTGTCTATGAATACCTAAGACCATGTAAGATGTCCAGATTACCTTAATTTCAGCGAAAACAGAAGTTTCTCCTGTCAATAAGACTAAGACAAAGACAATTTTAATTTCTCGTCATTAGCTTTGTGCTACTACTATGTCCAATAAACAGGCTAAACAAGTGTATAACTGTCAAAATTGTTGAAGCTCCAGTGTATTTGTAGACAGAATCTTCAATAACATTCAAGCGGATGAGATTTGAATCCTTCTCGTTGGAAAGATTTCGTTCAAAATAGTGTTATCATCATACAAGACACTTTTCCTGGAGTTAAATGGCACCATGTGTCACGGAAATAAAACCCTCTGATTGAGGAATTTCACTTCGTCAACTCAACGAAAGTTCCGTCTGGTGGAAAGGAGCTCTGTGGCTGTTTCACGATTAGAACACAATATCGATTTGGAGGAAAGGGCGTCGGGCGCCACTACTTATCCTTCAGAGGACCCTAAAATGCGGAGTTTAATTGACAGATATTCTGAATTAAATATTCCCCTTAAAGTTACAGCCACATGCCAATGTGTAATCAATATTCTCCGAAAGGAAGCTCTCAGCTTACAAAATGGATGAAATCAGTGATCAGTGATCAGAGATTTTCAAACTCAGGGAATAACATATGCAACAAGAATCCATCAATCAAATTTATAGCATTTTTAAATTCATCTGGGGTAATTGCGGAATTCTCTTTTGTCTCCAAACTCTTATCTTGCCGCCCATGCGGTTTACGTGGCATATCTGCGTAGATCATCCCATCCTCTCCTCACTTTGGTAGAAACTGGGAAGCTGGGGTGAAGTTCGTTAAATTTCACTTCAGGCGTTGGGGAAACTACGCTCTCCTATCAGGAATTTTGAAAGTTGCTCGTGCAAACTGAAACCTTTATGCCCGCTTTCGGATGACCAGGCTATTTCCACACACCTAACATCCTACCAGAGCCAGTAATATCCTATTTCAAAACTCTCTCGCTGACAATACATCAGACGAATGTTGGATCACTTTTAGACTCTATGCTCCTCGGAATATATTCAGCGTTTTCAATCTATCTCAAAATAAAAAACAGATATCCTCTTCCTAAATGTCTTTTTGGGCATATTTTGGAACTAAGAGGGGTACTCTTGAGGTCACAGTAAAAACCAAGAACTCCATTCTCAAGAGACCATTGTGAAACTATGTCCACTGTCTATTTAACATCATGCATGGTAACGAGGCGGGCTCCAGCACCCAGAGCACTGGAACCAGTACCTGACATGCTAGCTATCTCGCTCTCTATTCAGGAGCAGATGGCTCAGCTTTAACGTCAAATACAGGAACAGGCTATGCGGGTAGATCAAATATACCCGCTGCTGCCTGGTCCAAAGCACCTTTTGTCGTAATGGGTGCGTACGTGGCGGAGCAGACACTGAAGATCTTTGCAGTGAATGTTATTTCACTGATTGGGTTAGAACGAAGAGCCGCACTATTTAAGTTGCTTAAAGACCAAGCCTCTGACGTGCTTTTGGTTACCGAAACTTAGCTTACCAAAAGACACAAAATGAGGCACAGAAGATACAAAATAGTACTGAGAAACCGACCCAACTCCATTCAGGGAGGAGGCGTTGCGATCTTCGTACGAAAAGGAATACGTTTTAAAAGAGTATACAGTCGTGTAGTACTCGTACGTAGGTTCCAGGTGATGGAAGCATGCAGAGCGTATATCCCTCTACGCAGTGGAAAGCGGTGTCTGTCTATGCACCTAAGGCTACTCGAGACACTTTTTCGATTCCTGAGCCTGGAATTGGAAGACAACTATTTTATTATCGGCGGATATTTCAACCCCAAACATAGTGATTGGGGAATAATACACCAAATACTATAGGGAACCTACTATTTAATTTCTGGGGTCAGCACAGTGTGATGTATCGACTCGGTCTCAAAGCGACGGATAGTCCGTCGTTTCGCACACACGGGTCCTATTTGGATCTCCTGCTGTTTGACTCACGAATACAACTAACGTGCACTAACCATTCGTGCATTCCTATAATTCACCAGAACACTGACGAGAGCACTCTCCTCGAATTCGCTCTACCCACCGTCCAACAGAAATCTGTCAAACGAGGAGATTGACAGGTATCTAAGACTAACGGGCGAGACAATAAAACGAACAATGGACAAAACTATACCTCTGTACCAACACACTGAAAATGAAGACTTATTCCGCAACACAACTCTTGACGTACTGCACCGACAAAAAAGTAGGGTTTTGTCAAGACTAAAAACCTTGAACAGACAGTTTACTTACAGACATAACCCGGAGATCGGGTCGTCGACTACAAACCTCCAAACATTAATAAAAGAAAATTACAGAACTTCTGTAAGTTTGTATTGGAGCAATAAAATTCGGGCTGTAAACACCAGGAAACCGAATATGTTCTCGCAAATAAATAATATATTTTAGAGTAATAATCAGAACGACCTTCCATATCTTAAAATCGCCAGAACGACGGACAACGAACGAATACTGGTAGCAGCAGACATAGATCCAAATGAGGCTGTTGATGATGACAACTTCTTTGTGATCGAGGATCCGCAGGAGCAGGTGGAGACTATAGGAGCGACTTTCCAGGAAGTGTATAGGCGAATGATATCATTGGGCCCGAACCACGATCTGGAGAATCGAGTCCTTGTGCGCAATTTCTACCATCGAAATAAAATTGTGAATTGGCGATTCGAGAGCTCGGGTTTCACCCAGTTCAGTGACGAGAATGTGGAAAATAATGTCATCGCCTACAAAAGGGTATTGCCACCGTTCACTTCGAAGGAAGAGCTCCAAACGATCTTCGAATCGCTTAGAAGTAAGAAATCAGTGGGAACCCATGAAATAGGTACCGAACATTGTGCTTCGATATCTCCCACCAGAAGCGGTGAACATTTATACCACACTGTTTGACAATGCAATGACTAATTGCTGTGGTACATCCCATCCCCAAAAGGGATAAATCGGGCTAATCTCCGCTCGATCAGTCTTCCTCAAAACATCGGTAATATGTTCGAAAGGGTGATCAATAGAGTCCTGACTAAGTGGATTGAGGACAAACATATAGTCCCGGATAATCAATTCGGTTTCAAGGCGGGGCATGATATCATTCATACTACGTCCAAACTGTTTTCTGATATTCTGATATCCTGCCTGATTGACTTAGAAGAGGCCTTCGATACTGTCTGCTGTATATTCTTTTTGATATGCTCTTCAGTAGACAGTTCATCGTGAAGAATGGCGACGTGACCTCTGCTGGAACATTTCACATTACAAACGGTCTGCAACAAGGTGTGGTAAATTCGCCGATCTTATTCAACATTTACACAAGTAATCTTCACCATACCATATCGTACGCAGACGACTTAATCGCGTACATATCAGGTCCAAAGATTGAGGTCATTAAAATACTTTTGCAAAGTGACTTCGACAAAATTAAGCGATATTGCGATGACTAGAAGTTGAAAATCAACTTTCAGTAGTCGGAAACCATTCTGTTTAGGACGCCTTTGTCTGGGGCCTTAAGGAATACCAGAAAGAATTGGTGAAAGTGCCCGATCGTAGGGCACCACGGTCAGCTACTTGCTTGTCGAAATGCAGTCAGTTTCCTTGGCATCGGTATTTTAACAAACATGTGGATGTTGCTCTGTCCAGAGCCAGAGGTGCTTTTGCCCTTACAAAGAGACTGTTTTACAACAGCCAACTCTATGCGAGGTTGAAGGTGATCTGCTACATGGCCCTTATCCGGCCTATGATAGTATTTGTAAGTCCCGTGTGGTTCAACGTGAGAGCAAGTTTATTGGAAAAGATTCGAGTGTTTGAGAAGGCTTGTTTTTTTTTTTTTTTTTTTTTTTTTATAATGAGCGCGCGCTCAAGGGGTTTGAGTACCCTTAAGGTGATTGTACACAGCGCGGGCAAGGGAAATTTAGGGAGGAAGAAAAGAGAGGTACCGATGTACATTGTTTTTAAATGTTTGCAAGTTATAACGACCAGGAAATACAGAGATCGGCAGGGCATTCCATAAGCGAGATGTACGGCTTAGGAACGAATCACGATATTTTAGAGTACGTCCGAAAATGGGCTTGAGGGTATACTGATGAGCATTCATAGCGAGACGGGTGTTACGGTTGAAAGTTTGAATGGGCGGAATGCTACTGGCGATTTCAGTGGAGCACTGGTGGTGGAAGTAGCGATAAAACAAAGTGAGACACGAGACATTTCGTCGGTGTTCGAGGGTGTCCATTGATTGACTGATATTAGTATCGTCAATAAGTTTTATCGCACGGTTTTGAATCCTATCTAGCAGGTGCAGAGATGTTTTAGGAGCACCTGACCAGATGTGGGAGTTGTACTCCAATTTTGGGCGGATGAATGCCTTATATATTGAGGCCAGATCAGAGGGGGTAAAATATTTCTTACATCGCTTGAGGAAACCTAGACATTTTGCAGCATTTTTGGCGACATCAAATATGTGGTCATTCCAACGTAAGTTGTCATTAACACACATACCGAGAATGGAAAGTTTTTCGGTTTCGACGATGCAAGTGCCATTCATAGATAATGGCTGGGTGTTTAAATTTCGCTTTAAAGACAGCAGACAGAATTGTGTTTTGGAAGCATTAAATTCCACTCTATTGATAGTTCCCCAATTGGTCATGCTGTTGATATCGGAATTTAATGAGCTTAGCATACGCTGCCGTTCTCGTACTACAGCCGAAGAGCAGGGCCGTGAGTCCGGGAACGAATATGAAAAGCAGAGAGTACTGTCATCAGCAAAGGAATATATTGGATTAGAAGTAGCAGACAAGAGATCGTTAATGAAAATTAAAAAGAGTGTCGGTGACAGAACAGAGCCCTGGGGCACACCAGCATTTATTTTGTGAATATCAGACTTGAAACCGTCCAAGACAACTTGAATTGAACGTTCCGAAAGGTAATTTCTAATCCATTGAAGAAGAGAGTCGTCGATCCCAAATGCACGCATTTTCGACAAAAGAGCCTGATGCCAAACTCTGTCAAATGCCTTAGAAATATCAAGTGCAACTATCTTGCTTTCGCCAGATTGATGTACGCTTTGGTTCCACTTTTCGGTGAGACATGCCATCAAATCACCAGTGGACCTGTTGCTACGAAAACCGTACTGCCGGTCATTGAGAAGTTTTCGTGTTTCGAGATATTTCATGAGCTGACGATTTATCAGTGTTTCCATGATCTTGGAAAGAAGGGACGTAAGTGCAATGGGTCTGTAGGAGGAGAGAGAAGATGATTCGCCTTTTTTAGGGACGGGCTGGACAAATGCTGTTTTCCATCTGCTCGGGAAGAGTCCTAAAGAGTAGGATTGATAAAAAAGCTTACGCAGTGGTTTTGCCAGCGAGGAAGAACACCTCTTCAGAAGAAGGGGAGATATACCATCTGGACCAGCGGATTTATGTATGTTGAGATTCTTAAGTACTCTTGCTACTACACGAGTGCGAAAGTAGATTCGTCCCATTGAAGATTCGACGCACTCAAGTGTAGGCGGAGACAAAGCACAATCTGGGAGTGTTGAGCTGGCCGCAAAGTGTGCAGCAAGCAGATTGGCCTTATCCAAAGAGCTGACAGCTGGAATGTCATTGTAAATGAGCGTTGGGATGGAGGATGAGGCGGAATTTCTAATGTTTTTGACGAACGACCAAAAATTTTTACTGCCTTTGGGACATTGCAGTATTTTTTGCCTCAGTTTTTGGTCGTATAGGAATTTCACACGCTTAAGAAAGGCGTTGCAGTCATTTCTGGCTCGTTTGAACTTTTTTCGGTTTTCTTCTGTCGGGTTGGTCTTGTAGGACCGAAAAAACATTTCTCTAACCCTGATGGCCTCTTTACAGCTCGAGTCGTACCATGCCTTTTCTTTTGGCTTGATACTCTTCATCCGATGAGGAATAAAGGATCTCATTCCAAAGAGAATGGTGTCTGTAATCATATCAGCGGCGGAATCCACGTCGTTATCGAGGAAACGTAACGACCAGTTAAAGTTCCTAAAGAAGCTGTTAAGTCCGCTCCAGTTGGCTTTCTCGTATTGCCATACGGTTCTTTTAGGAATTTTTTCTCTAACTGTGTGGTCGGTGTACGAGAAATTAGCTGATATGACACAATGGTCCGACGAGCCTAGAGGGGAGAGCACATCAATGGTGTACTTATCAGGGTGAGAAGTTAAAAACAAGTCCAGGGTGTTGGCGGTATGATTATCAACGTCTGGTATTCGCGTGGGCTCATTTACAAGCTGCGTTAGGTTGTTTTCCGCAGCGAAGATCTCAACACACCGTCCTTCGGGTGTTGTCTGTCCAGAATGTCGAAGCCACCCAGAATTGTGTATATTGAAGTCGCCCGTAATAACGATTTCAGTATGAGGATACAGGGATACAATTCTTTGAATGGAGTCAGACAGCGCATCAAACTCGTTAAAGGTTGAATTGCTGTCCAGTTTGGGGCTTCTATAAATAAAGCAGTAGTGTATAATTTGCTTACGGAGATGGAATTTAAACCACATGAAGTTGAATTCCGGATTGGAACATGGATCACATTGTGGTGGAGTTTGGTAAGCTACATCACTACGCACATAAATGGCGAGACCGCGGTGAGAGAAGAATAATGGCACTAGTTCGTAGCCAGGTAGCTTCAGATCAGAATGATCTGAGAGGTGTGGGCGGGGATCTACCTGTGTTTCACTAAGTGCCAAAACAGCTGGTCTGTACTTACAGACGTGGACGTACGCAGAAAAGTAATTACTTTTTAGCCCGCGTATATTGGCTACGTCTACCCTGAATTCCCTAGTCATAATCACAGACAAACACAGAAAACACAAACACCGACGATACTAAGCAAGGCTGCGAAGTGGAAATTCTGACGTTGGTTTACCGAATCAAATTGTTGTAGGTGTTATGCCTTCACTTATACAGAACACGAGAGTCTGAGTACATGAAATTCTATCCTAATGAGGTTTTGTACAATAGGACGAACCTAATAAGAGTGGACAATTTCGTCATATCTGATCCAGGACAGATTTGGCGGTGCCGCTAATCTTCCACGTTGCTCGAACAGCTGCGGACCAGCGACTCAACTACGACAGAGACGTCGCACATGGTAGTGCGTAGCGTCTCCGCTTCAATAGGGTGGTTGTGGCATCCGTCATCTTAGCTTATTGCTGTTTAAAGCAAGCTCCATTATCATCATGCTCTAGGAGACAATATTCGTAGTTTAATCTTTGCTTTAATATTCGAATGCAGACCTACATTACAATCAACCGTGGCTTACACAGATTCCTCGAACTAATATCATTTAAATTCAGCCACTGTAAAAATATGCTAAACGGTCACAGTACGTATGCGACAAAATATTTCAAAAGCATATAATGCACCCTTACCTTTTTCGTTATAGAGGAAATCATTGTCCCCAAAAAATCCTTTCCAATTACCCGAACTCTATTAAATAATTAAAATCCGAATCACAAAAACCTAACAACGTAGTCACCACTCATGCCAGATACATACTTCCTATTTTTATTTTTTTGAAGAAAGCACTCTTCATTGCGTGTGCTTGTATTTAGCCCCCTGAAAATATTTTTTCTCCGATAATTGCCTTGGATTTTTAATTTCGTGGAGCTCACCTTAAGCTCGACATCACCCACCGTTCAATGTTCAACGTCCATAACTATACCTACTTCCAAAATCGTTTTTGTCTGGTACTTACCCCCAACAAAATGAACGAAAACACACCGTCAAGGACCCTTCACCTAATTGCCGAAGCAATTAAACGACGCCCTTAGGACAAATAACATGAGATATATCCACATCCTACTCGGCACACACATTTAGGCCATAAAAATAATTATAATTGCTGGCACACAGATACTCGCACACACACATAAACGTGCCATACACCTAAGCAAATCAAATAGTCTCCGGCTTAGTTGAACCCAAACCCCAACCCTTATATGAACCTCAGCTACCCTTGAAGAGAAACAGAACGACGGAGGCCATCAAACGCAGACTCATCTGTGAGTGGCAGTTTTCGCGAAGGATGGATTATCCTTACGCAATTATTCTTCATGGCAGGGCAAACAGGACAAAAAAAAAAAGAAGAAAAAACTGAAAAAAAAAAGAAAACTGCGCGGGAACAGAATTTCTACCCTAAATAAGAATAGACACAGGCATAACAACGCAGCCAGACAATAGCATGCAACATGTCGCCACGCGTCCCTGAATTGTAGTGAGCCATGCTTCAGCTCCTCCCTTCGAGCTGCCGGCTAAACACTGTCCTCATTCTCGAAATTACAAGGAATGCAGATCCCAGAGATGCCTTTGAGCCTGTGATATTGTGATGCTGTGACAATGTGACTGCCTCAGATATTCTCTCTGTCTGGCATATACGAACGAATGCATGTTACACAAGTTAAGTACATCGGAAGCGTGTTAGATGGCGGCACGATCTTGCTCGCAGCACATTAAACGTGGAAGTCTCCTAGGTACCCACATGCACATCCATTGGGGAGTAACCACGAATGTGTGTGCAACTGGCATAGACACCTTTGGAAGCGGTAGAGCACCGTTTGACTTGTAAACTCATTAGGCGGAACCACCTCCACCACCGCGACATCCAGTCGGCAAAGTATCTACACTCTACACATAATACCTAGCATGTGTCACGTTTCTGGAGCTACCTCCGAATGACTACAATTAGCGAAAGTGTTCACAATGAGCACATTTTGGTCGTGAAGTGGATGCATCTCCTCCAGTGTTTGTCCTTTTTTGGGGAGTGTTGCGTGTCGGTTCGTTGTCTGTTGTCTGTCAGGTTAAGTCTATTGGCGAGATGGTGATAGTTTTAAGGCGCGTATTGTGCAAGTTGCAGCATCGTACTGTGGCAGTGGCAGTATCACTTGGACGTGAGGAATTCTCTGTAATTAATGTGGTTCCGGTGCAGTACTGTGTCTACGTATCGATTGCGATTTGGTTTTGCACGGTAGAAATTGAGACGATTTCGGTCGCTATAAATCCGTTGTCGCGCAACTGGCAAGTGGTTATTGAGGGTTTGAGAAATTTACAAATTTGGCATATGTACTGCTGAATATATTACTTAGTGACATCCACAAGATATTAATGAAACTTGTTAGGTCTTAATGACAACCGAACGATTTCGAATAAGAGCATTTTTTGGCATCATATAAATGTTTTTTTTTTTAGATGTTTAGTTTTTAAACTGGCAACACTGTTTCTACAGATTATCAATTTGACATTTGAAAATTGATTTGTGGTTAGTACGTTTTGTCATTTTACGATGAATACAATAGATTAACACCAGAACAACGCGTGCTAATTGTGCAAACTTATTTTGAAAACCATGGTTCGGTTCGCCAAACTTATCGTGCGCTACGTCCATTTTACGGTCGACATAATCGTCCATCTGAGCAAGTTATTCGGAACGCGATGAATCGTTTTCGCACCACGCACACTCTAGTATACAGAAGAAGTTATTGCGCCGTTGTGGAGCGCAGTATTGAGGAGAATCAGAATGAGTTAATTCGCCATCGTCCACAGCAATTGGGGCTATGGCCACCCACTTTGTGGAAGACTTTACGGAAAGATCTTGGCGAAGACGGAAGAATTTTCTATATTTGTTCAGAGCTAGAGATTAGCTTGTATGTATGTATGTGTCAGCTTTGCTTAGCATGGCTGCCATGACGCTAACGCCACATTGTCAATTGGATTAAGAGTAACTCGTTATGATTAGTTTCGGCTCTGAAAGGCATCCGTGAGCTTATGGAGAGTGGACATATTTTCACAGCAACAGTATTTGGAGATCTACGCCGCATCTTATCAGACAACAGTGAATGTTCTTTAGAATGGATTGGGTCAGCAGCGTAGCAATCAAATTGAGGCTAAAATAGTACATGTTCGACCAGGACCAAAATCGTGGCCTACGCCGTCATAGGGCTCACAACCCTATACGGATGAAACAAAAACCTCCGAGAGCAATGAATGCAACCGAACAACTAGCAGAGATCCTCGACTGCTACAAAGGAGACACAACCACTATCCGATGCGATAGAATGAAAAGAGAATTAAAAACTTCTAAATCAGCGAGACATGGACAGAGTAGTCGCAGGGATTATTCAAATGCGGATTTGTCATCAGAGGATGACTTAGGGAAGAAGTCTTGACCTTTAGGCATGTAAGCGAACGAGTGACGATAATTCTCATAAACACTAAATTCACCGACACAAGCCTCATAAACGCCCCACACCCCGCTAGAGGAGAACGGCGACCTAACAAAAAATTGCTTTTACGAGCTCCTCGATAAAACCTATTAGAAATGCCGTAAATTTGAAGTGGAAGTCGATCTTGGCGATTTTAATGTCAAGCCAGGTAAAGAAGACATTCTTGATAAATACAGACGGAAAGTATAACCTCCATGACCTCCGGAAAAGGCCGTTGATTTTGAGGCGGGACGCAATGTTACAATAGCCAGCAAGCGCATTCCACACCTTGATATCCATAATATGACATGGCTGACTCCTTATCAACAAACCGTCAACCAAATTTATTATATTGCGATTGGCGCAAGGTACTCTTCCTGTGTTTTGGATATTGTAGCCAAAATACGGTTGCGGATATCCGTCGCAGCCTAAGGACAGTGAAGCAATGTGAGGAAATTTACCGTCAAATGGCTGCAATAGAAATGGCCAGGGGCTTTTCCGATCGAGTTTCCCTTAACCTCTCTAGAAGCCCGATGACAGCATCAAACGTAGAACACCAGTCGAATATCTGCCGAATAGCATTCAGAATGGCCTAAGAATGTGGTGGGTTTCTATACGCTCCAAAAAATAAACCGGTATGGAATGCAGGCAGGCAAATTTAGAAAACAGCGAATGCACAGGGCGGCTTTGTAGAAAAATACGATTGGGGCTCGCAAGCTCTGGGAGCAGAAAATAGGTGGAGAACATAGGTTTCTCAGAAGAGAAAAACAGAGTGCGAGAAGCGTTCGGTCGAAAGTTTTACCAAAAAATAGATTGAACATGCCAATGCTGCAATGCAAAGACAGAAATCTGCAAGGATCGAGAAGGAAACATCGTAGTATTGTAGTACCACAGTCACGAGTGCTGGGAATCTGTAAAAAATATTTCTACAGGCTGTTAAGCGGTAGTGGCGAAGAACATCCCGCCCTCAGTCAGAATGAGCCACTCAACTTGCACGAAGATAGACAACATTTTCATCAAGCCGACCAAGATGAAGTTAGGACAGCAATTTCAAAGCTAAAGCAGGAGATGATAATGGGGTACGGAACAAACATCAGTTCATCTCTAAAACCTGCGTCGACGAAAGTATGCCTGGTTAATGGAACCTCAGCATTGTGTGTCCGGTTCTAAAGACATGATATCCCCTGAACACCGCATATAAAATACTGTCCATTAGTTTATGTGAAGGCCTAAGAAAAATCTTATCGGTCTCTTACGTATATCTCTTGGGCCAGGAGAGTCCACCACAGCACAAATTTTCACATTACAGCGGATCTTCCAAATCAGTTCACCCCTTCACCTCATCGGTTTCAAAGCCGCGTATGGCAGTAGTTATAGAGACTAACACAGAGCAATATTTATCTTTGATAACCCTGCCACGCTCAGTCGACTGTGCTGAATGACGATGGGGAACTCACAGAGTCAGAAAAGGACTTAAACAAGGCGATGCGTTGTCATGTAATTTTTTCAACATCGTTCTTGTGGGAAACTCGGGAGCCAACTACAGAGGCATCGACATTGGCATAATGGAAAGAACAAAGCGATCTGTCAATCTAGCGTTTGCGACTAGATAAGCAGAAGCCGCAATGATGAGTTTAGCGGTCGATGAAGGAAAAAATAAGTGTATACAGTCACCTAAAGGGGACACACAACACCGATTCCTAAGACCAAACGTCAAGATAGGTAGCTGAAACTTTGATATAACAAGGTACGCCATCTACCTCGGTTGGGCTATGAAATCCGACAATGACTCCAGCGTGGAAATCATGTGAAGAATCACTCATTGCTTCTTTGGGCTTAGAAGGCAATTGGGTGATGAAGCCCTCTCTTAAGAAATAAAAATCCTGCTTTACGTCGCAGAATCTTGCAAACTGTCGAAGGTGGATGAAAATGTTTTCGGGCGCTTCAAGAGAAAATTTTTTCGGGCAATTTTAAGCCTCGTTTACACCAATGAAGACAGGAGGAGATGTTGCAACAGCGATCTCTATGGGTTGTACAGCGATGCCGATGTTTTCAGACAAGCTCGGATAACTCTGCTTAGATGATTAGGTCACATTGAATGCATGGACATCAGGGCCTTGTGTGGAAAAGTTTTGGACTCCAATTCAAAGGGACAACGACCTCTAGTGCATCACAATGGAAGTGAGCATCAGCCAATTGCGTTTTCTCGAGTGGAGGGAGCTAGCAAAAGACAAATCTAGCTGGAGAGGCTTGTTAACTGAGAGCCTGGTTAACCCGGACAGTAGATTTTCTTTATAAGCATCGCTTTAGTCTACGACACAAGTGTTAAGGTTGGATATCCCATCAAAATTATGTCGTCGAAGGCACTCTACATTTTGATGAAAATTCTCAATGCGATTTCCCTCCTAAAGAGTGGAGGTTCAATTCTAGCTACCAGATTTTGAACAAAGTCTTGCAGATGTTAAACATTAGTAAACATATTGCGCCAGGAACCCAGGATTGCATGCAAAGCCGTTAGATCGTGTAATTACCATCCACTGTCAAAGTGACAATTAAGATTCTCTTCGTAATTAGCAGAAGCAGGCTTACACCTTTTTGGAGCAAAGCTAGATATGCATATGGCAGGAACCTTATTGCTGCACCGTTCTGTACAGTATTTGTTGCCTTCTCACATCCTTTTTCACTATTTGGTAGAGCTTGCGAGCATTATTTATCGTTAGAAGCCCGTCTCCATTACCTTCCTTCGTCCTTCGTCAAACCAGGTTTCAAGTCGTGGAGTTCTAGTGAAACCTAGTACTCGTACACCCGATGCGATGTCTCTATTGGCTTGCTGAAACTGTTGCAACTGCTCTTCTACGCTCGATGCTAGAAGTATACGACTGCTCGAAACATTATTGGAGATCCGATCAAGCAAGATCAAATTTCGTCATAGTATTTCCTCGGTGTTTTCGCATCTTGGCTACAAGAAGGTAGTGGCCTTAGTTAATGTTAGTTCTCGGAACTTTCGGGTATCCAGAATACAATCCAATCAATACAATCTTTCGGACGGTTTTTTTGATTGTGAATGTTGTGGTGTGGGAAACGTGTGCTATGGTAAAAGTCGATTTGCTAAGTCCATTTTCAGAACAGGTGTCGGGTAAGCTATATTTTCCAACTGGGCCACCAAAAATACTTCCTGATTTGGTGTTAAAATTATCCATGACGATCAGCTTGAGAAGCTCGTAGAGCTATGTTGGCGAATTCAGCCCAGGGGACAATTATCATGCAGAGATTTCTTGTCTGAGTGTTAACCAAGCTGAATTCACATTAGATGTTGTTTGTTGACTTAAAATATACGAGTTCTACGGTCGAGCAGTTAATCTGACAGCAGGTATCTACACAGAGTCGAAGCAACACTAAACACACCTGTTTCTCGACGTCAGCGATGCACTCGTCGATGTACCTGACTTCTGTTTCATTATTTTTTAAAAGAACTTTGCCAGACTTTTCTTTGGCGTTCCAGTGTGATTTTTCGCGTCGATGAAAAAGCAGAGGAGCTTGATGCTTAGATCAAGTCCATTCTTGGTTTGTTCGATCGTCTCGTCAACTGGATGAGGGTCTGGATTTGGTGTTTTGCGTGGAGTTGTTCTCACTCAAGACGATTCTGTCCGATGACTGGAATGATGTACTTTCGACGGCAAAGTATTTGAAACTTGATTTCCCGTGAGACTGCATAGATTCCTTTGTACATTTTGTGATCTTAGCTTTGCCAGGCGTGTTTGGCAGTACTATTCGGGATTCTGCAAACTTCTCGACTATCTGTTGTCGAAGTTGGTTTGAGTTGATTGGTCCCCAGGGTTTGAATCTCCAATCACTTGATTGGGCTCGGCATTGAACCCGGATCTTTAGATTTGGAAGCCAATACACTACCACTTGAGCCATGGCCACCCTCTCTTCTCCTTTCCGGTGTGGGTGAAATGATTTATAATAGGTTAATCTTTTTGTGAAGGTCTGCTAATTTAATGTAGTCAGAACAGATAGATCTTTTTGGCGCAGCAGTTGTTTTAAGACTCGCTTTGAGGCCGTCTGGTCACTTGAAGAAGAGAATGCTTGAGAGAATGATGAATACTTCTTACTCTAGGGTCAGATGAAGTTTTGATTTGGAATTGGAACGTTGCAATGAGATATTAGGCTACGACGGGCTATCACTGAAAAGTGCTTCCAATACAGAGCGCTCCAGAGAGCTGATTTTCTATAGCCAAAATCGCTCTGTCGATCACATTCCATTTTTTTGCAATTTTTTGTAACAGAATCTGGTAGTTGGACGAAATCACTTCCGCCGTCTTGAACTAGAGTTCTAACTCCTGTTTTGGTTTGTATGACCGAAATAGTCTCTTTTGTCGGCTTTTTGTTGACCCTGGTTCTGTGAAAACTGGTTTAGACATTCGTTTTCATGGAAACAAAGACGGTCCGCTTCATGCTTGGGACTCAACTCTCGGGTACCTCACAACCAGTTCTTATCAATGATACTACATGTGAACGGCTGCTATCTTGCCCCTGGCATACATACTAACATTTTGGCGAACAGTAAAAGTAACTTTATACCGAGAATCGGAAAAATGACTACATGCTCGCCAACAGTTTCAGATCTATTAGCTTGAACTCCTTCATGTTGAAGACCCTGGAGAGAATGGTTACGATCCATATACGAAAAATTGCTTTGCGAATGCATCCTCTGTCTAAGATGCAACATGCTTATCAAGGTGAAAAATCCTGCGAGAGTGCCCTTCAAATATGGTAGACAGAGTTGCAGGCGCCGTCGACAAGAAGGAGTACACGCTGAGGTTGCCTTGGACGACGCATGATGGCATGGAACTCGGCCAGTCTTCATGGCGTAGACGAATGGCTAGTTTTGTGAATAATAGCAAAAACAGCTAACGAATTGGACTATGTAAAGCGCCGGCAGCCGTAGACGTGACCGACGATTGGAGCACTAGAAATGGGTTTTCAGTCAATACTCTCAAAACTGAGGTTGTTTCCTGTGCTTAAAGGTTCACCATCTGTTTTTTCAACGAAGCTAAGTATAATATTTGGGTGTCACCCAGGACAACAAACAGTGTAAGGAGCTTCGATAAGCTTGTCACCGGGAAGATCTTTTGGATCTGCATGGCCATGATAAGACTAATTGTATCCTATGCATAGGTTGATTTCATGAAAACACATCACTACTACTACACGTCAGCAAGGAAAGGTTTGTTCGGCTGCATGGGGGGCTTTCTCTAGATCAGCTTGCTCTGTTCTAGACGCATTGATAAATATGGCTATACTCTCAAAGCAAATTTCATTCTAAATAGAAGTTTGATGACATTGCGTACGAATCTGAGGCAGGAAAGAAATGCCTTGTAGTCGGGTCTCCTCGGATAGGCCCACAATTGACTTACAATACGGCGATGGTGGCTTTCTGGAGGATAACATTTATGACGATACCGCGTAGCACTTCTTCATTGGGTATCCGGTTTGCGTTCGCGTCAGGCTGCAGCTTTTAAAAAATTTCAGTAAAGGAACTTATGAGGATTACAATGAATTATTATAGTTATCTGGCTGAGCCATCCGTTTCTGCTGAAAAGAAACCTAAGCCAACCTGCAGGGCCAGATTCTTCAGGGATTAGATTTAGTAACCCACTGGGGAATATGAGCTCTATTTCAAATCCCTGGAAACTCCTTTAATACAATCTTTCCTCCGCCATAGTAGATGCCGAAAAATCCTCAGATGAGGTTTCGTTGGATTTATTTCACCATCCATTATGTCTTGGGAATTCATCTGCTGTTCCAAATTCAGCTTAATTTTCACGACCAGACACGCCAATGTAGTGCTTACGAGTATTTTATCTTTAACGAGTCCTCTCCTCCTTCTTAACCTGCTTGGGACTGCTTATGGCAGAGCGTGTAATCTTTTGTAGTTTCCCAATTTGGAGCATCAAAGAAGCAATCTTTGACTAATAAAAGTTTCTTTCGTGTGTTCTTCCATCACATGAACTACAGAAGAAGTCACAGTTCGTTCTAAGACAAACCGAGGAGGAATTTTCAGAGATGATAGCTGGTGCCAGTATTTCTTCCTGGTGATAGGGCTTGGATCAATTTTCGTATGTTATTTCAGTAGAATCACCTTACGAAAACAGGTTCTTATCAATAGCTGGATAAACCATACAGTTTATCTGCTTGATACACATACAGGCTGATCTTCTCACAAACACTGTGACATGTTTACCTAAGCACGTGTTAAGGTAACTGAAGGCTGGATTCGAGTGCCCTCTAAATAATAAAACAGAACGTCAAACAAGGCCTTGACAGCTTAGTATCGAAATAACAATTATCTACAGGATTCCTTTTTTAATTTCCATCTAAATGGCATTCGGTGTTTTGTTTTTTTTATTTAAATCAATTAAAAAACTTTGCGG
Organism: Volucella bombylans; assembly: GCA_949129095.1. NCBI lineage: Eukaryota > Metazoa > Arthropoda > Insecta > Diptera > Syrphidae > Volucella > Volucella bombylans. The sequence goes on along the minus strand of OX422140.1, from coordinate 37,620,736 downwards.
ACTTTGGAAAGTTCTTAAAAAAAATTATATAACTGCCAGAATCCTTCCTTTTCGAACAACGAAAATCAACGTTGGCCAAAAATTTCCTATGCAAAAGCGACCTTCGTCACGTTCTGCTGAAACTTTATTTTTTTTAAGCATTTTTTGTTGGTTTCTTTGAGAAGGGAAAACCGGAGAAAAGGCAAACAAACTAAGTGTGCCCCGAGACGAATCGCGCGTCCTTGGCGAAATTGAAAAACTTTAAACTTTTCCTATCTTCCATCTACCCTCGTCTACGAGTACGAGTATGCATAGAATTTTTATGAGATCCTCAGGAGCGTAAATCACAGCGGCACCGAAGGATTCCGCAATTTTATGGCTTGCGCGCCTTTTTTTCAATTTCGCGCTGCCAATAAAGGAAACTTTTTAATCACTTTGTGCATCGTGTTCGTGTTCGTGTTCGTCTTCATCTTTTGTGTTGTGTCGTCGTCAGCGCCATCATAATATCTTCCTCCTACGAGTATATGAGTGTATACGAGTACGTATATTTGGAAGAAATAAAATTGAGTAGTCCGTTTTGGATGTTTCAAGGATTTTCACTTATGACACAGGCATGAGGAATCCTGAAACGCGAACGTGTTTCATCTTATTCGACAAATGAACGTTCAGTTAGACTGTGCGCCTCGTAAAAAGATCAAACGTTCATCGATTTTATGTCGTTTTGGCCCCGTCAAACTTAATTGCATTCGATGCGTGTTACAAAGTCTGTTTATGTCCTGGAAGAGGAGGGTATTCTGGTGATGCCATTAACTCGATATGAACTTCTCAGTCATACATAGAGAGCACACAGAGCACAGAGTCAGAGATACACCGAGGATGTGACGGCAACGAGCAATGGTTCTAAATAATGAACTCTCTGAAATGGAGGCTGAACCCATTGAATGACCCATTCAAATGGTCATAAAGCTGACCATTAAAGTTCTCCTTTGAGTTGGGAACTTGGCGGTTATCCCAAATTCAATGGTAGGGGGCGGTCAGTCGGTAGAAACAAAGTACATACTCGTACCTTGTATTCCAGTCAAGGGTTAGGAGCAGTAAAGGAAGATGCGAGGCTATGATGCTGTGCGGCTGTGAGGACTACGACTACGAGTACGAGAATGATGATGAGTTCCAGATTCGAAGAGCCGGACATTAAAGCTGTTGTCGGACATATAGTGTACACGGGCGATGGTTATGCTGGGGGTCAGTCGTTTGGTAATTTCAAGGGATTGTGAATTTTATGAACACTTCCACTGTGAGAATAATGCAACATGGTGCGATAATGATTCATTTTATTAACGGAGTCCATGTTGGATGGATATAAAGTTGATTTGTGAATTATGGATAAGTGTTAGCACGAGCAAATCTTAAAAGATGTTGCGAACATTTGAATTTTTGTGTTCTTGTTAAAAGCGTTGCAAGTTCCAATTTTATTCAAAGTCGATTACTGCTAGGTTAGCCGCGGCGTCCTCAGCAAACGTAGCTAAAATGCTCCTCGTATATACAAGAACAAGAACATTTCTTTGCTGTACGACGGCTAGAATTAATTTGAACTGCGATACCTCGGTTTCGTGTGTGACACGGAAAAGTATATTTCCGAGATACGTTGATAGTAAATTATATAGGCTGAAAGGCAAGACCTGTTGTAGTTTGAATTTTGATGCCTCATGCCACACGTTGCGAAACATCAAGAAATTGCGTTTTTTCGTGCAGAGTTTTCTTAATTATGTCGGTGATTCTGATGAATGGTTGAATGATTGCTTCCGAACCCATCTGGTAAGCAGGGATAAGGTTGTTCCCATCAAAAAGCGGAACTATACAACTATGCATTGGAAGAAGTGAAATCGTTCCATAAGACTTATTTGGGTTTGGGTACCATAATGACTTCGGTAACTTTGCACTGATCCGGAACGTATTCCAATGCAAGGCCTTTACTGCCTTTTACTACTTTACAAAGCGAATAATTGTATTTATTTTCTGGAGTTAAGCTTTTAAAGTAAGTACTAGCTAAGTGGTTTTTGAAGTCCCTCGTAGTCTTTTTAAGTAGATTACACAGGTGATTCAAGCGTGTCCTATGCTGGGGGACGACTTTGTTGCCCACTATTATGCGCTCTGGCTTTTTCAAAAACCATGTCTGTTATTTTCAGTTGATAGTTAAGACCGCAGTTTGTTTTTTATTTTCTCTGATAGGGTGCATTATTCCATGCGGCATGTTGAACGATTTCAGCAAAGTAATCAGCTTACACTTCGAGAGCTATAGTTTCACTCACTGTGGCCGCAGACAGCCAAGTAGAAGTTAAAGCAAAGGGGCATTCGTGAAATCGGAAGCGCGAATATAACCTCCTCGCTGTAGACATTGGTAGCAGGTTCTTGAGTACAGTCATATCCAGCGAATTTCGAAGAGTGTATACTTCTTAAAATGTGAATCTGAGCGAATGTTTAGTCAGTAATATACGGATTTGTGATGTACAGCGCGACCACAATTTAATAAATGTCTCTCTAGTCCAGCGGACCGACTTCATTCAAGGTAACAAAAGAGACTACTGTAACTCAAAAAGCGGAGGAAGCAACGAAAAGTTATTTGATGAACCAGCTGCCCGTAGATGATTAAACCGCAACAAAGCCAATGGCCCCATTGGAAGCAGAAAACATTAAGTGGCCCTGTCAGGAAACATCTGGCATAGTTTAGTCAAAAGGAAATTACCAGAGAAGAAGACTAAGTCAGACAAGGTTATGAGCGTAGACGAGGCCATGAGGCGTAGAGCAAAAAGCGGCAAAAAGATGCTCAACCGCAGAAGAAATAAATAAAGATCAAAAATGTACTGGCCATCAATGTAGCAGTTTTGGATAGGGAAACACAACTCCAGAGCGGATTAAGGTTTCCACTTTAAACGTGAAGGCTGCGAACAACTGGAAGCCGTGGAACTTTAAATTGAGGGTGACTCTTTCAGTTAGTAGTAAGTATCTGGCCAAAACTGGATCTGAATCGCCATAAGAGTTTGATTTTTCAAAATCTCAGAGCTATCATAGGTGTTATCACTGGACACTGTCTTATAGCAAACGACTTCTGCAGAAGTTGCATAGACTAGGAGGAGTAGGAGACTATGCTCCACCGACTCTGTATATGTCCAGCTCTCTCCACGTGGGAGCTTTTATCTATAATGACTTAGGCGATCTAAACAATATAGATGTAGACAGTGTTCTACGACTAGTCGGCAGCTCAAATTGGTTCCAAGAGAAAGAGAATCATAGATCCACGTGTCATCATAATGGGTCAGCAATTTTCAGCAGCCATAAGTCTGACTTTCTTCATGTTGAAGAGCGTGGTCGAACTTCGTTCTGCAAAACTGCTTTGCCAATGCATCTAAGATCATCTATCTAAGATTCAACATGCTCATCAGCGCGGTAAATCCTGCAAGAGTACAACCAGAATCGATGGCACATTCGACACGAAGAAATACGCATTTGTCATTTCCGTCGATATTGTGCACAAAGCATTTTTGAAAAGCAATGTTGGCGAATGGAACACTGATTGCGGATGCTGACGTGAGTAAATAGGGGTTGCCCGCAAGGCGGCGGCTTGTCTCTACTGCTATGATGCATGTTGGGCGATTCTCAACAGTTCCAATGTCTTTGCACAAGCATACACTGATGATGTAGCTTTACTCTCTGTTGGATCGTGCATAGCGACTGCCTGCTCTGCAGCGCAGAGTTCAAAGAACGGTCTGTCTCGACTGCATGGAGGCTTTCCTTAGCACGCCTGGCTCAGCTCTATACAAGGGCTCCCAGATACACTCTCAAAGCCAGGTTCCGTTTAAAAAGAAGTAGTCTTTGGTACAATATGCTGTAACGCTTTGATGACTTCGCGCGCCGACAGTCTTTTGATTCCTTATGGACAGGACATCTGACGTAATAACATCAGAACTCCTGCTGCAGAAAAAAGTATGAAATCAACTTTCACTGTTCCCAAGAACTGGCTTCGGGCAGAATCTGAGCCAAAAAGGAATGTAGTCGGGTATTAATGGATCTAAAACTGATATAGGATGCAGCGCTGGTGCATTTCTGACGGACGACGAAGTTAAATTTCACTCCTCGTTAGGGAAGCGTCTGTCCTTTAGATGAACTATTTTGAGAAGAACTGGTGGCGGGGGCGAAGCTGCGTTTAGAGCCTTGCTGAACACTCTTTCGACTTCCAAAATAGTTTGAGAATGCAAGACATCACTGAACACAGTCGGAAGGTTGAGCTCACTGAGCCTTATCTGGGTCCGAGGACACCATAGGATCACGGCAAATGAAATCGCCGATGAAATTTCAGAGGAGAGATTTTCAGGATCCGAACCTACATTAGGTCTGCCTACGTTCTCAGTTAAGGCTTCGATTGAAAGTTTGGTTTTATATGCAGATATCTTCAGATGGCTGACTTTCCAGATTACAGGTAGACCAAACGAATGCTTTCCGACGTCTCTAAGAGACGTCCTTCCTGCTGTCTCTCAAAGGAAAGACTGAATTCTGCTCACTGACGTGATGATGGCATGCTACGTTTTTGCTAAGCACTTAAATGTGTAATTGATAAAACATCCTGCAACTCTTGCTGTGAAAGTGATACCGACGCCCCGGAATACTACAGCTGTTAATTTGCGACTTACGCTCGCATCAGGCTGCAGGTATTCGGCGTTGACGTGGTGGGTGGGTGCTGGTACTGTGGGCACTTTATCACTAGAACGATAACTCCCCTTTCTTCGACAGACTGAAAGATTCCATTAAAATGAAATTACAAACAGTATAATGGATTAATTCTTTGGCTTTGTTCCGACAAAAAAAAAGACTCCGACACCAAATACACACTGGTAAACTTAAACTGAGGTATCTACAGGTGAATCCTTCAAAATGTTTACTTAACAGAAGGTAGAAGGAGGCCATTACAACAAACCTGGATGATTATAGATACTGATATTGAAATCATGCTATTTACAAGGCTGCAACTTTGGTGGAGGCGGATCTAGATTGCAGCAGAAGAGAGGTCATTATTGCATCATGTAAGTTTCCAGGCGATTCTGAGGACACACCACATGCCACTGTTAACGTACTGGTAGGGTATTGTAAAACCCGCAGGAAGGTTCTTATAGTCGCGAACCTGCACGACGCGATTGTACGGCTAATGAATAGGAAGAAATCCGAAAAGTATAAAAGAATACAAAATTGGGACGACTATAGAATATCTCTCACAACCAAAACCCAATAGGGAATCATTGAGGCACTTTTGTAGTGACTTAAAGGATACTCTGACCATGGTTAGGAGGCAAAACTTCCTACCGAAATGGTATACTACTCCCACAGCCACACTGAAAGTTTCAGAAGTTGACCTCACGGCACTCTCAGGGAAACATTAGAACTCCTTCTGCGGACCTGCGGACGGTGAAAACTACCGGCACCGGACGGCAAACGTAATCACCTTACCGAAAGAAGGTAACAAACCCCCAGATTCTCCGAAATGTACAGGGCTATGGAAACCTGATTGACCTATACTGAAGAGAGGACAAATTATCTAGAACTCCGCTTCATAACTTACAATTTGCTTAGCAAGACGACAAATCCACAAATTAAAAGCACTAAAGGTATACCCTTCTTGGCAACTACCTGGAACTAGTGTTACAAAAGGGGAAGGGATCCGTTTCTAGATAGGACTGTGATGGAATTGAAGGAAGGGGTTACGGACCATTAGACAGTTGTATATGTAAACAGTAGCTACCAACGCTCGCTAGCAAATAGTACTGCCACGAAACTACTTGTGTTCTTTCCTTTTAACAGCACAGTCTTCGACTTGCCCCAGTTCACAATTAAACAAGCAGCTGTGAAGATGTTTCAAATATTATGCTTGTGACATTGGCCTCCAATTCCTTTGAAGTATGATCTTGAAGAAGCCACAATAGCCCTCAATAGCCTCGTTGGTGCAATTGTCTTAGAGCATCTCCACTGTACAAGCCAGTGAGTTTAGAAGTGCTGATTGAACCTAGCATGGCTTATCATAAGAATCTATGCGAAAATAAAATTTTCTGAGTTAGAGGTTCTATGGTCCTCAGGATATTCCACAAGAGAGCTCACTTGCGCGTCCAGACTGGCCCTCTCCTGGATAGACCGACAGAACTGCTGTCGACTTTTGGCTATGGCATTGTTAACTATTCAGCGCATGTAGTGCTTCAAGCACCGATCATGACTCTTATATTTACTCCCTTCATATTCTTGTCCCTTCTATACACAACCTTATAAGCACTTCTTCAGCAAGATGCACTTCCGTGCAATTTACATCAAATCAAAGACGTCACTGTGAAGGCTAGGTGAAAATGCTACCGTCGCTGGCATTTTGCACTTAATGTCAACAACATAGAACTTCCTGAAACTCGATTGGATTGACATCCACCAATCTCTCGCGATTGCAGCCATTCGACGTTTCTAGCACTTCTTCAATAGTTTGGTGGCTTATGTACCTTAGCTACAAAAACCGAGTGGTCCAAGTCAATGTTTGCCTCTTGGGACGTTCGGACACCCGTTGTCCTGGAAATGTGCAATAGGATACCTCTGGTTGATTGTATTTTCATCAGAAGACGTTCAGATGACTCTGAAAATGTAAGATTTCAGGAATGTGGGCTAGCTTTGATGTCATTGGGCCCCACGTTATAATATCCAAAGCAAGGTCGGTGAGTGCAACCTTGTCTTCGTACAAGACCAGATTTTTCAAATAATATTGCTTGAAGGACAGAACATGGTATTCGTGAAGTGCTCCGTTACTATCTCTGTTTACAGAGGAGGAATCCTTAAATGACCGGAGCCTCAAATACTCGCAGGTCGAAGTAGCAGTTGAACCTGCTTCTGACATCTTCGTTGACTATATCTAGTAAAATTTTTCAACCTACTCGTATCTACACCAATCTTACGAGCTTAGTCTATGGTTGCTATCCACTACTGTTTTCATCGGTGAAAGCCATTGGCGGAGTTCAAATATTTATATTTCTGTAGACTTGTACCCATTTAACTCAAAAATTGTCATCATATCATGGTTTCTGCAGCATGGGTGGTCCTTATTTTATGTTAATAAAGGTAAAACCACTGGCGACGACTTATCAGTTTTAATAGCAATCAATCCCTTCCATATCCTGCCAGTTTTGGTCGGTTTTACGATACTCTCCCACTCAAAACAATAACGACAATCACAAAACTTCAAGTACCCAATTACAAACAATTTGACACACTCTCTCTGTCTCTCTTCGTAGACACGAGTGCGAGCACTCCGCACCACAAAAAGGGAGACATAATCGATGTCATAAAAACCATCAAATTCACTTGCAAGGACAAACAAAAACCAGTAGGTCCACATTGTGCCTGTGTGTGGCAGTCCCAATTCCAAGAAATTACCTCTTCATTGTTCGCTTGCCTGTAGCATCTACTCGCACATAGGCGATTTACTATTATCCCAAAAGTAGACCACATGCACCCCAAAATAGTCTCACCAAGGACATTTCATACTCCTTATCTAGATGATAACAACGAAAGACGAAGATCAAGCTATCGGATAAGACAAGCAACCTAACCTGCCGGCAGTCAAGAAACGAGAACAAAACGAAAGGCAATAACCATAAGCAAGAACCATCTAATGTGCGTATAAACAAACAATAAAGAGGTCCTTATTCAAATCAGCTGAAATGTGCTTGGTGCGTCGTCTTCGCAATGAGATTACAGAAAATAGGTGTAATAACATCACCGAAGGACATTTCCTATTTGACACACAACGAGGTATACAACCAACACAATGGCCACATAGACAACTTGTACGAAAAATGGCACGCAGCACGCATGTCGTCAGTCGTCAGTCGTCAGTCGTCAGGATATCTCAGACACTTCATCGGCCCATAAAAGTTAAGTCAGTGTAGTGTGAAAACTATAGATGGCAGACATTACTTGTAAAGGATTTCTTAACCCTCCTCCGTTCGCTATGTTGTGGTGCATCCTTTCTTTTCCCTTTCATCGCTTCGATTTTTGTTTGCTTGCCTCATGAGCAGAAGTCAAATTTGAATTTTGCTCATTTTCTTTTCCGGACGGTTAGTCATCGGATTCGGTAAATCTCCGAAGTGTTCACTGATTTTTATATCGTTCTCCTTGCACAGTCCCTTACTTTGGTGGGGGGTGACTTCCAAGGGGTGAGCTTGGGCAAATGGCCCATTTGGGGGTTGCTAGAATGGGCACATAAAAAGAATTATTTTCACGTTTTGTGTGTACGGCAATGGCGGTGAAGTACCATTTGAAAGTTAGTTAAATCCTTTTTTTTGTTTGCTCTTGGTCTCGAGCTGGTGATCGGATCGGCAGGGGACGGGTATGTGGGCTATATGGGGTATGTTGTTGCCAGCCTGGCTACACGCGCTTTGGGAGTTCGTTTCTAAAAATAAAAGTGCGTTCGGGCTATCGGATTGAGAAACCCTTAGGTACTTGGATTTAGATTTTGAATGTGTAATAGTTTTCGTTTGTTTTTTGTTTTATTAACCCTTTTAGGACACTAAAGGGGGTTGGTTTGAGGGATTTTTTTTTCAGTAGATTTTGTACACGACTCATGAGGGCCATAATAGGGCTTTAAAGTGATTGTTGTTACAGTATTCTGTAAGGGAAAATCTGATAAATTTCTGTTACATGTAAGTGTATAGACCCTTCTATAATTTCTAATTCCAAACAGGATAGGCATGAGACATTGTACAATTTGTAGAGTTGTAGCTGATGCAAACTCATGAGCAGTTTCAACAGTACGAAGATACATAACTCCTTTAAAACTGGAGCATGTTGCAAGTTAGTAATACGTTGGAGAACAATGCCAGTTATGAGGAATCTGGAAAACCGTAATTTTTGAAATCAGTGTCTATAAAGCGGCTTGAAGAATGTGATGGAAGACGTGCATCGGACCTACGTTTTAAAAATTAAAACTTGCTGACA